>CM077151.1:234410657-235010657 GCA_039583875.1 Platanthera guangdongensis
AAGCCTATAAACATAGTTAGAGAAAAGAGGATCTACAAAACCTATGTTGTTCAACATAACTTCCTCTTTTAAGTCACCATTCAAAATGCTGACTTTTCATCCATCTGGAACACCTTGACCCTTGGTAAGCTGCATAGCAATGAACAGCCTTATTTCTTCCAACCTAGCCACTGGGGCAAATGTCTGGTCAAGTCTATTCCTTCTTCCTTCATGTAGCCTTTTGCTACCAGTCTTGCTTTATTCTTGACTATAATGTCATTTTCATCTAACTTATTCCTGTAGATCCACTTAGTCCTATTGACATTGTGATTCTTTGTTTAGGAACCAATCTCCAGACTTTACATCGTCTGAATTGATTCAGCTCTTCCTGCATGCATCAATCCAATTTGTGTCTTATATGACCTCTTCAAATATCTTAGTTCCATCTGGGACAGGAAACTTGAGCATAGAATAGTATTCAAGCTTGTTGCTTCTAGTCAGAACACCATGTCTTGGATCACCAATAATTTTGGTGTCTGGATGATCCTAGATGTCTTATCACTGGGAGGCAATCTATCCACAACTTGATTTCCTCCAATCTCCCCACCAAGTTGTAACTTCATTGTCTTCATCATCGCTTGTGGGATCTTGTACTCCACCTGGACACAATTCATCTTTCCTGCACCGATCGTGCAGGTTGATCTTGCACTAATGGTTAGCTTGTCCATCGTTTTACCTTCAAACCTGTAAGAGCTACAAGAAGTGTTATACAGCTCCACAATTGATTAGCTAGATTCCTCAAAGACTATGTTGGGTACATTGGTCAAATGTACCTGATTTGAAGAAGCCTCACCTAACTCAATGATATACATCATAATGTATTTGATGTTTGTTTGAGTTACTTGTGCAGGTTAGTTATACACTGGACTGAAGCTGAAAATTTCTAAGTCCATGTGTCGACACCCAGAGGGAAAGTGTCGACACTTGAGAAAGCTTGTGTCGACACCCAGACAAGCAGTGTCGACACTTGGAGTCATTGTGTCGACCTGGGAAGAAGTGTCGACACCAGTCAGAAAGTGTCGACACTTGGAGCTGTGTCGACACTCAGTGTAGAAGAATGCAGAAAAGCTGTGTCGACACTTAGCAGAAGTGTCGACACCTAGAAGAGCTGAGTCTACACCAGAAAGTGTCGACACTTGAGTTGTGTCGACACTCAGCAAAATCTGCAGAATCTAAGTACAAGTGTCGACACTCAACACAATGTGTCGACACTATGCAGAAGAGTCAAATATGAAGAATGTGTCGACACTCACACAATGTGTCGACACACACACTCAAAGGAGTCAACACTTGAAGATTGTGTCGACACTCAGCACAATGTGTCGACACATAACCAGAAGACTCTACACTTGAAGAAAGTGTCGACACAAGGAGCTGTGTCGACACTTAGCAAAGAACAGAAAAGTTTAAAATATTCTAAGTACAAGTGTCGACACTAAGGAATGTGTCGACACTCAGCTGAAGAAACAAGATTGAAGACTTGTGTCGACACCAAGAAGCAGTGTCGACACTTGACAGTTTCAACACATGAAGATGTGTCGACACAAAGGAGATGTGTCGACACTTAGAAGAATACAGATAAAGAATGAAGTACAAGTACTTGTGTCGACACTCAATTTCAGTGTCGACACATGCAGAAGAACTGTGTCGAGACATACAAGGAATTGTGTCGACACCTTGTAGACTTGTGTCGACACTTACACAACATGTGTCGACACTTGGTCTATAAGTGTCGACACTTAAGAACAGAAAGTCTCGACACTAACTGACAGTTAGAGAATTTCAAGAAGTGACTGGTTGACATGACAGCTGCCAATCCAGCCGGTCTACAGCAACTGTCAGAGAAGTCAAAGTCTGTTATAAACCGGATCAGCCGGTTACCATGAAGGAAGCCTATAAATAGGCACCCATAGTTTACAAAAAGTGTTAAGTGTTTCACAATCATTACTTGTTGTGAGAATAATTGAAGTGGTTGATCAGATTAAATCAAGAAGTGATACATAGAGGATCAACACAAGAAGATCAGGCAGTCCAACTGCAGATCTAAGAAGTTGGAGAGAGAGAGCTCCAACCAAGAATTCAGTCTTTGGAACTAAGGCTGAGAAGAAGAATTCAGAGTCATCTGGATTTCAAGAAGCAGAAGATTCAGACTAATTCAGTTCTACTCAAGAAGCTTTGAAGAAAGCTAAGTCAGTTTGGATCAAGCTGAGTTCTTCCAAGAACTCTTCAAGAAACTCTCAACTCCTCTCATCTTTTCTGAGTTGTAGAGTTAGCAATTTGTATTTCTATTAAACTTGTAAGATCCATTGGATCTGAGTGATTGTAAGCCTATTTTATAAAGGCTGAGGGTAGGGCTTGGTGCCTGAGTGTAGGAGTTGAAGAACTCTGAGTGTAGGCCTTAATTGGCTGAGTGTAGGCCTGGGTGGCTGAGTGTAGCCTTTTGGCTGAGTGTAAGGCTTTGGGCCTGAGGTAGGAACCTAGTTTGGTTCTGAGTTAGTGGAGAAGTTTGGCCGAATCTAGTACACTGCTAGATAGGCGAAGGGGGAAAGTGGATGTACCCAAAGATTGGGGAACCACTATAAATTTGTGTGTCTGTGCTGTGATTGTACTGTGTTGAGAATTGCTGTGTGCTGTGATAACTTATCAGAAATCTGTGTTATAAACTGTTGTGCTGCCAACAAAGATTTAAAAAGGATTTAGGTCACTATTCCCCCCCCCCTCTAGGTGTTTAGGTACCATATCTTTCAAGTGGTATCAAGCGAGGTCCTCAAAATCAGGACTAACTGTCTGAGGAGATCCAGTTTGGCAGATTCAGTATAAGTCAGGAAACAAGGAAACAGTTTCAGAAAATCAAGAACATGGGTTCTTCAGAGAATCATAAGGAGTTGGGTTCAATGAAACTACCTATATGCAGAAAGAGATCTTTGGGGATCTGGAAAGAGAGGGTTAGGCTTTTTATGGAAGCCTCTGACCCTAGGATATACATCACAGTCAAAGAAGGGCATATGTGCCCATGAAGGATTTCAGTATTGGATGCAAATCAGAGGACTCCAAAGGATTTCTCTGAAATGACCACGGATGAGATTGTCCTAGCAACATGGACAAAAGAGCACGAATATAATAGTTAGTGCAATTGATGATGCCACCTTCCAGAACCTTATTCACTGTAAAACTGCAAAAGAATGTGGGACCCTCATTGTCTATGGAGGTTCTGAAGAAGTAAGGCAAGATAGGAAGTCCTTGCTTAATCAAGAATATGAGAGCTTTAGGCAAGGAAGAGGAGATAGCATCACTGAATGCTACAAGAAATTTTATAGAATTGTAAATGAACTCATGTCATATGGAGAGAGTTCACAAACTATGAGTTGCATGATCAATTCTTAAGGTCCTCACCAAAGACTGGGACACCAAGATCTGTGCCCTCAGAGAAATGGCAAAGTTGGGAGAAATTCCTCTCCCACTTTTGGCAAGTTGTTATCTTATGAGATGCAATTGTCAGTGAGAAAAGAAGAGAAAAGTCAACAAGGACTGAATACGAGAAAAGACTGTTGCCTTTAAGTCAGATGTACCCAGAAAGAGCAGGACCAAGTCATAATCCTACTCCTGAGGTAGTTGAATCAGAATCTGAAGAGTCAGAAAGTACAAAATCTACAAGCAGTGAAAAGTGGATGAAGACTTTGCTGCATTCACCAGACATTTTCAGAAGTTCCTTAAGAAGAAACAGTGGAGGTCTAGACCTCATCTTCCAAAGGGAAAGAGGTTCAGTATCAGGAAGAGAAGCCTTCAAAGAAGGACAAGAAAAGGACACAAGACTAGTAAGGCAACTGGATCCAAGATAATTTGTTACTTGCTGCAATAGACAGGGATGTTATTGCAGGACTGTCCTGAAAGAAGGAAAGAATCCAGTGACAAAAAGAAAACACACTCAAAGGAAAGAAGGGAGAAGTCCTTTGTTGCAAAGAATGAGAAGACTCTTTCAGACCTGATCTCTTCAGACACAGAGACAGATGCTGAAGCCTACATAGGGCTAATGCTGAAGAAGAAGAAGAGTTTATGCAGTCATGAATCTATCTATGAGCAGAAGACTGCCAGAGCCAAGGACTGATGGCTTTGACTGAAAGTACCAAAAAACCTGGAGCAGCAGGACCCAGTCAGGTACAAGGTTTTAACTCAAGTTCGGATTCCAGTTCTAGTTCAGAATCAGATTATTCTTCATCAGTGATGAGAAATATATCTGAGTCTGAGGGAGATATATTCCACTCCTAGATGAATATCAAGTACTATTGCAAGCCTATAAGAAAAGCAAGACCTAGCCAAAATTTGGCCAAGGAGATTGCTGATCTCAGGCAGCTGCAATAGATTATGAGAAGAATTATGATCAAAAACTTAATGAGGTAGCCAGGCTGACACATTACAGTGATTCAGATGGAACTATTACATTTAACATGATCAAATTAAGAAACTGGAGATTAAATCTTCAGAAGGAGAAAGAGCTAGTAGCTAGGTTTTCAAACCTAAATCGTGCTACCCTTGATTGATGATTTTGTTCCTCATAAAGGAAAGACTGGACTGGGTTTTGTTAATCCAGCTAGGACTGTTCAGGATCAGTCAAGTCCAGGGCAAAGCCCCAACATTCAACAAGACTGCTGTAGTTAAGACAGCTAAGTCAGACCTAAGCAAAGGTACAACAATTTGAATGTTGGTGCTGTGGCAAGTTGGCCACTTTGCTTTGGATTGTTGGCACAATGCCAGTGCCAGTTGTGTAGCAAGTTACCTGTTGGAAAGAGCAGGTAGCTATGTCAATTGCAAACTAACAATCACCAAGGACCCAAGTTTACTTTGGGTTCTAAGGTTCATTATTTGTTTTGCAGGAGATCCAAGTGGCCATACCCTACATGGTACTGGATAGTGGATGTTCCAGACACATGACTGGAACTAGGGGACTACTGAAGGACTACATCCCAATCAAAAATGGTCCAAAGGTGACCTTTGGTGGTTCTGAAAAAGGAATCATCAAAGGGTTTGGTAACATTTCTTCTAACCTTGTTACCATTACTCAAGTGGCTTATGTTAAAGGTTGAAAACACAACCTCATTAGTATAAGTCAATTAAGTGATGTAGGGTATGACATCTCATTTGTTAAAAATGGTTGTCATATCAAGAGGTCAAGTGATCAAGAGATCATTTTGACTGGATATAGAAAGAGAAATGTCTATTGTTTAGACATTATGGTTGAGAACAATAGTTCTCCAGTTTGTCTTGTAGCTGATGAGACAGTCTCTCAATGTGTCAAGTGGCACAAGAGGCTTGCTCATCTTAATTACAAGACTATTGGCAAACTCTTTAGTAAAGAGTTAGTGAGGAATGGTCCTCAAGTTAAGTGTGTCAAAGATGGCATTTGCTCAGCTTGTCAAAAGGGCAAGCAGACTAAATCCACCTTTAGAAGCATTGACAACAAGGATGCTGTGAGGTGTTTATACCTCTTGCATATGGATCTATTTGGTCCAATGCCAGTTCACAGCTTAGGTAGGAAGGTCTACACCTTTGTAGTTGTTGATGACTACTCAAGGTTTTCCTGGGTGTTCTTCTTAAAGCAGAAATCTGAAACACCTAGTGTCTTCCACAGTTTTGTTAGGCAAATTCAGAATGAATTGAACTGTACAGTGGTCAAAATTAGAAGTGACCATGGTACAGAGTTTCAATCTGAAAGCATGACAAAATTATGTGAAGACTATGGGATATTTCAAGAATTCTCTTCACCTAGAACACCTCAGCAAAATGGCATTGCTGAAAGGAAAAAATAGAACCTTGATAGAGGCTGGTAGAACCCTATTAAGTGATTCATCACTGCCAGAATATTTCTGGGCTGAAGCAGTAAACACTGCATGCCATGTGATAAATAGGGCTACCATCACTAAAAGGTTAAACAAGACCCCCTATGAAGTAGTGAAAGGCAGGAAACCAAATCTATCCTATTTCAGGATTTTTGGTTGTAAATGCTTCATACTTAACAATGGGAAGTCTTACTTAACTAAGTTTGCTGCCAAATCCCAAGAGGGAGTGTTTGTTGGGTACAGCAGTAATAGTAAGGCTTATAGAGTCTACAACTTGACTACACAAGTTGTAGAGGAGTCTGTGCATGTAGTTTTTGATGAGACACTTCTTATTAACAATGAGTTGTCTAGTAGTGTGTGCAGCCCCACAGGTCTTTCTAAGAAGATGGACAAGCTAACCATGGAAGATGTACCTGCTGCAAGACAGCAAGTAGAAGAAGATGGCTTATGTCCAGGGGGAGAACTACATGTACCAGGAGCTGAAGAAGTTCAAGGAACTCAGCATGATGAAGATGCTGAAGAAGTACAACCAGAAGTAAGGATGCCTCCAGCCAACAGGCATCTAAGAGATCATCCAGTGGAGCTGATCATTGGAGATCCAAGACAAGGTGTTCAGACAAGGAGCAGAAATCAGAATGCTGCAGTATATTCAAGTTTTCTGTCTCAAATAGAACCAAAGAAATTTGAAGAAGCAATACAAGATTCACAGTGGACTGAAGCTATGCAGGAAGAGCTAAACCAGTTCAAGAGGTGCAAGGTTTGGGACTTAGTTCCTAAGCCTAAAGATCACAATGTGATAGGAACAAAGTGGATCTACAGAAACAAGTTAGATGAACAAGGAGTCATCATTAAGAATAAGGCAAGACTGGTTGCAAAAAGATATAGGCAAGAAGAAGGTATTGATTTTGATCAAACCTTTGCTCCAGTAGCCAGACTGGAAGCCATCAGGATGTTCTTGGCCTATGCAACCTACCAAGGATTCAAAGTATACCAAATGGATGTGAAGTCAGCATTCCTCAATGGTAATTTAAAAGAAGAAGTATATGTGGAGCAGCCTTCAGGTTTTGTTGATCCTACTCTTCCACATTATGTCTATAGACTTAGAAAGCATTGTATGGGTTAAAGCAAGCTCCTAGAGCTTGGTATGAAACTCTATCTAGTTTCCTCATTGAGAACAAGTTCACAAGGGGGAAAATAGATAAGACTCTATTCCTTAGGGAATCTAGAGGCAAAGTAATACTTGTCCAAATATATGTAGATGACATTATATTTGGGTCTACTGAAAGTAGCCTTTGCAAAAAGTTTGCAAAGCTTATGCAAAGTCAATTTGAAATGAGTAGTATGGGAGAACTGAAGTTTTTCTTGGGTCTCCAAGTTAAACAGACTGAAAGTGGCTTGTCCATATGTCAGTCAAAGTTCACCCTAGAACTCATAAGGAAATATGGTATGGATTCCTCCAGTACCATGAAGACTCCTATGGGGTCAAGTATGTCTCTAAGCAAGGATGATGCAGGGAAACCTGTGGATGAAACCTTGTATAGAGGGATAGTTGGCTCCCTACTATACTTGACTGCAAGTAGGCCTGACATTATGTATGCTACATGTGTTTGTGCCAGGTATCAAGCCTGCCCCAAAGAATCTCACTTGACTGCAGTCAAGAGAATCTTGAGATATCTAAAGGGCACACCTTATCTAGGCCTCTGGTACCCTAGGAATGGAGATTTTGATCTAACAGGCTATTCAGATGCAGACTTTGTAGGATGCAAAGAAGATAGAAAAAGCACAACTGGATCCTGTCAATTCCTAGGTGGAAGACTCATTTCATGGAGTAGTAAGAAGCAAACCAGTGTGGCCATCTCCACAGCTGAGTCAGAATATGTAGCTGCAGGAAGTTGCTGTGCTCAACTTCTGTGGATTCAACATCAGCTAGAAGACTATGGATGTCAGGTAAGTAGAACTCCACTTTATTGTGATTCTACAAGTGCTATTTCCATAGCTAATAACCCTGTATCACATAGTAGAACTAAACATATTGAGATAAAATATCACTTTCTTAGGGAGCATGTAGAAAGAAATGATATTGCACTTGAATATGTTAAAACAGATAATCAGATAGCTGATATGTTTACTAAGCCCTTAGAAGAAGCTAAGTTTAATAGGTTCAAAATTGAACTAGGTATGATAAATTTAGACTAAGTATACAGAACAAAAATTGGCTAAGTAAAAAGGTGTCGACACATAGACAAGTCTATGTTGACACAGAATAGTAAGTGTCGACACTTCAGGAAAATGGTGTCGACACATCTAGGAAGTTAGTGTCAACACTTCAGAATGTTAGTGTCGACACATGTCGAGTAGGTGTCGACACATCCAATAAAGTGTCGACACTTAAGTTTTACTCAGAATTTTTCTAAGTAAAGTCTCGACACATGTCGAGTATAGTGGTGTCGACACTTAACCAAGTGTCGACACATAAAATCTGTTGACTAAATTTGTGTCGACACATGAGTGTCGAGACATTATAAGTCAGTGTCGACACTTATTGACAGTGTCGACACATCATTAGAAATTCATCCCGCCTGTTCGTCTTCAAACAAGAAAGGTATAAATAGGGTTCTGTCTTTGATTGTCGACACGCTTTCAAAGTTTCGAGACCTAAACTCTTGTGTCGACATTTCTCTCATCTCAAGACTAATTCTCAAAACCCTAATGGCTCCCAAGCTGGAAGAGAACGTAAACGAAGGCTATGAGCTTGTGCGAGGCGCATTTGACGACAGCGACCAAGAAATCAAATCAGTGCTAACCCTAATTGCCAATTCAGGATTGGAGTTCTTGGTTTCAGAACCAACGAAAATATGGAAGAAGGAAGTCATTGAATTTCTTTCTGGCGCGTCTGTAGATGACTCAGGCTACAGGATTAAGTCAAGGGTGCATGGCACCAAGGTCAAAATTTCACCCAAGTCTTTAAGGAAGGTACTTCAGCTACCTAAAGTTCAAGGTGAAGAGGAAGTAACTGCTTCTAAGACCAGGGAAGCTCTTACTTGGTGTGGACTGGATCCAAAGATGAAGGTGGGATCAGTCTTTAACAGAAAAGGTATGAATAATCAAGGCAAGTTCTTGTCTGAAATAGTGGGCAAGGTAATACTGAGCAAGCCAGGAGGACATGACAGGGTGTCTGCCTCCATGTTTGAAGTCATGATCAGAATCATCTTCACTCTGAAAACAGACTGGTCAATGGTGTTTATGAAAAAGTGAAGGAAAGCCTGAAGAAGCCCAATCTGGGCAGGATACTAAGTCTCTACTGGCTGGATCAATTCCAGAGGTAATGAGCACTGCTGCAGGAACTAAGATCAATCATATGAGAAGATGGACTCAAGAATATTCTCTAGATGGGAAAGGGTGCTGGTGTCAAAGGAATTGACCACCCCTGAGAAACAAACTTCTAAGAAAGACTCTCCTCCCAGGAAGAAGAGGAAGACTGCTGCTGTGCCTCAAGAGCCATCCAGCAGCTCAGGCAGTGAAGAACATGTGGTCTTCACTCCTGATAGTCCAATGGATAAAGCTGCAGATAAGTCACCTGCTCCTCAGGAGCCAGCTGACATCCAGGGGGAGCTTCCAGGTGTAGCAGAACCATCTACATTGGAGAGTGCGCAAGCCACCCTCCTCATTCAAGAGGTACTTGTTGACCTTAATACTTTGAATTTTTCTATCATAAATTCTGATTTGTCTGATGATCATCAGCAAAATCAGCCAGCAACTCAAGAACCAGATGTTGTTCTCCAAGACACATCTGTTGTAGCTGATGAAACCAGAACATCTCCTGCACAGTCTCCAGCAGAATACACCATGGAAGATCTTTTTTGAATTTAGATCAGGATGATTTTGATATGGAAAAGAATGCTGCTGATACAGAGAAGGATGCTGCTGCTGAGGGGGAGAATTTGGATATTCAAGTAGAGCCTATAAGGCTCGATACAGAGAAAGCACAAGATGTGCACACTGAACAACCATCCAGCCCTAAGGATAGGGTGGATATTGCCAGTACATCAGAATCTGAAGATGATGCAGCTGAGGAAGCTAAGAAAAAGAAGTTCTTTGTTTTCAAAAGAAGGAGCCAAAGCTATAAGAAGGCTCTCCAAACTGTTGCTCAACACTCACTGGTTCAACAAGCTCCATCAACTGATTATACAAGCCTAATGGTTGCAATGCAAGTAAAGATGGATGAGCAAAGGAGGGCCATAGAGAAATATATTGATGAGGGCCAAAAATCTCTACAATTTGATCTAGCTCAAGATATCAAATCAATCAGGTTTGAAATGAACATGAATAAGAAGGAAATGAATGAATGCTTCCACAAGGGTGGTAATGCTGTGGTCTATCTGGCTAAACATCAAGAAATCATCAACGAGAAGGTAGAAGATATTGCACTCAAGCAAGGCTATGTGCTGGAGAATCTGTTGAGGATGAATGATAATTTGACTGCATCTCACAATGCAATAGTCACTGAACTCAAGAATACGTCAGATGAACCTTCAACTTCCTCTGCTGCTGCCAAAGCTGATTTTGATAAACTCTTTCAAGCAGAGATTGCTGCTGTAAAGACTGCCATTAAAGACTCACAGAAGGTCATTTCAGAACAGCTTACAAAGCTTAGACCTTTCTTTAAAGAGGGCATAAGGTATTTGGATGGCCAAATCAGATTCCAGAAAGATGATGTGAGAGATCATGTGGCCCAAGAAGTCATAAAGGGGGAGAGAGTGTTAGTCAAGGCCAGTTCTGAACATGCAAAATGGATATCCAATTCCATCAGGGCTACACTGGGCTATCCTCCCTTTGTGATGATGACAATGTAGCTGACTCTGGTATTCAAGGAACATATCTTGGAGGTGAGCAACAAGCAGTGGCTGATGTAATCTATCCACCTCCAGACTTTGACATGATTCATGCAGATATAAGCACAATGTATAGTCCACCTGCTGGCAAGCCTAATATTATTCTGGAAAAGGTTGTTCAACCTATCACAGCTGCAATGCAAGAGGCTTTGGACAAGGAAGAAGAAACTAGGCTGTCAAAGAAGAAGTTTAGGGAAATTGCTGAGCAAAAGCCAGATTTTGAACAGTGGAGCCCTACTTCTAGGAACATAATTCTTACAGCCTGGAAAGCAGCCAAGGACAATGCCCATGAGAGGAACAAGTGGTTCTCAGAGGCTGAATGGAGAAAGCATGAGAGTAGGCAGGAAGCAATTGTCCAATATAGAAGGAAGGCTAAGTTAGGAAAGCTACCTCCAACAGCTGTGGAGCCTAGCAAGTACTTTCCTAAGCCCTATCATTATTTTGAAAGACAAAAGATCAAGGCTGAAGAACAGAAGAAGAAGGACTCTAAAGGGAAGAAGACTGCTGAAGCTGAGCCTGCTGCTGCTGCTGCTGTGAAAGCTCAAGTTAAAGCTGGAAAAGGCATTGTTATTAAAGAACCTGATCAGCACTAGATTAGGAATTAACTTGATGCTTGTTGTAATCTGTTGAGTGAAAAACATTGTAATACTTCATTGAAAATGTATAAGGAACATTATTGGAACAGTATATGATAAATATAGTATGAATGTTCTGAAATATGTGTGTTTCTTAATTGTTCTGCAATGTTTAATAAGTATACATGTGTGCTTTATTACATGTTCAAGTTTACCCTGTTGTCATTTATATGTTTTACATCATTTTGTAATTTTTAATTATGAGTGGTGTATATCATTGACTAAGGGTTATGACTTCTCCAAATAGGGGGAGATTGTTGGGTACATTGGTCAAATATACCTGATTTGAAGAAGCCTCACCTAACTCAATGATATACATCAGAATGTATTTGATGTTTGTTTGAGTTACTTGTGCAGGTTAGTTATACACTGGACTGAAGCTGAAAATTTCTAAGTCCATGTGTCGACACCCAGAGGGAAAGTGTCGACACTTGAGAAAGCTTGTGTCGACACCCAGACAAGCAGTGTCGACACTTGGAGTCATTGTGTCGACACCTGGGAAGAAGTGTCGACACCAGTCAGAAAGTGTCGACACTTGGAGTTGTGTCGACACTCTGTGTAGAAGAATGCAGAAAAGCTGTGTCGACACTTGGCAGAAGTGTCGACACCTAGAAGAGCTGAGTCTACATCAGAAAGTATCGACACTTGGAGTTGTGTCGACACTCAGCAAAATTCTGCAAAATCTAAGTACAGGTGTCGACACTCAACACAATGTGTCGACACTCAATCAGTAGAGTCAAAATATGAAGAATGTGTCGACACTCAACACAATGTGTCGACACACACTCAAAGGAGTCAACACTTGAAGATTGTGTCGACACTCAGCACAATGTGTCGACACATAACCAGAAGACTCAACACTTGAAGAAAGTGTCGACACAAGGAGCTGTGTCGACACTTAGCAAAGAACAGAAAAGTTGTAAAATATTCTAAGTACAAGTGTCGACACTAAAGGAATGTGTCGACACTCAGCTGAAGAAACAAGATTGAAGACTTGTGTCGACACCAAGAAGCAGTGTCGACACTTGACAGTTTCAACACATGAAGATGTGTCGACACAAAGGAGATGTGTCGACACTTAGAAGAATACAGATAAAGAATGAAGTGCAAGTACTTGTGTCGACACTCAATTTCAGTGTCGACACATGCAGAAGAAACTGTGTCGAGACATACAAGGAATTGTGTCGACACCTTGTATACTTGTGTCGACACTTACACAACATGTGTCGACACTTGGTCTATAAGTGTCGACACTTAAGAACAGAAAGTCTCGACACTAACTGACAGTTAGTGAGATTTCAAGAAGTGACTGGTTGACATGACAGCTGCCAATCCAGCCGGTCTACAGCAACTGTCAAAGAAGTCAAAAGTCTGTTATAAACCGGATCAACCGGTTACCATAAAGGAAGCCTATAAATAGGCACCCACAGTTTACAAAAAAGTGGTTAAGTTGTTCACAATCATTACTTGTTGTGAGAATAATTGAAGTGGTTGATCAGATTAAATCAAGAAGTGATACATAGAGGATCAACACAAGAAGATCAGGCAGTCCAACTGCAGATCTAAGAAGTTGGAGAGAGAGAGCTCCATCCAAGAATTCAGTCTTGGAACTAAGGCTGAGAAGAAGAATTCAGAGTTATCTGGATTTCAAGAAGCAGAAGATTCAGACTAATTCAGTTCTACTCAAGAAGCTTTGAAGAAAGCTAAGTCAGTTTGGATCAAGCTGAGTTCTTCCAAGAACTCTTCAAGAAACTCTCAACTTCTCTCATCTTTTCTGAGTTGTAGAGTTAGCAATTTTATTTCAATTACATCTTGTAAGATCCATTGGATCTGAGTGATTGTAAGCCTATTTTATAAAGGCTGAGGGTAGGGCTTGTTGCCTGAGTGTAGGAGTTGAAGAACTCTGAGTGTAGGCCTTAATTGGCTGAGTGTAGGCCTGGGTGGCTGAGTGTAGGCCTTTTGGCTGAGTGTAAGGCTTTGGGCCTGAGGTAGGAACCTAGTTTGGTTCTGAGTTAGTGGAGAAGTTTGGCCGAATCTAGTACACTGCTAGATAGGCGAAGGGGGAAAGTGGATGTACCCAAAGATTGGGGAACCACTATAAAATCTTGTGTATTCTGTGCTGTGATTGTACTGTGTTGAGAATTGCTGTGTGCTGTGATAACTTATTTAGAAATCTGTATTATAAACTGTTGACTGCCAACAAAGAATTTAGAAAAGGATTAGGTCACCTATTCACCCCCCCCCCCCTCTAGGTGTTTAGGTACCATATCTTTCAGACTACATGGACAAATTCTTCTACAGCTTGAGTAGTCAAGTTGTAGATCCCGTAAGCCTTACTATTTCTGCTTTACCCAACAAGTATCCCTTCTTGAGACTTGGCAGCAAACTTAGTTAAATAAGACTTGTCATTATTAAGTACATAACACTTGCTACCAAAGATCCTAAAATAGGGTATATTTGGTTTTTTGTCCTTCAAAATCTCATAAGGAGTCTTCTTGTGGCTTTTGTTGATGGAAGCTCTATTGAGAACACTCAACACTTTTACCTCAACAATTCTAGGAGAGATGTGTCACTTAGTAGTGTTCTATCAGCCTCAATAAGTGTTTTATTTTTTCTTTCAGCAATTCCATTTTGCTGGGGAGTTCTAGGTGATGAGAATTTTTGAGAAATTCCAAGTTCTTCACAGAACTTTGTCATGCATTCAAACTAAAACTCAGTCTCATGGTCACTTTTAATCTTAACCACAGGATTGTTGAATTCATTCTGAATTTGCTTAACAAATGTTTGGAAGATAGTTGGAGTTTCAGATTTCTTACTCAGAAAGAATACCCAGGCAAATTTGGAAAAGTAATCAACAACCACAAAGGTATAGACTTTCCTACCTAGACTATGAACTGGCATATGACCAAATAGATCCATATGCATGAGATACAAACACCTCACTGAATCTTTGGTATCAAGACTGTGGAAGGAGATCTTGGTTTATTTGCCTTTTTGACAAGCTGAACATACACCCTCCTTGATGCACTTGACCTGAGGACCATTTCTCACTAACTCTTTACTAAAGAGTTAACCTATAGACTTGTAGTTAAGGTGAGCTAGCCACTTTGGCCATTTGACACAATGAGAAGCTTTCTCATCTACAATTAGGCAAACAGGAGAATCTTTATTCTCACTCACAGAATTTAGACAATAGACATTTCCTTTTCTATAGCCTGACAGGATGACCTCCTAATCACTTTTCCTCTAATCTGACACCCATTCTTAATAAAAGAAGTGTCATAACCAAGATCACTTAGTTGACTTATGCTTAGTAGGTTATGTTTTAAACCTTTCACATAGGCAACTTGAGTGATAGTGAGTAAGTTATTAGAAATTTTACCTAAACCTTTGATTACTCCCTTTTCTAATACACCAAAGATAACTTTGGGTCCATCTAATGTAGGAGTAAAGTCTTTTAGCAACCTTCTAGTTCCAGTCATATGCCTGGAACATCCACTGTCCAAGTACCATATTTTAGTATGGTTACTTGGACTCTCTTGCATCAAATAAGATTACCTAACCTTAGATCTCCAATAATTATTGGGTTCTAGGTTCAGGTTAGACTGAAATTTTACATGCTTTCCTGCAGCATTTCTGATAGGTAAGCTGGTATTTTTCTTCACACTAGTGTTATGCCAACAATTAATGACATAATGACCCACTTTGCCACAACACCAACACTCATATTTGTTGTATCTTCTTTTAAGTACAGTCTTAACAGCATTGCTGTCAGCAGTCCTTAATTCAGTAGGTACAATGGTCCTTTTATTGAGTGCTGGGGCTGGTGCATCAAACACTGATGATTCCTGAAGAACATGGTGTGTCTGCTCATGGGCTGCCCTATTGGCATTTGTACTCTTGTCATTCTGATCACCATGCTTACAGTGACCATGTGTGATGTCATGGTCATACCTGTTAGTAGGTTGCATAACTTTCCTGAAAGGAATAGGGGGTTTGGAGGCAAGAGACTGAACTTGGGCGTTGCCTTTATTTTTGGAATTAGCTGCCCTTGTCCTTCCCTTGAAGCCTAATCCTTTCTTACCCTCTTGGATAATGAAGTCATCAATTAAGGGTAAGACTGATTTTGGCTTTGAGAATTTAGCCATAAGATCCCTCTCTCGTTGATGTCTGATTTCAAGACTCTTGATGTGATTATTTTTGAAGGTAATTGTTTCCATCTGAATTATTGTGATTTTTTTCAGTTGGCTTACTTCCTTCAATTTCAGATCCAGCACTTTTGCTGAATCTGAAGCAGCTTTCTTGAAAGAGGCAATTTCCATAGCCTGCTTTTTGGCAAGGATTCTGCTTTTCTTGAAAGCTAGCAACAAATCACCAAATTTATCAATTAGTTGATCCACATCCCCTTCAGATTCAGAATCATCCTCATTACTTGATGTTGATGCTTCTGATTCTAGTCCAGTATAATAATCAGAAATTGAGGATAGATTGTTTACATTACTAGGACCAGGCTGATCCTGGCACTAATCTTCCTCAGACATAGCCATCATCCCTCTATAATGATTATCATCAATCCCATTTATAGAGTTCAGTATTTGCAAGAATTCAGTCTCTTCAAAATCCTCTTCAGTTGTGAACAGTCCAATATAGGCTTCAGCTTCAGCCTCTTCTCCTGAACATGATGATGAGGAGTCAGTCCAACTTTTCTACTTCTTTGCAACAAAGGATCTATCCTTCATGCCATTATTTTGATGCTTTTTCTTGTCACTAGATTCCTTTCTTTTATCAGTGCAGTCAGCTACAACATGTCCAGACCTATTGCAACAATAACAAACAATCTTAGATGAAGTTATTTTGATAGGTTTAGTGTCATATATATCTTTCTTAGAAGATTTCTTTTTCTTGTAATAGTAATCCTTGGACTGTGAGGAGGATGGCTTGGTTCTCCATTGTTTTTTCTTCATGAATCTTTGGAATTGCCTTGTGAAGATAGCAAAGTATTCATCAGAATTAGGGCTGTCTGATGTGTTATTATCAGAGTTATCTGAGTTAACTTCAGCAGCTTTCCTAGGAGGAGATGGAGACATCCTCCCGTCCTTCTTCGTGGCTTCAACCTTGAAGGCCACAAATTTCTCTTTGTACTAAGACCTATTGCTTTTCTCTTCCTCCTTTCTAGCCATAAGCTACATCTTATATGATAGCAATTTTCCAAAAAGGGTTGGAGGAGAGGTGTCTGCAAGTCTGGCCACTTCCCTGATGGCACATATCTTGGTATCCCAGTCCTTGGTTAGTGATCTGAGAAACTTATCACTGAGCTCATATGTGCTGAAGACTCTTCCATTTGACATTAACTCATTGACTATTCTGAAAAACTTCTTATAGCACTCAATTATGCTGTCTGTCTTGGTTTGTCTAAAACTTTCATATTCTTGATTTAGCATAGACTTTATGTCCTCTCTTACATGTTTTGATCCCTCCATGTAGACAATCAAAGTGTCCCACATCTCCTTGGAGGTTTTACAGTGAACCAACTTTTAGAAAGTTGATTTATCTATAGCACTAACTATTATGTTATGTGCTCTCTTATGCATATTGGCTAATATGATCTCATCCTTTGTCATTTCAGAGTAACTTTTTGGAGTCCAGAGGTTGGCATCAAGAACTGAGATGTTCATAGGAATGAATGGCCCTTCTTAACTATAATGTAGATTCTTGGCTCGGAAGCTTCCATGAATAATCTGATTCTCTCTTTCCATATGCTAAAGATTTCCTTTCTACATATGAGCAATTTCATAGATCCAAGTTCCTTGTGATTTTCACCTGAACCCATTTTGACTTTTTGATAACTGCCTTGGAGATCAACTCAAACTGTTAAGTTTATTCTTGAGCAACCTGGCTCTGATACCACTTGAAAGAATTGTTTCAAGATATCCTAAACACCTAGAGGCGGGTGAATAGGTTCAATTCTTTTTTTTATTTAGGCAGATAAATTATATCACTGTTAGACAACTTATGCGATAACTATCACAGCACAGATTAAAACAAACACAGCCAACACAGCATACGCACAGATTTATAGTGGTTCCCCAAGAGATGGGTACATCCACTTTCCCCCTTCGCCTATCTAGCAGTATACTAGATTCGGCCTAACTCCCTTCTTTCTTCTCAGATCTTCAAATCTTACAACTCAGAACCCTGAAAGGTTCCTACAGTACACACTTCACCAAGTGCTACAACTCAGATTCATCCAGAGAATCCTACCTCGGAGTGAGTCCACACTCCTATAAATCAGGCAATCCAGCCCTACCTCAGCCTCTTTCACCAGGCATACATCTCAGAGAAATCAATCCCCTACCTCAGGCTATCAGCCCTACCTCAGCCTTTACAGATATAGGCTTACAACTCAGATTGCAAAAATCCTACCTCAGATCTATAAAAGATCTTACAAAATTTGATTTAGAGAATGTTTATTTCTTCACCCAAGGGAAAGATGAATGGATGAGGACTTCTTGATCAGTTCTAGAGTGAACTAACAACTTAAGATCCAACCTGTCTTACCTTCTTCAAAGCTTCATGAATTTGAACAAAGTAAGGTTGAGCTTTCTTGAAAAGTTGGAGTCGATCCACAATCCAGCTCTCCTCTTCTTTCAGATGTAGATCTGAATTCTTCTTGCAGACTTTTCCAGGATCTGCCCTCACTATAACAGAGACTTGTTGATTTCAGGATGAAAAACAGCTTTGTATCTTCGATAGAACATGTCTTTATATAGATTCCATCTGAGGTTACCGGCTGATCTGGTTTGAAACTGCCTTTAGACAGATGTGACTGCTTTGTCAGGTACGACACCTGTCATGTCTTCACTTTTGACATTTGAACCCTTTGCCACTTTTATCTCAGCAGAAAGTGTCGAGATAAAACTTCATATGTGTCAACATAAATGGAACATGTGTTGACACAAATCTAGATGATGTCGACATAGTCCAAGGAATGTCGACACAGTTCTACTTTACTTTCTTGACACAATGAAAGAATTAGTGCCTAACCACCTAGAGGGGGGTGAATATGTGTAATTCTATTTTCTTCAAAGGCAAAATATCTATGCAGTTACTTAATTAAACACAGTTAATTCTACAGCTAACAAAGCACAGCATTCACAGAAACATTCAATCACAGAGTGCACACAGTTTTATAATGGTTCCCCAAGGTCTGGGTACATCCACTTTCCCCCTTCTCCTATCTAGCAGTGTGCTACATTCGGCCTAACTTCTGCTCTTCACCTCAGATCCTCAGATCTTACAACTCAGAACCCAAAAAGGCTCCTACAACTCAGAGTGAGTTCACACTCCTACAGATCAGGCAATCTGCCCTACCTCAGCCTACACAAGGCCTACAACTCAGAGATATCAATCTCCTACAACTCAGGATCATAGCCTTACCTCAGCCTTCAAAAAGGCCTACCACTCAGAGATCTATATCTCCTACAACTCAGCCTTTATAAACAGGCTTACAGCTCAAATCTAAAATAGATCCTACATAAAATAGATTTAACAAAGTGTTTTACCACCACCCTGGTAGACAGAGAAAGGATGGATGGCTTCTTGATCAGTTCTTGAGAGAATCTAATGGCAGAGAACAACCACTCTTAGCTTTCTTCAAAGCTTCTTGAATTTGAACTCAGTAGGGTTGAACTCCTTTGAAGTTGATCTTCAATCAGCTTCTTTCTTGAAATTCAGATCTAAATCTGAATCCTTCTTAGTAGCCTGGTTCAACAACTGCACTTGAGTAGATGGAGCTCTCTCTCTCCAACTTCTTAGATTTTCTGATAAAAATCTTCTTCTGTCTTCTCTTGTTACTCTTCTTAATAATTTCTATGATCAATCACTTTTTGTTGAAGTAGAATGCCTTTATATAGACTTTATCCATGGTAACCGGCTGATCCGGTTTCTAACAAACTTCTGACAGCTCTGACAGTTACAGTAGACCGGTTAGAAATGGCAGCTGTCAAGTCTTCCAGTCACTTCTTGAAACTCTGTCTCTGTTAGCAAAGTGTCGAGACTGAACTTCATCATGTGTCGACACAAGTAGACTAAGTGTCGACACAAGTGGACTAAGTGTCGACACAAGCCTTGGTGATGTTGACACAGCTCCTTTGTTGTTGTTACTGCTTCTCGACATAGCATCTGTAGAATGTGTCGACACTGACTCTGTGTGTCGACACAATCACCTCTTCTCTTTAACTTTGTAGAAACTCTGCTGTGTGTCGACACAAGTTCTGTGTGTCGACACAGTTGATGTCGACAAAGTCTTCTGTGTGTCGACACTGCCTCTTGGTGTCGACACAATTGATGTCGACTAAGTATTTCTGTGTGTCGACACTGCCTCTTGGTGTCGACACAGTCGATGTCGACTATGCTTCTCTGTGTGTCGACACTGCCTCTGTATGTCGACACAGTTCCTTCTGTTGTCGACACAGCCTCTCCAATTGTCGATATAATTAAATCCAAGTGTCGACACAGCTTTTATCCAGTGTCGACTCAGGCCTTCATAAGTGTCGACACAGCTTCTCCTGATGTCGACACATGGACTTAGAAATTTTTCTGCATTCCTGCATTTACTTAACCTGCACATATATACTCAAAACAACATCAAATACACCTTGATGCATATCATTGAGTAAGGTGAGGCTTCTTCAAATCTGGTACACATTTTCCAATGTACCCAACAATCTCCCCCTATTTGGAGAAGTCATAACCCTTAGTCAATGATATACATCATTCATACACATTATGATGTATAACAATATTATATGACAGGGTAACTTCTTAAACAAAACATATATAAACAATCATCACAGAATAATAATGCTAACACAATAAGCATTAATCATAGTTTTGTTTAAAGCTTACAAAGGTTTCTTATCAAAAGTTTACATAGCTTTTAATACTAAAGATTACAAAGTTGTAAAAACTAGTAAATCTAATCTAAGGCTGATCTGGTTACTTGATAACTATGCCTTTGCCTGTTTGGATCTTGCTTGTACTGGAGTATCAGTATCATCATCTGGCTTCTTGCCCTTTAGATCTTTCTTCTTTTGCTCTTCAGCCCTTATTCTTTGCCTTTCAGAGTAGTGAAAGGGCTTTGGGAAATATTTGCTAGGCTCCTGAGCATTAGGAGGTAGCTTCTCAGTTTTTTCCTTTCTCCTATATTTAATAATGGCTTCTTGCCTGGCTTCATACTTTTGTCATTCTTGTGCAGAGTACCATTTGCCCCTATCATGGGTCTTGTCCTTTACATCTTTCCAAGCAGTTAGTATAATGTTCGTGGATTTTGGACTCCACTGCTCAAAATCAGGCATTAACTCAGCATGTTCTCTGAATATTTTCTTAGACAATAGAGCTTCTTGCTCTTTGTTCAAAACTGCCTCTGGCACTGGCATATCTACTTTCTCAAGGATAATATTTTGAGCACCTTCTGGAGGGTTGTACATAGACTGTACTTCTTGGTGAATCATTTTAAAATCAGCTGGAGGGTAAATGACCTGAGCAACTTCGGCTTGCTCACCTCCAAAATAAGCAGGGTGTACACCTGACTCAGCTACATTGTCATCATCACAGAGGGGTGGATATCCAAGTGTAGCTCTGATGCTATTAGATATACATTTAGCATGATCTGAGCCAGCTTTGACTAATACTCTCTCCCCCATTATGACTTCTCTGGCAACATGATCCTTGAGATCATCTTTTTGAAATCGGATTTGTTCATCAAGAATATTCACACCATCTTTATAAAAAGACTTCAACTTTAGTAGTTGTGCAGAAAGTCTTTTGAAATTGCTCAATAGCAGTTTTTGCAGAAGTGAGGCCTTCTTGTAATTGCTTATCAAAATCTGCCTTGGCTTTAGTCCTTGCTTCAGTCTGGGCAGTAGCAATACTCTTCATTTTTGTAACAATCACATTTGTGATTCGGTCAGATTATCATTCATTCTATCTGATTCTCTAGGACATAGCCTTGCTTGACAGCTATATCATCAACTTGAGTCTTGATCTTTTCTTGATGTGTTGCTTGGAAAACCACAGCATTGTCTCCTTTGTAAAAGCAGTCTGTTATCTCCTTCTTATTTTAATTTACCTCAAATCTTATAGATTTGATGTCTTGAGCCAAGGAAAATTGTAAATCCTTATGGCTTTCATCCATATATTTTTCCATAGCCTTCCTTTGTTCATCTAACTTAATTTGTAAAGAGACTAATAAGGAACTATAATCATTAGATGGGGCAGATTGTGGAGAAGTTTGTAATGCCTTCTTATTGCTTTGGCTCCTTCTTTTGAAAACCATTAGCTTTCTCTTCTTGGCTTGTATTGCTGATTCATCTTCAGAAGCTGAGGTACTGTCTATATTAACTCTTTCCTTAGGACTAGGAGGCAGTTCCTGTTCAGTCCTTGGTAGCTTCCCCTGAGTCCCTTGCTCTTCCTCAGTTCTTGCTTTCTCCCCCTGAGATCCTACTTGCTCCCCCTCATGGTTAACTTGCTCTCCCTCAAAATCAGTTTTCTCCCCCTCAAATCCAGCTTGCTCCCCCTCAATATTAGCTTGCACTAAATCAGGAAACAACTCTTCTAAGGTAAACTCTTGTTGAGTAGGAACTTGAGGTATACTTAATTCTGGAGCATTAGCAGCAGTAGATGTATCCTCCATGATAACATCTTGAGCTTGACTGTTTAGTTGAGTTGGCTGGTCAGCATCAATCAAAGATTCAGTTAGTATTTCATCTTTATCATTGAGAATTGATTGATTAACCTCTTGAATTACCTCAAGAATAGTCTGTGTAGCCATTTCACTTTCCAGTGGTTGGCTCTTCCTCAAGTTGAGGCTCCCCCCGTACCTGAGCACTATCTGCAATATCCTGTGCAGGTGATTTTTCCGGAATCTCTTGCCTCTCCTCATCAGGCATATCTTTAGTTAGGACCCTATCCCATCTGGAGATGATCGTTATGTACATTCTTCTCATATGGTTGATTTTTGAACCAGCAGTTTGTTCCATTACTTCAGGAATTGTGTTAGCCAAGTATAGACTCATAATTCTACCCAAATTTGGCTTCTTAAGACTTTCCTTAATCTTTTCAAAAACTACTGCTGACCAATTAGTGTTTAGTCTATAGATGATCCTGGTCATCAGGCTGAACATATAGGCTGATATCCTATCATGCCCCCCTGGCTTGCAGAGTATGACCTTGCCAACAACTTCTGATAGGAATTTACCTTGCTGATTCATTCCTTTTCTATTCATTGAGAATCCAATCTTCATGGTGGGATCCAATCCACACCATTGAAGTGCTTCTCTTATCTTGGATGAGGGCACTTCTACTTCTTCTTGAGTTCTTGGTAGATGAAGAGTTTTCCTTAAGCTCTTCTGGGTAAGTTTAACTTTAGCACCCTGAACTATAGATTTGATCTTGAGTCCAGTTGAGTCTAAAGTAGCTGCGCCAAAGAATTCTAGTATTTCCTTCTTCCAAATCTTTGTTGGTTCAGACACCAGAAATTCCAACCCATTTTCTGCAATTAGGGTTACTACTGCTTTAATGTCGGGTTCCGCATGGTCAAAGGCGTTGCGTACCAGTTCATAGCCTTCATTGACATTGTCTTCTAGCTTTGGCGCCATTAGGGTTGAGTGAAAGCTTGGATTAGAAGAGAGAATTTGTCGACACAAGGTTTTGATCTCGAAACTATGGAGAGTGTGTTGACAGACTATGTTGATGACCTATTTATACCTTTCTAAATAAGGAAGGTCAAAAGGCTCGTTAAAATCCTCTTAATGTGTCGACACTGTTGAAATATGTCGACACAGACTTCTAATGTCCCGACATAAGTGTTGACTTCTATATGTCGACACTTATTCTATTTGTGCTCGACGAAATCTGTGTATTGATCCTAAGTGTCGACACCACTTCTGGATGTGTCGACACCACTTATGGATGTGTCGACACTACTTCTCTGAAGTTTTGACATCAATCTTCTAGATATGTCGACACCACTTCTCTGGAATGTCGACACCAACTTCTATGTGTCGACACGGACAGCTTCTTGTGTCGACACAATTTTACTTAGCCAATTTTGTTAAACTAATTTATGTTCAACATTCCTAATTCAATTTTGAAATTGTCGAATTTAGTTTCATCTAAAGTCTTAGTAAACATGTCAGCTAGTTGTAAATCAGTGCTAACAAATTCAAGGGAGATATCTTCTTTCTCTACATGGTCTCTAAGAAAATGGTACCTTATTTCTATATGCTTAGTTCTACTATGAGAAACTGGATTATGTGCAATAGAAATAGCACTAGTAGAATCACAAAATAATGGGTTTCTACTTACCTGGATACCATATTCTTCTAACTGATGTTGTATCCACAATAGTTGTGCACAACAGCTTCCTACAGCAACATACTCAGACTCAGTTGTGGAAATTGTCACACTGGTCTGCTTCTTACAACTCCAAGACACCGATCTACCTCCTAGAAATTGACAGGTGCCTGTTGTACTTTTCTTATCTACTTTGCAACCTGCAAAGTCTGCATCTGAATAGCCCATTAGTACAAAATCTCTATCCCTAGGATACTAAAGGCCTAGATTAGGGGTGCCCTTAAGATATCTCAAAATCCTTTTGACAGTAGTAAGATGATATTCGTTAGGGTAGGATTGGTACCTAGCACAGACACATGTATCATACATGATATCTGGTCTACTAGTAGTCATATATAGGAGGGAGCCAACTATTCATCTATACAAAGTTTCATCTACAGGTTTCCCTGCATCATCTTTGCTAAGAGATACACTTGTCCCCATTGGAGTTCTCATGGAAGTGGATGACTTCATACCATACTTCTTAATTAACTCTAGGGTGAACTTAGACTGAGATATGGACAATCCATCTTCAGTCTGTCTTACTTTCTACAACACTGCTCATTTCAAATTTCCCTGGCATAAGTTTTGCAAACTTTCTACAAAGGTTACTTTCAGTAGAACCAAATATTATGTCATCAACATATATTTGCACTAGGATTATCTTTCCTTTGGATTCCCTAAGGAATATAGTCTTATCTATTATCCCCCTTGAGAATCTATTCTCAATGAGGAAAGTAGATAGGGTTTCATACTAAGCCCTTGGGGCTTGTTTCAACCCATACAAAGCTTTCCTAAGTCTATAGACATAAGTAGGATAGAGTGGATCAATAAAACCTGAGGGCTGCTCTACATAGACCTCCTCTTTTAAGTCTTCATTTAAGAATGCAGACTTCACATCCATCTGGAACACCTTGAAACCTTGATATGTTGCATAGGCTAGGAATAGTCTCATAGCTTCCAACCTAGCCACTGGAGCAAAGGTCTGATCAAAGTCTATGCCCTCCTCCTGTCTGTATCCTTTGGCAACTAGTCTTGCCTTGTTCTTCACTATGATTCCACTCCCGTCAAGCTTGTTCCTATAAATCCACTTTGTCTCTATGACATTGTGGCCTTTTGGTTTAAGAACCAAATCCCAGACCTTGCACCTTCTAAATTTATTTAACTCCTCCTGCATGGCATCAATCTAGTGTGGGTTCTTAACAGCTTCTTCAAATCTCTTGGGTTCCACTTGAGATAAGAAGCTAGAGCAAGGAACTGTGTTCAAGTTCATGCTCCTTGTTTATACTCCTTTACTTAGATCACCAATGATCTAGTGTGCAGGATGATCCTTCAACTGTCTAACTGCTGGAGGTAATCTATCAGTAGTTTGATCTTCGCCAATCTCTTCTTCATGCTGCACCGCATGTTCTTCTTCAGCATCATGAGTGTCTTGTACTCCCCCTAGACAACAACTACCATTTTCCACATCCTGTTTTGTAGTTGGATCTTCTCTGATAGTAAGCTGGTCCATCTTCTGCTGTATACCTGTGGAGCTACAAGAACTACTTGGCAACTCACTGTTAATAAGTCTAGTTTCATCAAAGATGACATAAACTGACTCTTCTACAACTTGAGTAGCCAAGTTGTAGACCCTATAGGCCTTACTATTGTTGTTGTACCCAATAAATATCCCATCTTGGGATTTGGCAGCAAACTTAGATAGGTGATATTTGCCATTATTAAGTACATAGCATTTGCAACCAAAGATCCTAAAATAGGATAAGTTTGGTTTTCTGCCTTTCACAACCTCATAGGGTGTCATTTTGTGGCTTTTGGTGATGGAAGCCCTATTCAGCACATGGCATGCAGTGTTTACTGCCTCAGCCAAAAAATATTCTGGGAGAGAAGTATCACTCAATAGTGTTCTTCCAGCCTCAATCAATGTCCTATTCTTTCTCTCAGCAATGTCATTTTGCTGAGGTGTTCTAGGTGAGCAGAATTCCTGAAGAATCCCAAACTCTTCACACAACCTTGTCATACTTTCAGATTGGAATTTAGTTCCATGGTCACTTCTGATTTTGACCACTGAACTATCTAATTCATTCTGAATGTGTTTGACAAAATTGTAGAAGACCTTTGGGGTTTCAGATTTCTGTCTCAGAAAGAATACCCATGAGAATCTACAATAGTCATCTACAAGCACAAAAGTGTAGACCTTTCTACCTAGGCTCTGAACTGGCATAGGACTAAATAAATCCATATGCAAGAGGTACAAGCACCTCATTAAATCCTTAGTTTCAAGGCTATGAAAGGAGGATCTAGTTTGCTTGCCTTTTTGACAAGCTGAACATATTCCATCCTTATAACACTTAACCTGAGGACCATTCCTCACTAACTCTTTGCTAAAGAGTTGTCGAATGTCTTGTAGTTAATATAAGCTAGCCTCTTGTGCCATTTGACACAATGAGAGACTTTCTCATCAGCCACAAGACAGATAGGAGAATTTTTATTCTCACACACAAAGTCTAGGCAATATACATTTCTTTTTTTATATCCAGGCAATATGACCTCTTGATCACTTGACCTCTTGATATGACACCCATTCTTGACAAATGAAATGTCATATCCTAGATCACTCAGCTGGCTAATACTTATTAGATTATGTTTCAAACCCTTAACATAGGTCACTTGAGTGATTGTAATTGAGTTATTAGAAATGTTACCAAAACTTTTGATGACTCTGTTTTCAGAACCACCAAAGATTACTTCAGGCCCATTCAGCATATGTGAGTGTCCTTCAGCAATCCCCTTATTCCACTCATATGCCAGGAACATCCACTGTCCAAGTACCATATAGTGGCATGGCTACTTGGACTCACCTGCAACAAAGATTACTTAATCTTAGAACCCAAATGATTTTTAGGTCCCTGGTTCAAGTTAGTCTGAAACTGAACAAATCTGCCTGCAGTTCTTCTAATAGGCAGACTGTTATTCTCCTTGACACTGGTATTGTGCCAACAGTCTAAGGCAAAGTGGCCTATCTTGCAACAACACCAGCACTCAAACTTATTGTACCTCTTTTTAGGTACAACCTTAGTTGTACTGTTTGCAGCGGGTCTCTTGTTTTGTGTTGGGGCTTTGCCTTTATAATTGGACTTAGAAGCTCATGCAGTTCTCTTAAACCCTAATCCTGCCTTACCCTTTTGAGACACAAACTCATCAATCAAGGGTAATACAGATTTTGGCTTCGAAAAACTAGCCACAATCTCCTTCTCTTTCTGAAGTCTATTCTCCAGATTTTTAATCTGATCATTCTTGAATGTGATTGTTCCCATTTGAATAACAGTTATGTTCTTCAGTTTGGCAATCTCATTCATCTTTTGATCTAGCAGCTTCTCTGAATTAGATGCAGCCAACTTAAGAGCTGCAATTTCCTTAGCCTGATGTTTGGCCATGCTTTTGCTTCTATTAAGTGCCTGCAATAAATCTCCATATTCATCTATCAGCTGATGAATATCTCCTTCAGATTCAGACCCATCTTCATCTCTTGATGAAGATGCATCTAATTCTGACCCAGTAAAATAATCAGAATCAACAGGTCCACATTTTACCTTACTGGGGCCAGGCTGATCCTGGCACTGGCCTTCTTCAGACACTGCCATCAGTCCTTTGCACTGATGGTCTTCCTGCTCATAGATAGAGTCCAGCAATTGCATGAACTCATCCTCTTCTTCTGCAAACAGACCAATGTATGCCTCAGCCTCTGATTCAGACTCTGAAGTTGATTGATCAGTCAAACTTTTTTTCTTTCTCAGCAACCAAGGATTTCTCCTTCTTGCTCTTATGCTGAGACTTCTTTCTATTAGTAGACTCTTTCCTCTTATCTGGACAGTTAGCCACTAAATGTCCAGCTTTGTTGCAGTAATAACATATAATCTTGGATGTGGTTGACTTGCTAGCCTTTGTCCCATTCCTGTCTTTCCTGGATGATTTCCTCTTCTGATAATAATCATCCTTGGACTGAGATGTGGAAGGCTTAGATTTCCACTGTTTTTTCTTCAAGAATCTCTAGAACTGCCTTGTGAATGCTACAAAGTCTTCATCTGAGTCACTTCGTTCTGTACTGCGATTATCTGAATTCTCTGAGATCATTTCAGCATCTCCCTTAGGAAAAGATGGAGACATTTTCCCATTCTTCCTTGTGGCTTCTACCTTGAAGGCCACTGACTTTTCTTTATAGTCACCCTTTGTATTCTTTTCTTCCTCCTTTCTGGCTAACAGTTGCATCTCATATGACAGCAATTTTCCAAACAGTGTTGGAGGAGAAATTTCACCCAGTCCGGCCACTTCACTTATGGCACAGATTTTTGTATCTCATTCCTTAGTCAAAGACCTAAGGAATTTATCATTTAACTCATAAGTACTGAAAACTCTTCCATAGGACATTAGTTCATTGACAATCCTATAGAACTTCTTATAACATTCAGTAATACTTTCAGACTTGGCCTGTCTAAAGCTCTCATATACTTGATTAAGCATAGAATTCCTATCTTGTCTAACCTCTTCAGACCCCTCCATGTAGACAATCAATGTGTCTCACATTTCCTTGGAGGTTTTGCAGTGTATTAGATTCCGGAATGTTGCATCATCAATGGCACTTACTATAATATTCTGGTCTCTTTTATCCATTGTTGCCAAGATGATTTCATCCTTAGTCATCTCTGAAAAATCCTTTGGAGTTCTTTGGTTGGCATCAAGAACAGAAATCTTCATAGGAACATATGGTCCTTCTTTAACTGTTATGTAAATTCTAGGATCAGATGCCTCCATGAATAATCTGACTCTTTCCTTCCATATTCCAAATATCTCCTTTATGCAGATTGACAATTTCATTGCACCCAGTTTTTTATGGTTTTCTCCTGAACCCATTTTCTTGAACTTAATTCTGCCTTACAGATCTCACTCAGACTGTTAAGTCAAACTTTTAGGAATCTGTCTCTAATACCACTTGAAAGAATTAGTGCCTAACCACCTAGAGGGGGTGAATAGGTGTAATTCCTTTTTCTTCAAAGGCAGAATATCTGTGCATTTACTTAATTAAACACAGTTAATTCTACAGCTCACACAGCACAACATTCACAGAAACATTCAATCACAAAGTGCACACAGTTTTATAGTGGTTCCTCAAGGTCTGGGTATATCCATTTTCCCCCTTCGCTTATCTAGCAGTGTACTAGATTCGGCCTAACTTCTGCTCTTCACCTCAGATCCTCAGATCTTACAACTCAGAACCTAAAAAGGCTCCTACAACTCAGAGTGAGTCCACACTCCTACAGCTCAGGCAATCTGCCCTACCTCAGCCTATACAAGGCCTACAACTCAGAGATATAAATTTCCTACAACTCAGGCTCACAGCCCTACCTCAACCTTCAACAAGGCCTACCACTCAGAGATCTATATCTCCTACAACTCAGCCTTTATAAACAGGCTTATAGCTCAGATCTAAAATAGATCCTACAGAAAATAGATTTAACAAAGTGTTTTACCACCACCCTGGTAGAGAGAGAAAGGATGGATGGCTTCTTGATCAGTTCTTGGGAGAATCTAATGGCAGAGAACAACCACTCTTAGCTTTCTTCAAAGCTTCTTGAATCTGAACTCAGTAGGGTTGAACTCCTTTGAAGTTGATCTTCAATCAGCTTCTTTCTTGAAATTCAGATCTCAATCTGAATCCTTCTTAGCAGCCAGGTTCAGCAACTGCACTTGAGTAGATGGAGCTCTCTCTCTCTCTAACTTCTTCTTAGATTTTCTGATGAAAATCTTCTTTTGTCTTCTCTTGTTACTCTTCTTAATAATTTCTATGATCAATCACTTTTTGTTGAAGGAGAATGCCTTTATATAGACTTTCTCCATGATAACCGGCTGATCCGGTTTCTAACAAGCTTCTAACAGCTCTGACAGTTGCAGTAAACCGGTTAGAAATGGCAGCTGTCAAGTCTTCTAGTCACTTCTTGAAACTCTGCCTCTGTCAGCAAAGTGTCCAGACTGAACTTCATCATGTGTCGACACAAGTAGACTAAGTGTCGACACAAGTGGACTAAGTGTCGACGCAAGCCTTGGTGATGTCAACGCAGCTCCTTTGTTGTTGTTACTGCTTCTCGACATAGCATCTGTAGAATATGTCGACACTCACTCTGTGTGTCGACACAATCACTTCTTCTCTTTAACTTTGTAGAAACTCTGCTGTGTGTCGACACAAGTCCTGTGTGTCGACACAGTTGATGTTGACAAAGTCTTCTGTGTGTCGACACTATCTCTTGGGGTCGACACAATTGATGTCGACTAAGTATTTCTGTGTGTCGACACTGCCTCTTGGTGTCGACACAGTCGATGTCGACTATGCTTCTCTGTGTGTCGACACTGCCTCTTTATGTCGACACAGTTCCTTCTAGTGTCGACACAGCCTCTCCAAGTGTTGACACAATTAACTCCAAGTGTCGACACAGCTTTTCTCCAGTGTCGACTCAGGCCTTCATAAGTGTCGACACAGCTTCTCCTAGTGTCGACACATGGACTTAGAAATTTTTTTGCATTCCTGCATTTACTTAACCTGCACATATAAACTCAAAACAACATCAAATACACCTTGATGCATATCATTGAGTAAGGTGAGGCTTCTTCAAATCTGGTACCTATTTTCCAATGTACCTAACACACGGCTTCTAAAGAAGGTATCGACACAAGTCCTGTGTGTCGACACAATTGGCTTCCAGTCTTGACATAGTTGGTGTCGATAGAATTCTTGAGTGTGTCGACACAAGTCCTGAGTGTCGACACAGTTGCTATAGACTGAATTTCTATATGTCGACACAAGTCCTTTGTGTCGACACAATTATTGCAGACTGAATTTCTGTGTGTCGACACAAGTCCTATGTGTCAACACAATTTTTGTAGATTGAATTTCTGTGTGTCGACAGAAGTCCTGTGTGTCGACACAATCTGCTTCTGGTCTCAACACATTCCCTTCACAAGTGTCGACACTTGTACTTAGATTATTTGACTGCACTTCTTTACCCTGCACATTGAAACTCAACAACCCATCAAATACATAATGATGTATATAATTGAGTTAAGTTAGGCTTCTCCAAATTAGGTACACAGTTTCCAATGTACCCAACAAGAACACCTAAGCAACAATTCTTGAAATTTTTCGAGAGGAGAGAAGGTCAAAACCTCATACTTTAATCTCTAAAAATAAAAATAAAATGGGAAAAACTCCTCGTAGAAACGTACATTGTGGAGAGATCTATCTGGATCTACTCTCCGATGATGATTTCGTGCATCGTAGCTCCTACAATCGACGGTCGAATGCTTAGCAAGGACCGCCGCTCTAGCTCTTCCTCAATACAGTCTGACGGTTTAAGAAAGACGATAAATAGGGTTTCTGTCTTATCGCAAGTCTATTTATATCTAATAAATAATATAATATAATAATATATTATTATTATAATTAAAACTCTGAATGACCAAAACTCACACTAACTCGGATTTCTACGAAAATCGCACCGTAGCTCAATATCGACGTTATGAATCCAACGGTGAAGTCGAAACCAAAATCCGACATACAAAACATGGGTAAACACTCCCCGAAATCTAAACACCAAATATCCCGAAATGTTCCATCGTGTTCCAAAATGAACCCCAGCTCGCAAAGAAATATAAAAACATAGGAGAAATTATCCAAGCTACAACTCCCAAACCAAAACCATGGATACTAATGAGCAAAAGTCACGTTCTGATAGCGGTATCCACCAAGTACGCGTCAACGTAACGCCCTGACATCAAAATACTTAACTAAAGGGATTTTAAATAAACCTTAAAAATTCAGGGGTGTTACACCCCCCTCCCCCCCCCCCCTAAAAGTACTAAATCACTTAGGGTAAGCTAAAGAGCAATGTGGTAAGGGGTTTGGTAATAAATAGATACTCATAAAAGTAAGTGCCTTGAGAAAAGGAGCATTGGGCTTCAGCCCATTGTAGTTCCTAGTGGCATTGAGAGCCCTTCAACGAAAATGCCCTGGGCAGTACATGGTTCACCCTAAACTATAGGAATAAGCAGACTAAAAGATTAACTGTTAATAAATTATCATCACACATTCACTCACCTCATCGTTTCGGGAGGATAGTTGGTTTAAACCCACGAGCAGTGAACTTGTTGTTTGATAAAATATATGGCTTGGTTTGGTGATTCGATGGCTCAGGATTTCATCGATAGCATGTGTGTATGTGCATTAAAGTGGTGGGTCTTCGTTATTGGACAGTTCACACCGACGTCGATACATTGATTCGGCAAGTGTAAGTGTTCACTTAGCCAATATAAGACTAGTGGTATTGCCATCACTAGTATAAAAGGCCCTGTAGCACCTGACTGTGGGTGTACCGTGTAGTACACAAGGTCTAGGCTGGGTAGTTTGAATACCAACCTAGGAGTGGGGAGGCCCAACCCACTGCCTCTATTTTCCACAACGAGAGGTACCTGAGAGTTTAGCTAACTCCAAATGGGGAAACTAAAGGACTTTGGGTGTAATGTACCTCAAAACTCTGGACCCCTATTAGTGGTTTTGTCATGACTAGTTCATTACAAAACCCTAGGAAGCCCAAGAAGACCAAATGAACTTAGGCATGAAGTTGAAAACCACCTTGGGCTGTTAATAGTAATTTTCAAGTACCCACCTTAGGGCTTGACTTTAGGGCTTCAACTTGACTCCATGACCCCACCATAACACCCCTAACCCTTAAGGAGGTCAATGGGTCACCAAGGACCTATTGGGGTCAATCCAAAAGGTCAAGTTTACCAAAGTCAACCCTAGCCTTAAATTGGTCAAAGTGCCCTAACTAAGGGTCAAGTGGGCTCCAAGGTGCCAAGCCAACCCTACCCAATTCCTCCTAGACCTTAGGGGCAGCCAATGGGTCACCAAGGACCCATTGTGGGCAACCAAAAAGATCAATTTGACCAAAGTCAACTCAACATAGGTTTAGGTCAAATTAGCTCAAGTTGGCCTAACCTAGCCCAATCTATTTGGTCTGAGCCCAATTGAGGTGGTCCACTAGCCTTATGAGGTTTATAATTATCCAAAATGCTACTCATTTTCTATAGGTGATGACTAGGAGTGAGAAAGCTCCATTTTTCCCTTTAATGGAGGAGAGAGAAAGTGAGTAAAAGCCATTCATGGCTTGGAAGGCCAAGGGCACCTCTCTTCATCTCCACTTGCTGGATTCATTCTCCCTAGTCAGTTATGGGGAGATCAAGAGGCATTCCAGGCAATTCAGAGGCTAAATTCAGTGGGTTCTCCGTTGGCCGAAAACCACCATCCATGGCCATTAATGGCATTGAAGACATGGCCCTCCCTCTCCCCCATCTGGCTATCTTAAAAGCTTTCTTGGATCCCCAGAAATCGTTTCCACTCCTTCCCTGAAGAATTTGAGTCCACTTGTAGTGCAGTTGCATAGCACCCAAAATCTCCAAATCCGGCAATGGCGACACAACGGTCGGCCCGACTCCAGCCCTCCCAAAAGGTCCTATTCTCTTCTCCTCTTCTAGTCGATAGATCCTATCTCATTGGTCGCATGGTTTTGGCCCAATTGGCTCTACATCGGGTAGGCCAAAAGCTTGATTTTAAAGCTTTTAATTCCAGTCACATCTCATTGTTCTGACCACCTCCGGTCGGCCAACCACCTTGAATCACCAACAACCACCTCACTGAAGGTGGTGGTGGCGGTGGCCGGCCCGGAAAGGGCGCGGGTGGTCGGGAATCCACGGACAAACTTCACCTAGGATGGGCCAGTCTTGGTTGTTGGCTTCACATGGAAGATGAACGGATGTCGCTCATCCCGCGCCAAGATTCGTGCGTGATTGAATTAATATTATTTCATTTTAATATAATTTTGTTACATAATATGCTGTGAATGGTTTGATTTACTAAAAATACTTAGATGCCTTTTCTGGAAAAATGTTTAATATGAAAGTTGTAGTCCTTGAAGTCTAGTTTAATTTAAAATTAATTTCATCCCATTTGTGGCATTGGTCTGACTACAGCACACCAAAGGGTGCAAGCTATACCAAGGTTAACCTTAAACCATAAGATTAAAATGTTAAAGATGCAATTAGAGATACTAGGACTTCACTTTCACTCACCCCGATGAATCGGGAGGTTAGCTTGTTTAGATTATCCGAGTGGTATGCTCGGTGGTTGTGAAAATGGGCAAGTTAGCCCGGCGAGCCATAGGCTCAGAAGGTAGTTATAACTGACAGGTTAGTCCGGCGAGCCAATGGCTTAGAAATTCATGATTGTATGTGCATAAAGTGGGGTCTTTGGTATTTGACAGTCATTCACACTGAAATCGATACGATGACTCAACGAGTGTGGTTTACACTTAGCCAAGAAAAATACTGGCGGTAGGTTAGCACAATACGTGGTGACTCTAGTGTGTCCTTCAGAGTCGTACGTAAGGTCTAGGACTAGTAGTGTGAATACCTGCCTAGGAGTGGGGTGGACCAACCCACTATCTCCGTTGTCCACTACAGAGGCTCCTGGGAGTGAAGCTAGATTCCAAAATAGGGGAACTAAAGGTCTGTGCACATCGAGTCGTGTGTGTGTGTTGCACCTGCATGAATCATGGCATAACATATCACAACACTCATACCTACATTAATCCTGACACTATATCGTATAAATTAGTATGGGATAGCTTATACGATGGGAGCCTTACAAAAGACCCCTTAAATTATAAGTCTGTATGGGCATTTATATAAGTAAAGGTTAATTATTTACCTATTACCTTTTTCTGTAGTGCACTTTACTTTCTACTCTTACTGCTTTATTTTTACAGAACTGCTAGCTTGCATTTCCTATTATAGCATTATAAATATTACAATATACCTACTAGATAGCTCCACCGTCACCTGCCTTGTTCCTACTCTCCACCATCATAGCTTTCCTACCATTCCTCCAGCACGGTGCCTAGGAGCCACTGGGGGAGGGGTGGGGGAAATCGGGCTTAGTCTTTTGACTAACGGTCAGTGGACCAAACATTTTAGGGGCTCCGGATGGGAGACAGGGAGCAGCAGCAGGAGATGTAATACAAGTAGAGCACGGTGCACATGGAGGTGGGTCAGTCTAGTACGGTAGCACCAGTCTCTAGCTTCGTGAGTGTTAGCTTTACTTAGCTTCCGCGAGAGTGTTGTAGTGAGTATTTGTTGTATCGGGCATAACTAGTTTATATTTCTACTTTACCGTTCAGTTTTAGTACATTTATTATCATGTGAACTTTACTGTGATGTTTCATGCTCATATATATATATTGTTATTTTTTGGACTAGACTTTATTTTCTGACTTGTTTGTACTTCTACTTCTTGATGGTCATCAATGCCGACAGAATCGGAATTTTGTAGTGGTGACCCTCCCGAGTGTCGGTGTCACCATAAAACGGCGGCTCTGGGCGTAAGACCGGTAGCGTAGCAAAAAAATGTAGTCTTACAAATTGGTATTAAAGGAAACATCGATCCAAAGAGAGGAAGTCCACAAAAACCCTAGGCCACCCCGCGCGAGCTTAGTTTGAGGACAAACTAGCAGCGGAAGCAATGTTGTGCCCATAAGGGGAATCACATGCAAAAGTCTACTTTTTCATTAGTTCCACTTGTACATTAACTAACAATTGTAATTTTCCTTTGTAGTCTGTGACGAACCCTACTCCTCAGTAGGGTACACCTCAGGTACAGAACATGGTTCCACCCCAGACAGCTCTGACTCCGTTCTAGTAGAAGGAAATGGGTTAGACACTAACGTCTATTCTGGAGGCCTTCGGGGCTCAGCAGGCTCCAGCCCTACAACCAAATCTCGGGGCAAACTGGTTGAGCACCTTACGGGGTCTTTCTCCTCCATCCTACCTCCGGACGGAGTCAGCAGTCTGTACAGAGGAGTGGCTGGATATTATTTACGAGATGCTGGCTGGGATTCGATGTCCGACGGAGGAGGTTGTAGCCTCGGCAGTTTCTTTCTTAGAGTCACATGCGAATAGATGGTGGAAGTCACTGTTAAACACCACCTTTGCTGGAATGGATTGCGTAGACATCTCCTAGGATGAGTTCAGAGCAGCTCTATTAGAGCATTTTGTACCTCAGTCGGCGAGGGTTGAATTGGAGGACAGGTTCCTGCAGTTGAGGCAGGGCAGCAGCACGATGTTGGAATACTACCGGGAGTTTACACATCTAGCCCGCTTTACGGACTCATATCAGCTGGGTGACGTGGGCTATGCAAAGAGGTTCTATAAGGGCCTTCACGACGATATGAGGCAGACCCTACTCTTCATTTCTGACGGGAGCTTGGCCAGGATCTTGGAGATGGAAAAGAAGTTAGAGGCAGACAAACTTACAGTTCGGGGCCGGAAGAGAGCGGCTAATTACTCAGTGATTGGTGGTAGGAGAGACCCAACCAGAGGTCGTGTTATTGGGAAAAGGAGAAATGGGGATCAACCCCGTCAGGAGGACAGGCAGGAGTAGAGGAACCAGGTGGTGTTAGCTCTTGAGCCCTTATGTCGGGTACATTGAAAAATGTGTACCAGATTTAGAGAAGCCTCATCTAACTCAATGATATTTGTCAATGTGTATTTGATGTTGTGTTGAGTTTCAATGTGCAAGTTAAGGAAATGTAGAAAACCTTTCTAAGTACAAATGTCGACACCTGAGAAGAATTGTGTCTGAAAGTGAGCTATTAAATCAGGAATACTCTAGATGGGGGTGAATAAAGTATTCAGGGTTTATAAAATTTTCTTCTAATTTAATCTAGTGTAGGAACAAAATAAAATAGTAATCCTAACAAATATCCACAGCACAAAAACAAAAGAAAAAGAGCAATCCAAACGACACAAGAATTTATAGTGGTTCCCCTAAACTTGGGTACATCCACTTTTCTACCACCCTGGTAGGAATCCACTCAGATTTTTGATCAGGTATCTGACACCAATGAGCTTTTGATCAGGTGCTCAAAAACCAAACCTCAAGTCATTTGGAAGGAGCCTTGTGAACCAGAATAATTTTGAAGGGAATTAAAACCCTGTACAGAGGTGGGGGTGAGAGAGTGATGAAAGTCTTCTTTTCTCAATCACAATGAGAAGAATATGTGGATTCAGTGATGTTGTCAAAGCTCCCCCTGAGATGTAAAAGGGTTCAGGTTGGGAAGCTTTGCACAGGGTGAGTAGGCCTTCAATTTACAGCCTTGACCAGAAATGATCTTCAGGAACTTCTTTGACAGATGGATTAGTTGTTTTCCTTTGAAGTGTCCTGGAGAGTTGAAGAAGGAAGACTATTGATATTTGATAGATTGTTCTTCTTCTTCAAAAGTGACTGATGTTCTGGTCTAGGGCTTCTTCTGTATCAGAAATCTTGTGTAAGAAAATGAGAGCAGACTGATTGTTTGTTTGTCTCTATGTCACAGGTCCTTCTTACTTCTGTATTTTGTCTATCTCACTTCATTGCAGGAAGAAGAGAGAAAATCTCTTTTATATTTCCTGTACAAAATGGTCTTTTGAAATTTTGAATCTTCTGTAATCAATGCTGATGGCCTAGAGAGTAAACAGCATTGAATTATTTCCCCAACTGTCCCATGGAAAACGGCAGGCAATAATCCTGGAGAATACCATAATCAATGCTCTTCTAACAGTTATATTCAGAGAATATTAGAGCACTAATTACTCAGGAATTATTGCAGTAGAATGGGGACAGAAGGATGGAAAAATGACTAAGTCTGGATTCGTCGAACTGATGGCAGAAATCGTCGAGCTGAGTCCACGATTCATCGAGCTGAGTTGCCGAGTTCATCGACCAGATGACTTCTGTTCGTCGAGCTGACTTCCAAGATCGTCGAGCTGAGAGTAGAAAACTGCATTATCCAGACTTGCTTATTCTGTGTCTCACGTTCGTCGAGCTGAGATTGTAACTTCGTCGACTGGAGATGATTATGGACTTGGAATAATTTCAGATGCTTCTGGATGAAAGTGTTGAAGTGAAGTATCCAGAATTCGTCGACCTAAGAATTGGTTTCGTCGAGATGAGTTCCACTTAACTGCTACTGGATAACTCTAGCTATTGTGGTCACAGTTTGTCAAGTGGAGAATCAACTTCGTAGACCAAAGTCTGACTCTGGACTTATAATAAAGAGATGTTTTCTGATCTTGAAGTGTTGAAGTATAGTGTCCAAAGTTCGTCGACCTGAGTACCAAGTTCGTCGAGCTCAGCTCAGAGAATTTACTCTGAGATCGTTAAGCTGAGCACGACTATCGTCGACCTGAGTTCGACGAACGTCGAACTCATTTTACTTGGTCTTTAGAAAAACTCTAAGTCTTGAATCTCTGGCAGTCTTGATGATAGCTGATCCATGCAGTGTTGCTTCTAAGGACTTGACCTAGACTCTAGGACACAACCATGACCCTGGCTATACATTGTGGGTCATTTGATCCTAAGTTAGTGAACCTAGCCCAAATCTTACTAGGGATCCAACAATCTCCTCCTATGTTGGTGAGGTCACTAATTACAGGCTCAAATCAAAATTGAAAATAAACAAAGCATAAAAAGCATATATCTGGCAGAGATCACTAACACATGCAGCAGATATGTATATACATAAGCTTTGTTCAGAATATAGAGTAGTTATAGATAATTGTAGAAAATAAAAGAGTTCAAAATTTACTTCTTCTGTTTCTTTTCCTTTGGCATTTCTTGCTTGCTCTTCTCTCCAGGCTTTGTAAACACAATCTCTCTGTTTGGATCTGAAGCTTGCACTTTTGTCATAGTCATATCAGCAGCCCTTAAAGATGTGGCTCTGGGGACAACTGCTTCTTGGTACAACTTCATGTAGTCATCAACATTGAAAAACTGGTTTGCTTTCTCAAACCTCTTAAGTTCCTCTTTACTGTACTTTGACATTGTTGAATATTCAGAAGGATCATTTCCTTCAACTTTGGCTTTGTTAATCATAGAAAGGCCTACTAGTTCCTGGTGAAAGTCCACCTAGTGTCAGCTATGTTCACCTATGGGGGGGGAATAGGTGACGAGTAGCACTTTTGGGAATTTACGAATGTACCTGCACAATAAAAATAAAAAGCAAAACACACAGAATACACAGGCAATTTATAGTGGTTCCCCGACTTGGGTACATCCACTTTCCCCCTTCGACCTATCTCCCAACAAGGGACGACTCGGTCTCTTCTCCAACAGGATTGAAATCCAATCCCTGCACTATCGGAAGGAACCCTTCCACACGTGAGAGTCAACACTCCCACAAAACGGGTTGCACCCAACCCTTACAACACGGAACAATCGTTCCTTTACAACAAAAGTAAATATAGAATGTACACGAGATACAAACTTCATTTGGAGACTACGGTGTTCCTCTTCGTTCGACGACGTGTTCGTGAAGTCAACGAAGAGTCTACAACCTTGGTCTCTCTTGGAGAGGATCTCCCCGGAACTGGCGGCGGCAACACGAGCGGCGGCTAGCTTCGGGATCCGCGGCTATGATGATGAACGGCTGCTGAACTTGGAGATCCAATCTTCGTTGCGAAGTAAGCTAGGTCTACCAACGGTCACTCTAGGATCAGTCGTCTCGATCGATTCGGACGGGGGAGTTTTTCCCGGTCAACAAATCGAGAGACAAGAGATCTCCGGATAGACACGTGAGACTCAGAGCTTTGCTAAGCTTCTGTCGACGGAGATCGGGAAGAGAAGCGATCAACAGCGGCGACCAACTTATCGCGAGCGGTGGCGGCGGCGACGGAGCGGAAGCCGGGATCTAGGGTTTGTCCGAGCTCGCGTATGTCTCGTTTTCTTCGCTGCCTTACTGTTCAAAAATACCCCTGTATTTATACATTGAAGACCCATACAATATGACCGTTGTGGGTCCCACAAGTAGAAACCCGAAATCCGGTTCAAACTAGTCCAGCGGCATAATCCGGTCCAGCAGCATCCCGAGAAATCGCTAAGTGAAAATCGGCGAGAATCGCAGGTGATTCTCGATGAATCGGCGAGAATCACCAAGTGATTCTCGACGATTCGTCGAGAATCGCTAGTGATTCTCGCAGAATCACTTATTGATTCTCAGCGATTTTCACTTGGTATTCATGAGCTGCTTAACCACTGGTTCGGCGAGAATCACTAGTGATTCTCGCCGAATCTTACTTGGCACCGTTTTGAGGTAGCCAGAAGGGGTCGGCGAGAATCACTAATGATTCTCGTCGATTCGGCGAGAATCACTAGTGATTCTCGCCGAATCGGCGAGAATCACTTGGTGATTCTCGTCGAATTTTCCTTGGACCAATTTTCGTCTTCCACCCAGGAGCTGCTCCTTGACCCATCCATGCTCCTTGTCTTCTCTTGCATATGAACGGCCCTGTACTTGAAAGTAAGTGCACTCCAATAGAGAGAGTACACGTAGGTCAACACACTGATCTGCTCAACGAGGGATTACGTCTTGCAGACCCGTGTATATTGACCTACTGCACCCTGACATTGGTGTGCACTTAGCGTGGAGGAGCTGCAAGTACAACTTAAGATGTTTCATCAAATACATTGTGAATTCATCTTAGCTTGACAGGTGGCTTCCTCAAATCCAGGTAATTGTGGATACAATACCCAACAATCTCCCCCTATTTGACGAAGCCAAAACCCTACTAGCTAAGATGAATAACACCTATCAAATAATAAACATAGCATTCAGAAATTAAACATGCAGCACAAGAGAATATATGCAACCAGATCAGGACTTAAGTCATTCACAAATTCAAATATATATACCAATATATATATATACACATATAATCTCAGAATTGTTCATATGATAACAATAATCATTAAATGTTCTTAAGACAAAGTGACAAGCTATAAGTTATTGACTATTTTTCCTTAGCTAAGTCACCCTTAGGATTTTGAGCCAAGTACTTCTTGCTTTGCCTCTCCATGTATTCTTTGGGCTTCGGGTAATACCTAGGAGGAGGAACTTTATCTGCATCCTTGTTGTTTCTGAAAAAGATGTTGCGTTTCGCTTCAAACGTTTTGTGTGTTTCCCACTCATACTGGCTATATACTTCGTTTTGATTGATCTCTCCTCTTTCTTGCAGCCAGAAGGTGTCTAAGATGATGTTCCTTGAAACTGGACTCCATTTTTTGTTTCGTACATCCTCCTCACTCATTCTGATCCTCTTTTCAGCTGGTGTCTCCTTGGAGGTCCCTTCCTGAGATTTTCTCTTGGCCTTGGCTTTTGCTAGGGCCTCTTGATCAAACATGCTCCGCAGTTTAGCTTTGGAGAGAGCCCTAGCATCAGCTTCACTTATGGGAACATCTGCAGCACTTGCACTTATTCCCTCAGCAGCACTTACTCCCTCAGCGGCCATAGATGTCTCAGGAGGATGAATATCTGCAGGATTTTCAGCCAAGGGGATGCCTAACGCCTGGTGGAGCATCCACCGGCAGCTTTCATAGACGTACTTGTTTGACTGTTCGAAGTTTAGGATCATGACTTCTCGGAGCTCAGCCATCTTAGCTAGATATTCCTTCTCCCCCTTTTTGGCTTCTACAGCGATGAAGTTGGCATAGGAATGTAGGGAGTCATCAATATGCTTCGTGGTCTTGGAGAATTCAGAGACCAAGGCCTGCTGATTGGCGTTAAGAGTGACCATATTACCGTCAAACTTTTGAATGTTGTTGGCGACAACATGTGCATTCTGATTTACGACAGCAAGAGTATCAGTGTTCTTTTTCAATCCGGCCATAAGGAGTGTGACAGCTTCGCCGGCCGCGGTATACTTTTCTTCAAATTTCTTCTCCATCACGTCCAGTTTATGGTTGATTTCCACCATATTCTTGAGCATCAGATTTTCAGAAGTCTTAATCCTTTTCAGCAGTTTATTCTGAGCGTTAGCAAAGGAGTCTTTGAGTTCATTCACAATTCCCTGAATGACATTTACTGTGTGAGTGGCTAGCTCATCTCGTAACGGAATAGTCGGAGGCACTTCTTGGCCTTGCTCTTCAGCAGACGCATCTGTAGAGCTGGATACAATCACAGTCTCTAATGGAGGAATGCTGGCGGCCGTTGTAGATCTATCTGGCTCCCCCTCCACTAGTGCAGGCTTATCAGATGGAGGTTCAACAGGATCCGGAGCCTCAAATACTTCATGTCCTGCATGTCCTTCATCCTCTTCGTCATCATCCAAGAAATCATCTATAGCAGTAGCATCCTCTTCCAACTCTTGGTCAGCAGTCCCCTGTGCATCAGCTTCGGTTCCTTGAGTGTTTCTGTTCAGGACCACCTCATGCTCCAGCTCAGGTTCACTTTCTTCATGAATTTCGGCCACCGCATCCCTGGCCACCTGGGAGATGTCAGATATTACCTCAGTATGAGGGGGTAGAGGCTCCCCCTCAATTCCTGCAGTCAAGGTATTAGGAATTTCACCGGGGGTTACTGCTGGGGATACTCCCTGTTGCTCTTCCACTGCAGTCTGCCGAATACGCCTCTCCCATCGATCAAACACACTTGTGTCCATCTTCTTCAAGTAGTGGAGAGGGACACCTTTGCTCATGTCAAACTTGTCTCCATTTAGTTGGTTTAGATATAGACTTATGATGCGGCCAAAACTCGGAGTGCCCAAGGTGTCCTTGATCTTCTCGAACAGCAACTCCCCCCAGTTGAACCTCTTACGGCAGACAACAGTGTACAACCCTGTGTCCGGCGAGCGGGCCCAGCCAGGGAGGTTGAGCGGGCCCGGCCCCGCGACCCGCGCCAGGGCGGCAAAATGGGCTATGCAGCAGGAGGGCTGACCCGCTCCCGCCCATCTCAGGCGAGCGGGCTGGCGACCCGCGGCGAGCGAGCTGGACCCGCGGTTGGCGACCCGCCGGCCAACCCCCCCCCCCCCCCCCCCCACACGCGATCAGGCTGCCGATCCGGTCGGCAGAAGACATGCAGCTCGCCCATATCGGCTCGCACGATCCGCTCGGCAGAAGACATGCAGCTCGCCCATACCGGCTCGCACTCGCCCAGTGAGGATAGGCGAGCCCCAGAGCCAGGCCGCGCCCGCCTCCCGCGGGTGGAATCGGAGGCGAACTGACTCCCCATGGGTGCGAATAGCTATTCAGAACAGCGGAGCCTGGCTGTTGGCAGACCAGGTTGGACTGCGCATAGCTATCCAAAACAGCGGAGTTTGGCTGTTGGCAGACCCAACCAGGGGCCTTTTTGGTATTTCCAGGTCAGTCCTTTTGGTTATTGGCAGTTCAGATTCTGAAAATCTATAAATAAGACCCAAGGGGTACCTCAGAGGGGACGCTTCTTCAGTGCCTCCTTACTCTCATTTTCAAGCGTTCTCTGAGGGTACCTTAGCTCGGCTCTTGGCTAAGGAGGGGAAGCGCTCAGAGATCTTCCGGGTTTGTGGTGGGACCTCCCTGCCGAGCCCTTGTGTCTGTTTTCTCTTGTCTCTCTCGTTGTTTTTCTTGCAGGAGCAAAGTAGGCGCGAGACCACCCCTTCCCCAAGGGTCGAACTCCACAAGAGGCCGGATTCCGGTTTCAACATCTTGGTGCGGTGAGCGTGGAGAGTGGTCAGTGCAGAAAAGCTTCGGCGAGCTCAATGACGGGAGGGCAAGGATCCGACAGGCAGAACTCGCCGCCCCCTCCGCCTCTCGCAACAGTCGGAATGTTTGAAGACTTCAGGAACGAGGTGCTGGACCTCGTCAAGATCGCACTCGGCGTACGGGCCGAGTGCTCGACTCCGGCAGCCCAGATCGCGGCCGCCCCCTCTTTAGGCGAAGACGCTCCTGGCAGGCGAGCCGGGAAGGAAGTGGATGAGGAAGGCCGGGGGAGCGAGCTCTCGGGGCGCGAGCTCTTCCCCGGCTCGGCAGGCCGAGGTCGATTCGGCGAGTTGGGCTCGCGGGACTCGCCGGCTCGCCCGGTGGTTGGAAGCAGTCCATTCAGCGAGCTGGTCTCCTCAGCGCCAGTGCCAGAAGGGTTCAGGGAGCCCGAGATGTCCTACTACACCGGGAAGGGAGACCCGGTTCAGCACGTCCAGTGGTTCGAGGACGTAGTCTCCATCCGTCAGATGTCGGACGGATTCAAGTGCCGTCTCTTCACCATCACCCTCCGAGAGAAGGCAAGGGAGTGGTTCCACCAGCTGCCGGCTAGTTCCATTTATTGCTTCGAAGACTTGCGTCGGGGTTTCATGTTGAGGTTCACTACTTCAAAGAAGAGGAAGAAGGAGTCTGAGTCCTTGTTCCACATTAAGCAAGGAGTGAACGAGACGTTGGGGAGCTATGTGGATCGGTTCCAGGAGGAGGTTACCCAAGTCCAGGAGATGCCGGGCCACAGTCTGATGATGGCCTTCACCCTGGGCCTGCAGCAGGGTTTCTTCCACATGGAGCTGAAGAGAATTCCCCCCCCCCCTCTCCTACGAGGAGCTGATGGAGAGGGCGGCGAGAGAGGTCGACGGGGAGGCGTCGAACCCGGAATTTGCAAGGAAGTTGGCCAGGTGGGCAACTGAGGAGGAAAAGGAGTCGAAGGGAGGAAGAGGACAGGAAGAAAGAAGAGGGGATCCCAGGCAGAGGGAGCAGAGGCAGCTCCAAGGACAGCAGCCAGGGTGGGGGCGTCAGGAGCCCGATCGTAGGCTGGGCTGGAGACCAGAGTGGCAGGGGCAGGGGCCACAGAGGGGGTACTTCGGAAGGGGTCATTATCATGGAAGGCAGGACCAGTTCCACCCCCCAGGCTGGAGGCAGGGTCAGAGGCCTCGGCTCCCCGATCAAGAGGAGGCCATGACCATAGCTCTGGGAGCAAGAAGGGGGATCATGAGAAGGAGGAGAAGAGAGTTCAGGGTGGAGCTGCCCTACTGCGACTTCCATCAGGAAGAGGGGCACGCAACAGCCACGTGCCCGGAGTTCTTGGAGATGAGGGGGAATAGGGGGCGGCAGCAGCAGCAGGAGGAGGCGCGGCAGGAAGTGAGGATCGAGGAGGTCCTGCCTCGGGCGGAGGAGGATCGCTGTGAAGACCGAGTGGATGTGGGGACCCGAGGAGGGATCGGAGTGATCCACGGGGGAGTGGGGATCGAGGCTTCCCGCAAGGCAAGTCTCCACACCATGTACCGGCGGAGCGTCGCCTCTACGTCCCAAACCCCGCCGCCAGAGGAGAGGATCACCTTCTCCAGAAGTGATATGCCGGACCACGAGGATCCGTTCTGTGATGCGCTGGTCATCAAGGCCGCCATCGAGAACTTCACTGTCTCTCGGATCCTCGTGGACAATGGGAGCTCCGTGAACGTCGTCTTCAAAAAGGCGTTTGACGCGATGCAGGTGGAGGCTAAGAGGGTGCTGGCCTCGGACGGGCCCCTGTTCGGGTTCTCGGGAGAAAGGAAGGAGGTGGAGGGAGGAGTCGGCCTCCATGTCACCCTGGGGGGGCAGTCCCGAAACTGCAAGTTCGCCATTGTGGACGCCCCCAGCAGCTACAGTGCAATCTTCGGGAGGCCCCTGATCAGCGCCTTCCGCTGCATCCCCTCATATTTCCATCAGTGCTTGAAGTTCAACGCTGAGGGGGTGCAGGTCAGGGTTAGGGGGGACCTGAAGGTGGCACGGGAATGCTACGTCACCGCGGTAAACACCATCTCTTGGCAGGAAGGAGCCGAGGAGATGGGGCGGAGGATGGAGGAGGACGAGCAGGAAGCCGGAGAGGTGGAGCAGGGGGTGAAGGGCTGCACAGAGAAGGCGGAAGGAGGGGGTTTGGAGGAAGTGGTCGAAGTAAGGACCGTGAGAGGGGAGCTGGAGGTAGAGGTCCCCGTTCTGGAGGAAGGGGGCACCGAAGGATGGGGGGAGCAGTCTAGGCTGGAGGCCGCAGAGGAGGTGGTGGAGCTGGAAGTGCTCACCCGCGGAGGCAGGGTGGAGAAGATCCGCGTCAGCGGGGGGCTGACCCCGGAGGACCAGGGCAGGATGCTGGAGTGCATCCAGAAGAACGTGGACATCTTCGCCTGGAGCGCCGCGGAGATGCCGGGGGTTGACGCGGATGTGGCTTGCCACCGCCTCAACCTGGACCCGGGAACACGCCCCGTCCAGCAGAAGAAGAGGTCCACGGCGGACAAGCTGGCGGAACCCATCAGGGAAGAGGTGGCGAAGCTTCTCAAAGCTGGCTTCGTGTCCGAAATTCAGTACCTCGGCTGGGTCTCAAACGTTGTGATGGTTAAAAAAGGAGACGGCCGCTGGCGGTTGTGTATCGATTTCTCTCTTCTTAATAAAGCTTGTCCTAAGGACTGTTACCCTTTACCTCGGATCGACGCGCTGGTTGATTCAGCCGTCGGCTTTTCTGTAATGAGTTTTTTAGATGCCTTTTCAGGTTACCATCAAATCAGGATGCACCCCCCGGACATCAAGGATGTCTCATTCATCACAGGGGACGGTTGCTACTGCTACAAGATGATGCCGTTCGGGTTGAAGAACGCTGGGGCCACCTACCAAAAGATGATGGATAGGGTCTTTAAGGAGCAGAAGGGAAGGAACTTGGAGGTGTACGTGGACGACCTCATGATCAAGAGCCGAGACGTGGACTCCCACCTCCGGGACCTGGAGGAGACGTTCGCCACCCTGCGCAGATATAAAATGCGGCTGAATCCCCTTAAGTGTGTTTTCGGGGCTAACCGGGGGAAGTTCTTGGGGCACCTCCTCACCCCCGCGGGGGTCGAGCCGAATCCAGACAAGGTCAAGGCTATCCTGGAGCTGGGGTCCCCGCGGAATACAAAGGAGGTCCAACGGTTGACAGGGAAGCTAGCAGGGCTGAGCCGCTTCCTTTCTCGGGCAGGGGAGAAGTGCTCCCCCTTCTTCAAAACGCTGAGGGGAGGCCAGAGGTTCGAATGGACTAAGGAATGCGAGGAGGCGTTCCAGGCCCTCAAGGCGCAGCTAACACAGGCCCCGCTGCTCCAGGGGCCGAAGGAGGGTGAAGACTTGTTCTTATATCTCGGGGTCGGGGCAGAGTCCTTGAGCTCCGTCTTAGTACGTGAAGAGGGGAAGAAGCAGCTCCCCATTTATTATGTCAGCAGGGTCCTGAGGAAGGCCGAACTCCAGTATCCGATCCTGGAGAAGCTTGCATTCACATTAATCATCTCGGCCCGGAGGCTGCGGCCTTACTTCCAGGCGCACTCGATCCGAGTAGTGACCGACCATCCTCTCCGCAACATCTTCGAGGGGGTGGAGCACTCAGGCCGGCTGGCCAAGTGGTCGGTGGAGCTAAGAGAGTTTGACGTCTCCTTCGTTCCGCGGCTCTCGATCAAAGCTCAGGCGATGGCCGACTTCCTGGCCGACTACGTGGTAGAAGTAGCAGAGGAGGAGCTCACTTGCCCGACTCCTTGGAAGGTGAGGGTGGACGGAGCCTCAGGAAGGCATTCTCTCGGGATAGGAGTGGTTCTGGAGAGCCCTCAAGGGACTCAGATTGAGCAGACGGTGGTGGTGCATTTCCCCATTACCAACAACCAGGCCGAGTACGAAGCAGTGATAGCGGGGCTGCGCCTGGCCAGAGAGCTGGGGGTGCTGGACGTGGAGGTCCTAACCGACTCCATGGTGGTGGCTTCCCAGATCAACGGGGAGTTCGAGGCAAGGGAGCCCACTTTGCAATTATACTTGGCCAAAGCGAAGGGGGTCATAGGGACCTTCCAGACCTTCTCCATCCGACACGTGCCGAGGGGAGAGAATGAACAGGCCGACCGACTGGCGAAGCACGGCCCCCGAGCAGGGGGCACCATCACCGACCTGTTCCGCCCCTCCATCGAAGAAGGAGAGCTCATGGAGATCGATCAGCAGCCTTCGTGGATGGATCCAGTAGTAGTTTTCCTCTCCACGGGAGAATATCCGGAGGGGGTGGACAGGAAGAAGCTAAGGCACAAGTCAGCTTACTACCTCCTTAAGGACGGGCAACTGTACCGGAAGACCCTCTCCGGGATGTTGGCTCGCTGCGTAGCCGAGGGTGAAGCACAGAGGATCCTAGAGGAAGTCCACTCCGGGGAGTGCGGGAGTCATTCCGGGAGCCGGACCTTGGAAGGAAGGATAGTCAGACAAGGGTATTTCTGGCCCACCCTGGGCCGGGACGCCGCAGAATTCGCAAGGAGATGCATAAGTGCCAGCTGTTTGCCCCCCTCCAGCTACAGCCGGCCCAACAACTCAAGAGTATCACGGCCCCTTAGCCCTTTGCAATCTGGGGAATGGATTTGGTCGGACCGTTCCCCCAGGCCAGCGGCCAGCGAAGGTTCCTCCTGGTGATGATCGACTACTTCTCAAAGTGGATGGAGGTAAAGGCGTTGGCCAAGGTGACCTCCCAAGTGATCAGGAACTTCGTCTGGGGGGAGATCATCTGTCGCCATGGGCTGCCCCAAGCCATCGTCACCGATAACGGACCCCAGTTCGCCAGTGCCGAGTTCACCAGCTTCTGCGAGCAGCTTGGAATCGACCTCAGGTTCGCCTCGGTCCACCATCCCAGGAGCAACGGGCAGGTGGAGGCGGCGAACAAGATCATCGTCAATCTCCTCAAGAAGAAGGTGAAAAACTTGAGGGGGAGCTGGGTGGAGCAGCTCCCCGTCGTTCTTTGGGCCCTTAGAACCACCCCTAACACGGCCACGGGGGAGACCCCCTTCAAGCTTTCCCATGGATGCGAAGCGGTGCTCCCCATAGAATTTGAAGTCCAAACGCCGCGAGTCGGGACGGCCAGAGAGGGCCGAGAGGAATGGCAAGGCGAGAACGAGGAGGAGCTAAGACTCTCCCTTGACCTGGTGGAAGAGTTGAGGGACCTCTCGGCCATCCGACAGGAGGAGGTCAAAAGGAGAATGGCAAAATACTTTGACAAACATGTCAGGATCAAGCAGTTCGCGGAAGGGGACCTGGTGCTGAAGAAGGTAGACGCGGCTGGAAGGTCAGCGTCCATAGGGAAGCTCAACCCCAGCTGGGAGGGGCCATTCATTGTGAAAGAAGCTCTGAAGTCAGGGGGCTATCGGCTTCAAAATGTAGAGGGCAAGACCCTGAATCTCACCTGGAGTGGAGACGACCTGAAGAGGTTTTTTCCCTAAGCACCTGTAAGCAACACGATTTGTTATAATGAATTCCTCTTTCTTCCCCCCCCCCCCCCCCCAGAATCGCCATAGCCAGCTTGCTCAGAAAATTGGAATGTATTTGGACCCCGAGAAGATCCCGCTGCCAGGCTCCCACCTAGCTGGCAGGGCCGGAAGTCACTCGGTGTCATCCCTAGCCTCGAGAAGATCCCGCTGCCAGGCTCCCACCTAGCTGGCAGGGCCGGAAGTCACTCGATGGAATGTATTTGGACCCCGAGAAGATCCCGCTGCCAGGCTCCCACCTAGCTGGCAGGGCCGGAAGTCACTCGGTGTCATCCCTAGCCTCGAGAAGATCCCGCTGCCAGGCTCCCACCTAGCTGGCAGGGCCGGAAGTCACTCGATGGAATGTATTTGGACCCCGAGAAGATCCCGCTGCCAGGCTCCCACCTAGCTGGCAGGGCCGGAAGTCACTCGGTGTCATCCCTAGCCTCGAGAAGATCCCGCTGCCAGGCTCCCACCTAGCTGGCAGGGCTAGAAGTCACTCGATGGAATGACTCAGTAGGCGATAACCTGCAACCCAGAACAAATCACGTTGCCGGACTCCCACCTAGCCGGCGAGGCCGGGAATTACTCGAAAGGCATGAGCAGCAGGTCGGAATCACAAGGGTTAGTCAGAAAAAAGGGAGAAAGGGCCTAGCATAGCCCCACCCTCAAGCCCCAGGAGAGGCGGCCGGGTAAACGCAAAAGCCCGGGCGAGAGCCCTCAGGGAAATAGGCATACGGCCGAGGGACGAGCCGGCTCGCCTCGCTCGAGGGACGAACCGGCTCGCCTCGCTCGGCGGACCGGCAGCCGCCTCGTCCGAACCAGGCCGCGGGGGGCAGGTCGCGCCACCCGGCAATAACGGCGTTGGAAAAATAAGCGGGCGAGAGAGCACTTATAAAAAGAGCAATGGCTAAAAAAACACGAAGTATTGGCGCAACCCGCTCATACATCTCAAAACAGACAAATATACATAATAATGTTCATCTGAAGAGTAAATTACAAAAGGCAGGGAAGACGCGGGATCTGGGTCGAGAAATCCTAAATGGGCTGGAAGTCATTGTCGCCAGGCTCCGGCACGGGGAGAAACAGCGCCGGCACCACGTCTTCCGCCGAGAGTCCCGCTGCCTCGCTCGTAAGCAGATCCGCGCGCCGCAGCGTTTGCATTGTGTATTTCGCTGCGCTGGCCGCATTCTTTTGCATTAGCACTTCCAGGTCGTAGTCGGAGAGGTGCTCGCGCGGGCAGACCCTGCTGACGGGAGGAGGGACAGCAGCGGCGGCCTCCAGCTCGCGTACCCGCGCCTCCAACGCCGCCTTCTCTTGGCCAAGGGTGGCGATCTCGGCACCCATCCGGCTCGCCGTCGCCGCATCCTGGGGAAAGGAATAAGAATAATCGTGATCCGTGCCTGCGAAAAGGGGGAAGGGTAATTCAGGTTGAGCACGTACCACCCCGCCCAGGTACTGCGCGAGGGTCTCCTCGGCAGCGTCGGCTCGCCCCCTGTGAAGGTCCGCGTCCGCCTGAGCGAGCTTTCGGGCCACTTCCTTCTCATCCTCCATCTTTTGGATGGACGCGGCGTTCCGCTCCACCTGGGTGCAGCGCCTCCCCACCATGTGAGCCAGCTCCAGACCGCGCAGCTGGGCCCGCGCGCTCTCATGAATGAGCACTCGCGTCTCCTCCTTGTCATAGATGGCGGCGTCTTCGCGCGAGTACAGGCCGAAGGAGAAGTTGTACGCCTCCCCGCCGATGGTATCCTGCTCCATCCAGCTCGGCAGCAGGGTCGAGATCATCGCGCAGTTCGACTCCTTATCCCACGCCAGGAGCGGGACGCCGAGCTCGTCCTGATACCTCTCGCCGTAGCCGAAGTTGCGATGCCCTCTCGGCACCGGCTCCGCAGCAGCTTAAGACCCGCCCGGCGACACGGAGGTTCCCGCCGCCCTGACCGGGGAGTCGCCGGTCGAGGCAACCAGCGGGGGCGAGGGGCCCTCAGTCGGCAGGACTGCGGGGGCCTTGCCCTTTCTTTGGCTCGCGGTGAGTTGTTGATCCACGGTCTTCGCCACCTTCGGCGGAGGGGCTGGCTGTCCGCCACCCGGCCGCTTCTTGGCCGGGACCGAGGGGATGTCGCGCTGGGCGGCATCCGCGGCCTGCGCACGGGCGAGAACCCCGGGGGGAATGCGAGCGCTCTCGTAAGGAGGGTGAAGAGGGATGTCGCGCTCACCTGACAAAAGGAAGGGGTGAGATAAAGGAAGAAAGGGAATAAGGTATAACAGCGGCGAGTGACAAACCTCCCCCCGGCGGAACAGCGGCGAGGTCGTCAAGGTGGTGGCGCAGGAACGCAACCTCAAAATTCTTCCCAGCGAAGAACGCGCACAGGTCAGCTTCGTGACCGCCTAGGCTGGGGGGCCGGTAGCTCGCCTCGCTAAGTTGCACCGGCGAGAAGGGAACGTTGCCGAAGTCCCCTTTGACGAACAGGAATCTCTTGAGCCAATTGTGACTCTTGTTTACTGTCTCCCGCACCTTGAGGTGGGCGCTGGAGAAGTAGGCCGTCCCGTCTCGATTCGCCCGGAAGGAGAACAGCTTCCGGAACACGGCGAGGCTGAACTCCACTCGCTCCTCTCGTAGGAAGCAGGCGAACCCCACCATGACGGCGATGGAGTTCGGGGTCATCTGGCCCAGGACAACCCCGAAATACTTCAACACCTGTCGCACCTCGGGACAGAGGGGGAGTCGCAGGCCCACCTCAAAGTGAGCGAGAGGGATGGCGAGCTCGTCCCTAGACAGGTCGTTGATCTTCTCCCCATCCCCGGGTCGCCTCACGGAAAAGCCCGGCGGAACGTGGTCGCCAAGGGCATCCAGGTACTCGCGCTCGGAGAGGACGGCACGAGGAAAATCGTGCTCGGAGAAGGTCCAAGCGCACTTGCTTCGGCCGTCCACGTCGCCGCCGCCTCCGCCCATTCCCATTGAGTCGCCGCCGAACGCGAGAAGAAGAGACAGAAGGCGAGCACAGACGGTACTCCACGGGGAACGGGAAGCAGGAGGGTTTGGAATCGATGGAGAAATAAGGGCCGGCAAGGCCTTTTTATAGGGAAAGAAAGAGGGCGGGAAACTTCCCGCCGAAAGATGGGGTGCGGATAGCCAAAAATCAGCCCGACGGTTCGACTTCCCGCACGCGACCGCACCTCAAAGGTCGCTCCGGCACGGCTCTCGCCCGGCTGCAACCGCGAGAGACCAGCGCGGGCGAGCCTCAACCCGCACCCGCACGCTGTTCCGCGCGAGACGGGAGACTCCCGTCCGGCGAGCTCCTCGGCTCGCCCTCGCCCCGATCTGCGCAAAAGGAAGAACAGACCTTTCCCTTAACCCGCCCACGAAAAACAATAAAAACAGCACGATAATTTCGATACATCTCAGCAATAAAAGAGTTAGGCCCATAGGCGGGCTGAAAGAGTCGCTAGCGGTTACAAATACAAGATAACTGCGAAAGGACAACAACCCGGCGGTATCCCGCAAGCGAGGGGCAGAAGGCTGGGTCAGTACTCGACCCACTTCCACCTGTGCCGCCTCTTCGTTCCCGATCGCGGCGGCACGCGAGGATCGTGGTAATCGCGAACCGCAACCAGCTCCCGCTGAGCCATGCCGACCTGCTCTGTAGCGCTCCTAAGATGTCCCTCGGCCCGCGTTATATGCACGCCCGGCGAGGTGACGTCGTCGTCCTCCGCTTCACGCGGAGGGCCCTCCAAGGCCGCGAGCCGGGCCTCAGTTTCGGCCTTGTCTTCATCGACCCTCCTCATGATCTCCTTCAACAGCAGTGTGTGTTTCTGGAACAGCCGCGTCACCTGCCTCTTCATCCCGACCGCATCGGTCGGGTCGCCCAGGTAGTCAGAAACACTGTCCACGTCGGGCGGGGGCGAATATCCTTCGCTCATCTCGGTTTCAGAGGAGGCCCTTTTATAGCCTGCAAACAGGGCGAGTCAGAAGGAGCGAGCAAGAGACGAAGCCCAGCGGTAAATACCAGCTCACCAGGGGTTGGCACGTCGCCCGCATCGGCGGATAGGCGGGAAGAGCCCGGCCGACCCCGAAAGGTTTCCCCCTCGAGGGTCTCGAGGGATTTTCCCAGTCCGTGGGAAGCCGGCGGGTGGGGGGTCTCCGGAGGTGGGCGGTCCAGACCTGGAGAACTCGCGACCCTCTCAGGCGAAGGAGGAGGGGGACGATCCTCTCCCCGGTTCTCCACCTCCTCACAGGGAATTACCTGCAAAACAGAAAATCAGAGAAACAGCGATAATCCGCGGAAGGCCACGTACCCCAGGGACGACCTCAGCACCCGCCGCCGAGCTGGAAGCCGGGCAGTCACCCGCCAGAGAATGCCTAACAATCTTTCCCTTCGCCGGCCTGAAGAGAGGGCCGGAAGATCCGCGTACTAGCCATGGGGCAGCCTCGAGGGCCTCCTCCTGAGTCTGCAGGACTGCTGCCGCCAGGCGAGCTCGCACCTCTTCGCTAACCGGCATCGAGAAACAAAAGTCTGCTCAGAGAAAATAAAGGGATATGGGGAGCCTCCTACAGGGGTCAGCGGTATGTATTTATAGCCGGACAGTGGGGGCCCACCAAAAGATTCCCTTCCAGCTCAGCACAGTGCTCGCCGAACACGCGGGTTGGATGATTCTTTCCGAGCTTGATTCAAGCTCGAAAAGAGCGGGGATTGTGTACAACCCTGTGTCCGGCGAGCGGGCCCAGCCAGGGAGGTTGAGCGGGCCCGGCCCCGCGACCCGCGCCAGGGCGGCAAAACGGGCTATGCGGCAGGAGGGCTGACCCGCTCCCGCCCATCTCAGGCGAGCGGGCTGGCGACCCGCGGCGAGCGAGCTGGACCCGCGGTTGGCGACCCGCCGGCCAACCCCCCCCCCCCCCCCCCCACACGCGATCAGGCTGCCGATCCGCTCGGCAGAAGACATGCAGCTCGCCCATATCGGCTCGCACGATCCGCTCGGCAGAAGACATGCAGCTCGCCCATACTGGCTCGCACTCGCCCAGTGAGGATAGGCGAGCCCCAGAGCCAGGTCGCGCCCGCCTCCCGCGGGTGGAATCGGAGGCGAACTGACTCCCCATGGGTGCGAATAGCTATTCAGAACAGCGGAGCCTGGCTGTTGGCAGACCAGGTTGGACTGCGCATAGCTATCCAAAACAGCGGAGTTTTGTTGTTGGCAGACCCAACCAGGGGCCTTTTTGGTATTTCCAGGTCAGTCCTTTTGGTTATTAGCAGTTCAGATTCTGAAAATCTATAAATAAGACCCAAGGGGTACCTCAGAGGGGACGCTTCTTCAGTGCCTCCTTACTCTCATTTTCAAGCGTTCTCTGAGGGTACCTTAGCTCGGCTCTTGGCTAAGGAGGGGAAGCGCTCAGAGATCTTCCGGGTTTGTGGTGGGACCTCCCTGCCGAGCCCTTGGGTCTGTTTTCTCTTGTCTCTCTCGTTGTTTTTCTTGCAGGAGCAAAGTAGGCGCGAGACCACCCCTTCCACAAGGGTCGAACTCCACAAGAGGCCGGATTCCGGTTTCAACAAACAGCTATCAGGATCTTGAACATATCTCCTGAGATATGGTCATGAGAGCCCGGTTTGCAGATGAGCACCTTTCCAATAATGTCTGACAGGAGCTTCCCTTCTTCATTCATATCCTTCCTCTTTATTGATCGAGTTCCTCGTTGGAGACCGCAGAATAAGAGAGTTCTATTTTTGTCATCGTCCTCCAGATAGTCCTCATGCTCCGAGCTAGAAAGCTGCAGATAGCGGGTCAGCTTGCTGGCAGACATCTTGACCTTTGCCCCAGCCACCTTGCTTTTGATTAATGAGTCGCCATTTCGGAGTCTTGCGGTGGCGAAGAATTCCAGTACCTCTTTGTCCAAAATTTTGCAAGGGTGCTCCAAGATGAATGTTAGCCCAGCCTCTTCCAGCATCAGAATGATGTTGCGGAATTCGTCCGAGGCGTGAGAGAACCCAGTCCGAACAAGCTCGCAACCAGTGACCAACCCAGTAGTTGTCCTTGGAGCCATCGTAGATCTAGAGAGAGAAGCCCTACTCTAAGCGTTAATGAACATTCAAAAAGAAAACGTCCCTAGTGAGAGCGACCAAGTACGGGTGAGGAAGAGGTTACCTAAAGGAGTAGACGGAAGTGAGTTGGAGAGCTTCCTACGAATCGGGAAGACCTTCGGAGGATAGGAGAGTATCCTGCGGGATTCGGCCTTACGAGAACCTTGCGAGAACCTGGCAGTCACAGTGATACATCGCGATTCGACGAGAGCCTTGCGAGAATCTTACGGGAAGAAGATGGAGAGCAGGATACGTGTAGTGATGATCTTCCTGCAAGGTTCGAAGGGAATCGACGGGAGTTTGCGGAGGCGGTGAGACGAGCTTCCTGCGGGTCGGCGGAAGAGACCTTGCGATTCGGAGTGTTTTCTGCGAAGGTCGGCGAGATTCGTGTAGCGATGAGACCTTGCGGAAGTGACCTTGCGGAAGAGGCCTTGCTTCTTTGGCGGGGTTCTTAAGGAAGATGAACGGTCGGCGAGCTCCTTCGGCGGGATTCGGCGGGATTCTTCGGCGGGATTCTTAGTATATAAAGATGAAATTGAAGGATTTTCTTTACTAAGTACAAAAATGATACCAAGATTCCGAGTATATAATGGGTCGGCGGGATTTGTCTAATCCGAAATTAAAAGGTTTCTCTACTGGGAATTTTCACGTTAGGAAGCATTGCAACATTTTCGAATTCTTCTGATGTCAAGTCAATGTAAGAATGATAAATTCATATTTATTGTAAAGACAATCTATTTGGATTTGAGCAAGGCTTCTCCAAACACTTCTTGATGTCCATTGTGAGTTGTCGAGATTCACAGTGACATATCTTCGTGAACTCTTTATTGATGTATAAAGGTTTGCATGTATCGAGTTAACCTGTCCTTAGATGTGCATACATACACTAATATACTCAGATGTATCAGTATATGAGGATATATATATATATAAGTGTAATTGTCAATTGAAAATGACTCAAGTCTTGAAACTGATCATGAGTACCTGGGATTTTGAGAGTCATCGTTTTAGTCCCACGGGTAGAACATATTAGAAGCTCAATGTGAGTATGCTCAAATTGATATCACATCTGTTATTGCAGACGATTGTCCCAATTTAGTCTTGAGCCACCTACTGTCTAGTTCCCATCATATTCACGGGAACCTAGACTATCCTGCAAGAAAGAATTACTTTACCTTAGGAACCCAAATTATATGGGGTCCTAGGTTCCTGTTAGCATGAGCACGCAACTGCCTTCCTTCAGAAGACCTGTCTGGAAGACTACCTCTGTCCCGATAATGTGGATAAGCCCTTGCCGTGGGCACAGAGGGGTTGTGCCAACAGTCGATGGCAAAGTGCCCCACTTTGCCGCAGCACCAACATGGGTGAATGTTGTATCGCCGTTTCCGACCTGATCTAGTGACTGATGTAGTCACGGTCCTAGGTCTAAACGGGATAGGGCATGATCTTGTCACAAAAATTCCTCTTCCATCGTGACACGTGGAAGGATGGAAAGAATGCATGTTGTGAGCGTTATGAGGCCGGGAAGATGGTGCCATTCTTTCAGACATCTCCCTTACTGAGGCCCCATGGAGCCTGACATCATGACTTCTGTCCTCTCTATCCTGTGTCCTCGAGTGGTGAGAAGTCTTCTGTGAGCTGGGACATGCAGATCCACACTGTGTTGAGGCAGTGGTAGTGAATACAAAGGGCTCAGAGTGAGCCTTAGGTATTCTCTCGTGGGTGGCCACGCCGGCCCTTGCACTCCGGGTGTCTCCACATGGGGACAGATCACCCTTCCAGTGACCACGACTATGCCTGTGGTCATACCTGAAGGCATAATGAGTTGCCTTCCTGCTTGGAGTGGGTGGTCGGAATACCGTTTCCCCATTTCTCCACGAATTGATAATCCGGGAGATCCACCCATTCTCTTGCTTTCTCTTAATAGCATCAACCTTGGAGAAGTTTTGATACTATTCTTTTCTCATTCTCTAGACTACTCTCTAGAGCTGAGATCTTAGAGTCCTTGGCCTTGTTGGATGCCAATTGGAGAACCAACAAGATCTTCAGTCGAGCAATCTCTTGAGCTTGCTCCTCAGCAAATAGGTTGCTTGACTGAAGGGCTCTCTTCAGGGAATCAGCATTTTCTGAAGGAGGGCAGTTCCTGTCTTCAGAAATTTCAAAAGATACAGGGCAGGATGAAGAAGTTACCTGCTCTTCTGTGTTATTGTCATTAGATCCAGTGACTATTGTTTCATCCACATCAGAGCTGCTTTCCTCACTGTCCTCTTCAGACTCTGACACGGACACTGGAGCTCTGATGCAGTCCGAGGGATCCTTGCCTTCATCTTCAGAAGTGAGGACCCCCACATAGGCTTCCTCGTCTGGTTGACAACATATTCCAGCTTTCTCTGACTCCCCCATCAACTCTGATATCATCACCCATATGGATTTAGCCATCCTACATTTTTCCAATCTAGAGCGAGAGGCTCCAGACCAGATATCCATAATAATTTGACGAATCCTCTCGTCCAAGTGAAATAGTGATAGTTCCGTCTCTGACATCTCAGCAATGCCCATGGGCACTTGGATCCCAGAGTCGGAGGTCTTCATGGGAATAAACGGACCCTCTTCCAGGATGAAGGATGCTCGAGGATCAATAGCATCAAGGTGAAATGACACTCTCATTCTCCAGATGGGATAATAATCCTTTGTGCATGCGGGGAGTTTGAGTGGCGGTATCTCATAATCCAGATCCACGCTTCTGACACTGGTGGCAGGATTCTACTCAAGGTGTTAACCTTTTTGAAGAGCAACCTCCCTCTAATACCACTTGAAAGTCCACCTAGTGTCAGCTATGTGCACCTATGGGGGGGGGAATAGGTGACGAGTAGCGCTTTTGCGGAATTTACGAATGTACCTGCACAATAAAAATAAAAAGCACAGCACACAGAATACACAGGCAATTTATAGTGGTTCCCCGACTTGGGTACATCCACTTTCCCCCTTCGACCTATCTCCCAACAAGGGACGACTCGGTCTCTTCTCCAACAGGATTGAAATCCAATCCCTGCACTATCGGAAGGAACCCTTCCACACGTGAGAGTCAACACTCCCACAAAATGGGTTGCACCCAACCCTTACAACACGAAACAATCGTTCCTCTACAACAAAAGTAAATATAGAATGTACACGAGATACAAACTTCGTTTGGAGACTACGGTGTTCCTCTTCGTTCGACGACGTGTTCGTGAAGTCAATGAAGAGTCTACAACCTTGGTCTCTCTTGGAGAGGATCTCCCCAGAACTGGCGGCGGCAACACGAGCGGCGGCTAGCTTCGGGATCGGCGGCTATGATGATGAACGGCTGCTGAACTTGGAGATCCAATCTTCGTTGCGAAGCAAGCTAGGTCTACCAACGGTCACTCTAGGATCAGTCGTCTCGATCGATTCGGACGGGGGAGTTTTTCCCGGTCAACAAATCGAGAGACAAGAGATCTCCGGATAGACACGTGAGACTCAGAGCTTTGCTAAGCTTCTGTCGACGGAGATCGGGAAGAGAAGCGATCAACAGCGGCGACCAACTTATCACGAGCGGTGGCGGCGGCGACGGAGCGGAAGCTGGGATCTAGGGTTTGTCCGAGCTCGCGTATGTCTCGTTTTCTTCGCTGCCTTACTGTTCAAAAATACCCCTGTATTTATACATTGAAGACCCATACAATATGACCGTTGTGGGTCCCACAAGTAGAAACCCGAAATCCGATTCAAACTAGTCCAGCGGCATAATCCGGTCCAGCAGCATCCCGAGAAATCGCTAAGTGAAAATCGGCGAGAAAGGTGTGAAAATCGGCGAGAATCGCAGGTGATTCTCGACGATTCATCGAGAATCGCAGGTGATTCTCGACGAATCGGCGAGAATCACCAAGTGATTCTCGACGATTCATCGAGAATCGCTAGTGATTCTCGCCGAATCACTTATTGATTCTCAGCGATTTTCACTTGGTATTCATGAGCTGCTTAACCACTGGTTCGGCGAGAATCACTAGTGATTCTCGCCGAATCTTACTTGGCACCGTTTTGAGGTAGCCAGAAGGGGTCGGCGAGAATCACTAATGATTCTCGTCGATTCGGCGAGAATCACTAGTGATTCTCGTCGAATTTTCCTTGGACGAATTTTCGTCTTCCACCCAGGAGCTGCTCCTTGACCCATCCATGCTCCTTGTCTTCTCTTGCATATGAACGGCCCTGTACTTGAAAGTAAGTGCACTCCAATAGAGAGAGTACATGTAGGTCAACACACTGATCTGCTCAACGAGGGATTACGTCTTGCAGACCCGTGTATATTGACCTACTGCAACCTGACATTGGTGTGCACTTAGCGTGGAGGAGCTGCAAGTACAACTTAAGATGTTTCATCAAATACATTGTGAATTCATCTTAGCTTGATAGGTGGCTTCCTCAAATCCAGGTAATTGTGGATACAATACCCAACACCTGGAACCTGGCCACTCTAGCAGTAGTAGCTTTTTCTGGATCTTAAAAAGGAACGGGAGGAGAAGATGGTCTTTTAGAACTTTCAGCTTTCTGATCTGCAGAATGTGTTTGCTGCTGTGGTTGATGTTGTTGTTGTGGTTTATGCTACAATTGATATTGCTTGCCTGAAGAGTAATGTCTATGTTGGCTGCTTTCATAAGATGATCTCCCATGGTGTCTCTGATATGTTTGAACAGGGGCAGATCTTTGAGAAGTTGTGCCTGAAGCACCAGCAGCTGGAGGAGGTGGAGGAGGTGGATCTTTTCTGAATCTTTGAACTGAAGGAGGAGAGTACCTTCTGCTTCTCTTCCTATCTTTTTGTTCATTTTTGGATAGCCACATCCAAGCTTGCATCCCTTTATATGGAGTTATCTTTTGGAGAATATAATAGGGAGTGTCATTGTTTGGATTTGTCTTTGGAGCAGGTGGAGGAGGAGCTTTTCTTTTCTTGAAAACTGGCTTCCTCTTGGGCTCATCATCAGAATCATCATCCTCATCCTCATCATCATCATCATCAAATCTCTAAGGGTTATCATATAAATCATTCAAAGCTTTTAGAGCCTCAGCAGAAATGATAGGCTTTTCAAGTAGAGAGGGAGCTGGAGCAGGAATATTAACAGGAGCTAGAGGAGAAGCCACAGGAGAAGCTAAAGAACTAATTCTTACAGTGCTTTCAGTAGCTGCCTTTTCCTCTTCTTCAATATCAGCCAAGATCAAGTCATCCAGATCTGGCAATGGAGAGTCATCCATGACAAAACTAGGTGCAGAAGAAATTGCTGGAGAGGCTGGAATGACTATGGGCTTAGGAACAACAAAACTGTCACTAAGTTGCTTTGAAACTTGAGGACTTACTGGGGAATTATATGCTACAATAGCGAAGAATGTCTTAGTATACTCTACTGTAGGACATCTCAACAATGCAATATCAAAATGTTTTAACAAATTATCTAAATTTACTGTGGAATGATGAAATCACCACCAGTAATAAAGTCCTCTGGTACTGACTCTTCTAAGTCCATGTCAGTATCAATGAATTGAATTAAATCAATTAAATCTATTTCAGTAAGAACTGGAGCCAGCCCCTGAATGAAGAGGGGACAACAGTGAAGGCAGAGAGTTGAGCAGAAAGAGTGGAGATAGAAGTAGCAAGAGGTGTAATGACCTCTGCTATAAGAGATTTGCGTAGAGGAATGATGAGAGTAATTACAGAGGAGATGATGGAGGGATCCAGAGGTGGAGTGGCAGATGGTTCAGTAGAATGTTGGGTGGAGACATTTGGAGGGATGGTAGATGTTGGAGATAATGGAGGGATGGCATCAAGCATGTATGAATCTGGAGGGGAGGGAGAGTTGAGGGGGGAAGTCAGAAGATAAAAAGTTGGAATGGAGGATAGGTGAGGTGGAAGAGGAGATGATGGTGGTGTTGGGGCTGGTATATCATTGGGGGATTGGGGTGATTGAGGTGGAGTGGGTTGTTGGTATTCCTGAATAGGAGATGAGGGGATGTTGGTAAGATCTAGGGGAGAGGTGGTAGAAGATGTAACTATAGTAGAAATATGAACAGAGGGTGTTGGTTGTTGATGTGGTGGAAGTTGTTGTTGGCATTGTTGTGGTTGTTGAGTTGCTGGAAGGGATGGAGGTGTGGGGATGAACTCTTCAGTAGGGTGGAGAGTGGCTCTTACAGCCCTGGTGCTTTCAGAAGCTGGGGTGGAAGAGGTTGAAGCCTTGGATGGCTTAGTTATGGTCCTCTCCCACCTGCCAAACAAGGTGCATGTGAGCCTCTTACTGGCATTAATTAATATGGTGTGTGAGACCAGGGATTCAGCATCCTTCTCCTTCAAGAAGATCCCTAGGATCCTTCCAAAGCAAACTTCTTTCTTATTACACTTTTTCTTAATAAGATCAAAAATAATTTGTGCCCAATATACTTTATTCTTATTGACCACTGCACACATGACCAGGAATTGATGCCTGGTGATGTAGTCATGGGCAGTGTGCTTGCCCAGCAAGACTTTTCCCACTATATTTGCCAGAAATTTGTATTCTGCAGATAAATGTTTCTTCAATAACTTATTGGGGTTATCTCCAGCATAATACATCAAACTCAACATCATATCATATTCTTCAAAATCAATCTCTAAATCTTCTTCTCCATTACTTGGATCAAAAATTTCAGTTAAAACTGCGGGAGTCAAAGAAACAGCATTACCCGCGATTGCTCCTGTCATGGTGTTTTCCTCTGATGTAGATGAAGTATAGACCCATTCTATTATTTCTGTTCCAGATAATTTTATCCTTGTCATCATCAAATTTTTCAGTTTTTGTTCCTCTAGTAGAGTCAGAATGTTCAGAAAAATGGGATCAGAGTGTTGAAATGGTTCGAAGTCAACATCAAATCTTGTGTCAAACTTCATAGCGGCTAGGGTTCCTACTTGAATCGCCAAGAAATCACCTGCAAAAGAGAGAAACGGCGATCAAGTGCAAAGGGAACAGAAAGCGCGGGACGGAGTTCGAAGAAAACCTAGTTATAAGATTTTCTGGAATATGAATCGACAAACTCCGTTCCATGAAAAATAAGAAATTCTTCGACCTGAGATCGACAAAATAATTGATAGTGAAATAATTCGTCGAGCTCAGCTGGAAGAGTTGAAGACATTTCGTCGAGCTCCGTTCGACGAAAGTTTTCTTGAAGTGGATTCATCGATCTCCGTTCGACGAAAACAACTTCACTCACAGAGAGTTCGTCGACCTCCGTTTGACGAATATCTCCTGAAGTTTCCCTAGTTCGTCGAGCTCTGTTCGACGAACTCTGGAAAATTCTTCGAGTGCAGACAGAAAGTAAACCAAATCTTCTCCATTAATAATTCCAAGCCGATTTATAAAGAATATGTGATTTCTCTCATCTAGAGGTTTGGTGAATATATCAGCTCTTTGTAAATTAGTGTAGATATCGACAAGATTAATTTTGTTTTTGTCCACACACTCTCTAATAAAATGATGTCTAATGTCCATATGCTTTGTCCTACTATGATGGACTGGATTTTGTGTTATTGTTATAGCATTTGTGTTATCACAAAATAGAGTTGAATTATTGAAGTTGAGACCATAGTGTAGTAATTGATTTTGAATCCACATCATCTGGGAAGAATAGCTGCCAGCTGCAATATACTCAGCCTCAGTAGTTGAGGTAGACAGAGATGACTGTTTCTTACAAAACCAAGATACTAACCTCATACCAAGGAACTGACAAGTCCCTGAGGTGCTTTTCCTATCAAACCTGTATCTAGCAAAGTCAGCATCTGAAAATCCAGTTAAATCAAATTCTGACTCAGCTGGATACCATAGGCCTAGACTAGGACAACTCTTTATATATCTCAAAATCCTTTTTAAGAAAATTAGAAGAGATTCTTTTGGGTTCACTTGTAACCTAGCACAAAGGCATGTGGCAAACATAATATCAGGCATGATTGCTGTAAGATATAGTAGGGACCCAGCAATGCCCCTATATAATTTTTGATCCACAGGTTTCCCATGTGGATCAGAGTCAATCACAGTATTAGTAACCATGGGTGTTTTTTTTTGCTGAGGCATCAGCCATCCCAAACTTCTTTATAAGCTCTTTAGCATACTTAGCTTGAGAGATGAAGATGCCATCAGGCAACTGCTTCACTTGGAGACCAAGTAAGTAGGAAAGCTCACCCATGCTACTCATTTCAAATTTTGAATGCATGAGGTCAGAGAACCTCTTGCATAATTTGGAATCCGTAGACCCAAATATGATGTCATCCATATATATTTGTACTAACAATATTTGATCCTTATGATGTCTACTGAAAAGTGTTCTATCTACTATGCCTCTAATAAATTTATGTTCTATCAAAAATCTAGCTAGGGTCTCATGGAGCTTGCTTGAGACCATAAAGAGCTTTATGCAATTTGAAAACATGATAAGGGTGAGTTGGAGAGACAAAACATGGAGGTTGTTCAACATAAACCTCTTCTTTAAGTACTCCATTGAGGAATACACTCTTCACATCCATCTGATACACCTTGAATTTTTTGTATGTTGCATAGGCTAGAAAGATTCTAATGTCCTCCAACCTTGCAACTGGTGCAAATGTTTGGTCATAGTCAATCCCTTCCTCTTGTCTATAACCTTGAGCAATAAGCCTAGCCTTATTCCTCACAATCACTCTTTGGGCATCCAGTTTGTTTTTGTATACCCATTTGGTTCCAATGACTGGATAGTCTTGGGGTCTTGGAACCAAATCCCAAACTCTACATCTCTCAAATTTGTTTAATTCCTCCTACATTGCAATGATCCAGTGGGGATCTTGCTCTGCATCATGGATGGATAGAGGTTCAACCTGAGAGAGAAAATGTGCATGCATCACATCTTGATTGAGTTGATGCCTTGTCTGTACACCTACTGATATGTCTCCAATCACTTGAGATCTGGGGTGATCCCTAAGTGTGACTAAATCAGTGGGTGGAGTTTGTTGTGCAACAGCATCTTGCATTAATTCCTCTTGTGGAATTGTGTTTGCTGTTGGAGGAAGTTCAATTCCCTTAATGCTTTCATCCTCACTCTCTTCATTACCTTGTGGAGAAGGATGTGTTGGAACCTTTTGGGTAAGGTTTAGTTCATCTAATATCTCACACAAGTGAGGTACCTGCAAAGGGCTATTGGTAGAAATCTCTTTCTCCATACAAGAAATGTTAGTTTCATCAAAAGAAACATGAATGGACTCTTTAATTTTTAATGATGATTTATTAAAAACCCTATATGCTTTGCTTACTTGGGATTATCCTAGAAACATTCCCTCTTCAGCCATAGCCTCAAACTTTCTAATATATCTTTTGTTGTTATTGTGAATATAACATATACAGCCAAATACTTTAAAATAGTTGATTTTAGGTTTCTTCCCTTTAAGTAATTCATAGGGAGTCATATTCTTCAGTTTATGTATTAGGCTTCTATTCAGGATATAATTTACAGTGTTTAAAGCCTCTGCCCAAAAGGTTAGTGGCATGTAAGCATCTGAAAGTAATGTACCTTCAGCTTCAATGAGTGTCCTATTTTTCCTTTCAGCTATCCCATTTTATTGGGGAGTTCTAGGAGCTGAGAAACAATGCCTGATACCTTCCTTCTCACAGAACTCATGCATAAGAAGAGACTCAAACTCTGTGCCATGATCACTTCTGATGAATGCAACATGAGTAGAGAACTCAATCTGTATGGTCCTGAGAAAATCTGTAAGAACCTTGAAGGTATCTGACTTAGATCTCAGAAAGGATACCCAAGTGAACCTGGAGAAGTCATCCACAATGACTAAGGTGTAGGATTTCCCTCCTAGGCATTGTACAACAATAGGTCCAAAGAGATCCATATGTAGCAGATACAAAATCCTAGGTGAATCACTTTTATTAACAGATTTAAAACTAGATTTAGTTTGCTTGTCTAGTTAACAAGCCCTGCAAAGACCTTCCTTCTTGTAGGAACCAGAAGGTAGACCTCTAACAAGATTGTCTTTAGATAGCCTAGCAATATTTTCCATATTAACATGACCTAGTCTTTTATGCCATAAATCATTCTGGTTACTAATTAAGTTAAGTAAGCAGATATCAGAATTGGCAGATAAAAAATCAACTAAATATATATTGTCTTGTCTATTTCCAATTAAAACTGTTTGGTTTTCTTTATTAGCAATAGTACAAGAAGATGAATTGAAATGTATCTGATAACCTTCATCACATAACTGACTTATGGAGATGAGGTTATGTTTGAGTCCTCTAACATAAGTTACTTTCTTGAAAGTAACAGCTCCAATTCACTTCTCCAAAACCTTCTGACTAGCCGCATTTGGAATCCCCAAAGATAACCTTTGGCCCCAGCTTGGACTTGTATTTGTGTAAGATGTCCTTGCTGTCAATCATGTGTTTGGAGCACCCACTATCCAGGTACCATGTTTGATTATTTTCTCGACAGCTCTTCATCTGCAATGAAAATAGTTAAATGTTCTTGACCCAGGTTACCTTGGGTCCTTTGCTTTCCTGGTATGAAAAGCTAGAAATAACAGAATATTTTGGTTGGGATTTATATCGTAGAGGGTGATATCTCCTAGGTGGTATGACCTAATCAGCTAGTGGATTTAATACTTTCCTTGAATTATTTGAGTTGTTGTTATAGTTAATATTTTGGTTAAGTCTTTCTGGGTTCGACGAATTTTTGTGAGTTTGTCAACCAGAGTTCGACGAATTGGGTTGAGATCGTCGATCTTTTCCTAGGGAATGAATGTATTCATTTTATGTGCCCCATGTTCGTCGACCTCTGCTCGACGAACCATACAGAGTTCATCGATCTCAGTTAGACGAATAATTATAACTGTAGTTTTCGTTCATAGTTCGTCGATCTGGGTTCGACGAATTGGCTGCATTTTATCAATCTAAGTTCGACGAATTCTGCTGAACCTTTTCTTTACTTAAGGTTTTATGATTGTTGATTTTCTGACCTATTGATATGGGAATATTTTCCATTGTTTGTTTATTATTTAATTTTTCTTTCCCCTTAGCAGAGACAAATTTTATTGGGGTTGTCAAAATATTTTTCTTGAGAATACGGGGCAAACTTGATGAAGCACCCAAGCCTAGTTTGCCATTAAGTCTGGCATTAACAGTGCTTGTGATGTCCATCACCTTGAGGCTTCTTCCATTAAGAGTTTCCTCAAGTTGTTTAGCCTCACTAAGCTCAGTCTTCAATATTATAATTTGTTCATTGGCTAAACACAGTTCATCTTTTAATCTATTATTTTTAGAGTTTACATTTTCTAAAATTCCTAGTTTCTCCCTAAGAGTTTTAATCTCCTTTTCTGAATTAATCAAATCTATACACATTGTTTTAAATTCAAATTTAAAGGAATCGGAACTGTGATCAAAGGAAGACAATACCTTGTCAGCTTCAGAATCTGAAACTGCTTCATTGTCTGAGTCCTCTTCTTCTGAATGACTCCTAGAAGCATCAATTACCATGAGGCAAACCTCCTTGGCCCTTGCCTCTTCCTCATCTTCATTGGAGCTAGAAGATGTTGATTCTTCTTCAGTCTCACTCCAGGTTTCAGCCACAAAACCCTTCTCCTTCTTCTTGTATTTGCTGGAAGAAAGTCTGCTGTTGTGTTGTCTCCTGGTATCTTTCTCTCTTCTCTTTTCTTTCTTCTGATTCTCTGGGCACTCGAAGATGAAGTGCCCAGGCTTCCTGCATCCAAAACACACAACTTCTTTGGTTGGTTTCTTATCATATCTTGGTTTGTCATCCTGTCTGGATGACTTCCTCCTGAAATCTTTTCTTGCCAACTTGTAGAATCTTTTGGCAAATAAACTCATCAGTTCTTCATTTGTTGAGGGAGTCTCTATCTCATCATCTGCCTTGAAAGCAATGTTATGCTCTTTCCTTGCTGGAGGGGGTGTTCTTTGCTTAGCTGCCTCCCTTTATTTAATTAGTTGTTCATAGGACTTTAGTTTGCCTAATAGAGATTCAGTGGATATCTCATTTAGGCTTCTGGCCTCCTTGATGGGCCAGATCCTTGAATCCCATGAGCTTGGGAAGCACATAAGGATCTTGTCATTTACTTCAGTCAAGGTGATTTCTTTATCTAAGGTCCTTAGCTCACTGATGATGGAGCTAAGCCTATTGTACATCACTTCAACTGTTTCTACTTCATCCTTTTTGAAGTTTTCATATTGTGTGATGAGGTTTGATCTTCTATCTTTTCTTTCATCTGCTGATCCAGCCACCATTTGGTTTATGGAATCCCAGATGGCTTTGGCTGAAGTGCATTCAGCAACATTTTGGAAGATCTCATCTGACATAGTCTGTGCCAGTATGTTCATTGCCTTGGCATCAGCAACCTTGGCCTTCTTCTGAGCCTCAGTCCACTCAGGTGGTGGACCTGCATTTGTGCTTGAAGATGTTCCTGTAGAGGTAGATGCAGTGGCTTGAGGAGGACCTGTCAAGATGGAATTGTAGATATCTTCATCAATAGAGTTCATGTACAATTTGATTCTTGCCTTCCAGATGGAAAACCTATTTAGGTTGCAAACTGGAGGTCTGGTGCTTGCATAGTCCTTGTTTTGTGTCATAGCTGTCTATATAAATCTAAACGGAAATAGAAATAAAATTTAGATCTAACAAAGGATCTTTGGTTTAAGGGTTAGCTTGTACAACTAAAGGAACCTGCTCTGATACCAATTGAAAGTGAGCTGTTAGATCAGGAATACTCTAGAGGGGGGGTGAATAGAGTATTCAGGGTTTATAAAATTTTCTTCTAATTTAATCTAGTGTGGGAACAAAATAAAATAGTAATCCTAACAAACAGCCACAGCACAAAAACAAAAGAAAAAGAGCAATCCAGACAACACAAGAATTTATTGTGGTTCCCCTAAACTTGGGTACATCCACTCTTCTACCACCCTGGTAGGAATCCACTCAGATTTTTGATCAGGTGTCTGACACCAATGAGCTTTTGATCAGGTGCTCAAAAACCAAACCTCAAGTCTTTTGGAAGGAGACTTGTGAACCAGATAATTTTAAAGGCAATTAAGACCCTGTACAGAGGTGAGGGTGAGAGAGTGATGAAAGTCTTCTTTTCTCAATTAAAATGAGAAGACTATGTGGATTCAGTGATGTTGTCAAAGCTCCCCCTGAGATGTAAAAGGTTTCAGGCTGGGAAGCTTTGCACAGGGTGAGTAGGCCTTCAATTTACAGCCTTGACCAGAAAGATCTTCAGGAACTTCTTTGACAGATGGATTAGTTGTTTTCCTTTGAAGTATCCTGGAGAGTTGAAGAAGGAAGACTCTTGATATTTGATAGATTGTTCTTCTTCTTCAAAAGTGACTGAAGTTCTGGTCTAGGGCTTCTTCTGTATCAGAAATCTTGTGTAAGAAAATGAGAGCAGACTGATTATTGTGTTTTCTCTATGTCACAGGTCCTTCTTACATCTGTATTTTGTCTATCTCACTTCATTGCAGTAAAAAGAGAGAAAATCTCTTTTATATTTCCTGTCAAAATGGTCTTTTAAAATTTTGAATCTTCTGTAATCAATGCTGACGACCTAGAGAACAAACAACATTGAATTATTTCCCCAACTGTCCCATGGAAAAATGGCAGGCAATAATCCTGGAGAATTCCATAATCAATGCTCTTCTAAAGGTTATATTCAGAGAATATTAGAGTACTAATTACTCAGGAATTATTGTAGTAGAATGGGGACAGAATGATGGAAAAATGACTAAGTCTGGATTTGTCAAACTAATGGCAGAAATCATCAAGCTGAGTCCACAGTTCGTCGATCTGAGTTGATGAGTTCGTCGACCAGATGACTTCTGTTCATCGAGCTGAGTTCCAAGATCGTCGAGCTGAGAGCAGAAAACTGCATTATACAGACTTTCTTATTCTGTGTCTCAAGTTCGTCGAGCTGAGATTATAACTTTGTCGACTGGAGATGATTCTGGACTTGGAATAATTTCAGATGCTTCTGGATGAAAGTTTTGAAGTGAAGTATCCAGAATTCATCGACCTAAGAATTGGTTTCGTCGAGCTGAGTTCCACTTAACTGCTGCTGGATAACTCTAGCTATTGTGGTCACAGTTCGATGAGCGGAGAATCAAGTTCGTAGACCAAAGTATGACTCTAGACTTAGAATAAAGAGATGTTTTCTGATCTTGAAGTGTTGAAGTATAGTTTCCAAAGTTTGTCGACCTGAGTACTAAGTTCGTCGAGCTCACCTCAGAGAATTTACTCTGAGATCATTTAGCTGATCACGACTATCGTCGACCTGAGTTCGACGAACGTCGAACTCATTTTACTTGGTCTTTAGAAAAACTCTAAGTCTTGAGTCTCTGGCAGTCTTGATGAAAGTTGATCCATGCAGTGTTGCTTCTAAGGACTTGGCGTAGACTCTAGGACACAACCATGACCCTGGCTATACATTATGTGTTATTTGATCCTAAGTTAGTGAACCTATCCCAAATCTTACTAGGGATCCAATAGTGTCGACACTTGGGAAAAGCTGTGTCGACACCAGGAGCCATAGTGTTTCGCCATACAGGACTTGTGTCGACACTTGAGAAAAGTTGTATCGACACCAGGAGTCAGATTGTGTCGACACAGAGGACTTGTGTCGACACACAAAAAATCTATCGACAATAACTATGTCGACACACAGGACTTGTGTCTACACATTCCAGAATTCTATCGACAACAACTGTGTCGACGCACAGGACTTGTGTCGACACATACCAGAATTCTGTCAACACCAACTTTGTCGAGACTAGAAGCTGTTGTGTTGACACACAGGAATTGTGTCGACACATTCCACAAAATCTGTGTCAAGAAGAAAAAAGAAGAGCTGTATCGACATTATGTGAGCTGTGTCGACATCACCAAGGTTTGTGTCAACACATGATCTATTTATGTCGACACATTTGAAGTATTGTCTCGACACTTTACTGCTGAGTTGAAGTTCAGTGAAGGATCAAGTATCATGACTGAAGACTTGACAGTTGTCATAACTGATAATGTTGTTGCATCTGTCGTAGCTGTCAAAAGGCCGTTAGGAACCGGATCAGCTAGTAACCTCGGATGGGGTCTATATAAGTACCTATTCTATCAACAAACGGGATGAACAAGAAGAGACAACCAATAACTAAGAGGAAGAAGTGAAGTCTTCATCCAAAAATCAACAAGTCTCTAAGGGCAGATCCTGAATAAGTCTGCCAGAAGAATTTAGAGCCACATCTGAATAGAAGAAGGGAGCTGATTGAAGATCATAACCAAGAAGATCAACCTTACTTTGTTCAAATTCAAGAAGCTTTGAAGAAGCTAAGACAGGTTGGATCTAAAGCTGTCAGATCTATTAAGAACTGACCAAGAAACCTTCAACCCTTTCTCTCTCTACCTGGGTGAAGGTTCTATTTGTTTTGGTAATCAATTTCACTGTAGGATCTTTTATAGATCTGAGTGTAGGAGAGTTATCTCTCTGCGTTATAAGCCTAAATCTATAAAGGCTGAGGTAGGGCTGAGTGCCTGAGGTAGGGGATTAATTTCTCTGAGTTGTAGGCCTGTTGAAGAGGCTGAGGTAGGGCTGAGTGCCTGAGGTAGGAGATTAATTTCTCTGAGTTGTAGGCCTATTGAAGAGGCTGGGGTATGGCTTGATTACTTGAGTTGTAGGAGTGTGGACTCACTTTGAGGTAGGATTCTCTGGGAGGATCTGAACTGTATGACTTGCTGAAGTCTGAGTTGTATGAACCATTCTGGGTTCTTAGTTGTAAGATCTGAGGATCTGAGAAGAAAGAAACGAGTTAGGCCGAATCTAGTATACTGATAGATAGGCGAATGGGGGAAGTGGATGTACCCATCACTTGTGGAACCACTATAAATCTGTGTGCACTGTGTGATTGGCTGTGATTTCTTTTATACTGTGTTGTGTTAATTGCTGAATAATCTGTGTTAGCAGTAAAAATATTGTCTGCCTTAACGAAAAAGAATTGAACCTATTCACCCCCCCCCCCTAGGTGTTTAGGATATCTTGAAACCAATTCTTTCAAGTGTATCAGAGCCAGGTTGATCAAGATTAGAGTCTGAGTTGATCTATAATATAGTTATCAGTTAGACAGAATGGGTTCAAGTGAGAATCAGAAGGAATTTGGATCTATGAAACTTCCTATCTGTAGGAAAGAAAATTTTGGCATATAGAAAGAAAGGGTCAGATTGTTCATGGAAGCATCTGATCCAAGAATTTACATCATAGTGCTAGAAGGGTCATTTATTCCTATGAACATGTCAGTTCTTGATGCTAATCTCAAGACTACAAAGAGTTATTCAGAAATGACTAAGGAAGAGATCATTCTAGCAACCTTAGACAAGAGGGCACAGAACATAATTGTGAGTGGCATAGATGACTCTACGTTTCAGAATCTGGTCCATTGCAAAACCTCCAAGGAGATATGGGACACCTTGATTGTCTACATTGAGGGGACAAAAGAAGTGAGAGAAGATAAGAAGCAGCAAAATAAGGGCAAGAAGGAGAGATCCTTGGTTGCAAAGAAGCAGTAAAGCTGGACTGATTCCACATCATCAGATTCGGGAAAAGAGACAGAAGCTGGAGCTTATATAGGATTGTTTACTACTGAAGAGGATTCAGTAGAACTTGAGTTCTTGCAAATGTTTAGACTCAATAAATGGGGTTAAAGATTATCATTGCTAAGGGCTGATGGCTTTGACTGAGGAAGATCAGTGCCAGGATCAGCCTATACCCAGTAAGGTAAACAATCTTTCTTCAGTTTCTAATTATTATACTGGATCTGAATTAGAAGCATCTATATCAAGAGATGTGGATGGTTCTAAATCTAAAGGGGATGTTCATCAACTAATTGATGAGTATGGTGATTTGTTGCAAGCTCTTAAGAGAAGCAGAATTCTTAACAAGGAACAGGCTAAGAAATTGCATCTCTTAAATTGGCTGCATCAGATTCAGCAAAAATGCTGGATTTGAAGTTGAATGAAATTGCCAAACTGAAAAATATAACTTTTATTCAGATGGGTACAATTACATTCAAAAATGATCAAATCAAGAGTTTGGAAGTCAGACTTCAAAGAGAGAGGGAACTTGTGGCTAAATTCTCAAAGCCAAAGTCAGTCTTACCCTTGATTGATGACTTCACTCTCCAAAAGGGTAAGACAGTATTAGGTTTCAAGGGAAAAACTAGGGTAGCTAATTCTAAAAGGAAAGGCAAAGCCCCAATTCAGCCACTAGCCTTCAAACCCCCTATTGCTTTCAGGAAAGTGATGCAGCCCACTAACAAGTATGACCATGACATTATACATGGTCACAGTAAGCCTGGTAATCTGAATGATAAGGGTGCAATTGCCAATAGGGCAGCCCATGTACAAACAAATTATGATCATCAGGAATCATTAATGTTTGATGCATCAGCCCCAGCACTCAAGAAAAGTACTACTGTACCTACAGTTTTAAGGTCTGCTGACAGCAATGTTGTTAAGCCTGTATCTAAGAAAAGATACAATAGATATGAGTGATCGTGTTGTGGCAAAGTGAGACATTATGCCCTAGATTGTTGGCACAACACAACTGTCAGAAAGAATGTTAGCTTACCGGTTAGAAAGGCCGCAGACAAGTATGACAAGTTTCTGTCTAACATGAACGTAGAACCCAATAATTATTAGGGTTCTAAGGTTAAGTAATTGTATTTGATGCAGGTGAGTCCAAGTGGCCATACCCCAATATGGTACTTGGACAGTGGATGTTCCAGGCACATGACTGGAATACGATGGATGTTGAAGGATTACACTCCCATAAAGGATGGACCCAAAGTGAGCTTTGGGGGATCTGAAAAAGGGGTCATCAAAGGATTTGGTAACATTTCTGGTAGTTCAATCACTATCACCCAAGTGGCTTATGTGAAAGGTCTGAAACATAAACTAATAAGCATAAGCCAACTAAGTGATCTTGGTTATGACACTTCTTTTATTAAGAATGGGTGTCAGATTAGAAGGACAAGTGATCAAAGGGTCATCATGTCAGGTTATAGAAAAGAAAATATTTATTGTTTAAGTTTTGTGAGTGAGAATATAGATTCTCATGTTTGTCTTGTTGTAGATGAGAAAGCTTCCCATTGTGTCAAATGGCACAAGAGGCTAGATCACCTCAACTATAAGACTATAGGTCAACTCTTTAGTGAAGAGTTAGTGAGAAATGGACCTCAGGTCAAGTGCATCAAGGAGGGTGTGTGTTCAGCTCGTCAAAAAGGCAAACAGACCAAATCCTCCTTCCACAGTCTTGATACCAAAGACTCAGTGAGGTGTTTGTACCTCCTGCATATGGATCTATTTGGTCCTATGCCAGTTCATAGTCTAGGTAGGAAAGTCTATACATTTGTGGTTGTGGATGACTATTCTAGATTTACATGGGTTTTCTTTCTGAGGCAGAAATCTGAAACCCCAACTGTTTTCCATAACTTTGTTAGGCAAATTCAGAATGAACTTAACAATTCAGTGGTCAAAATCAGAAGTGACCATGGAACTGAATTTCAGTCTGAATGCATGACAAGATTTGTAAAGAACTATGGATTCATCAAGAGTTATCCTCACCAAGAACTCCTCAGCCAAATGGTATTGCTGAAAGAAAGAATAGGACTCTTATTGAGGCTGGTAGAACACTACTAAGTGACACTTCTCTCCCAGAATATTTCTGGGCTGAGGTAGTAAACACTGCATATCATGTTCTCAATAGAGCATCCATCACTAAAAGCCACAAAAAGACACCCTATGAGATTATGAAAGGCAGAAAACCAAACATATCCTATTTTAGGATCTTTGGTAGCAAGTGTTATGTTCTTAATAATGGCAAGCACTATTTAACTAGGTTTGCTGTCAAATCCTAAGATGGGATATTTGTTGGGTACAGTAACTGTAGTAGGGCATACAGAGTCTATAACTTGACTACCAAAGTTATAGAAGAGTCTGTCCGTGTACTTTTTGATGAAACTAAATTAATCAACTGTGAGTTGTCTAGTATTTCTTGTAGCTCTACAGGTTTTGAGGAAAAGATGGACAAGCTAACCATTAGTGAAGACCAACCTGCAAGGCAGAATAAAGAAAATGATGGATGTTGTCCAGGGGGAGTACAAGACCCACAAGCTGATGAAGAGGACAATGAAGTACAGCATGATGAGGTGATTGGAGAAAATCAAGGTGTTGATAGGTTGCCTCCAGCAATAAGACATCTAAAAGATCATCTAGTACACCAAATTATTGGTGATCCAAGTCATGGTGTTCAGACAAGGAGCAAGAACATGAACACAGTCCTTTGCTCAAGTTTTCTATCCCAGATGGAACGCAATAAATTTGAAGAAGCCATACAAGACCCAAACTGGATTGATGTCATGCAGGAAGAGCTGACTCAATTCAGAAGATGCAAAGTCTGGAAGTTGGTTCCTAAACCAGAGAATCACAATGTCATAGGGACTAAATGGATCTACAGGAACAAACTAGATGAAAATGGCATTATAGTCAAAAACAAAGCAAGACAGGTAGCAAAAGGCTACAGATAGGAAAAGTACAACTGGAATATGTCAGTTTTTAGGTGGAAGATTGGTATCATGGAGCAGCAAAAAGCAGACAAGTGTGGTTATTTCCACTGATGAGTCTGAATATGTTGATGCAGGCAGTTGTTGTACTCAGATGTTATGGATACAACACCAGCTTGAAGATTATGGCATCCAGGTAAGTAGAACTCCATTGTTTTGTGATTCTACTAGTGCCATTTCTATTGCTAGAAATCTTGTTTCTCATAGCAGAACTAAGCACATAGAAATAAGATTTCATTTCCTCAGAGATCATGTTGAAAAGGAAGATATAAGTTTAGAATTTGTCAATACTAATTTTCAAATCGCTGACATGTTCACCAAACCACTGGATGAAACTAAATTCAATTATTTTAAAATTGAATTAGGCATGCTGAACTTAGAATAAGAATGACAAATTTGACCAAGTAAATTTGTGTCGACACATAAAGACATCTATGTTGACACTTAGTAGATTGTGTTGACACATAAGGAAATTTCTGTCAACACATCAAGAAGATTGTGTCGACACTTAGAATTTTGTGTCTACACATAGCACTCCTGACAATTATATATTGGTGTCGACACATACGGTCATCTATGTCGACACGCAGACATTAGTGTAAACTCTTAAGGTTGTCTGTGTCGACATATCGCAAATGGTGTCGACATATAGTATTGAAATACCTTTAAGTTCTCTGTCGAGACTTTAGTAGTCTGTGTCGACACAATTCCAACAGTGTCGACACAATAAGCTTATTTCAACACGCCTTTTGACCTTCTTTGTTTAGAAACATATAAATAGGTGGAAGTAAAACCCTGTCGACTACGCTCTCAAAATTCTCGATACCAAGCCTTTGTGTCGACAGACCTTCATCTCTCTTCTTATCAATCTCTCATCCCTAATGGTGCCAAAGCTGGAAGAAAACATCAACGAGGGCTATGAACTAGTTCGCGATGCGTTTGCAAGTGGAACTAGAGAAATCAAAGCTGTGATTACCCTAATCATAGAAAATGGATTGGAGTATTTGGTCTCAGAACCTACAAGGATATGGAAAAAAGGAGGTTCTTGAATTCTACACAACGGCATCTCTGGATTCAAAGGGGGTAAAAATTAAGTCATATTGAAAGTCCACCTAGTGTCAGCTATGTGCACCTATGGGGGGGGAATAGGTGACGTGTGGTTCCTTTGCGGAATTTACGGATGTACCTGCACAATAAAAACAACAAGCACAGCACACAGAATACACAGCAAATTTATAGTGGTTCCCCGACTTGGGTACATCCACTTTCCCCCTTCGACCTATCTCCCCAACAAGGGACGACTCGGTCACTTCTCCAACGGGATTGAAATCCAATCCCTTCACTAACGGAAGGAGCCCTTCCACACGTGAGAGTCAACACTCCCACAAAACGGGTTGCACCCAACCCTTACAACACGGAACAAAAGTTCCCTTACAACGAAATTAAATGTAGAGTGTACACGTGATACAAACTTCTTTTGGAGACTATGGTGTTTCTCTTTGTTCGACGACGTGTTCTTGAAGTCGATGAAGAGTCTACGACCTTGGTCTCACTTGGAGAGGATCTCCCCAGAACCGGCGGCGGCACACGAGCGGCGGCTAGCTTCGGGATCGGCGGCTACGATGAAGAGCAGCTGCTGAACGTGGAGATCCAAACTTCGTTGCGAAGCAAGCTCGGTCTTCCAACGGTCACACGAGGATCGGTCGTCTCGATCGATTCGGATGGGAAGTGTTTCCGATCAACAAATCGAGAGACAAAGGATCTCTGGATAGACGCGTGAGACTCAAGCCTTGCTAAGCTTCTGTCGCTGGAGATCACGAAGGAATCTCGAACGTTGACGGTGACCTTCGTTCCCGAGCCCGACGGCGGCGGCGGAGAGGAGTCGCGGTTTTAGGGTTTTGTTGCGGCTCGGTTTCTGTTCCTTTTTCTCCGTGCTTTACTGTTCAAAATACCCATGTATTTATACCCTGTAGATACAGCAAATTTGACCGTTGTGGGACCCACAAAAGAAATCCCCAAATTCCGGTTCAAACTAGTCCAAAAGCAGAATCCGGTCCAGCAGCATTCTGAGAAATCGCTAAGGAAAAATCGGCGAGAATCGCATATGATTCTCGACGAATCGGCGAGAATCACCAAGTGATTCTCGACGATTCGTCGAGAATCATCAGTGATTCTCGCCGAATCACTTATTGATTCTCAACGAATTTCACTTTGTATACATGAGCTCCTTGGCCACTGGTTCGGCGAGAATCACTGGTGATTCTCGTCGAATCTAACTTGGCACCATTTTGAGATGGCCAGAAGGAGTCGGCGAGAATCACTAATGATTCTCGTCGATTCGGCGAGAATCACTAGTGATTCTCGCCGATTCGGCGAGAATCACTTGGTGATTCTCGTCGAATTTGCCTTGGACGAATTTTCGTCTTCCACCTAGGAGCTGCTCCTTGATCCTCCATGCTCCTTGTCTCTTCTTGCATATGAACGACCCTGTACTTGAAAGTAAGTGCACTCCAATAGAGAGAGTACACATAGGCCAACACACTGATCTGCTCAACGAGGGATTACGTCGTGCAGACCTGTGTATATTGACCTACTGCACCCTGACATTGGTGTGCACTTAGCGTGGAGAAACTGCAAGTACAACTTGAAGAAGTTTCATCAAATACATTGTGAATTCATCTTAGCTTGACAGGGGGCTTTCTCAAATCTAGGTAATCGTGGATACAATACCCAACAATCTCCCCCTATTTGACGAAGCCAAAACCCTACTAGCTAAGATGAATAACACCTATCAAATAATAATTATAGCATTTAAAAATTAAATATGCAACACAAGGGAATATATGCAATCAGAACAGGACTTGAGTCATTCACACATTCAAATATATATATATATATATATATATATATATATATATATATATATATATATATATATATATATATATATATATATATATATATATATATATATATATATATATATATATATATACCAAGAGAAATATATTCACATATAATTCAGAATTGTTCATACGACAGTAATAATCATTAAACGTTCTTAAGACACAGTGACCAGCTATAAAATAATGACTATTTGTCCTTAGCTACGTCACCCTTCAGAGTTTGAGCCAAGTACTTTTTGCTTTGCCTTTCCATGTATTCCTTGGGCTTCGGGTAGTACCTAGGAGGAGCAACTTTGTCTGGATCCTTGTTGTTTCTGAAGAAAATGTTGCGTTTTGCTTCAAACGTTTTGTGCGTCTCCCACTCATACTGGCTATATACCTCATTTCGATTGATCTCTCCTCTTTCTTGCAGCCAGAAGGTGTCTAAGATTATATTCCTTGAAACTGGACTCCATCGTTCATTTCGTACATCCTCCTCACTCATTCTGATTCGCTTCTCAGCTGGAGTCTCCTTGGAGGTCCCTTCCTGAACTTTTCTCTTTCCCCTGGCTTTTGCTAAGGCCTCTTGGTCAAACATGCTCCTCAATTTAGCTTTGGAGAGAGCCCTAGCATCAGCTTCATGTGTGGGAATATCTGCAGCAACACTTGCACTAACATCCTCAGCAACGCTTGCTTCCTCAGCAGCCTTAGATGTCTCAGGGACATGAATACCGGCAGGGTTGTCAGGTAGGACGACGCCTAACGTACCTAGCGCCTGTTGGAGCATCCACCAGCAGCTCTCATAGACGTATTTGCTTGATTGTGCGAAGTTTGCATCCATGCTTTCTTGGAGCTCGGCCAGCTTAGCGATATACTCTTTCTCCCCCTTTTTGGCTTCGACAGCTATGCAGTTGGCATATGAGTGCAGGGAGTCATCAATATGCTTAGTTGTCTTGGTGAATTCAGTGATCAGGGTCTGCTGATTGGCATTTAAAGTGACCATATTACCATCAAATTTCTGAATATTGTTGGCTACAACGTGTGCGTTCTGATTTACAACAGCCAAAGTATCAGTACTCTTTTTCAAACCGGCCATTAAGAGTGTGACAGCTTCGCCGGCCGCGGTGTACTTCTCCTCAAATTTCTTCTCCATCATATCCAGCTTATGGTTGATTTCCACCATATTTTTGAGCATCAGATTTTCAGAAGTCTTAATCCTTTTCAGCAGAGTTTTCTGAGCTATATCAAAAGAGTCTTTAAGCTCATTTACGATGCCCTGAATGATGTATACAGTGTGAGTGGCTAGGTCATCGCGTAACGGAATAGTCGGAGGCACTTGTGGGCCATGCATTTCTGCAGACGCATCTGTGGAGCTGGAGACCATCACAGTCTCTATCGGAGGAGTGTGGGTGGCCTCTGTAGATTTATTTAACTCCCCCTCCACTGGTGCAGACTTATCAGAAGGAGGTTCGACAGTATCCGGAGACTCAAACACTTCATGGCCCTCATTTACATTGTCCTCTCCGTCCTCATCCAAAAATTCATCCATATCAGCAGCTTCTTCCACTTCTTGATCAGCAGTGTCCAGTGCTTCAGCTTCGGTTCCTTGTGTGTTTCTGTTCAGGACCTCCTCATTCTCCAACTCAGGTTCACTTACTTCATGAACTTCGGCTACCGCATCCCTGGCCACCTGGGCGATTTCAGATATTATATCCATATGAGTGGGTAGAGTCTCCCCCTCGATTCCTGCAGTCACAGTATCAGGAATTTCACCGGGGGAGACTGCGGGAGATACTTCCTCGTGCTGTTCCACAGCAGGCTGCCTGATGCGCCGCTCCCATCGATCAAACACAGTAGCATCCATCTTTTTCAAGTAGTGGAGAGGAACTCCTCTGCTCATGTCGAACTTGTCTCCGTTGAGCTGGTTGAGATATAGACTGATGATGCGGCCGAAACTTGGAGTGCCCAGAGTGTCCTTGATCTTTTAGAACAGCAACTCCCCCCAGTTGAACCTCTTGCGGCAGACCACAGCTATGAGAATCTTAAACATATCTCCGGAGATATGATCATGGGACCCCGGCTTGCAGATGAGCACTTTTCCTATAACGTCAGATAGGAGCTTCCCTTCTTCATTCATCTCTTTTCTCTTTACTGATCGAGTGCCTCTTGGAAGACCGCAGAACAGGAGAGTTCTGGCTTTGTCCTCGTCCTCCAGATAGTCCTCCTGCTCTGAACTTGAAAGCTGCAGGTAGCGAGTTAGCTTACTGGCAGACATCTTTACTTTTGTCCCAGCCACCTTGCTTTTGATGATGGAGTCTCTATCTCGGAGTCTTGCGGTAGAGAAGAACTCCAGCACTTCTTTATCCAGTACTTTGCAAGGGTGCTCCAAGACGAAGGATAGCCCAGCCTCTTCTAGCATTAGAATGATATTTCGGAACTCGTCCGAGACATGAGAAAATCCAGTGCGAACCAGCTCGCAACCAGAAATCAAGCCTGCAGTCGTCCTTGGAGCCATGGAAGATCTAGAGAGACGCCCTATTGAAAATGTTAATGAACTTTCAAAAAGAAAACTTCATTAGTGGATGCTTCGGGCGAGGGGATACCTAGAGGTGAAGTCGGTGAGGTGGTTTGAGCAGAGCAAACTCGAGACTTGGGGAGATCGACGGGGCGGGCTTCGGCGGGAGTCGTCGGGAGCCTTTCGAAGAGAACGTCGCGAGACCCTAGCGGGAGCTTAGGAGGAGACCTCACGAGCTGCTGCGAGTCGGCGGAAGAATTCCTGCGGGTTGCGGAGAATTCTTGCGGGAGAAATCTTGTGGGTGTCGGGGTACTTGCTGCAGCGTGAGGCGGGTGTCGTGAGGAAGGAGAAGGGTTTTGCGGGATTTAAACGGTTCGGCGAGATTTGTCAAGAATGCGAAGGGTCTTCCGGTATTTGACTGATTCGGCTTTGTCAAATTCGGCGGGATTCAGGAGATTTGATTAATTCGGCTTCTGATACTATTTATCTGATTCGAAATTTAGGGGTCTCTTGACTAGGGATTTTCACATTTGAAAAGCTTGCAATATTTTAGAAATTTTCCGATGAAAAAAAAATGATAAATACACGTATATTCTAAAGTCAATCTATTTGAATTTTACTGAGGTTTTTCAAAAGTCTTCTTAATGTCAATTGTGTGTTGTCGAGATTTACAACGACATGTCTTCGTTAACCCTTTATTGAGGTGTAAAGGTTTGCATGCATCGAGTTAACCAATCCTTAGACGTGCATACATATACTAATATACAAAGAAGGATCTGTATATGATGATATATATAAGTATATATATTTTGAATGAGGATCCATCATGACACAAGTCCTTGAACTGATCAAAATTACCTGGGATTTTGAGAGTTATTGGCTTAGTCCCACAGGTAGAACACATCAGAAGCTCAATGTGAGTATGCTCAAACAGGTAGCACATCTGTTATTGCAGATGCTTGTTCCACGTTAGCCTTGAGCCACCTACTGTCCAGATCCCATCGTATTTACGGGGATCTAGACTACCCTGCAAGACAGAATTACTTTACCTTAGGAACCCAAATCATATTGGGTCCTAGGTTTCTATTAGCATAAGCACGCAACTGCCTTCCTTCAGAAAGCCTGTCTGGAAGACTGCCTCTGTCCCTATAATGTGGATAAGCCCTTGCTGTGGGCACAGAGGGGTTGTGCCAACACTCAATGGCAAAGTGTCCCACTTTGCCGCAGCACCAACAAGGGTGAATGTTGTATCGCCGTTTTCGACCTGATCTAGTGACTGATGTAGTCACGGTCCTAGGTCTAAAAGGGATAGGGCATGTTCTTGTCGCACAAATTCCTCTTCCATCGAGGCATGAGGAAGGGTAGAACGAATGCATGATGTGAGCGTTATGAGGCCGAGAAGGTGGTGCCATTCTTTCAGGCATCTTCCTTGCTGAGGCTCCATGAAGCCTGACATCATGACTTCTATTCTCCCTATCCCGTGTCCTCGAATGGAGAGAATTTTTCTGTGAACTAGGACATGCAGAGCCACACTTTGTTGTGGCAGTGGCCGTGAATACAAAGGGCTCAGAATGAGCCTTAGGTATTTCCTCATGGGTGGCCATGACGCCTCTTGCACTATGGACGTTTCCACATGGGGACAAATCACCCTTGCAGTGACCACGATTATTCCTGTGGTCATACCTGAAGGCATGATGAGTTGTCTTCCCGCTTGGAGTGGGAGGTCGGAACACCGTTTCCCCATTTCTCCATCCCTGGATAATCCGGGAGATCCACCCGGTTTCTTGTTTTCTCTTTATAGCATCAACTTTGGAAAAGTTAGATACTATACGTTTCTCATTATCTAGACTATTCTCTAGAGCTGAGATCTTAGAGTCCTTGACCTTGTTGGACGCCAATTAGAGAACCAACAAGATCTTCAGTCGAGCAATCTCTCGAGCTTGCTCCTCAGCAAGTAGATTGCTTTCCTGAAGGGCTCTCTTCAGGGAATCAGTATTTTCTGGAGGAGAGCAGTTTCTGTCTTCAGAAAAGTCGAAAGATATGGGGCAGGATGAAGATGATACCTTCTCATCTGAGTTATTGTCATTAGAATCAGTGACCAATGTTTCGTCCTCGTCGGAGCTGCTTTCCTCACTATCTTCTTCAGTCTCTGACAAGGATACTGGAGCTCTGATGCAATCCGAAGGATCCTTGCATTCATCTTCAGAAGTGAGGACCCCCACATACGCTTCATCCTCTGATTGGCAGCATATTTCAGCTTTCTCTGACCCCCCCCATCAGCTCTGAGATCATCATCCACAGAGATTTAGCCGTTTTACATTTTTCCAATCTAGAGCGAGAGGCTCCAGACCAGACATCCATGATAATTTGTCGAATCCTCTGGTCCAGTTGGAAAAATGAGAGTTCCATCTCTGTCATCTCAGCAATACACATGGGCACCTGGATCCCAGAGTCGGAGGTCTTCATAGGAATAAACGGACCCTCCTCCAGGATGAAGGATGCTCGAGGATCGATAGCATCAAGGTGACATGACACTCTCATTCGCCAGATGGGATAATAATCCTTTGTGCAGGCGGGGAGTTTGAGTGGCGGCATCTCATACTCTAGCTCCATGCTTCTGACACTGGTGGTAGGATTCTACTCAAGGTGTTGACCTTTTTGATGAGTAACCTCCCTCTGATACCACTTGAAAGTCCACCTAGTGTCAGCTATGTGCACCTATGGGGGGGAATAGGTGACGTGTGGTTCCTTTGCGGAATTTACGGATGTACCTGCACAATAAAAACAACAAGCACAGCACACAGAATACACAGCAAATTTATAGTGGTTCCCCGACTTGGGTACATCCACTTTCCCCCTTCGACCTATCTCCCCAACAAGGGACGACTCGGTCACTTCTCCAACGGGATTGAAATCCAATCCCTTCACTAACGGAAGGAGCCCTTCCACACGTGAGAGTCAACACTCCCACAAAACGGGTTGCACCCAACCCTTAAAACACGGAACAAAAGTTCCCTTACAACGAAATTAAATGTAGAGTGTACACGTGATACAAACTTCTTTTGGAGACTATGGTGTTTCTCTTTGTTCGACGACGTGTTCTTGAAGTCGATGAAGAGTCTACGACCTTGGTCTCACTTGGAGAGGATCTCCCCAGAACCGGCGGCGGCACACGAGCGGCGGCTAGCTTCGGGATCGGCGGCTACGATGAAGAGCAGCTGCTGAACGTGGAGATCCAAACTTCTTTGCGAAGCAAGCTCGGTCTTCCAACGGTCACACGAGGATCGGTCGTCTCGATCGATTCGGATGGGAAGTGTTTCCGATCAACAAATCGAGAGACAAAGGATCTCTGGATAGACGCGTGAGACTCAAGCCTTGCTAAGCTTCTGTCGCCGGAGATCACGAAGGAATCTCGAACGTTGACGGCGACCTTCGTTCCCGAGCCCGACGGCGGCGGCGGAGAGGAGTCGCGGTTTTAGGGTTTTGTTGCGGCTCGGTTTCTGTTCCTTTTTCTCCGTGCTTTACTGTTCAAAATACCCATGTATTTATACCCTGTAGATACAGCAAATTTGACCGTTGTGGGACCCACAAAAGAAATCCCCAAATTCCGGTTCAAACTAGTCCAAAAGCAGAATCCGGTCCAGCAGCATTCTGAGAAATCGCTAAGGAAAAATCGGCGAGAATCGCATATGATTCTCGACGAATCGGCGAGAATCACCAAGTGATTCTCGACGATTCGTCGAGAATCATCAGTGATTCTCGCCGAATCACTTATTGATTCTCAACGAATTTCACTTTGTATACATGAGCTCCTTGGCCACTGGTTCGGCGAGAATCACTGGTGATTCTCGTCGAATCTAACTTGGCACCATTTTGAGATGGCCAGAAGGAGTCGGCGAGAATCACTAATGATTCTCGTCGATTCGGCGAGAATCACTAGTGATTCTCGCCGATTCGGCGAGAATCACTTGGTGATTCTCGTCGAATTTGCCTTGGACGAATTTTCGTCTTCCACCTAGGAGCTGCTCCTTGATCCTCCATGCTCCTTGTCTCTTCTTGCATATGAACGGCCCTGTACTTGAAAGTAAGTGCAATCCAATAGAGAGAGTACACATAGGCCAACACACTGATCTGCTCAACGAGGGATTACGTCGTGCAGACCTGTGTATATTGACCTACTGCACCCTGACATTGGTGTGCACTTAGCGTGGAGAAACTGCAAGTACAACTTGAAGAAGTTTCATCAAATACATTGTGAATTCATCTTAGCTTGACAGGGGGCTTCCTCAAATCTAGGTAATCGTGGATACAATACCCAACACATATGTATAAGGAACCAAGGTCAAGCTCTCTCAGAAGAGTTTAAGTAAAACATTTCAGCTACCCAGGGTTAAGGAAGAAGATGAAATAACATCTTCCATGACAAGAGAAGCACTCCAATGGTGTGGAATAGATCCCACAACCAAGATTGGACCCTCAATGAATAGGAAGGGGATGAATTCTCAGGGTAAATTTCTTTCTGAAATTATAGGAAAAGTAATTTTGTGTAAATCTGGAGGACATGATAAGTTTTTTGTCTATATGTTCAATCTAATGACCAGAGTCATCTTCAAGGTCAAAACTAACTGGTCTGCTGTGATATTTGACAAGATCAAAGAAAGCTTCAAGAAACCAAATTTGGGCGGGATACTAAACCTATATCTGGCTGAGAATATTCCTGAAGTAATGAATCAGATTGCAGGATTTAAGATCAATCATATGAGAAGAATGGATTTGAGAATACTATCAAGATGGGATATAGTTCTGACCAAAGATATTTCTACCCCTCAGAAATAATAAAAGCAGATTCCAGAAAGCAACATCCAACTGGATCAAGTCCAGGAAGTGCCTCATCAAGGGGGAGCCAATGAGCATTCTACAGTTTCAGCTCAACAAGAGGCATTACCCTCAGGGGGAGATCATGAACAAGAGCCAACTGTTCAAACAGCTGAATTAGATAGTGAAGCAGCAACTCAATCAATACTTGAGGTAGTTCAAGACATCAATCAAACTGCTGTGGATACTGAGAATGATGCACTGGATATGCTCCTGACTGATGTTGATAAAAATATCCAAGACCATGTCCCAGATCAGGACATTACCATGGAAGACATTGTTGACTTTGAAGGAGGAGAATCTACTGAGAAAGAGCAAGCTATTCCTCCTGTTCAAATAAACCAAGAGGTAACTCTAGAAGAGTTATTTCCTGATATACAAGATGCAAGACCTGGGGGGAGCTGCTAAGGACTGGGCAGGAGATGCACATTATAGCCTCTAGTCCAAAAGATACAGTGGACATAGCAAGCTCATCTGGTTCCTTAGAAGATGAAGAAGCCTCCATGGAAAAGAAGAGAAAACTTTTGGAACTAAGGAAAAGGAGTTCTGGCTATAAGAAAGCCTTGCACACTGTCCCACACACAGCAGCTCCAGTGGTAGACTTCAGTTCACTTCAAGTGCAACTGCAAGTGAAGTTGGATGAACAAAGAGCAGCTCTTGAGAAATATGTAGATGAGATCCATAAAGAACTGCAATCTACATTGTCCCAAGATATCAAATCCATCAGATTTGAGATCAATTTGCATAAAATGGAAATGACTGAGTGCTTTCAAAAGGGAGGACATGTTGTTGTCTACCTGGCCAAACATCAATAAGAGGCCAAAACTCAAATAGATGACATAGCAGTGAAACAAGGCTATGTTTTGGAAAATCAAATAAGAATGAATGACAATCTAACAGAATCCCACAATATTATTGTCACAGAACTTAATAATACAGCAACATCTTTCACTGCAAACATTATTAAAGACAAGTCTGAGTTTGATAAACAACTCAAAGAAGATTTGGTTGCTGTTCACACTACTATTCAGGACACTCACAAGGTCATTGCTGATCAGCTGCTGAAGTTCAGATCATTCTATAAAGAGGGCACAAATTATCTAGCTAATCAGATAAGGTTTCAAAAGGATGATCTAAGAGACCATGTTGAACGAGAAGTCATAAAGGGTGAGAGAGTGTTAGTCAATGCCGGCTCTGAACATGCTAAATGGATAACTAATGCTATCACAGCAACTCTTGGTTATCGACCCCTTTATGATGATGACAATACTGATGAGTCAGGCATTCAACCTGCTGCTAATGAAGGGGTTCAGCAGGAAGTGGCTCAAATTATTTATCCACCTGCTGATTTTGAGGGCATTCAATATGCAGTACAACAAATGTACAGTCCTCCAATGGAGGTACAGAATGTAATTATTTAAAAAGTAGAAATGTCTGAAGCCGCTTTGAAAAGAGAGCAAGAAGCTCAACCTTCCAAGAAAAGGTTTAAAGAGCAGGTTGAATTAAAGCCTGATTTTGAAAGATGGAGTCCCACCTCCAGAAACATTATTCTCACTGCCTGACAAGCTATTAAAGACAACATGCATGATAGAGGCAAGTGGTACTCTGAACAAGAATGGAGCAAGTATCAGAAACGGCAAGATGCCATTTATCAGTTTAGAAGAGATATCAATGCTGGAAAAATACCTGCTAACTCTGTGGAGCCTAGCAAGTACTTTCCAAAGCCTTATCATTATTTTGAAAGGCAAAAGGTCAAGGTTGAAGAGCTCAAGAAAAAGGATCTTAAAGGGAAAAAGCTGACTGAAGATACTGAAGCTAATGTTCAAGCAAGAATTCAGTCTGGCAAATGCATTGTCATCAAGGAGCCTGATCAGTCCTAGAATAGATTTACTAGATTTTAGAACTATGTAATCTTTTGTTTTTTAAAATCTATGTAATCTGTTGTTCTAAAACTTCATGTACTTCAACAAAACCCTGATTCATATTCACTATATTTTATCATGTTTTATGATGATATAATATGCTGGTTTTGTTTATGTGTTACCCTGTCAAATAATACTTTTATACATCATATTCTGTGTTTTATTATAAAGTGATGTATATCGTTGACTAAGGGTTATGACTTCTCCAAATAGAGGGAGATTGTTGGGTACTTTGGAAAATGTGTACTAGATTTGGAGAAGCCTCACCTAACTCAATGATATTCATCAATGTGTATTTGATGTTATGTTGAGTTTCAATGCGCAGGTTAAGGAAATGCAGAAAATGTTTCTAAGTACAAGTGTCGATACCTGAGAAGAATTGTGTCGACACTTGGGAAAAGTTGTGTAGACACCAGGAGCCAGAGTGTGTCGACACACGGGACCTGTGTCGACACTTGGGAAAAGCTGTGTCGACACCAGGATTCAGATTGTGTCGACACACTGGACTTGTGTCGACACACAAAAAATCTGTCGAAAACAACTGTGTCGACACACAGGACTTGTGTCGACACATTCCAAAATTCTGTCGACAACAACTATGTCTGCATACAGGACTTGTGTCGACACATACTAGAATTGTGTCAACACCAACTTTATCGAGACTAGAAGTTGTTGTGTCGACACACTGGAATTGTGTCGACACAATCCACAGAAGCTGTGTCAAGAAGAAAAAGAAGAGCTGTATCGACATCACCAAGGTTTGTGTCGACACATGATCTATTTGTGTCGACACATTTGAAGTATTGTCTCGACACTTTGCTGCTGAGTTGAAGTTCAATGAAGGATCAAGTATCACGACTGAAGACTTGACAGCTGTCATAACTGTAATGCCCTGAAACTCAAAAGAGCGACGGGAGGCATTTTGGGCCAAATCTAGTATTTGGCAGGGGGCACACGGCCTGGGACACGGGCGTGTCCCAGGGCGTGTCAAGCCCGTGTCGACGATCGGTAAGGGGAGTCGACATTTTCGCTCGACGATGTGTCGAGGCAGGGAACACGGCCTGAGACACGGGCGTGTCTCCGGGCGTGTCGAGCCCATGTAGATGATCAGCCCGGGGAGTCGACATTTTTGCTCGACGTTGTGTCGAGACATGGAACACGGCCTAGGACACGGGCGTGTCCAAGGCCATGTCGGGTAGTCGACGAACTTCGCCCGATGAAGTGTCGAGACAATGAACACGGCCTGGAGCCCAGGCGTGTTGTAACGCCCCGAAACTCAAAGGAGCGACGGGGGACGTTTTGGGCCAGTTTTGGGTTCTGGCTGCAGGCACACGGCCGGGGACACGGGCGTGTCCCCGGGCGTGTCAAGCTTGTGTCGACACTGAGCCGCGAAGTCGACACTCTGCGGTCGACGAAGTGTCGAGACATGGCACACGGCCTGCGACATGGGCGTGTCACAGGTCGTGTCAACCCGTGTCGACACTCGTCCCGGGAAGTCGACACTTTGGTCTCGACATTGTGTCGAGACAAGGCACGCGGCCTAGGACACGGGCGTATCCAAGGCCGTGTCATCAGGTCGACGATCTTCGCTCGACGAAGTGTCGAGTGTCGAGACCGTGTACACGGCCTGGAGCCCAGGCGTGTTGAGGTGATACGGGCAAGGACACGGGCGTGTCCTAGAACCCGTGCAGTGCTCAGGTTGTTTTCGGGGAAAAATGATGGGGGTACACGGCCGGCCACACGGCCGTGTCAGGTGGAACACGGGCGTGTCAGGTCGAACACGGGCGTGTTCGATACCCGTGTGTCGTTCCAAGCGATTCGATTTTGACGGCGAATGAGGCACACGGCCCTGGACACGGGAATGTGCCAGGCCGTGTTCGGTCCAGATTGGGCATTTCAGTCCCGAATCAAAGCCGTTCGTTTCTTTATTTTGGGACCCAACGGCTGGGGGTTGTTCCTGAAGGGATATACCCGGGATTGGACTTAGAAACCCTCACTTTTCTTAAGTTATTATCTTTCTAAAAGCTTAGAGAGAGAGGAGAGCCAAGGAAGGAAGAAGGAGCTAGATCCAGCCATTGGAGGATCTTCGAAGCTCCGAATCGCGAGCCGACTCCGGATCCACGGAGGCAAAGCTAGTGCGGTGCTTTTCATCCGCTTACTTTTCCATGGCGCCAAAGAGGAACGCTAGGGTAACGATTCTCTTCTTGAGCATGAGTAGCTCTCCTTCTTTGCATAGGAAGCCCGCTCTCACGAGTTTGCGGAGAGTTGGAGGCGTTCCTTCGGGTAGATATGTGAAGTCCTGTTGTTTAGAGTCCGTAAGCGAGAACGGACATAGGCATGATATGTGAAGCCTACCCGGACATGTTTGTCTGGATCGGTGATGTTGCATTGCATAAATGCCGGAGAAAACTCCGTGCTATTGATTGTTTTCGGGTTTTCTACAAGTTAGATTGCAGCAGGGAGCCTTCGGTACTAACCCAAACGTGCACCCGAAAATTGGGCGGATACGAGATCTTGCCAACTTGGTGGCCTAAGAGCCAACTTGAACATAACCGGGTTATGTGAATTGTGATGGAAATGGGACTCGGTGGAAGTTTGACCCGCGCAAATGGCTTAAATTGTCGTTGTGATGTGAGCACTGGTTAGATGGAACCGTACCCGTTCTATGTCGTTCGGTTAAAGAGACCTAAAGGCACGTGGCACTTGCCGTTGGCATAGATTAGGGTCTTCGGCGGTCAATGGCTTAAATTGTTGTGACCCAGGCCAGGAAGACAAAATGCTCATAGGTTTGGCCGTCAAAGTGGCGGTGGTGAGTCCGGAATGTCTATGGCTTTAATTGACGTGACATTGACCGGTTCACCGAGAATGTGCCCTGAGAGCACGGGGCGTGTGGTCGTGCGAGCCAACGTCTGTGATGCAATGGTTATATATATATTGCTCGCTTATGCTAATGAAATGCAGGGAAGGAGCATCGCCGCCCCGAGTTGGGGGCGGGATCGTTATAATTTGGTCAGCATTGCTGACCGTTGCCTTGTTTTGCCACCATGCGGTGGTTTGTTGCTTGCAGGTGCTGCTGGACCAAGCGGTCAATAGCGGGCTAAAGCCCAAGTGCGAAGCCGGCCCTCGAAGGCCTATTTGGAAGTGTTTACTATTTTATTCATGTATGATCGGCCTGCGTGCCGTGGTTTTTAAATCATGTAATATCACGTGAAACATTTTGTAAGGCTTTAAGGCTTATGGTGGTATTTTGTATAACATTCCTATTTTGGATTAGTGGACATTCATGCTTTAATGCTGGGTTCTTATTTGTAACATTTTTTAAACTGCTTCCGCTAGAATGCTCTGTGTAGGACGTTGATTGGTTGGATGGTTTCCATGAGTAACCACCCGGTCTGTCTGTAGTATATGGCGTCGGGCCCCGGCCGGACCTACTTCTATATGCTATGCGACGGATAGGGGGTGTTACACGTGTTTGGGTTTGACACGGGCGTGTCAAATAGGACACGGGCGTGTCCAAGACCGGTGTGAGTCTCGGGTTGTTTTCTGGGTTGTGTCGATGGGGGCACACGGCCAGGCACACGGCCGTGTCAGTTTGAACACGGGCGTGTCAGGTTAAACACGGGCGTGTTGGATGCCCGTGTGTTTTTCGAGACGCGTCAATTTTGACGGCGAATGAGGGACACGGCCCTGACACGGGCGTGTCGCAGGTCATGTTCGGCCCAGGTTTTACTTTTCAGCTACGAATCGTAGCCATTCGTTTCCTTATTTTGTGATCCGGCGGTTGGGGGTTGTTCCTACTGGGATATACCCGGGATTGGGCCTTTGAAACACTCATTTCACTTGAGTGGTTCTCTTTCTAAGTCAAGAGAGAGGGGAGAGCAAAGGAGGAAGAAGAAGCCTAGATCCGGTCACCGGCGGAGCTTCGGAGCTCTAAATCGCGAACCGACTTCGAATCTACGGAGGCAAGGAGAGTGCGGTGCTTTTCATCCACTTACATTTCCATGGCACTAAGGAAGAACGCTAGGGTAACGATTCTCTACTTGAGCATGTGAAGCTCTACTTTTTTTACATAGGAAGCCCGCTCTCGCGACTTTGCGGTGAGTTTGAGGCGTTCCTTCGGGTAGATATGTAAAGTCTCCGTTGTGTAGAGTCCGTAATCGATAACGGATATAGGCATGATGTGTGAAGCCTACCCGGACAAGTTGGTCTGGATCGGTGATGTTGCATTGCATAAATGACCGGAGAAGACACCATATGATTGTTTGTTTTTCGGGTTTTCTACGAGGTAGATTGCAGCAGGGAGCCTTGGGGATTAACTCTAAGGTGCACCCAGAAAACTGGGCAGATACGTGATTCTGCCAACTTGGTGGCCTGGGAGCCAAATTTAACATAACCAGGTTATGTGAAGTGTGTAACGTAAACGGGACTCGGGAGAAGTTTGACCCGTTCATATGGCTTAAATTGTCATTGCGATGTGAGCACGGGTTAGATGGAACCGTACCCGTTCTATGTCGTTCAGTTAAAGAGACCTAAGGGTACGTGGTACTTACCATTGGCATAGATGAGGGTCTTCGGCGCTCTATGGCTTAAAATAACATGACCCATGCCGGGAAGACAAATTGCTCATAGTGTGGCCGTCAAAGTGACGGTGGTGAGACCGGGGTGTCTATGGCTTAAATTGACGTGACATTGACTGGTTCACCGAGAATGTGCCCTGAGTGCACAAGGTGTGTGGTCGTGCGTGCCTACTCCTGTGATGCAATGTATTTATATACTGCTTGGTTATGCTAATAAAGTGCAGGGAAGGAGCATCGTCGTCCCGAATTGCGGGCGGGATCGTTATAATTTGGTAAGCATGGTTGACCGTTGCTTTGATTTGCCACTATTGCGGTGGATTGTGCTTGCAGGTGCTGCTGGACCAAGCGGTCAATAGCGGGATAATGCCCAAGTTGCTATGCCAGCCCTAAAAGGCCTAATTTTTGGATGTTTTTTATTCATGTATGGTCGGCCTGCGTGCCGAGGTTTGAAAACATGTAATTTTGAAGGAACAATTTGCAAGGCCTTAAGGCTAATACTTGTGTATTTTGTACTTCATTCCTTTTGGTTTATTTAGTGGACATTCATGCTTTTTTGATGGGTTCTTTTAATTGCAACTTATAAAATTGCTTCCGCTAGAATGCTTTGTGTAGGACATTGGATTGGTTGGATGGTTTCCATTGAGTAACAACCTGGTTTGTCTGTGGTATATGGCGTCGGGCCCCGGCCTAACCTACTACTATATGCTATGCGACGGATAGGGGGTGTTACAATTTGGTATCAGACTACTGGTTTTGTTCAGGATTAAAATGAATTCGTGGGCGAATTCTTTTAAGGGGTGGTGAGCACATGTGTGTGCGTCATCGTTATAACAGCAAAAGAACCCATGAATGTCCACTTAGGAATGAAAATACATGTGTTTGGGGAACCTGCGTGTTGTTATAATTGTTGTTTGCAATTTTGTTTGGTCGCTTAACGATGTTTTGTACCACTATAGGTGACCAGAAGCGGTGCTGGGCCGTCAGAACGTCGAGTTTCTAAGGCTAGCAGTGCACCAAAAGATGCTCCTGCAACACCTCCTTCGGCCGAAACCATTCGACTGGTGGCTGAAGCAGTGTTTGCAATGATCAATGCGCAGCCTGTAAGGCAGGTGCAGCAGCCCTCTCCTATGATGGAGCAGGTACCACTACAAGCGGCTGAGCAGAGAAGGGTGGATCAAGTAGTAGAGGAACCGGTGGTGCCGAGGAGGGCAACCGAGTGACAGCTCAAACATGTTATGAGCTTCAATCCTCATGTATTCTCGGGGTTGGGAACCCCATCTCAAGCTGAAGACTGGCTTTCCCGTGTGAAGAGAGTCTTGACAGCGACAGAGACGGAAGAATGGCAAATGACCACTATTGATACGTTCCTTCTGGACGGTGAAGCGAGATTGTGGTGGGAAGGCTTGGAGCTTCATCATTTGAGAGGTAGACAACTTACAGACGTCCCGATGGAAGAGTTCTCGGGACTGTTCTTGGCAAGATACCTCCCTTCTACTCAGAGGATGTCGATGGAGAATGAGTTCCTAAATTTGGTTCAAGGAGAGAGTAGCGTGGATGAATATCTCCATGAGGTTACTCGATTGAGTCGGTATGCTAGCTCCACCATCGCGGATGAGGAGCGCAAGACGAATCGATTCTACGAAGGGTTGAGAGATGATTTGAGGCTACTACTCTCGGGGCCTATGACGCAGGGCTTCTTGACCCTGGTCAACACGGCCCGATCCTTGGAGAAGGACATGAAGAAGGTTCAAGCAAAGAAAAGCATTGGTGACAAGAAGTCTGAGTTCAAGGTGCTGACTACTTCTAAGTCCAGCTATCGAAGGTTCTATAAGAAGGCTAGGACTTCGGGTCCGGATCCTTCTTCTGGTGCTTCTGGGGCGACTACGGGTCGGACCCCGGGTGCATGTTTTACTTGTGGGAAGCCAGGGAACTTTGCCCGTGATTGTTGGAGCGGACGTCCCAAGTCCGAGAGAAAGTCGGGAGCAACTTATGAAAAGAAGGGCAAGGCGGTGGAGTCAACCGCATCCCATTATGCTCCAGCTCAACCAAGGGTTTATAATCTTGGCCAACAGGAGGCCATCAAACAAGCGGATGTGGTGACAGGTATGGTTTAATTCTTAGCAAGTTAAGTTTATTTAAATACTTGTTATGCGTATGTTACATTACCACTGCTTGTTTAGGATTTATTTTGATTTGTGAGTATCCTACAAGAGCACTCTTTGACACGGGAGCTTCACACTCCTTCTTGTCCGAAGGATTCATATCGCGCATCGGATTACCTTCTTCGATGTCAAAGGACAAGTTGGATGTGTTGTTGCCCAATGGGTGTTCGATGCGTGCGGATAGAATCTGTGGCGTGAAGATTCGTATTGGTAATCAAGAGTTCGATCTGCAAGCATCGTTACTACCGTTGGGGGAGTTCTACGTTATATTTGGCATGGACTGGCTCTCGGAGCAGCAATCCTATATTGATTGCGGTCGCAAGGAAGTCAAGTTGGGAGCAAGTCGTGAGACGAATTTTACGGGCTTGAAAGGGTCGAGCAAGACGTTGATGTCTACTCTTCAGGTGGTGAAGGCGGTTCGTGCTGGTGCAGAGCTATTCTTTACACTAGTGGAGGTTGCAAAGACAAAGCCTACGTTGGATAGTATTTCAGTGGTAGTTGAATACCCTGATGTGTTCCCCATAGATTTTCCTAGAGCCCCGCCTCAACGGGAGATAGATTTCACGATTGAGCTAGTGACAGGTGCAAAGCCTGTGTCACGATCTCCGTATCGGCTAGCGCCTAAGAAAATGGCGGAGCTGAAGGTGCAACTTCAAGAGTTGTTGGAGCAAGGGTTTGTGCGTCCAAGTTCGTCGTCTTGGAGCGCACCGGTCCTCTTTGTAAAGAAAAAGGACGGGAGCTTGAGACTCTGTATTGATTATCGGGAGTTGAACAAGCTAACGAAAAAAGAACAAGTACACAATCCCAAGGATCGATGATCTTTTTGATCAGTTGGTCGGGTCGACGGTGTACTCTAAGTTGGATCTCAAGTCTGGTTACTATCAGCTAAGGATAAGGGAGAGTGATATCCCTAAGACAGCGTTCAGTACAAGATACGGGCATTATGAGTTTACGGTCATGCCATTTGGTCTGAAGAATGCGCCGTCAGTATTCATGGATTTGATGAACAGGACCTTTAGGGAGTATTTGGACCATTTTGTGATCGTCTTCATCAACAATATTTTGGTGTACTCGTAGAGTGAGGAAGATCACTTCAGGCATCTTCATTTGGTTTTGGAGACGCTAAGGAGGAATCAATTGTACGCCAAGTTCTCGAAGTGTGAGTTTTGTTTGTCCTCAGTGGCGTTCCTCGGTCATATAGTGAGTGGGGAAGGTATTGCAGTGGATCCGGCGAAGATTGTTGTGATACGAGAGAGGCCTGAGTTTTCTACAGTAGCGGAAGTCCGGAGCTTTCTGTGGCTTGCCGGCTATTATAGGCGCTTCGTAGAGAACTTCTCGCGAATAGCGTTACCTCTCACTACTTTGACGAGGAAGGAGAAGAAGTTCGTTTGGACGCCGGAGTGCGAGCGAGCTTTTGAGGAGTTGAAATGTTGGTTGACCACGGCGCCTGTGTTGAGTTCGCCGAGTGGGACCGAAGGTTACAAGATTTATAGCGATGCTTCGGGAAGTGGTTTGGGTTGTGTGTTGTTATAGCATGGAAGCGTTATAGCATATGGCTCGAGACAGCTGAAGGTGCACGAGAGGAACTATCCGGTCCATGACTTGGAGTTATCGGCCGTGATTTTTGCCTTGAAGCTGTGGAGACATTATTTGTACGATGTGAAGATTGATATTTACACTAATCACAAGAGCCTGAAGTATTTGATTGATCAGAAAGATCTGAACATGCGGCAGCATAGATGGATGGAGTTCCTGAGGGACTATACATTCAAGATCCACTACGTTCCTGGTAAAGGTAATGCGGTTGCGGATGCGTTGAGTCACCGGGCCCCAGCTCAAGCCAATTGGTTGTCGGTCCATGACGAGCAGTTGGTTCGGGAGTTAGAGGCGTTAGAGATCTTTTGCGTTAATAAGCAATCAAGTGTTGAAGCAGTATTGAATTGGACTGAAGTCCAATATGACCTGGCTGATCGGATTCGGCAGGCTTTGGATATGGATGTCCACATGAAGCAACTCATGATAGAGGCTCTGGATGGGTCAAATTACCAATTCGTTGTGGAGGACGGATTGCTTTGGAAAGATGGTTGTTTGTGCGTCCCAAGAGTGGGCAATTTATGGGTGGAGTTGTTGTACGAGGCACATCATTCTAAGTACTTGATTCACCCGGGGAGCACGAAGATGTACCGCGATGTTAAGAAATTGTTCTGGTGGCCAGGACTGAAAAAGGATGTGGCGCTCTACGTGGCGAAGTGTCAAACTTGCGCCTTGGTGAAGGCGGAATGCCAAAAGCTTGGAGGATTCTTGAAATCCTTGCCTATTCCGGAATGGAAGTTCGATGACATCACTATGGACTTTGTGCACGGGTTGCCAAGGTCGCAAAAGGGGAACAGCGTCATTTGGGTGGTCATAGATCGTCTAACGAAGGTGTCGCATTTCATTCCGCATAGGAAGGATGATCCGGTTGAGAAATTGGCAAAGTTGTATGTAGATAATATTGTGCGGCTTCATGGTGTGCCCCGCAGCATCTTGAGTGATCGAGATGGGCGGTTCACCTCCAATGATTGGAGGCTTGTGCAGCAGATGTTAGGAACAACGCTGAGTTTTAGCACAGCCTTTCATCCGCAAACGGATGGGCAGACCGAGAGGGTCAATAGGACAATGGAAGACATGCTTCACATGTGTGTCCTGGACTTTGGAAAGCAATGGGAAGATCACCTATACTTGGTGGAATTCGCTTACAACAATAGCTACTAGGCGAGTATTCAAATAGTGCCCTTCGAGGGCTTTTATGGTAGAAAATGTCGCATGTCGTTGTCCTGGTTGGAAACGGGCGAATCAAAGTTGTATAAGCGATTAGAGGTGGAGGATGCTACTTATTTGGTGAGAACCATTCGGGAGAGGTTGCTAATCGCTCAGGACCGCCAGGATAAGTACTATAATTCCATGCACAGTAACGTGGAGTTCGCTGTTGGCAATTGGGTGTACTTGAAGATAAAGCCATTCAAGGGTGTCTCGCGGGTGCGGCGCTTGAAGAAGCTAAGCCCGAGGTACCTTGGACTGTTTGATGTTCTGGAGCGGATTGGTGAAGCAGCATACCGGTTGAAGCTGCCTGTGGAGCATAGTGGTCTACATGATGTATTCTATATATTAGTGCTGCGGAGGGCGGTATAAGAGCCTACGCAAGTGATCGCGGTCGATCAAGTGCCGGTTGATAGTGGGTTGACGACAAAGGTCAAGCCCATACGTATTCAAGACTCGGAAGTCAAGCGGTTACACAATAAAGACATCAGGATGGTCAAGGTCTGTTGGGACAATTGCGGTCGTGAGGAGCTCTCTTGGGAGCGAGAGCAAACTATGCATGAGGTGTACCCGGAGTTGTTTCACTCAGGTACCATTTAAGTTTTATGTTTCTTTCCTTTATGTCCTTTATGTAATTTCGTGGAAGAAATTATTTTAAGAGGGGGAGAGTTGTAACGCCCCAAAACTCAAAAGAGCGACGGGAGGCGTTTTGGGCCAAATCTGGTATTTGGAAGGGAGCACACGGCCTGGGACACAGGCGTGTCCCAGGGCGTGTCAAGACCGTGTCGATGATCGGTCCGGGGAGTCGACATTTTCGCTCGACGATGTGTCTGGGCAGGGAACACAGCCTGAGATACGGGTGTGTCTCAGGGCGTGTCGATCCCATGTTGATGATCGGCCCGGGAAGTCGACATTTTCGCGCGACGTTGTGTCGAGACATGGAACATGGCCTAGGACACGGGCGTGTCCAAGGCCGTGTCGGGTAGTCGATGAACTTCGCTCGACAAAGTGTCGAGACAATGAGCACGTCTTGGAGCCCAGGCATGTTCGGGTTTGACATGGGCGTGTCAAATAGGACACGAGCGTGTCCAAGACCTGTGTGAGTCTCGAGTTATTTTCGGGGCTGTGTCGATGGGGGCACACGGCCAGGCACATGGCCGTGTTATGAAAGAAATAGTGCCTAATCACCTAGAGGGGGGTGAATAGGTGAACTTAATCTTTTTAACTTTAAAGGCAGAAACACTGAATTATAAGACCTGTATTTGCAATTCTCTACAGCAATTCATCACAGATAACACAGCAATCACAGAATTAATCACACACAGAGTACACACAGATTTTTATAGTGGTTCCCCAAGGTCTGGGTACATCCACTTTCCCCCTTCGCCTATCTAGTAGTGTACTAGATTCGGCCTAACTTCTCCACTTCTCCTCAGATCCTCAGATCTTACAACTCAGAACCCCAAACAGGTTCCTACAACTCAGAGTGACCCCACTCCTACAACTCAGGCACAAAGCCCTACCACTAAGTCTTCACCAAGACCTACACTCAGGCTAAACAGCCCTACCTCAGCCTTCAATCAAGGCCTACACTCAGAGAATAGAATCTCCTACACTCAGCCTTTATATAATAGGCTTACAGCTCAGATCCCTTAGGATCCTACAGAAAATAAAGTTTACAAAGTATATAACCACAACTCTGAAAGAGAGAGATGAGTTGACTGGTTTCTTGATGAGTTCTTGGAAGAAGTTGGCAGAGATCAACCTCCCTTGGCTTTCTTCAAAGCTTCTTGAATTAGAACACAGTAGGGTTGTATCTCTATGCAGATGATCTTCAATCAACTGCGGTCTTGAGATTCTGATTTCAATCTGAATCTTACTTAGCAGCCCAGTTCAACAGCTGCTCTTCTTAGAAGGAGCTCTCTCTCCAACTTCTTAGATCTTCTCTTGAAGGTCTTCTTCTTGTTGTGTTGTTTTTCACTTCATTAATTACTCATCCTCATTTCTGTTGAAGGAGAAGCATCTTTAAATAAGCTTTCTCCATGGTGACCGGCTGATCCGATTTCTAACAACTTTCTGACGGCTCTGACAGTTGCAGTTGACCGGTTGAAATGGCAGCTGTCAAGTCATCCAGTCACTTCTTGAAATCTCTGTCACTGTCTGAAAGTGTCAAGACAGATAGTCTTTATGTGTCGACACAAATAGACTAAGTGTCGACACAAGTAGACTAAGTGTCGACACTAGCCTTGTTGGTGTCGACACAACTCCTTGTGTTGTTGTAACAGCTTCTCGACACTGCTTCTTCTGAATGTGTCGACACTGATTCTGTGTGTCGACACAAGCCTTCTTCTTTAATACTTAGTTGAATTATGCTAAGTGTCGACACAACTCCTTTATGTCGACACAACTCCTTATGTTGAAATTTTCTAAGTGTCGACACATCTTCTTTGTGTCGACACATGCCTTCTGTGTTGAAACTTTGCTGAGTGTCGACACATCTCCTTGTGTCGACACATGAACTTGAACTTTGTTGAAGTTTGCTGAGTGTCGACACAGCCTCCTAGTGTCGACACATGTACTTGAACTTTGTTGAAGTTTGCTGAGTGTCTACACAGCCTCCTAGTGTTGACACTTTTACTGTCGACAAAGTTTCTCTGGGTGTCGACACTGCCTCTAAGTGTCGACACATATAATGTTGACAATTCTTCACTGTGTGTCGACACAACCTGTATGTGTCGACACTTTTCTTCTGGTGTCGACTCTGCCTTCCTGGTGTCGACATAATTACTCCAAGTGTCGACACAGCTTCACTGGATGTTGACACTAGCCTTCTTAAGTGTCGACACTTTTCTTCTAGGTGTCGACACATGGACTTAGAATCTTTTATGCTTTCCCTGCAATTACTTAACCTGCACACATAAACTCAAAGCACATCAAATACATCTTGATGTATATCATTGAGTAGGGTGAGGCTTCTTCAAATCAGGTACATATATTCCAATGTACCCAACAATCTCCCCCTATTTGGAGAAGTCATAACCCTTAGTCAATGATATACACCATACATAACAAATTCTCAGTATGATGTAAAACAGTATTATATGACAGGGTAAATATTAAACATGTATAAACAAAACATGTATAATCAATTATCTCAGAACAATAATGTAATAGATTGAACATATAACATTGTTCTTACAACTCCAAACATTTTCATTAATCAAAAGTTTATATAGAGTTAAAAGCAAATGATTACAAATTGTAAACTTAAGAAAATTTCTATCGTATGGCTGCTAAGGCTCCTTGATAACAATCCCCTTTCCAGATTGAATCTTTTCTTGAACTGGAGCATCATTGTCATCAACAGGCTTCTTCCCTTTGAGATCCTTCTTTTTCAGCTCTTCAGCCTTTATCTTCTACCTTTCAAAATAGTGATAAGGCTTAGGGAAATACTTTTTTGGCTCCTATGCATTAGGAGGTAGCTTTCCCAGTTTAGCCTTCCTTCTATATTATACTATGGTCTCTTGCCTATTCTCATGTTTTCTCCACTCCTGGTCAGAATACCATTTGTCTCTATCCAGGATATTATCTTTAGCAGTCTTCCAAGCAGTCAATATGATATTCCTGGATGTGGGGCTCCATTGTTCAAAATCTGGCCTTAATTCAGCCTGCTCTCTGAACCTTTTCTTAGATAATTGAGCCTCTTCTTCCTTTAATAAAGCCTCTTGCTCTTTTAGTACTGCCTTTGGCACAGGCTGTACTACTTTCTCAAAGATAATATTTTGATTACCCTCAGGAGTACTATACATAGACTGTACCTCCTGATGTATCATGTCAAAATCAGCAGGAGGGTATATCACTTGAGCCACTTTAGCTTGCTCTCCTCCAAAGTATGCAGGATTGATGCCAGACTCTGCCACATTATCATCATCACATAAGGGTGGATATCCAAGGGTAGCTCTGATAGAGTTTGAAATCCATTTTGCATGATCAGAGCCTGCCTTGACTAAAACCCTCTCCCCCTTTATGACTTCTCTTTCTATATGATCCCTAAGATCATCTTTCTGGAATCTTATTTGAGCATTCAAATAGTTTACTCCATCCTTATAAAAAGGTTTGAACTTCTGAAGCTGGGTAGAAATAGCTTTCTGAGAATCTTCAATGGCAGTTTTAACTGCATTGAGCCTCTCTTGTAGTTGCTTATCAAATTCAGCCTTGGCAGCAGTCCTTGCTGTAGTTTGAGCAGCAGCTAGATTCTGCATTTCAGTGACTATCACATTGTGTGATTCAGTTAAATTGTCATTCATTCTTATCTGGTTTTCCAGGACATAGCCTTGTTTGACTGCCAGATCATCAATCTGTTTCATGATGTTCTCTTGATGAGTAGCTAGATAGACCACTGCATTGCCTCCTTTATGGAAACAATCAGTCACTTCCCTCTTGTTTTGATTTACTTCAAATCTGATAGATTTGATGTCCTGTGCTAGATCAAATTGCAGGGATTTATGCCCTTCATCCATATACTTTTCTAAAGCTTTTCTTTGCTCATCTAGCTTAATCTGCAAAGCCACCATCAGTGAACTATAATCAGTAGTTAGGGCAGGTTGTGGAGCAATTGTCTGTAGTGCTTTCTTGTAGTTCTGGCTTCTTCTCTTGAAGACCTGGAACTTCCTCTTCTTGGCTCTAGTAGCCTCTTCATCCACTGAAGCAGAAGTACTGACAATTTCTACTCTATCCTCAGGACTAGGATGTAAATCCTTCTCAGTCCTTGGTAGCTCCTCAGTAATTCTTTGCTCTTCAGTTTCTCTTCTTACTGTCTCCTCTTGAGACCTAACCTGCTCCCCCTGAAGATCTACCTGCTCTCCCTCAACAACTGCTTTCTCTCCCTCAATGTCAATTTGTAATAAGTCAGGGAACAGCTCTTCTAATGTAAACTCATGTTGAGGTTGTTTAGAAGAATCTCTAATCTCAGGAGCATCTGTTTCCATTTTATCAGCAACAGATGTGTCCTCTATGACAACATCTTATGGTTGAGGTTGTATGTGTGTTTGCTGATCAACATCAAGTAATGATTCAGTCAAAACTTCATCCTCAATTGGGAAATTTAATTGATTAACTTCAGTAATTACCTCTAGAATGGTTTGGGTAGCCCTTTCACTCTCTAGTTGAGTTGGCTCATCCACATGTAGAGGCTCCCCCTGGAGTGGATCCAGGTGAATCGGGCTGGCTGATGGTAGCTCCCCCTGCCTCTGTGCATCTTCTTGTCTTGATGGTGACTGTTCAGCATTTCTTCCCTCTTCATCATCAGAACTAAACACCACTTGCTCTTCTGAGCTACTTGAGGATTCTTGAGCCACAATGGCTGTCTTCTTCTTCTGTGGTATTTCCTTTTCTGGAGTTGGCAGTTCCTTTGTCAATACTCTATCCCACCTTGAGAAAATTCTCACATCCATTCTCCTCATGTGGTTTATCTTTGAACCTGCAGCTTGGTTCATCACTTCAGTGATACTGCCAGCTAAGTATAAACTCAGAATTCTTCCCAGATTGGGTTTCTTCAGGCTCTCTTTTATCTTATCAAACATAACAACTGACCAATCAGTATTAAGTTTGAAGATTATCCTTGTCATCAAATTGAACATATGAGCTGAAATTCTGTCATGTCCTCCAGGCTTGCTCAGAATTACCTTGCCAACTATTTCAGACAAGAATTTGCCCTGCATGTTCATGCCTTTCCTGTTGAAAACTGATCCTATCTTCAGGTTTGAATCTAAACCACACCATTTCAATGCCTCTCTAGTCTTAGAAGCAGATACACCTTCTTCCTCTTTTGATCTTGGTAGTTGAAGTACCTTTCTTAGACTTTTCTGTGTGACCTTGACTTTTGTCCCATGAACTCTGGACTTAATCTTGAGTCCTGATTCATCAAGAGTAGCTGCACCCAAGAATTCAAGGACCTCCTTCTTCCAGATCTTGATTGGTTCTGATACAAGATACTTTAGTCCAGTCTCGGTAATTAGGGTTACCATACCGTTGATTTCTGGTTCCGCGTCATCAAAGGCATGACGCACGAGCTCATATCCTTCATTAATGTTCTCTTCTAGCTTGGGAACCATTAGGGTTTGAAGAAATTTTGAATTTAGAGAAGATAGATGTCGACACACAAGTTTGGTCTCGAAATTAAGGTGAGCGTGTCGACAAACAATGGGGGAAACCTATTTATACCTTTCTAGAATTGAAGGTGAAAAGGCGCGTTAAAATACTTGAATTGTGTCGACACTGTTGAAAAGTGTCGACACTGACTTATAATGTCTCGACTACTATGTGTCGACACAAATATAGTCGACAGAATATATGTGTCGACACTTATTTATCTCAGCTCGACACTTAGTCGAGACTCTACTAGACTAATTCTGTGTAAATCCTAAGTGTCGACACCACCCTGGATGTGTCGACACCTGCACTGCATGTGTCGACACTAATTCTCTGAAGTGTCGACACAGACTTCCTGGATGTGTCGACACCATTTTTCTGAAATGTAGACACCACTTCTATGTGTCGATACAGACAACTCTGTGTGTCGACACTATTTTACATATCCAATTTTGTAAACTATTCTAAGTTTATCATACCTAATTCAATTTTAAATTTATTGAATTTGGTTTCATCTAAGGGTTTAGTATACATATCAGCTAACTGATTATCTGTCTTAACATATTCTAGGGAAATGTCTTCTTTTTCCACATGTTCTCTTAGAAAATGGTATTTAATTTCTATGTGCTTAGTCCTACTATGAGAGACAGGATTATTTGCAATAGAAATGGCACTAGTAGAATCACAAAACAAAGGTGTCCTACTTACTCGAATACCATAATCTTCTAGCTGATGTTGAATCCATAGAAGTTGAGCACAGCAACTTCCTGCAGCCACATACTCTGACTCTGCTGTGGAGATAGCCACACTTGTTTGTTTCTTGCTACTCCATGACACCAGCCTTCCACCTAGAAATTGACATGTTCTTGTGGTACTTTTCCTATCTTCCTTGCAGCCTGCAAAATCTGCATCTGAATAACCTGTCAGTTCAAAATCTCCATTCCTAGGGTACCAAAGGCCTAGATAAGGAGTTCCCTTAAGATATCTCAAAATTCTTTTGACTGCTGTCAAATGAGATTCTTTAGGGCAAGCTTGGTACCTATCACAGACACATGTAGCATACATGATATCTGGTCTACTAGCAGTCAAATATAGTAGAGAGCCAACTATCCCTCTATACAAAGTTTCATCTACAGGTTTCCCTGCATCATCTTTGCTTAGAGACATTGTTGACCCCATAGGAGTTTTCATGGTAGTGGATGATTCCATACCATACTTCCTTATCAATTCTAGGGTGAACTTAGACTGACATATGGATAATCCATCTTCAGTATGTCTAACTTGGAGACCCAAGAAGAACTTAAGTTCCCCCATACTGCTCATTTCAAATTGTCCTTGAATGAGTTTTGCAAACTTTCTGCAAAGACTACTTTCTGTAGACCCAAATATTATGTCATCTACATATATTTGGACTAAGATAATCTTGCCTTTGGATTTCCTAAGGAATAGAGTCTTGTCTATTTTACCCCTTGAGAATTTATTCTCAATGAGGAAACTAGACAGGGTTTCATACCAAGCCCTTGGAGCTTGTTTTAACCCATACAAAGCCTTCCTAAGTCTATAAACATAATCAGGTTTAAGAGAATCAACAAAACCGGATGGCTGCTCAACATAGACTTTTTCCTTCAGATTTCCATTCAGAAAAGCTGACTTAACATCCATTTGATATACCTTAAATTCTTGAAATGTTGCATAGGCAAGGAACATCCTTATTGCTTCCAGTCTTGCTACTGGAGCAAACATTTGATCAAAATCAATACTTTCTTCCTGCTTATATCTCTTTGCAACAAGTCTGGCTTTATTCTTTATGATTATTCCATTTTCATCCAACTTGTTCCTAAAGATCCACTTGGTTCCAATAATGTTGTGGTCCTTGGGTTTAGGAACTAGCTCCCAGACCTTTCATCTTTTGAATTGATTCAGCTCCTCTTGCATGACCTCAATCCAAAGAGGGTCTAGGATTGCTTCTTCAAACTTCTTTGGCTCAACCTGGGATAGGAAACTTGAGTAAAGAACTGTACTTAGATTCCTGCTCCTTGTTTGCACTCCTTGTTTGGGATCTCCAATTATTTGATTGACTGGATGATCCTTTAAATGCTTATTTGCAGGAGGCAGCCTGTCTTCAGGTTGTATACCTTCATTCTCTTCATTTAGCTGCACTTCTTGGTCTTCTTCTGCTTTAGGAGTATCTTGTACTCCCCCTGGAAAACAGCCACCATCTTCCACTTGCTGACTTGCAGTAGAACCTTCTACAATAGTAAGCTTGTCCATCTTCTCAGTTACACATGTAGAGCTGCAAACACTTCTTGGCAATTCATTGTTAATGAGCCTTGCTTCATCAAAAACTACATGTACTGACTCTTCTACAACTTGAGTAATCAAGTTGTAGACCCTATAAGCCTTACTGTTGTTGATGTACCCAATAAAGATTCCCTCTTGGGATTTGGCAGCAAACTTGGTTAGATAAGACTTACCATTGTTAAGGATATAGCACTTGCAACCAAAGATCCTAAAATAGGATAGATTTGATTTTCTGCCCTTCACAATCTCATAAGGGGTCTTCTTGTGGCTCTTGGTGATAGTAGCCCTATTGATTACATGACATGCAGTATTAACTGCCTCAGCCCAGAAATATTCTGGGAGAGAAGTGTCACTCAATAGGGTTCTACCTGCCTCTATCAAGGTTCTATTTTTCCTTTCAGCAATACCATTTTGCTGAGGTGTTCTTAGTGAGGAAAATTCCTGAAAAATTCCAAACTCTTCACACAGTTTTGTCATACTTTCGACTAAAATTCAGTACCATGGTCACTTCTGATTTTGACCACTGTACTGTCCAATTCATTCTGAATTTGTTTAACAAAACTATACAAGATACTTGGAGTTTCAGATTTTTGCCTTAGGATGAACACCCAGGAATACCTTGAGTAGTCATCAACTACCATAAATATGTAGACCTTCCTACCTAGGCTGTGAACTGGTATAGGACCAAAAAGATCCATATACAAGAGGTATAGAGACCTCACAGCATCTTGTACCATTTAACATAATGTGAGACTTTCTCATCAGCTACAAGACAAATAGGAGAAACAATGTTCTCACACATAATATCTAGACAATAGACATTTCTCTTCCTATATCCTGTCAGAATGATCTTTTGATCACTTGACCTTCTGATGTGACAACCATCCTTGACAAATGAGATGTCATATCCTAAATCACTTAGCTGACTTATGCTAATGAGGTTATGTTTCAAACCCTTTACATAAGCCACTTGAGTAATTGTAATCAGGTTACTAGAAATGTTACCAAAGCCTTTGATGATCCCTTTTTCTGAACCACCAAATGTAACTTTAGGCCCATCTTTGATAGATGTATAATCCTTCAGCAACCCCCTAGTTCCAGTCATGTGCCTGGAACATCCACTGTCCAAGTACCATATAGGGGTATGGCCACTTGGACTCACCTGCAAAACATATTACTTAACCTTGGAACCCAAATAATTCTTGGTTCCTTGGTGCAGGTTAGTTTGACTTTGACAAAACTACATGTAGCTCTTCTAGCAGGTAGTTTGCTACTCTCCTTGACACTTGAATTATGCCAACAGTCTATGGCAAAGTGGCTTATCTTGCCACAACACCAGAACTCAAACTTGTTGTACCTTTGTTTTAGTACAGCCCTGGCTGAAGTATCTACAGCAGACTTTTTGTTTAGTGCTGGGGCTTTGCCCTTAGACTTGGACCTAGCAGTCCAGGCAGGTTTTATAAATCCTAATCCAGCCTTACCCTTATGAGGTACAAACTCATCTATCAAGGGTAAAATAGATTTGGGTTTAGAAAAGCTAGCCACAATATCCTTCTTCTTGTGAAGTCTAACCTCCAGATTCCTAATTTGATCATTCTTAAATGTAATAGTTCTCATCTGAATAACTGTAATGTTCTTCAGTATGGCTATTTCATTCAGTTTCTGATCAAACAACTTGTCTGAATCAGCAGCAGCCAATTTAAGACTATCAATCTCCTTTGCCTGATTTTTGGCCAAGGTTTTGCTTTTCTTTAAGGCCTGCAACAACTCCCTATATTCATTAATTAACTGATGAATATCACCTTCAGATTCAGACCCACCCACATCACTTGATGCAGATGTATCTGATTCTGACTCAGTACAAGAAATTGAACTAGAAGAACAATTTTGTACCTTACTTGGTCCAGGCTGATCCTGGATTTTGTCTCCTTCGGATAATGCCATCAACCCTTTGCACTGATTGTCCTCATGCTCATAAATTGAATTCATTAACTGCATGAACTCATCTTCCTCCTCTTCAGCAAACAACCCAATATAGGCTTCAGCTTCTGAATCTGTTTCTGAAGATGACTGATCAGTCAAACTCTTATCCTTCTTAGCAACAAAGGACCTTTCCTTTTTGCCCTTAAACTGAGTCTTCTTCTTGTCAGTTGACTCTTTCCTCTTTTCTGGACAGTGAGCTACTATATGTCCTTGTCTATTGCAACAATAGCATACTATCTTTGAGGATGTAGTTTTACTTGGCTTAGACTTTCTTCTATCATTCCTTGATGACTTCATATTCTGATAGTAGTCATCTTTTGTCTGTGAAGTGGATGACTTAGACCTCCACTGCTTCTTCTTCAGAAACTTTTGAAAATGTCTTGTAAAAGCAGCAAAGACTTCATCACTTTCACTGCTATCTGAATTCTTGCTTTCTGACTCATCTGTCTTAGCCTCAGCAACTTTTTGAGGTGGAGATGGAGACTTGCTTTTATATTTCCTAGTGGCTTCAGTCTTGAAAGCCACAGCTCTTTCCTTGTGCTCCACTCTTGTAGTCTTATCTTCCTCCTTTCTAACCATTTACTGCATCTCATAAGATAACAGTTTTCTAAACAAAGTTGGAGGAGGTATATCAGCTAATTTGGCTATTTCCCTAATGGCACAAATCTTAGTATCCCAGTCCTTAGTCAGGGATATTAAAAACTTGTCATTCAGCTCATAGTTGCTGAATTCTCTTCCATAGGACATCAACTTATTAATAATCCTATAGAATTTCTTGTAGCATTCAGTAATGTTATCAGACTTTCCTTGTCTGAAGCTTTCATACTCCTGATTTAACAAAGACTTCCTGTCTTGTCTTACTTCTTCTGATCCCTCCATGTAAACTATCACTGTGTCCCACATTTCTTTTGAGGTTTTACAATGTATTAGGTTCTGAAATGTGGCATCATCAATTGCACTTACAATAATATTCTGGGCCCTCTTGTCCATAGTGGCCAGAATTATTTCATCTTTAGTCATTTCTGAATAGTCCTTAGGAGTTTTCTGATTTGCATCTAGAATGGAGATCTTCATTGGCACATATGGCCCTTCTTTGACTGTGATGTATATTCTCGGGTCAGATGCTTCCATAAAGAGTCTAACCCTCTCTTTCCATATGCCAAAAATCTCTTTTCTGCAGATTGGCAATTTCATGGATCCTAGCTCTTTGTGATTCTCAGTAGAACTCATTTTCTTGATTCTTGATTATTCTGATTCTGCCTACTGGATCTTTACTCAGATTGTTATGTCCTTTTTGAGTAACCTGGCTCTGATACCACTTGAAAGAAATAGTGTCTAATCACCAAGAGAGGGGGTGAATATGTGAACTTAATCTTTTTAACTTTAAAGGCAGAAACAATGAATTATAAGACCTGTATTTGCAATTCTCTACACAATTCAGCACAGATAACACAGCAATCATAGAATTAATCACACACAGAGTACACACAGATTTTTATAGTGATTCCCCAAGGTCTGGGTACATCCACTTTCCCCCTTCGCCTATCTAGTAGTGCACTAGATTCGGCCTAACTTTTCCACTTCTCCTCAGATCCTCAGATCTTATAACTCAGAACTCCAAACAGGTTCCTACAACTCAGAGTGACCCCACTCCTACAACTCAGGCCCAAAGCCCTACCACTCAGTCTTCACCAAGACCTACACTCAGGCTAAATAGCCCTACCTCAGCCTTCAATCAAGGCCTACACTCAGAGAATAGAATCTCCTACACTCAGCCTTTATATAATAGGCTTACAGCTCAGATCCCTTAGGATCCTATATAAAATAAAGTTTACAAAGTATATAACCACAACTCTGAAAGAGAGAGATGAGTTGACTGGTTTCTTGATGAGTTCTTGGAAGAGCTTGGCAGAGATCAACATCACTTGGCTTTCTTCAAAGCTTCTTGAATTAGAACACAGTAGGGATGTATCTCTATGCAGATGATCTTCAATCAACTGCAGTCTTGAGATTCTGATTTCAATCTGAATCTTACTTAGCAGCCCGGTTCAACAGCTGCTCTTCTTAGAAGGAGCTCTCTCTCTCTCTCTCCAACTTCTTAGATCTTCTCTTGAAGGTCTTCTTCTTGTTGTGTTGTTTTTCACTTCATTGATTACTCATCCTTATTTCTGTTGAAGGAGAAAGGTCTTTAAATAAGCTTTCTCCATGGTGAGCGGCTGATCCGGTTTCTAACAACTTTCTGATGGCTCTGACAGTTGCAGTTGACCGGTTGAAATGGCAGTTGTCAAGTCATCCAATCACTTCTTGAAATCTCTGTCACTGTCTGAAAGTGTCGAGACAGATAGTCTTTATGTGTCGACACAAATAGATTAAGTGTCGACACAAGTAGACTAAGTGTCGACACTAGCCTTGTTGGTGTCGACACAACTCCTTGTGTTGTTGTAACAGCTTCTCGACACTACTTCTTCTGAATGTGTCGACACAAACCTTCTTCTTTAATACTTAGTTGAATTCTGCTAAGTGTCGAAAAAACTCCTTTGTGTCGACACAACTCCTTGTGTTGAAATTTGCTAAGTGTTGACACATCTTCTTTGTGTCGACACATGCCTTCTGTTGGGTACATTGGTTTAAATGTACCTGATTTGAAGAAGCCTCACCCAACTCAATGATATACATCAAAATGTATTTGATGTGTTGTTGAGTTACTTGTGCAGGTTAAGTATTTGCAGGACTGAAGCAAAAAGTTTCTAAGTACATGTGTCGACACCCAGAGGAAAAGTGTCGACACTCAAGAAGACTTGTGTCGACACTCAGGCAAGCAGTGTCGACACTTGGAGTCATTGTGTCGACACCAGGGATGCAGAGTCGACACCAGACAGAAAGTGTCGACACAAGGAGCTGTGTCGACACTCAATGAAGAAAGTACAGTAAAGCAGTGTCGACACTTAACAGCAGTGTCGACACCTAGAAGAACTGTGTCTACACCAGAAAGTGTCGACACTTGGAGCTGTGTCGACACTCAGCAAGAGTCAGCACTTGAAGTAAGTGTCAACACCAAGAACAATGTGTCGACACTCAACAGAAGAGTCAGCACTTGAAGTAAGTGTCGACACCAAGAACAATGTGTCGACACTCAACAGAAGAGTCAGCACTTGAAGTAAGTGTCGACACCAAGAACAATGTGTCGACACTCAACAGAAGAGTCAGCACTTGAAGTAAGTGTCGACACCAAGAATAATGTGTCGACACTCAACAGAAGAGTCAGCACTTGAAGAAAATGTCGACACCCAGAACAATGTGTCGACACTCAACAGAAGAGTCAGCACTTAAAGAAAGTGTCGACACAAGACAGTATGTGTCGACACTCAGCTGAAGACTCAACACTTGAAGAAAGTGTCGACACATGGAGCTGTGTCGACACTTAGCAAAGAACAGCAAGATCAACAAATTATTCTAAGTACAAGTGTCGACACTATGGGAATGTGTCGACACTCAGCTGAAGTCTCAACAGAAGAATCAAGTGTCGACACAAGGAGCTGTGTCGACACTCAGCAAGTATCAACACTGAAGACTATGTGTCGACACCAAGAAGCAGTGTCGACACTTAACATATTCAACACATGAAGATTTGTCGACACAAAGGAGATGTGTCGACACTTAGAAGAATTCAGCAAAATACAGAAGATCAAGTACTTGTGTCGACACTCAATTTCAGTGTCAACACATGAAGAAGAAACTGTGTCGAGACATAGTATCTATAACACAAGGAGTTGTGTCGACACCTTGTAGACTTGTGTCGACACTTACACAACTTGTGTCGACACTTGGTCTATAAGTGTCGATACTTAAAGACAGAAAGTCTCGACACTTTCAGACAGTTAGAGAACTTTCAAGAACTGACTGGATGACTTGACAGCTGCCGTCCCAGCCGGTCTACAACACCTGTCAGAGATGCCAGAAAGCAGTTATGGACCGAACCAGCCAGTTACCATGAAGAAGGCCTGAAAGATGTGGTACCTAAACACCTAGAGGGGGGGGTGAATAGGTGACCTAAACCTTTTTGCAATTTTGTTGGCAGCTCAACAGTTATTTCACAGATTATTACAACTAACAGCAATTACAGAAATAAACAGTAATTCCACAGCACAGCACAGCACAGAAGACACACTAATTTATAGTGGTTCCCCAATCTTTGGGTACATCCACTTTCCCCCTTCGCCTATCTAGCAGTGTACTAGATTCGGCCAAACTTCTCCACTAACTCAGAACCCAACTAGGTTCCTACCTCAGGCCCAAAGCCTTACACTCAGCCAAAAGGCCTACACTCAGCCACCCAGGCCTACACTCAGCCAATTAAGGCCTACACTCAGAGTTCTTCAACTCCTACACTCAGGCAAGCAAGCCCTACCCTCAGCCTTTATAATATAGGCTTACAATTCTCTCAGATCCAATGGATCCTACAAGTTAAAATAGAAATACAATTGCTAACTCTACAACTCAGAAAGTAAGAGAGGAGTTGAGAGTTTCTTGAAGAGTTCTTGGAAGAACTCAGTTAGATCCAAACTGACTTAGCTTCCTTCAAAGCTTCTTGATTAGAACTGAATTAGTCTGAATCTTCTGCAGTTGTTCCTTGACCTCTGCTTCTTGAAATCCAGATGACTCTGAATTCTTCTTCTCAGCCTTAGTTCCAAAGACTGAATTCTTGGTTGGAGCTCTCTCTCTCCAACTTCTTAGATCTGCCGATGCACAGCAAGATCTTCTTGTGCTGATACTCAATATACCACTTTTACAAAGATCTGAACTCTCTCTGTCAAAAACTTTTTCAACTACTTCTATATCACTTCTTCAATCTTGATCAATCTCTGTCTGTAAACTATGGGTGCCTATTTATAGGCATCCTTCATGGTAACCGGCTGGTCCGGTTCATAACAGACTTCTGATATCTCTGACAGTTGATGTAGACCGGCTGGATCGGCAGCTGTCTTGTCAACCAGTCACTTCTTGAAATTCTCTAACTGTCAGATAGTGTCGAGACTTTCTGTTCTTAAGTGTCGACACTTATAGACCAAGTGTCGACACATGTTGTGTAAGTGTCGACACAAGTCTACAAGGTGTCGACACAATTCCTTGTATGTCTCGACACAGATTCTTCTGCATGTGTCGACACTGAAATTGAGTGTCGACACAAATACTTGTACTTCATTCTTTAACAGTATCCTTCTAAGTGTCGACACATGTTCTTTGTGTCGACACATCTTTATGTGTAGAAACTGTCAAGTGTCGACACTGCTTCTTGGTGTCGACACAAGTCTTCACTTTTGTTTCTTCAGCTGAGTGTCGACACATTCCTTTAGTGTCGACACTTGTACTTAGAATATTTTGTAACTTTTCTGTTCTTTGCTAAGTGTCGACACAGCTCCTTGTGTCGACACTTTCTTCAAGTGTAGAGTCTTCAATTAAGTGTCGACACATTGTGCTGGGTGTCGACACTTTCTTCAAGTGTTGACTCTTCTGGTTGTGTGTCGACACTTTGTGCTGAGTGTCGACACTTTCTTCAAATACTGACTCTTCAGCATAGTGTCGACACATTGTGTTGAGTGTCGACACTTACTTCAAATACTGACTCTTCAGCATAGTGTCGACACATTGTGTTGAGTGTCGACACTTTTACTTAGACTCTGCAGACTTTTGCTGAGTGTCGACACAGCTCCAAGTGTCGACACTTTCTGGTGTAGACACAGCTCTTCTAGGTGTCGACACTTCTGCTAAGTGTCGACACAGCTTTTCTGCATACTTCTTCACTGAGTGTCGACACAGCTCCAAGTGTCGACACTTTCTGACTGGTGTCGACTCTTCTTCCCAGGTGTCGACACAATGACTCCAAGTGTCGACACTGCTTGTCTGGGTGTCGACACAAGCTTTCTCAAGTGTCGACACTTTCCCTCTGGGTGTCGACACATGGACTTAGAAACTTTTAGCTTTAGTCCAGTGTATTCCTAACCTGCACAAGTAACTCAAACAAACATCAAATACATTATGATGCATATCATTGAGTTAGGTGAGGCTTCTTCAAATCAGGTACATTTGACCAATGTACCCAACAATCTCCCCCTATTTGGAGAAGTCATAACCCTTAGTCAATGATATACACCACTTATAATTAAAAATTATAAAATGATGTAAAACAGGTATATGTCAACAGAGTTAAACTTAAACATGTAATAAAGCACACATGTATACTCATTCAGCATTACAGAACAAACAAGAATTAGACACATTCATCTGAACAATCATGAAATTTATTTAACAAAAATTGTTCAAACATTGTTGTTAATACATTTTCAATGATTTACACAGAATGTTTGATGTAACAGATTACAACATTCTTCAGTTTAATCTTAGTCTAATTCTGCTCTGGTTCTTTTATGACTATGCCTTTTCCAGCTTGCACTTTGGCCTTTACAGCAGCAGCAGCAGCAGGCTCAGCTTCAGCAGTCTTCTTCCCTTTGGAGTCCTTCTTCTTCTGTTCTTCAGCCTTGATTTTTTGCCTCTCAAAATAATGATAGGGCTTAGGAAAGTACTTGCTAGGCTCCACAGCTGTAGGAGGTAGCTTTCCTAACTTAGCCTTCCTTCTATGCTGGACAATGGCTTCCTGCCTACTCTCATGCTTCCTCCATTCTGCCTCTGAGAACCACTTATTCCTCTCATGTGCATTGTCCTTGGCTGCTTTCCAGGCTGTGAGAATGATGTTCCTAGAAGTAGGGCTCCATTGTTCAAAATCTGGTTTTTGCTCAGCCAGTTCCCTGAACTTCTTCTTTGACAGCCTAGTCTCTTCTTCTTTGTCCAAAGCCTCTTGCATAGCTGCTGTAATAGGTTGAACAACCTTTTCCAGAACAATATTAGGCTTACCAGCAGTTGGACTATACATTGTGCTTACATCAGCATGAACCATTTCAAAATCTGGAGGTGGATAGATCACCTGAGCTACTTCCTGTTGCTCACCTCCAAGATATGCACTTTGAATACCAGATTCAGCTACATTGTCATCATCACACAGAGGAGGATAGCCCAGTGTAGCTCTGATGGAATTAGAAATCCATTTGGCATGGTCAGAGCTAGCTTTGACTAAGACCCTCTCCCCCTTTATGACTTCTTGTTCAACATGGTCTCTGACATCATCCTTTTGGAATCTTATCTGACTGTCCAAGTACCTGATTCCTTCCTTAAAATAAGGTCTAAGCTTGGTAAGCTGTTCAGAAATGACCTTCTGTGAATCTTTAATTGCAGTCTTTACAGCAGCAATTTCTTCCTGAAATACTTTATCAGAGTCAGCCTTGGCAGCAGCAGAGGATGTTGAAGGTTCATCAGACTTATTCTTGAGTTCAGTGACTATTGCATTGTGAGAAGCTGTCAGATTATCATTCATTCTCAATTGATTTTCCAGCACATAGCCTTGTTTCTGTGCTATATCATCTACTTGAGACTTTATTTTCTCCTGGTGAGTTGCCAAATAGACTACTGCATTACCACCCTTGTGGAAGCAGTCAGTCATTTCCTTCTTATTCAGATTCATTTCAAACCTTATTGATTTGATATCTTGAGCTAGATCAAATTGTAGGGACTTTTGGCTTTCATCAATATATGTCTCTATGGCCCTCCTTTGCTCAGCTAGCTTAACTTGCATTGCTACCATTAGGCTACTGTAATCTGTTGATGGAGCTTGTTGGACTAGTGAGTGTTGAGCAACAGTTTGTAGAGCCTTCTTGTAGCTCTGGCTCCTTTTGAAAACAAAGTATTGTTTCTTCTTAGCTTGCTCAGTTTCATCATCCTCAGACTCTGATGTACTTGCAATATTCACCCTATCCTTAGGGCTTTCAGGCCTTACAGTCTGCACACCAGGTGCTTGCTCAGTTTCCAGCCTAATAGGCTCTTCCACAACTTCCATGTTCTCCCCCTCAATAGCAGCACTCTTCTCTTCATCAGCAGCAGTCTTGTCCATGTCAAAATCTTCTTGATCTAAATTCAGAAATAGATCTTCCATTGTATATGCTGGGGGTGACTGTGCAGGAGATGTACTGGTTTCATCAAGTACTTTATCAGGAACTTGTGGCACAACAGCAGATGTGTCCTGAAGAACAACATCTGGTTTTGTACTTGCTTGCTGAATGTGCTGATGGACATCAGACAAATCAGAATCCATTACACAAAAATCTAATGTATTAAGGTCAGAAAGTACCTCTTGGATAATAAGTGTAGCCTGCTCACTCTCCAGTGTAGATGGTTCTTCTACACCTGGCAGCTCCCCCTGGCTTGGATCCCTAGGGATGGGGCTAGTGTGAGGCAGCTCCCCCTGAATCTCAGCCACATCTTGACCAGTTGGGGTCTTTTCTACTATCACCTCCTCTTGCTCATCAGGTGTAAACACCACCTGTTCTTCACTCTCAGAACTGCTTGAGGACACTTGGGCCACAACAGCAGTTTTTCTCTTCTTCCTTGGAGGGGAATCCTTCTTAGAAGCTTGTTTCTCAGGGGTGGTCAATTCCTTTGACAACACCCTTTCCCACCTGGAGAATATCCTTGAATCCATTCTCCTCATGTGATTGATTTTAGTTCCAGCAGCAGTGCTCATTACCTCTGGAATTGATCCAGCCAGGTAGAGACTTAGTATCCTGCCCAGATTGGGCTTCTTCAGACTTTCCTTCACTTTCTCAAATACAATCATAGACCAATCTGTTCTTAGGTTGAAGATAATTCTGGTCATGACATTGAACATGGAGGCTGACACCCTGTCATGCCCTCCAGTTTTACTGAGAATGACCTTGCCTACTATCTCTGACAGAAATTTCCCTTGAATGTTCATGCCTTTTCTGTTAAAGACAGAACCTATTTTCATCTTAGAATCAAGACCACACCAGACCAAAGCTTCCCTGGTCTTGGATGTAGAAATTTCTTCTTCTTCTTGAGTCTTAGGTAGCTGAAGTACCTTTCTCAGACTTTTGGGTGATACCTTGACCTTGGTTCCATGCACTCTGGATTTGATTCTATATCCAGAGTCATCCACAGTTGCTCCAGTAAGAAATTCAAGCACCTCTTTCTTCCAAATCTTGGATGGTTCTGAAACCAAGTATTCCAATCCTGAATCGGTGACTAGGGTTACCACCGACTTGATTTCTTGATCGCCATCGTCAAAAGCACCTCGCACGAGCTCATACCCTTCGTTAACATTCTCCTCGAGCTTGGGAGCCATTAGGGTTTGAAGATTTAGTCTTGAGAAGAGAGAAATGTCGACACAAGAGTTTTGGTCTCGAAACTTTTGAAAGCGTGTCGACAAACAAAGACAGAATCCTATTTATACCTTTCTGGTTTGAAGACGAACAGGCGGGATGGATTACTAAAGATGTGTCGACACTGCCAATAAGTGTCGACACTGACTTATAATGTCTCGACACACATGTGTCGGACACAAGTTTAGTCAACAGATTTTATGTGTCGACACTTGGTTAAGTGTCGACACCACACTACTCGACATGTAGTCGAGACTTTACTTAGAAAATTCTGAGTAAAACTTAAGTGTCGACACCTTATTGAATGTGTCGACACCAACTCGACATGTGTCGACACTAGCATTCTGAAGTGTCGACACCAACTTCCTAGATGTGTCGACACCATTTTCCTGAAGTGTCGACACTTACTATTCTGTGTCGACATAGACTTGTCTATGTGTCGACACCTTTTTACTTAGCCAATTTTTAGTTCTGTAAACTTAGTCTAAGTTTATCATACCTAGTTCAATTTTGAACCTATTGAACTTAGCTTCTTCTAAGGGCTTAGTAAACATATCTGCTATCTGATTATCAGTTCTAACATATTCAAGTGCAATATCATTTCTTTCTACATGCTCTCTAAGAAAGTGATATTTAATCTCAATATGTTTAGTTCTACTATGTGATACAGGATTGTTAGCTATTGAAATAGCACTAGTAGAATCACAGTAAAGTGGAGTTCTACTTACCTGAAATCCATAGTCTTCTAACTGATGTTGAATCCACAGAAGTTGAGCACAGCAACTTCCTGCAGCTACATATTCTGACTCAGCTGTGGAAATAGCCACACTAGTCTGCTTTTTACTGCTCCATGAAATTATTCTTCCACCTAGGAATTGACAGGATCCAGTAGTGCTCTTTCTATCTTCTTTGCATCCTGCAAAGTCTGCATCTGAATAGCCTGTTAGATCAAAATCTCCATTCCTAGGGTACCAGAGGCCTAGATAGGGAGTGCCCTTTAGATATCTCAAGATTCTCTTGACTGCAGTCAAGTGAGACTCTTTGGGGCAGGCTTGATACCTGGCACAAACACATGTAGCATACATAATGTCAGGCCTACTTGCAGTCAAGTATAGTAGGGAGCCAACTATCCCTCTATACAAGGTTTCATCTACAGGTTTCCCTGCATCATCCTTGCTTAGAGACATACTTGACCCCATAGGAGTCTTCATGGTACTGGATGAATCCATACCATACTTCCTTATGAGTTCTAGGGTGAACTTAGACTGACATATGGATAGACCACTTCCAGTCTGTTTAACTTGGAGACCCAAGAAAAACTTCAGTTCTCCCATACTACTCATCTCAAATTGACTTTGCATAAGCTTTGCAAACTTTTTGCAAAGGCTACTTTCAGTAGACCCAAATATAATGTCATCTACATATATTTGGACAAGTATTACTTTGCCTCTAGATTCCCTAAGGAATAGAGTCTTATCTATTTTCCCCCTTGAGAACTTGTTCTCAATGAGGAAACTAGATAGGGTTTCATACCAAGCTCTAGGTGCTTGTTTTAACCCATATAATGCTTTCCTAAGTCTATACACATAATGAGGTAAAGTTGAATCAACAAAACCTGCAGGCTGCTCCACATAGACTTCTTCTTTCAAATTACCATTTAGGAATGCTGACTTGACATCCATTTGGTATACCTTGAATCCTTGATAGGTTGCATAGGCCAAGAACATCCTTATGGCCTCCAGTCTGGCTACTGGGGCAAAGGTTTGATCAAAATCAATACCTTCTTCTTGCCTATATCCTTTTGCAACCAGTCTTGCCTTATTCTTAATGATGACACCTTGTTCATCTAACTTATTTCTGTAGATCCACTTAGTTCCTATAACATTGTGGTCTTTAGGCTTTGGAACCAGCTCCCAAACCTTGCACCTTTTGAACTGATTAAGTTCTTCTTGCATAGCTTCAGTCCACTGTGGATCTTGTATAGCTTCTTCAAATTTCTTTGGTTCTATTTGAGACAGAAAACTTGAATATACTACAGCATTCTGATTTCTGCTCCTTGTCTGAACACCTTGTCTTGGATCTCCAATAATCAGCTCTACTGGATGATCTCTTAGATGCCTGTTGGCTGGAGGCATCCTTGCTTCTGGTTGAACTTCTACAGCATCTTCATCATGCTGAGTTCCTTGTACTTCTTCAGTTCCTGGTACATGTAGTTCTCCCCCTGGACATAAGCCATCTTCTTCTACTTGCTGTCTTGCAGCAGGTACATCTTCTATGGTTAGCTTGTCCATCTTCTTAGTAAGACCTGTGGGGCTGCACACACTACTAGACAACTCATTGTTAATTAGTTGTGTTTCATCAAAAACTACATGCACAGACTCCTCTACAACTTGTGTAGTCAAGTTGTAGACTCTATAAGCCTTACTATTATTGCTGTACCCAACAAATACTCCCTCTTGGGATTTGGCAGCAAACTTAGTTAAGTAAGACTTTCCATTGTTAAGTATGAAGCATTTGCAACCAAAAATCCTGAAATAGGATAGGTTTGGTTTCCTGCCTTTCACAACTTCATAGGGGGTCTTGTTTAACCTTTTAGTGATGGTAGCCCTATTTATCACATGGCATGCAGTGTTAACTGCTTCAGCCCAGAAATATTCTGGCAGTGATGAATCACTTAATAGGGTTCTACCAGCCTCTATCAAGGTCCTATTTTTCCTTTCAGCAATGCCATTTTGCTGAGGTGTTCTAGGTGAAGAGAATTCTTGAAATATCCCATAGTCTTCACACAGCTTTGTCATGCTTTCAGACTGAAACTCTGTACCATGGTCACTTCTAATTTTGACCACTGTACAGTTCAATTCATTCTGAATTTGCTTAACAAAACTATAGAAGACACTAGGTGTCTCAGATTTCTGCTTTAAGAAGAACACCCAGGAAAACCTTGAGTAGTCATCAACCACTACAAAGGTGTAGACCTTCCTACCTAAGCTGTGAACTGGCATTGGACCAAATAGATCCATATGCAAGAGGTATAAACACCTCACAGCATCTTTGTTGTCTAAGCTTCTAAAGGTGGATTTAGTCTGCTTGCCCTTTTGACAAGCTGAGCAAATGCCATCTTTGACACACTTAACTTGAGGACCATTCCTCACTAACTCTTTACTAAAGAGTTTGCCAATAGTCTTGTAATTAAGATGGGCAAGCCTCTTGTGCCATTTGACACATTGAGAGACTGTCTCATCAGCTACAAGACAAACTGGAGAACTATTGTTCTCAACCATAATGTCTAAACAATAGACATTTCTCTTTCTATATCCTGTCAAAATGATCTCTTGATCACTTGACCTCTTGATATGACAACCATTTTTAACAAATGAGATGTCATACCCTACATCACTTAATTGGCTTATACTGATAAGATTGTGTTTCAAACCTTTAACATAAGCCACTTGAGTAATGGTAACAAGGTTAGAAGAAATGTTACCAAACCCTTTGATGATTCCTTTTTCAGAACCACCAAAGGTCACCTTTGGACCATTTTTGATTGGGATGTAGTCCTTCAGTAGTCCCCTAGTTCCAGTCATGTGTCTGGAACATCCACTATCCAAGTACCATGTAGGGGTATGGCCACTTGGATTCACCTGCAAAACAAATTAATGAACCTTAGAACCCAAAGTAAACTTGGGTCCTTGGTGATTGTTAGTTTGCAACTTGACATAGCTACCTACTGGCTTTCCATCAGGTAACTTGCTACTCAACTTGGCACTAGCATTGTGCCAACAATCCAAGGCAAAGTGGCCAACCTTGCCACAGCACCAGCATTCAAACTTGTTGTACCTTTGCTTAGATACAACCTTTGCTGTCGTGACTACAGCAGGCTTGTTGGATGTTGGGGCTTTACCCTTGGACTTGAACTTGGACTGTACAGTCCCTGCAGGTCTAACAAAACCTAGTCCAGCTTTGCCTTTTTGATGAACAAATTCATCAATTAATGGTAATACTGATTTAGGTTTTGAAAACCTGGCATCAAGTTCTTTTTCCTTCTGGAGATTGATCTCCAGTCTCTTAATTTGATCATTCTTAAATGTAATAGTACCCATCTGAATCACAGTAATGTGTTTCAGCCTGGCTACTTCATTCAGTTTTTGGTCATACTGCTTCTCAAAATCTGTTGCAGCTGCCTTGAGATCAGCAATCTCCTTTGCCTGACTTTTGGCTAGGATCTTGCTTTTCTTATAGGCTTGCAACAGTACTTGGTATTCATCTAAGAGCTGATGAATATCTCCCTCAGATTCAGAAACACTTCTATCACTTGATGAAGATGAATCTGACTCTGAACTAGAACTGAAATCTGAACTTTGAGTTGGACTTTGTACCTGACTAGGTCCTGGCTGCTCCAGGATTTTGGTACTTTCAGTCAATGTCATCAGTCCTTGGCACTGAACCTCTTCTTGTTCATAGATTGATTCCATGATCTGCATAAACTCTTCTTCTTCTTCAGCAAATAGCCCTATATAGGCTTCAGCATCTGTCTCAGTGTCTGAAGAAGAAATGTCTGAAAGAGTCTTCTCATTCTTTGCAACAAAGGACTTCTCCTTCTTTCCTTTAAAGTGAGTCTTCTTTTTGTCACTGGATTCTTTTCTTCTCTCAGGACAATCTGCAATAACATGCTCCTGTCTATTGCAGCAGTAACATACTATCTTAGACCCAGTTGCCTTACTAGTCTTTGTCTTTTTCTTATCCTTCTTTGAAGGCTTCTTCTCCTGATACTGGACTTCTTTCCCTTTGGAATATGAAGGTCTGGACCTCCACTGTTTCTTCTTAAGGAATTTCTGAAAATGTCTGGTGAATGCAGCAAAATCTTCATCACTTTCACTGCTTGTAGATTTAGTGCTAACAGACTCATCAGATTCTGATTCAACTACCTCTGGAGGAGGAGTTGATGACTTAGTCCTGTTCTTTCTAGGTACTTCTGACTTAAAGGCAACAGTCATTTCCCTGTGTTCAGTCCTTGTTGACTTTTCCTCCTCTTTTCTTACTGACAATTGCATCTCATAAGATAACAACTTGCCAAACAGTGTGGGAGGAGGAATTTCTCCCAACTTTGCCATTTCTCTGATGGCACAGATCTTAGTGTCCCAATCTTTGGTTAGGGACCTTAAGAACTTATCATTTAATTCATAGTTAGTGAACTCTCTTCCATAGGACATGAGTTCATTAACAATTCTATAAAACTTCTTGTAGCATTCAGTGATGCTATCTCCTCTTCCTTGCCTAAAGCTCTCATATTCTTGATTAAGCAAGGACTTCCTATCTTGTCTTACTTCTTCAGAACCTTCCATGTAGACAATGAGGGTATCCCACATTTCTTTTGCTGTTTTACAGTGAATAAGGTTCTGGAAGGTGGCATCATCAATTGCACTAACTATGATGTTCTGTGCCCTTTTGTCCATTGTAGCTAGGACAATCTCATCCTTGGTCATCTCAGAAAAATCCTTTGGAGTTCTCTGTGTAGCATCCAAGACTGAAATCTTCATGGGCACATAAGGCCCTTCTTTGACTGTGATGTAGATCCTAGGGTCAGAGGCCTCCATGAACAGCCTTACCCTTTCTTTCCAGATTCCAAAAATCTCCTTTCTGCATATGGGCAGTTTCATTGAACCCAATTCCTTGTGATTCTCTGAAGACCCCATGTTTCTTGATTTTCTTGAAACTGTTTCCTGACTTATACTGAATCTGACAAACTGGATCTCCTCAGACAGTTAGTCCTTTTTGAGGAACCTCGCTTTGATACCACTTGAAAGATGTGGTACCTAAACACCTAGAGGGGGGGGTGTGAATAGGTGACCTAAACCTTTTTGCAATTTTGTTGGCAGCTCAACAGTTATTTCACAGATTATTACAACTAACAGCAATTACAGAAATAAACAGTAATTCCACAGCACAGCACAGCACAGAAGACACACTAATTTATAGTGGTTCCCCAATCTTTGGGTACATCCACTTTCCCCCTTCGCCTATCTAGCAGTGTACTAGATTCGGCCAAACTTCTCCACTAACTCAGAACCCAACTAGGTTCCTACCTCAGGCCCAAAGCCTTACACTCAGCCAAAAGGCCTACACTCAGCCACCCAGGCCTACACTCAGCCAATTAAGGCCTACACTCAGAGTTCTTCAACTCCTACACTCAGGCAAGCAAGCCCTACCCTCAGCCTTTATAATATAGGCTTACAATTCTCTCAGATCCAATGGATCCTACAAGTTAAAATAGAAATACAATTGCTAACTCTACAACTCAGAAAGTAAGAGAGGAGTTGAGAGTTTCTTGAAGAGTTCTTGGAAGAACTCAGTTAGATCCAAACTGACTTAGCTTCCTTCAAAGCTTCTTGATTAGAACTGAATTAGTCTGAATCTTCTGCAGTTGTTCCTTGACCTCTGCTTCTTGAAATCCAGATGACTCTGAATTCTTCTTCTCAGCCTTAGTTCCAAAGACTGAATTCTTGGTTGGAGCTCTCTCTCTCCAACTTCTTAGATCTGCCGATGCACAGCAAGATCTTCTTGTGCTGATACTCAATATACCACTTTTACAAAGATCTGAACTCTCTCTGTCAAAAACTTTTTCAACTACTTCTATATCACTTCTTCAATCTTGATCAATCTCTGTCTGTAAACTATGGGTGCCTATTTATAGGCATCCTTCATGGTAACCGGCTGGTCCGGTTCATAACAGACTTCTGATATCTCTGACAGTTGATGTAGACCGGCTGGATCGGCAGCTGTCTTGTCAACCAGTCACTTCTTGAAATTCTCTAACTGTCAGATAGTGTCGAGACTTTCTGTTCTTAAGTGTCGACACTTATAGACCAAGTGTCGACACATGTTGTGTAAGTGTCGACACAAGTCTACAAGGTGTCGACACAATTCCTTGTATGTCTCGACACAGATTCTTCTGCATGTGTCGACACTGAAATTGAGTGTCGACACAAATACTTGTACTTCATTCTTTAACAGTATCCTTCTAAGTGTCGACACATGTTCTTTGTGTCGACACATCTTTATGTGTAGAAACTGTCAAGTGTCGACACTGCTTCTTGGTGTCGACACAAGTCTTCACTTTTGTTTCTTCAGCTGAGTGTCGACACATTCCTTTAGTGTCGACACATGTACTTAGAATATTTTGTAACTTTTCTGTTCTTTGCTAAGTGTCGACACAGCTCCTTGTGTCGACACTTTCTTCAAGTGTAGAGTCTTCAATTAAGTGTCGACACATTGTGCTGGGTGTCGACACTTTCTTCAAGTGTTGACTCTTCTGGTTGTGTGTCGACACTTTGTGCTGAGTGTCGACACTTTCTTCAAATACTGACTCTTCAGCATAGTGTCGACACATTGTGTTGAGTGTCGACACTTACTTCAAATACTGACTCTTCAGCATAGTGTCGACACATTGTGTTGAGTGTCGACACTTTTACTTAGACTCTGCAGACTTTTGCTGAGTGTCGACACAGCTCCAAGTGTCGACACTTTCTGGTGTAGACACAGCTCTTCTAGGTGTCGACACTTCTGCTAAGTGTCGACACAGCTTTTCTGCATACTTCTTCACTGAGTGTCGACACAGCTCCAAGTGTCGACACTTTCTGACTGGTGTCGACTCTTCTTCCCAGGTGTCGACACAATGACTCCAAGTGTCGACACTGCTTGTCTGGGTGTCGACACAAGCTTTCTCAAGTGTCGACACTTTCCCTCTGGGTGTCGACACATGGACTTAGAAACTTTTAGCTTCAGTCCAGTGTATTCCTAACCTGCACAAGTAACTCAAACAAACATCAAATACATTATGATGCATATCATTGAGTTAGGTGAGGCTTCTTCAAATCAGGTACATTTGACCAATGTACCCAACAAGGCCTATAAATAGGCTTATATAGTCTACAGAAACTGTTGTTCACAGAGTTGTTCAAATTATTGTTCAAGTATCAAAACAAGAAGATCTAGCTGTCCAAGTGCAGATCTAAGAAGTTGGAGAGAGAGGGATCCATCCAAGAAATCAGCCGTTGTAACTAGGCTGAGAAGAAGGGTTCAGATTTATTCTGGATCTTAAGAATCAGAGGTCAAGGATCAACTGCAGAAGGAGTCAATCTTATTGAGTTCTACTTTCAAGAAGCTTTGAAGAAAGCTAAGTCAGATTGAATCCAGCTGAGTTCTTGCAAGAACTCATCAAGAAACTCACAACTCCCCTCTCTTGTTTCTGGGTTGCTGAGTTATCATTTGTAAATTCATTTATATCTTGTAGCATCCTTTGGATCTGAGTTTTTGTAAGCCTGTAATTATAAAGGCTGAGTGTAGGGCTTGAGAGCCTGAGTGTAGGAGATTGAAATCTCTGAGTGTAGGCCTTGGTGGCTGAGTGTAGGCCTGGGTGGCTGAGTGTAGGCCTTTATGGCTGAGTGTAGGCTTGGTGGAAAAGCTGAGTTGTAGGGCCTTGGGCCTGAGGTGTAGGAACCAGTTTGGGTTCTGAGATAGTGGAGAAGTTTGGCCGAATCTAGTACACTGTTAGATAGGCGAAGGGGGAAAGTGGATGTACCCAAATCTTGGGGAACCACTATAAAACAGTGTGTCTTCTGTGTGTTGTGATTTGCTGTGTATGCTGTGTGATTGTTGTGCAAAAGTAGATTAGATTCTGTGTTATAAACTGATTGCCGCCATTAAAGTTTAAAAAGAATTTGGTCACCTATTCACCCCCCCCCCCCTCTAGGTGTTTAGGTACTATATCTTGCAAGTGGTATCAGAGCCAGGTTCCTCAAAAAGGACTAACTGTCTGAGGAGATCCTGATTGGCAGATTCAGTCTAAGTGAATTACAGATTCAAGAATATCAAGAACCATGGGTTCCTCTGAGAATCACAAGGAATTGGGATCCATAAAATTACCTCTATGTAGGAAAGAGATATTTGGGATCTGGAAGGAAAGGGTAAGGTTGTTTATGGAAGTCTCAGACCCTAGGATTTACATCACAGTAAAAGAGGGGCCATATGTGCCCATGAAGATATCAGTTCTAGATGCAAATCAGAGAACCCCAAAGGATTTCTCTGAAATGACTAAGGATGAGATTGTCCTAGCCACCATGGACAAAAGGGCTCAAAACATTATAGTGAGTGTCATAGATGATGCAACTTTTCAGAATCTAATACACTGTAAGACAGCCAAAGAGATGTGAGATACTCTTATTGTGTACATGGAGGGTTCTGAAGAAATAAGGCAAGATAGAAAATCCTTGCTAAATCAAGAGTATGAAAGTTTTAGACAAGGAAAGGGTGAGAGCATAACTGAGTGCTATAAGAAGTTCTATAGGATAGTGAATGAACTCATGTCTTATGGAAGAGAGTTCAGTAATTATGAACTCAATGACAAGTTTCTAAGGTCCCTAACTAAAGATTGGGACACCAAGATCTGTTCCATTAGAGAAATGGCTAGGTTGGGAGAAATTCCTCCACCTACACTGTTTGGCAAATTGTTGTCATATGAAATGCAATTGACAGTGAGGAAAGAGGAGGAGAAATCAACAAGAAATGAATATAAGGAAAGATCTGTAGCTTTCAAGACAGAAGCCCCCAGAAAGTACAGGAATAAGTCACCAACTCCACCTCCAAAGGTAGTTGAATCAGAGTCAGATGAGTCAGTCAGCACAAAATCTGAAAGCAGTGAAAGTGATGAAGACTTTGCTGCCTTCACTAGACATTTTCAGAAATTCTTGAAGAAGAAACAGTGGAGGTCAAGGCCTTCTACTTCACAGGGAAAAGAAGACCTACATCAGAATAAAAAGGCTTCAAAGAAGGATAGGAAGAGGACTAAGTCTAGCAAGGCAACTGTTTCAAAAATAGTGTGCTATTGCTGCAATAGACAAGGCCATGTTGTTGCAGATTGTCCTGAAAAGAGAAAGGAGTCCAGTGACAAGAAGAAGTCTCATTTTAAAGGCAAGAAAGAAAAGTCATTTGTTGCCAAAAAGGAGAAGACTCTGTCAGATATTTCTTCTTCAGAAACTGAGTCTGATGCTGAGGCATACATAGGGCTGTTTGCTGAAGAAGAAGAAGAAGAATTCATGTAGATTATGGAATCTATATATGAACAAGAAGACAGTCAATGCCAAGGGATAATGGCTTTGACAGAGAATGACAAAATCCTGGAGCAGCCAGGACCCAGTAAGGTACAAAGTTCAACTTTAAGTTCAGTTTCTTGTGCCAGTACAGAATCAGATTCATCATCATCTAGTGATGAGAGTGTATCTGAGTCTGAGGAAGATATTCATCAGCTGATAGATGAATATAAAGTGCTGTTGCAAGCTTATAAGAAAAGCAAGTCCCTTGCCAAAAGTCAGGCAAAGGAAATTGCTAATCTCAAAGCTGCTGCAACAGAATTTGAGAACTTATTTGATCAAAAGCTTAATGAGATAGCCAGGCTGAAGCACATAACAGTGATTCAGATGGGTACTATATCATTTAAAAATGATCAAATCAAGAGTCTGGAGATTAATCTTCAGAAGGAGAGAGAGCTTGTTGCTAGGTTTTCTAAACCTAAGTCAGTGCTACCTTTAATTGATGAATTTGTTCATCACAAAGGCAAGGCTGGACTCGGTTTTATTAAACCTGCAAGGACTGAGCAGTACAAGTCCAAGTCCAAGGGCAAAGCCCCAACATTCAACAAGTCTGTTGTAGATAAGACAGCAAAGACAGTACCTAAGCAAAGGTACAATAAGTTTGAATGTTGGTGCTGTGGCAAGGTTGGCCACTTTGCAATGGACTGTTGGCATAATGCTAGTGCCAAAGTGAGTAACAAACTACCTGTTGGAAAGCCAGTAGGTAGCTTTGTCAGTTTGCAAACTAACAAGTACCAAGGACCCAAGAATTCTTTGGGTTCTAAGGTTCATTAATCTGTTTTGCAGGTGAGTCCAAGTGGCCATACCCCAACATGGTACTTGGACAGTGGATGTTCCAGACATATGACTGGAACTAAAAGATTACTAAGGGACTACATTCCAATAAAAGATGGTCCAAAAGTCACCTTTGGTGGTTCTGAAAAAGGAATCATCAAAGGATTTGGTAACATTTCTAGTAACTTGGTTACCATTACTCAAGTGGCTTATGTTAAAGGGTTGAAACACAACCTAATAAGTATAAGTCAATTAAGTGATGTAGGGTATGACATCTCATTTGTTAAAAATGGTTGTCATATCAAGAGGTCAACTGATCAAGAGATCATTTTGACTGGTTATAGGAAAAGGAATGTCTATTGCTTAGACATTATGGTTGAGAACAATGGTTCTCCAGTGTGTCTTGTAGCTGATGAGACAGTCTCTCATTGTGTCAAATGGCACAAGAGGCTAGCCCATCTTAACTACAAGACTATTAGCAAACTCTTTAGCAAAGAGTTAGTGAGGAATGGTCCTCAAGTTAAGTGTGTTAAAGATGGTATTTGCTCAGCTTGTCAAAAGGGCAAGCAGACTAGATCCACCTTTAGAAGCATAGAAAACAAAGATGTTGTGAGGTGTTTATATCTCTTACATATGGATCTCTTTGGTCCAATGCCAGTTCACAGCCTAGGTAGGAAGGTCTATACCTTTGTAGTTGTAGATGACTACTCAAGGTTTTCCTGGGTGTTCTTCTTAAGACAGAAATCTGAAACACCTAGTGTCTTCCATAACTTTGTCAAGCAAATTCAGAATGAACTAGACAGTACAGTGGTCAAGATTAGAAGTGACCATGCTACTGAATTCCAGTCTGATAGCATGACAAAACTATGTGAAGAATTTGGGATATTTCAAGAATTTTCTTCACCTAGAACACCTCAGCAAAATGGCATTGTTGAGAGGAAGAATAGGACCTTGATAGAGGCTGGTAGGACCCTATTAAGTGATACATCCCTGCCAGAATATTTCTGGGCTGAAGCAGTTAACACTGCATGCCATGTTATAAATAGGGCTACCATCACTAAAGGCCTCTACAAGACCCCCTATGAAGTTGTGAAAGGCAGGAAACCAAACCTATCCTACTTCAGGATCTTTGGTTGCAAATGCTTCATACTTAACAATGGGAAGTCTTACTTGACTAAGTTTGCTGCCAAGTCCCAAGAGGAAATTTTTGTTGGGTACAGCAATAACAGTAAGGCTTATAGAGTCTACAACTTGTCTACACAAGTTGTAGAAGAATCTGTACATGTGGTTTTTGATGAGACTAAACTTATTAACAATGAGTTGTCTAGTAGTGTATGCAGCCCCACAGGTTTAACAAAGAAGATGGACAAGCTTACTATAAAAGAAGTACCTACTGCAAGACAGCAAGTAGAAGACAGTGGTTGTTGTCCAGGGGGAGAACTACATGTACCAATTGCTGATGAAGTTCAAGGAGTACAGCATGATGGAGATGTTGTAGAGGTTCAACCAGAAGTTAGGATGTCTCCAGCCAACAGGCATCTTAGAGATCATCCAATAGAGCAAATTATTGGAGATCCAAGACAATGGGTACAAACAAGGAGCAGAAACCTGAATGCAGCAATCTACTCCAGTTTTCTATCTCAAGTTGAACCTAAGAAGTTTGAAGAAGCCATACTAGATCCACAATGGACTGAAGCAATGCAAGAAGAGCTTAATCAGTTCAAGAGGTGCAAGGTCTGGGAACTTGTTCCTAAACCTAAAGACCACAATATAATAGGAACCAAGTGGATCTACAGGAATAAGATGGATGAACAAGGGGTCATCATTAAGAATAAAGCAAGATTGGTTGCTAAGGGATATAGGCAAGAAGAAGGTATTGACTTTGATCAAACCTTTGCTCCAGTAGCCAGACTGGAAGCCATAAGGATGTTTCTTGCCTATGCAACCTATCAAGGATTCAAGGTTTACCAAATGGATGTCAAGTCAGCAGTTCTGAATGGTAATCTTAAAGAGGAAGTCTATGTGGAACAACCTTCAGGTTTTGTTGATTCAACTCTACCTCATCATGTCTATAGACTTAGGAAAGCTTTATATGGGTTAAAGCAAGCCCCTAGGGCTTGGTATGAAACCCTATCTAGTTTCCTCATTGAGAACAAGTTCTCAAGGGGGAAAATAGATAAGACTCTATTCCTTAGGGAATCTAGAGGCAAAGTTATACTTGTCCAAATATATGTAGATGACATTATATTTGGGTCTACTGAAAGCAGCCTTTGCAAAAAGTTTGCAAAACTTATGCAAGGTCAATTTGAGATGAGTAGTATGGGAGAGCTGAAGTTTTTCTTGGGTCTCCAAGTTAAACAGACTGAGAGTGGTTTATCCATATGTCAGTCCAAGTTCACCCTAGAACTCATAAGGAAGTATGGTATGGATTCATCCAGTACCATGAAGACTCCTATGGGGTCAAGTATGTCTCTTAGCAACGATGATGCAGGGAAACCTGTAGATGAAACCTTGTATAGAGGGATAGTTGGCTCCCTATTATACTTGACTGCAAGTAGACCAGATATCATGTATGCTACATGTGTCTGTGCAAGGTATCAAGCCTGCCCTAAAGAGTCTCATTTGACAGCAGTCAAAAGAATATTGAGATATCTAAAGCGCACTCCCTATCTAGGCCTCTAGTACCCTAGGAATGGGGATTTTGAACTAACAGGTTATTCAGATGCAGACTTTGCAGGATGCAAAGAAGATAGAAAAAGCACTACTGGAACCTGTCAATTCCTAGGTGGGAGACTAATTTCATGGAGTAGCAAAAAGCAGACAAGTGTGGCTATCTCCACTACAGAGTCAGAGTATGTGGCTGCAGGAAGTTGCTGTGCTCAACTTCTGTGGATACAACATCAGCTTGAGGACTATGGATTTCAGGTAAGTAGAACTCCACTCTTTTATGATTCTACTAGTGCTATTTCAATAGCTAATAATCATGTATCCCATAGTAGAACAAAACATATTGAAATTAAATATCATTTTCTTAGGGAGCATGTAGAAAGAGAAGATATTTTACCTGAATATGTTAAAACTGATAATCAATTAGCTGATATGTATACTAAGCCCCTAGAAGAAGCTAAGTTCAATAGATTTAAAATTGAACTAGGAATGATAAACTTAGAGTAAGTTTACAGAATTGAAAATTACCAAGTAAAAAGGTGTCGACACATAGACAAGTCTATGTCGACACAGAAAGTTGGTGTCAACACTTCAGGAAAAAGGTGTCAACACATCTAGGAAGTTGGTGTCGACACTTCAGAATATTAGTGTCGACACATTTCATGTAGGTGTCGACACATCCAAAGTGTTGTCGACACTTAAGTTTTACTCAGAATTTTCTAAGTAAAGTCTCGACTATGTGTCGAGTTATGTTGTGTCGACGCATAAACAAGTGTCGACACATAAAATCTGTTGACTAAACTTGTGTCGACACATATGTGTCGAGACATTATAAGTCAGTGTCGACACTTATTGCCAGTGTCGACACAGTTTAAGTTAGCTGTCCCGCCTGTTCATATTCAAAATTAGAAAGGTATAAATAGGGTTTTGTCTTTGTTTGTCGACATGCTTTCAAAGTTTCGAGACCAAACTTCTGTGTCGACACCTCTCTTCTCTCAAGACAAATTCTACAAACCCTAATGGCGCCTAAGCTTGAGGAGAATGTCAACGAAGGATACGAGCTGGTGTGCGGTGCTTTTGAGGATGCCGATCAAGAAATTAAGACTGTCGTAACCCTAGTAGCCGATTCCGGATTAGAATATCTTGTTTCTGAACCTACTAAAATCTGGAAGAAAGAGGTACTAGAATTCCTCAATGGAGCCAAGGTGGGCGAATCTGGATACAAAATCAAATCCAGAGTTCATAGAGCAAAGGTTAAGGTATCCCCTAATAGCTTGAGGAAAATTCTACAGCTACCAAGAACTCAAGAGGAAGATGAGGTTACAGCTACAAAGACCAGGGAAGCTCTAACCTGGTGTGGACTGGATCCTAAGATGAAACTTGGATCAGTATTTCTTAGAAAAGGCATGAACAATCAAGGGAAATTCCTTTCAGAGATTGTTGGCAAAGTCTTACTCAGCAAGCCAGGAGGGCATGACAGAGTGTCTGCCCATATGTTTGGTATTATGACAAGGATAATCTTCTCTCTAAAAACTGACTGGTCTATGGTAGTTTATGAGAAGATTAAAGAAAGCATGAAGAAGCCCAACCTGGGCAGGATTTTAAGTCTTTACCTTGCTGGTGTAATACCTGAAGTTATGAGTACAGCTGCTGGAAGCAAAATAAATCACATGAGGAAAATGGACATGAGGTTGTTTTCTAGATGGGACAGGGTGTTGACTAAGGAGATGCCAACCCCTGAGAAGATAGTTTCTGAGAAAGAAATTCCTCCAAAGAAGAAAAGGAAGACTGCTCCAGTGGCTCAAGTGTCTAATAGCAGCTCAGACAGTGAAGAACAAGTTGTCTTCACTCCAGATGAGAATGAGGAAGAGCCTGCAGTGAAGTCTCCTGCTCCTCAAGATGATGCTGAGATCCAGGGGAGCTACCTCAAGCAAGCCCCATCCACAAGGATCAAAGCCAGGGGGAGCTTCCAGTTGTAGATGAACCCACTACACTGGAAAGTGAACAAGCAACAAACATTATCTTAGAGGTAATCACTGAACTAAACACTTTAGATTTTTCCTATGGAAGATACTAATTTGTCTGATGTTCATCAGCAAACTCAGCTGTATAGTCAAGTTTCAGATGCTGTTATAGAAGACACATCTGTTGTACTAGAAGTTGTTCCTGATCCAGTGGTTGAAGAACCTAGAATTACTCCAGCTCCTTCACCACAAGAGTACACTATGGAAGATTTATTTTTAAATCTAGATCAACAAGATTTTGACAAGGACCATGCTGCTACTGAAGAAGAGAATGCTGCTGCTGAGGGGGAGCAAGTGCAAACTCATGAAGACCCTACCAGGAAAGTAACTGAGAAGGCACCAGATGTGCAGCCTGAGAGGCCTCCTAGCCCTAAGGAGAGAGTGGATATAGCCAGCACATCTGCCTCTGAAGATGAGGAGATTGCTAGGGCACAGAAGAAGAAGTTTCAAGTCTTCAGAAGAAGAAGCCAGAGTTACAAGAAGGCTCTCCAAACTGTTGCTCCACAACCTATAGTCCAGGCAGCACCATCAATAGACTATAGTGATCTGATGGTTGCCATGCAGCTCAAGTTGGATGAGCATAGAAAAGCACTAGAAACTTATGTGGATGTAGGGAAGAAATCCTTGCAATTTGATCTGGCCCAAGATATTAAGTCTATAAGGTTTGAAATGAACCTAAACAAGAAGGAGATGACAGACTGCTTCCACAAAGGGGGGAATGCAGTGGTGTACTTGGCTACACACCAGGAGAAGATCAAAGCACAAGTGGATGACATGGCTGTGAAGCAAGGTTATGTTCTTGAAAATCAGATAAGAATGAATGACAACCTTACTGCCTCTCATAATGTCATTGTCATAGAACTGAAGAATCTAGCTGCAGGGCAGACTCCAGCTATAGCAAAGGCAGATTTTGACAAAGTATTCCTAAAAGAACTCACTGCTCTTAAGACTGCTATTCAAGATTCTCAAAAGAATATCACTGACAAACTCCAAAGGTTAAAACCTTTCTTCAAAGATGGAGTTAATTACTTGGATAATCAGGTGAGATTTCAAAAGGATGATGTGAGAGACCATATAGAAAGAGAAGTCATAAAGGGGGAGAGAGTGTTAGTCAAGGCAAGCTCTGATCATGCCAAATGGATATCCAATTCTATTAGAGCTACCCTGGGTTATCCTCCTCTTTGTGATGATGATAATGTGGCAGAATCTGGAATTCAACCTGCATATCTAGGAGGAGAGCAACCTGAAGTGGCTCAAGTCATATACCCTCCTCCAGATTTTGACATGATACATGCTGATGTACAGTCTATGTATAGCCCACCTGGGGGCAAGGACAATGTGATTATTGAGAAAGTTGTTCAGCCTATTTCTGAAGCCATGCAAGAGGCAATGCAGAAAGAAGAAGAGACAAGATTGTCTAAGAAGAGGTTTAGGGAACAAGCTGAACAGAGACCAGACTTTGAGCAGTGGAGCCCTACCTCAAGAAATATTATTTTGACTGCCTGGAAAGCTGCCAAGGATAACATTCAAGACAGAAACAAATGGTTTTCTGAAATTGAATGGAGGAAACATGAATCAAGACAGGAGGCAATAGTTCAATACAGAAGGAAGGCCAAGATGGGAAAGCTACCTCCTACTGCTCAGGAGCCTAGCAAGTACTTTCCAAAGCTATACCATTATTTTGAAAGGCAGAAAATTAAAGCAGAAGAGCTTAAGAAGAAAGATCTGAAAGGCAAGAAGCCTGCTGTTGCTGAACTTCCTGATGCTCCTGTCCAAGCTAAAGTTCAAGCTGACAAAGGAATAGTGATTAAGGAGCCAGAACTGAAATAGAATTAGAATTTTCTTGAAGTTTACTTTGTATTCTTTTTGATGTAAAACTTTTTGTGAACTTCTGAAAATGTATAAGACAGATATTAGAACAATATGTTATATGATTAATCTATTTCATGTTTGTTCTGTGATAATGTCTATGTTTATTTCATATTTGTTCTGTGATGATGTATTTGTATACATGTGAAATTGATACATGTTTATGTTTACCCTGCTGTATATAATCCTGCTTTACATCATTTTGTAATTTAATTCTGAATGGTGTATATCATTGACTAAGGGTTATGACTTCTCCAAATAGGGGGAGATTGTTGGGTACATTGGTTTAAATGTACCTGATTTGAAGAAGCCTCACCCAACTCAATGATATACATCAAAATGTATTTGATGTGTTGTTGAGTTACTTGTGCAGGTTAAGTATTTGCAGGACTGAAGCAAAAAGTTTCAAAGTACATGTGTCGACACCCAGAGGAAAAGTGTCGACACTCAAGAAGACTTGTGTCGACACCCAGGCAAGCAGTGTCGACACTTGGAGTCATTGTGTCGACACCAGGGATGCAGAGTCGACACCAGACAGAAAGTGTCGACACAAGGAGCTGTGTCGACACTCAATGAAGAAAGTACAGTAAAGCATTGTCGACACTTAACAGCAGTGTCGACACCTAGAAGAACTGTGTCTACACCAGAAAGTGTCGACACTTGGAGCTGTGTCGACACTCAGCAAGAGTCAGCACTTGAAGTAAGTGTCGACACCAAGAACAATGTGTTCGACACTCAACAGAAGAGTCAGCACTTGAAGTAAGTGTCGACACCAAGAACAATGTGTCGACACTCAACAGAAGAGTCAGCACTTGAAGTAAGTGTCGACACCAAGAACAATGTGTCGACACTCAACAGGAGAGTCAGCACTTGAAGTAAGTGTCGACACCAAGAACAATGTGTCGACACTCAACAGAAGTGTCAGCACTTGAAGAAAATGTCGACACCCAGAACAATGTGTCGACACTCAACAGAAGAGTCAGCACTTAAAGAAAGTGTCGACATAAGACAGTATGTGTCGACACTCAGCTGAAGACTCAACACTTGAAGAAAGTGTCGACACATGGAGCTGTGTCGACACTTAGCAAAGAACAGCAAGATCAACAAATTATTCTAAGTACAAGTGTCGACACTATGGGAATGTGTCGACACTCAGCTGAAATCTCAACAGAAGAATCAAGTGTCGACACAAGGAGCTGTGTCGACACTCAGCAAGTATCAACACTGAAGACTATGTGTCGACACCAAGAAGTAGTGTCGACACTTAACAGATTCAACACATGAAGATGTGTCGACACAAAGGAGATGTGTCGACACTTAGAAGAATTCAGCAAAATACAGAAGATCAAGTACTTGTGTCGACACTCAATTTCAGTGTCGACACATGAAGAAGAAACTGTGTCGAGACATAGTATCTACAACACAAGGAGTTGTGTCGACACCTTGTAGACTTATGTCGACACTTACACAACTTGTGTCGACACTTGGTCTATAAGTGTCGACACTTAAAGACAGAAAGTCTAGACACTTTCAGACAGTTAGAGAACTTTCAAGAACTGACTGAGTGACTTGACAGCTGTCGTTCCAGCCGGTCTACAGCCATGGGCGGATCTATGACTGGGCACGCTAGGGCACGTGCCCGAGCGTCTTTTTCCGCGATTTTGACGGGGAGAATAGAAATCCCGCTGCTTTCACGGGGATAAGAGAAATCCCGCTGCTCCGTGCCCTAGCCTGCTCCCGCTGATCCCGCCATTTTCCGCGATTCCGCTGCTTCGTGCCCTAGCCCGCCAGGCCATTTTCCGCGATTCCGCTGCTTCGTGCCCTAGCCCGCCAGGCTGCTCCCGCTGATCCCGCCAAGCTACTCCCGCCAGCCGCCATGTATTATCTTCTTCTTCTTCTTCCTTTTTAATTTTTTTGCTCCTAATTTCTTGACTCCATATTTGCGAAATCAGTCCAGATTCAGAAATTTGGACTGAAATCCGTCTAGATTCGGAAATCTGGACTGCAATCTGGACTGATTTCAGTCCAGATTCAGAAATCTGGACTGAAATCTGGACTGATTTCAGTCCAGATTCAGAAATCTGGACTGAAATCAGTCCAGATTTCAGTCCATTACAGTGGTTTGTAAGTATCTTTCCAATTTGGGTATCCTTAGATCTTCATAGAGGAAATTTTTTATCAGAATTGTTATGAGATTGTATCAAGTCAATGGATTTCAATTTTATATTTTATTTTAATCATCTTAGGTTCTTTTACCCTAGAAGTACAAACGCCTAATTAAAGTCAAATTGTCTTAGGAATCGTATCGCATTGATTTAAAAGATGCAATCCATTAATAAGATGCCTAAATTTTAGATATTATAAAGTATGGTCTGTCCGGATAGGCGTGGTGATAAATCTTAGAAGGATTAAGGGAACAATATAGTCACGGTGAGTTCTTACTTGAGTGATTATGCTTAGATTTTAAAATATTTTTATTATATACCTGTATGGTTCTTTTACACTTAGCCTACTTTTTGTGTGTGCCCATTTTGAAATAAGACATAAAACGAAATATGAAAAGAAAAAAAGGCATAAAATGAATAAGAAGATCAAATTCGAAGGAAGATCGTGATGAATGAAATTGGATAAAAAGAACAATGAACTTGAATGAATATGAAAAACATGAAAATGATGCAAAACAAAAGACTCAAAGAAAAAAACTTGAAGCATCCTAAGAAAAAAATAACTAAAAATACAAGGATTTAGAATATTACCGTACTTTATTTAAAATGATTATGCATATTTCTCACTTTTCTTATTTGTTTGTACAACAGTTGAAGAGATAAAATGCTCACATAATCATATTATTTATGACTAACTCTATAGTTGTCTCAATTTTTTTAGGAAAAAGTTATTTCCCTGAACACACCTAAGGTAAAAATACCCGAGACGGAGAGAAAGAAGTACAAAGATGATGAGTACAGATTTTCGGCTAAGCTTACCTTAACTGTTTTGGATAATATATATGCATATAGATGAGTAAACTTATAATGTATCTCACTCCACTTGGCATAACAAATATATCTTGCAGAATCTAAATATGATCTCTCGGTCTAACTAAGAGAATCAACAATCTAAGAGAATCCTTTAGAACATTAGGAATTTCCCTCGCGGGCCTGGTACGGTCGCGCTTGGCCGTAGGGGCATTGCCCCGTGTACCGTCAGTATTTGTCACCGTTTTGAATTCAGTACAAGCTAAATTGTTATGGTCAGACAATCAAATTAGATACTTTTTTATCAGGTGATAACGGTAATGTCCCGTCGATTTTATGCAGCGTTTTAGTTAGTGGAATGGAGAAATTTTTTTCAAAAAAAGGAGCATGTCAAAGTTCGTTAGATTCTCAGGAGATAGTTGCAATTGGTAAAAGAAGTCGCGTAGACGAGTTCAAAATTGAAGATTTACCTTCAGACCCGGGCTTAAGAATTCCTATCAACTCCTACGATGCAAATATTCAAGAGTCTATACGAAGATATTATTTGCAAAAGGGTCCTTGTCAACCTCATCTAGAAAGTTTTCCCCAAATAGAAATCGGAAACAAAGCTCGACGCTTTAATAAGAATTGGTTCAATGAGTTTAAGGGATGATTAGAATACAGCAAAGAAAAAGATGCAGCATTTTGCATTTACTGTTATATTTTTCCTCAAAGGGGTTGTGAGCCTACTTTTACCACAAGAGACTTCAGAAATTGGAAAGATAAAACAGTATTGGACAGACATGTCGGAAGTCACACTACTCCACACAATGCTTCTAGAAAACTATGCGAGTCTTTGATGAATCAAAAACAAGGTATTCAAATTGCTTTTGCAAGACAAGATGAACAACAAAGTTTGGATTATCGCGCTCTTTTATATGCTTCAATCGATTGTGTTAGATTTCTTTTACGACAAGGATTGTCCTTTCGTGGTCATGATGAGACTAAAGAGTCTACCAACAGAGGAAATTTTCTGGAGCTTTTGGAGTTTCTTGCATCACATAATAATGACATCAACTCAGTTGTGTTGCAAAATGCTCCTCAAAACTGTCAACTTACATCGCCTAAGATTCAAAAAGAAATAGTATCAGCAATTGCAATAGAGACAACGAATAAAATTGTTCAAGAAATTGGAGAAGACTGTTATACAATTTTAGTGGATGAATCACGTGATGTATCTACAAAAGAGCAGATGTCTATTGTTTTACGATATATTAGTTCCAATGGCACGATCACAGAACGTCTTCTTGGGTTTGCTCATGTAGCAGATACTTCCGTGTTATGCCTTAAAGCAGCTATAGATCATTTATTTATGAGATATGGTCTTAGTATTTTTAAATTGCGTGGGCAGGGATATGATGGTGCTAGCAATATGAAAGGAGAGTTCATGGGGTTAAAAGCTTTAATTTTAAATGAGAACAGTTGCGCTTTCTATGTTCACTGTTTTGCACATCAACTGCAATTGGTACTGGTAGCTGTTGCAGAAAAAAATTCTGATATTGCTGAGCTTTTCACACTTATTAACACAGTAATGAATGTTGTTGGTGGCTCTTGCAAACGCCGTGATTCTCTTAGAGCCTTGGAAGTTGATCGAGTTGCTACAGAGCTTGGATGTGGGGACTTGGAAAGTGGACGAGGGTTGAATCAACCTTTGGAGCTCAAATGCGCTGGTGACACGAGGTGGGGGTCACATTATGGCACAGTTTTAAATTTTATTTGCATGTTCTCTTCTATTGTTGATGTGCTGGAGATTATCATAGTTGATGGGGCAGATGGAAACCAAAGAGGAATGACAAGCGCACTTGTTCAAGTTATCTTGACTTTCAAATTTGTATTTGTTATTCATTTGATGAAAAATATTTTGTCAAAAACAAATGAACTATCACAAGCATTGCAGAGGAAAGATCAAGATATTGTAAATGTTATGCATTTCGTAAAATTATCAAAACTATTATTATTGAGTATGAGAAATGATGAAGCCGGGTGAGAAATATTTATGACCGAAGTTTCAACTTTCTGTAGAAAACATGACATAGAAGTTGTTAATATGGAAGAGAAGTTTGTTCAGCAAGGTAGATCAAGACGCAATGCACATGAGATTACAAATAAACATTATTTCAGAATTGAAATTTTTAATACAGTGCTTGATTGGATGCTAAATGAGTTAAATGATCGCTTTGATGAAGTAAACATAGAATTACTCTTATGTGTTGCTTGTCTAGACCCAAAGGATCATTTTAGTTCTTATGATAAACAAAAATTATTTCATCTTGCTGCATTATATCCGTATGATTTTATACCAATAGAGCTGCAGTTACTTGAAGTACAACTTGACATATATATTTTTGATATGCGCTCTACATCAACGGACACATTTTCTGATGTTAAAGGAATTAGTGATCTTCTGAAAAAAATGGTTGAATTAAAAAAAGATAATCACTATCAGTTAGTTTTTAGATTGTTGAAGTTGACTTGCCTCTTACCAGTTGCTACAGCTACTGTTGAAAGAATGTTTTCTGCAATGAAGATCATAAAGAATCGGCTGCGAAATAGAATGGGGGATGAATGGATGAATGATTGCTTGGTTGCTTACATTGAAAAAGGAGTTGCCGATACTATTACAACAGAAACTAATATTTCACGTTTTCAGAGCATGTGTCAATGGAAAGTATCTTGTTGAATTGTAAGTTTTTCAGATCTAAATCTTTCTTTTGTAATATTGTGTTCAATTTTTGATTGTAATATTGTGTTCAATATTTTCCTTACAAAAATATCTTTGCAAAAAAAAAAAATTTCGGGTGCGCTGCCCCCGAACCCCCGCTCAGGGTGCGCTGCCCCCCGACATTTTGACAGTACTTAAATTGTGCCCGTGCAGCTTCAAAATTCTACTTCCGCCACTGTCTACAGCACCTGTCAGAGATGTCAGAAAGCAGTTATGGACCGGACCAGCCGGTTACCATGAAGAAGGCCTATAAATAGGCTTATACAGTCTACAGAAACTGTTGTTCACAGAGTTGTTCAAATTATTGTTTAAGTATCAAAACAAGAAGATCTAGCTGTCCAAGTGCAGATCTAAGAAGTTGGAGAGAGAGGGATCCATCCAAGAAATCAGCCGTTGGAACTAGGATGAGAAGAAAGGTTCAGATTTATTCTGGATCTTAAGAAGCAGAGGTCAAGGATCAACTGCAGAAGGAGTCAATCTTATTGAGTTCTACTTTCAAGAAGCTTTGAAGAAAGCTAAGTCAGATTGAATCCAGCTGAGTTCTTCCAAGAACTCATCAAAAAACTCACAACTCCCCTCTCTTGTTTCTGGGTTGCTGAGTTATCATTTGTAAATTCATTTTTATCTTGTAGAATCCTTTGGATCTGAGTTTTTGTAAGCCTGTAATTATAAAGGCTGAGTGTAGGGCTTGAGAGCCTGAGTGTAGGAGATTGAAATCTCTGAGTGTAGGCCTTGGTGGCTGAGTGTAGGCCTGGGTGGCTGAGTGTAGGCCTTTGTGACTGAGTGTAGGCTTTGTGGAAAAGCTGAGTTGTAGGGCCTTGGGCCTGAGGTATAGGAACCCGTTTGGGTTCTGAGATAGTGGAGAAGTTTGGCCGAATCTAGTACACTGCTAGATAGGCGAAGGGGGAAAGTGGATGTACCCAAATCTTGGGGAACCACTATAAAATAGTGTGTCTTCTGTGTGCTGTGATTTGCTGTGTATGTTATGTGATTGCTGTGCAAACGTAGATTAGATTCTGTGTTATAAACTGAGTGCTGCCATTAAAGTTTAAAAAGAATTTGGTCACCTATTCACCCCCCCCCCCCCCCGCTAGGTGTTTAGGTACTATATCTTTCACCTTCTGTGTTGAAACTTTGCTGAGTGTCGACACATCTCCTTGTGTCGACACATGAACTTGAACTTTGTTGAAGTTTGCTGAGTGTCGACACAGCCTCCTAGTGTCGACACATGTACTTGAACTTTGTTGAAGTTTGCTGAGTGTCGACACAGCCTCCTAGTGTTGACACTTTTGCTGTCGACAAAGTTTCTCTGGGTGTCGACACTGCCTCTAAGTGTCGACACAGATAATGTTGACAATTCTTCACTGTGTGTCGACACAACCTGTATGTGTCGACACTTTTCTTCTGGTGTCGACTCTGCCTTCCTGGTGTCGACACAATTACTCCAAGTGTCGACACAGCTTCACTGGGTGTCGACACTAGCCTTCTTAAGTATCGACACTTTTCTTCTAGGTGTCGACACATGGACTTAGAATCTTTTATGCTTTCCCTCCAATTACTTAACCTGCACATATAAACTCAAAGCACATCAAATACATCTTGATGTATATCATTGAGTAGGGTGAGGCTTCTTCAAATCAAGTACATATATTAAAATGTACCCAACATGTTAGTTTGAACACGGACGTGTCAGGTTAAACACGGGCGTGTTGGATGCCCGTGTGTTTTTTGAGATGCGTCGATTTTGACGGCGAATGAGGGACACGGCCCTGGACATGGGCGTGTCGCAGACCGTGTTCAACCCAGGTTTTACTTTTCAGCTATGAATCGTAGCCATTCGTTTCCTTATTTTGTTATCCGACGGTTGGGGGTTGTTCCTACTGGGATATACCCGGGATTGGGCCTTTGTGACCCTCATTTCACTTGAGTGGTTCTCTTTCTAAGTCAAGAGAGAGGGGAGAGCAAAGGAGGAAGAAGAAGCTTAGATCCGGTCACCGGTGGAGCTTTAGAGCTCCAAATCGCGAACCGACTTCGGATTTACGGAGGCAAGGAGAGTGCGGTGCTTTTCATCCGCTTACATTTCCATGGCGCCAAAGAAGAACGCTAGGGTAATGATTCTCTACTTGAGCATGTGAAGCTCTACTTCTTTTGCATAGGAAGCCCGCTCTCGCGAGTTTGCGGTGAGTTTGAGGCGTTCATTCGGGTAGATATGTAAATTCCCCATTGTGTAGAGTCTGTAATCGAGAATGGATATAGGCATGATGTGTGAAGCCTACCCGGATAAGTTGGTCTGGATCGGTGATGTTGCATTCCATAAATGACCAGCGAAGACTCCGTGTGATTGTTTGTTTTTCGGGTTTTCTACGAGTTAGATTGCAGCAGGGAGCCTTGGGGATTAACTCCAAGGTGCACCTGGAAAAATGGGCAGATATGTGATTCTGCCAACTTGGTGGCCTGGGAGCCAAATTGAACATAACCGGGTTATGTGAAGTGTGTAACGGAAATGGGACTCGGGAGAAGTTTGACCCGCGCATATGGTTTAAATTGGCATTGCGATGTGAGCACGGGTTAGAAGGAACCATACCCGTTCTATGTCGTTCGGTTAAAGAGACCTAAGGGTGCGTGGTACTTGTTGTTGTCATAGATGAGGGTCTTCGGCGGTCTATGGCTTAAAGTGACGTGACCCATGCCGGGAAGACAAATTGCTCATAGTGTGGTCGTCAAAGTGGCGGTGGTGAGACCGGGGTGTCTATGGGTTAAATTGACGTGACATTGACTGGTTCACCGAGAACGTGCCCTGAGTGCACGGGGTGTGTGGTCATGCGTTCCTACGGCTGTGATGCAATGTATTTATATACTGCTTGGTTATGCTAATAAAGTGCAGGGAAGGAGCATCGTCATCCCGAATTGGGGGCGGGATCGTTATAATTTGGTCAGCATGGCTGACCGTTGCTTTGATTTGCCACCATTGCGGTGGATTGCGCTTACAGGTGCTGCTGGACCAAGCAGTCAATAGCGGGCTAAAGCCCAAGTTGCTGTGCCGGCCCTCGAAGGCCTAATTTTTGGATGTTTTCTTTATTCATGTATGGCCGGCCTGCGTGCCGAGGTTTGAAAACATGTAATTTTGAAGAAAACAATTTGTAAGGCCTTAAGGCCAGTACTTGTGTATTTTGTACTTCATTCCTTTGGGTTTGTGTAGTGGACATTCATGCTTTTGTGCTGGGTTCTTTTAATTGCAACTTATAAAATGGCTTCCGCTAGAATGCTCTGTGTAGGACGTTGGATTTGTTGGATGGTTTCCATTGAGTAACCACCCGGTCTGTATATGGTATATGGCGTCGAGCCCCGGCTGGACCTACTGCTATATGTTATGCGACGAATTGGGGGTGTTACAATAATTGACAATGATATTGCATCTATCAAAGCTGTCAGAAGGCCGGTAGGAACCGGATCAACCAGTAACCTCGGATGGGGTCTATATAAAGACCTATTCTATGTACAAATGGGATGAACAAGAAGAGACAACCAATAACTAAGAGGAAGAAGAGAAGTCTTCATCCAGAAATCTACAAGTCTCTAAGGGCAAATCCTGAACAAGTCTGCTAGAAGAATTCATAGGCACATCTGAATAGAAGAAGGGAGCTGATTGAAGATCATCTCCAAGAAGATCAACCTTACTTTGTTCAAATTCAAGAAGCTTTGAAGAAGCTAAGACAGGTTGGATCTAAAGCTGTCAAATCTATCAAGAACTGACCAAGAAACCTTCAACCCTTTCTCTCTCTACTTGGGTGAAGGTTCTATTTGTTTTGGTAATCAATTTCACTATAGGATCTTTTATAGATCTGAGTGTAGGAGAGTTATCTCTCTGAGTTATAAGCCTAAATCTATAAAGGCTTAGGTAGGGCTGAGTGTCTGAGGTAGGGGATTAATTTCTCTAAGTTGTAGTCCCGTTGAAGAGGCTAAGGTAGGGCTGAGTGCCTGAGGTATGAGATTAATTTCTCTGAGTTGTAGGCCTGTTGAAGAGGCTGAGGTAGGGCTTGATTGCCTGAGTTATAGGAGTGTGGACTCACTCTGAGGTAGGATTCTCTGGGAGGATTTGAGCTGTAGGACTTGCTGAAGTCTGAGTTGTATGAACCATTCTGGGTTCTGAGTTGTAAGATCTGAGAATCTGAGAAGAAATAAGGGAGTTAGGCCAAATCTAGTATACTGCTAGATATGCGAAGGGAAAAAGTGGATGTACCCATCACTTGGGGAACCACTATAAATCTGTGTGAACTCTTAAATTAGCTGTGATTTCTTTTATACTGTGCTGTGTTAATTACTGAATAATCTGTGTTAGCAGTAAAAATATTGTCTGCCCTGAGGAAAAAGAATTGAACCTATTCACCCCCCCCCCCCCTCTACGTGTTTAGGATATCTTGAAATCAATTCTTTCACCTTGTAGATGCGGGAGATTCTGAGGGCAGTGGATGAGGCACCGATAAGCTTTCGGTGCAACCAGCTGGGGCACATGCGGAGGAACTGCCCCATGAGGGAAGCACCCCCACCAGTACTTCAGGATGTCCAACCTGCATGGCAGTTTGGTGGTTGAGGATGCAGCCGAGGATGTGGATTTCAGGGTGTTGACCGCAGACAGGATAGATTACAGGTATATGCCTTGGATCTGGCCCAGCCCTAGAACCCAGAGCGGGTAATAGCAGGTACGCCAGTGATTTAAAGTTCCTTTCCTTTCTAGAAGCTAGATCACATGAATATAGAACTGTGGAATTAGGGAAGAATCTGAAACTAGATATCTAAGAGGAAAAACTTAACTAACTCAGGAATAGTGATGGTGTATGGCAAGCCCGCCAACACTGTATTCGACATGGGAGCATCTCATAATTTTGTCTCGGAGGAGTTTATCAGAGACCTGGACCAGATCGAGAGCTTTTAAGGAGCTGTTAGGAGGGTGCGTCTCCCCAACGGGATGGAGATCCAGTCTACGACCAAGTGCATTCTGGGAGTCACCATTGATGGTGTAACCTTCGAGGCCCCAACAACAATCTTGAGGATTCCAGATTTTGATCTCGTCCTGAGCATGACATGGCTCACCTGGAACCATGTGTAGATTGATTGCCCAGCAAGAAGTGTCGTGCAGAGATACGACGACACTTACCCAACCTTCGAAGGTATTGTCCCAGCTTCTCGCCTTCAACTTTCTTCTATTCAGGCTGTCAAGGCCCATTTGTAGGGAGACGAGGTCTACTAGGTGTTGTTTAAGATGGCTGAGGCCAATGATTCCATTATTAACATCTCAATGGTGCGGGACTTTGCTGACGTATTCATAGAGAAGTTACCAGGATTTCCACCACATCAAGAGAAGGATTTCTAGATACAACTCATGTCGGGGGATAAGCCAGCATCCGAGCTCCTATCGGATGGCCCCGAAGGAGTTGGTGGAGTTTCGAAGCCAACTACAGGAGCTAGTGGAAGCCGAATTTTTCCGGCCAAGCTCTTCACCATGGGGAGCTCCGGGGTTGTTCGTGAATAAGAAGGATGGGACACTCCGACTATACATCGATTAGAGGGAACTGAATGGGCTGACGGTCCGGAACACGTACCCACTGCCGACAATTGACGAGTTGTTTGACCAGTTAGCGGGGGCTCACTGGTTTTTGAAGCTGGATCTGAGGTCAGGATACTAGCAGCTGCGGATTCAGGAGGAGGACATCCCGAAGACCGCTTATAGCAGTAGATACTGGCTGTATGAGTTCACCGTGATGCCCTTCGGGCTCACAAATGCACCATCTGTGTTCATGAGTTTGATGAACCGGGTATTCGAGGCCTATCTGGATGTCTTCGTCATCGTTTTTATTGACGACATCCTCATTTATTCGAGGACCAAGGAGAAGCATACGCGTCATTTGGCATTGACTCTAGAGAGGCCCCGGGAGCACAGTCTATATGCCAAGTTCACCAAGTCCACTTTTGGCTAAAGGAGGTGGCTTTCTTGGGCCATATTATTAGTGGAGCAGGACTAATAGTGGATCTAGCAAAGGTTCAGTGTAACACCCCCTATCTGTCGCATAATATATAGCAGTAGGTCCGGTCGGGGCCCGACGCCATATACCACAAACAAACTGGAAGGTTACTCAATGGAAACCATCCAACCATTCCAACGTCCTACACATAGTCATTCTAGCAGAAGCAGTTTTATTAGTTGCAATAAAAAGAACCCAATAAAAATATCATGAATGTCCACTAAACAATCCCAAAGGAATGAAGTACAAATACACAAGTTCTGTCCTTATGTCCTTACAACAGTTTGCTCAATTTAAATGTTTTCCAAACTTCGGCATGAAGGCCGACCATACATGAATAAAAGAAAACATCCAAAATTTAGGTCTTTGAGGGCCGGCACAGCAACTTGGGCTTTAGCACGCTATTGACCGCTCGGTCCAGAAGCACCTACAAGCACAATCCACCGCACGGTGGCAAACAAAAGCAACGGTCAGCAATGCTGACCAAATTATAACGATCCCGCCCCCAGATCCGGGGCGGCGATGCTCCTTCCCTGCACTTTATTAGTATAACCAAGCAGTATAGTAATTTCACTACATCACAGGCGTAGGCTCACACGGCCACACACCCCGTGCACTCAGGGCACATTCTCGATGATCACGGTCAAAGTTCGCCGACTCACCACCGTCCCTTTGGACGACCATAACTCATGAGTATTTGGTTTTTCTGGCCACTGCCTAAGACCCTCTATCTATGCCAACGGCAAGTGCCACATACCATTAGGTCTCTTTACCGAATGACATAGAGCAGGTACGGTTCCGCCTAACCTGTTGCTTACACCGCCCTGTCAACTTAAGAACATAGGCGCGGGTCAAACTTCCCCGAGTCCCAATCCGTTTACACATCACATAACCCAGTTATGTTCAAGTTGGCTCCCCAGCCATCATGTTGGCAGAACCACGCGTCTGCCCAGTTTTCCGGGTGCACCTTGGAGTTAATCCCCAAGGCTCCCTGTTGCAATTTACCTCATAGAAAAACCCGAAAACAAACATTCGCATGGAGTCTTCTCCAGCATTTATGCAATGCAACATCACCGATCCAGACCAACATGTCCGGATAGGCTTCACACACCATGCATATGTCCGTTCTCGATTACGGACTCTATACAATGAGGACTTTACATATCTACCCGAAGGAACGCCTCCAACTCACCGCAAACTCGCGGGAGCGGGCTTCCTATGCAAAAGAAGGAGAGCTTCACATGCTCAAGTAGAGAATCGTTACCCTAGCGTTCTTCCTTGGTGCCATGGAAATCTACGTAGATGAAAAGCACCGCAATCTCCTTTCCTTCGTAGATCCGAAGTCGGCTCGCGATTTGGAGTCCCGAAGCCCCCTCCATGGACCGGATCTATATTTCTTCTTCCTCCTTTGCTCTCCCTTCTCTCTAGAACTTAGACAGAGAACCAGCGGCAGAAGATAAGGGTTTTGAAACCCTATACTCGGGTATAACCCACTCGGATTAACCACCAGCCGTCGGATCCCACAAAAGGGAAATGCACGGCTTCGATCCAGGTCTGACCTGGACAAACGGGGCTAAACACTGCACGGTTCACCAACCGGAGCAAGACACGTCTGCGACCAATCAAATTGTGTCGGGACATTTAGTCAAGATCCCGCCAAAAACCTCTGTGTCGACACTCTGCATCGACAGATTCAAATACGCCAGAATCCGCCCCCCGCTCGACGATCGTCGAGCCAAGATCGTCGAACGCTGCCAAATCGTCGATCGTTGATCGCTGGCCTGATCGTCGAACGCCGCCAGATTGTCGATCGCAGATTGCTGGCCTGTTTGTCGAACGCTACCAGATCGTCGATCCTAGATCGCTGGCCTATTCGTCGAACGGGCATGACACGCCCATGACAACCAGCTGTGTTCGCTGTTCGACGATCGTCGACCCCAGATCATCGAACGCTGGCCAGATCGTCGAAACGAACATGACACGCCCTGGGACACGCTCGTATCCCAGGCCGTGTACCCCCTGCCAAAAACCAAATTTGGTACAAAACGCCTCTCATCGCACTTTTGAGTTTCGGGGCGTTACAGCTCTCCCCCTCTTAAAAGAATTTCATCCACGAAATTACATAAAGGAAAGATAAGTACAAAACTAAAATTTGTACCTGAGCGGAACAACTCTGGGTACTTGTCAAGCATAGTCTGCTTTCGCTCCCAAGAGAGCTCTTCTCGACCGTAATTGTCCCAACAGACCTTGACCATCCTGATCTCTTTATTGTGTAGCCGCTTGACTTTCGAATCCTCAATTCGTATAGGCTTGACCTTTGTCGTCAACCCACTATCAATCGACACTTGATCGACCGCGATCACTTGCGTAGGCTCTTGCACCGCCTTCCGCGGCACCGATATATGGAATACATCATGTAGACCACTAAGCTCTACTGATAGCTTCAAACAATAGGCTGCTTCGCCAACCTGCTCCAGAACCTCAAACGGCCCAAGGTACCTCGGGCTTAGCTTTTTCAATCGCCGCACCCGCGAGACACCCTTGAACGGCTTGATCTTCAAGTACACCCAGTCGCCCACAACGAACTCCACGTTCCTGTGCTTGGCATTATAGTACTTCACCTAACGGTCTTGAGCGATTAGCAACCTCTCCCGAATGGTTCACACCAATGAAGTAGCATCTTCCATCTCTTGACGCATGTACAACTTTGACTCACCCGTTTCCCACCAGGACAATGACGTGCGACATCTTCTACCATATAGGACCTCGAAGGGCGTCATTTGATTACTCGCCTGGTAGTTATTGTTGTACGCAAACTCCACCAAGTATAGGTGGTATTCCCATTACTTTCCAAAGTCCAGGACACACATGCGGAGCATGTCTTCCATTGTCCTATTGACCCTCTCGGTCTGCCCATCCATTTGCGGATGGAAGGCTGTGCTAAAACTCAGCTTTGTTCCCAACATTTGCTGCACCAGCCTCCAATCATTGGACGTGAACCACCCATCTCGGTCACTCACGATGCTGCGGGGCACACCATGAAGCCGAAAAATATTGTCTACATAAAACTTTGCCAATTTCTCAATTGGATCATCCTTCCTATGCGGAATGAAATGCGACACCTTCGTTAGACGATCTACGACCACCCAAATGGCGTCGTTCCCCTTTTGCGACCTTGGCAACCCGTGCATAAAGTCTATAGTGATGTCATCGAACTTCCACTCCGGAATAGGCAAGGACTTCAGGAATCCTCCCGATTTTTGGCACTCCGCCTTCACCTAGGCACAAGTTTGGCACTTCGCCACGTACAGCGCCACATCCTTCTTCAGTCCTGGCCACCAGAACAATTTCTTAACATCGCGGTACATCTTCGTGCTCCCCGAGTGAATCGAGTACTTGGTATGATGCGCCTCGTACAATAATTCCACCCGTAAATTGCCCACTTTGGGGATGCACAAACGATGACCGTCCTTCCAAAGTAATCTGTCCTCCACAATGAATTGGGGATTTGACCCATCCAGAGCCTCTATGATGAGTTGCTTCATGTGGACATCCATATACAAAGTCTGCCGAATCTGATCAGCCAGGTCATATTGTACTTCAGTCCAATTCAATAATGCTTCAGTACTTGACTGCTTGTCTACACAAACGATCTCCATCGCCTCCAACTACCGAACCAACCGCTCGTCATGGATCGACAGCCAATTGGGTTGAGCTGGGGCCCGGTGACTCAACGCGTCCGCAACCGCATTGCCCTTACCAGGCACATAGTGGATCTTGAACGTATAGTCCCCCTGGAACTCCATCCAGGTACGTTGCCGCATGTTAAGATCTTTCTAATCTAGCAAATATTTCAGGCTTTTATGGTAGGTATAAATATCGACCTTTAATCCATACAAGTAGTGCCTCCACAGCTTCAAGGTAAAAAACACGGCTGCTAACTCCAAGTCATGGACCGGATAATTCCTCTTGTGCACTTTCAGCTATCTTGAACTATAAGCTATCACACTTCCGTGTTGCAATAGTACGCAACCCAAACTGCTACCTGAAGCATCACTGTATATCTCGAAGCCTTCGGTCCCACTCGGCGAACTAAGAATCGGCGCCGTGGTCAACCGACATTTCAACTCCTCAAAAGCTCGTGCACACTCCGGCGTCCAAACAAACTTCTGCTCCTTCCTCGTCAAAGTAGTGAGAGGTAACGCTATCCGCGAGAAGTTCTCCACGAAGCCCCTATAATAGCCGGCAAGCCCTAGAAAGCTCCGGACTTCCGCTACCGTAGAAAGCTCAGGCCACTCTCGTATCGCAACAATCTTCATCGGATCCACTGTAATACCTTCCCCACTCACTATATGGCCGAGGAACGCCACTGAGGACAACCAAAACTCGCATTTGGAGAACTTGGCATATAGTTGATTCCTCCTCAGCGTCTCCAACACCAAATGAAGATGCTTGAAGTGATCTTCCTCACTCTACGAGTACACCATAATGTCGTCGATGAAGACGATCACAAAATGGTCCAAGTACTCTTTGAAGGTCCTGTTCATCAAATCCATGAACACTGACGGTGCATTAGTCAGCCCAAACGGCATGACCGTATCTCGTACTAAACGCTGTCTTCGGGATATCACTCTCCCTTATTCGCAGCTGATAGTACCCGGATTTGAGGTCCAACTTTGAGTACACCGTCGACCCGACTAACTGATCGAATAGATCGTCAATCCGGGGGATCGGGTACTTGTTCTTTTCCATCAACTTGTTTAGTTCTCGGTAATCAATACAAAGCCTTAAGCTTCTGTCTTTCTTCTTAACAAAGAGGACCGGTGCTCTCCAAGGCGAAGAACTTGGACGCACATACCCTTGCTCCAACATCTCTTCCAGTTGAACCTTCAGCTCCACCATTTCCTTAGGTGTTAGCCGATACGGAGAGCGTGACACTGGCTTTGCACCTGATACGAGCTCTATCATGAAATCTATCTCTCGCTGCAGCGGGGCTCCAGGAAGATCGCTAGGGAACACATCAGGGTACTCTGATACCACTGAAATACTGTCCAATGAGGGCTTAGGCTTTGCAACCTCCACTAGTGTAAAAAACAGTTCTGCACCTGCACGAACCGCCTTCACCACCTGAAGAGCAGACATCAACGTCTTGCTCGACCCCTTCAAGCCCGTGAAAGTCGTATCACGACCTGCTCCCAGCTTGACTTCCTTACTACCGCAATAAATATAAGCTCGCTTCTCCGAGAGCCAGTCCATGCCAAATATAACGTCGAATTCCACTAGCGGCAATAACGACGCTTGCAAATGGAACTCCTGACTCCCAATACGAATCTTCACGCCACAGATTCTATCCGCGTGCATCGAACACCCATTGGGCAACAACACATCCAACTTGTCCTTCGCCATCGAAGAACATACTCTGATGCGCGATATGAATTCTTCGGACAAAAAGGAGTGTGAAGCTCCCGTATCGAAGAGTGCTCTTCCCGGATTTTCACAAATCAAAACAAATCCTAAACAAGCAGTGGTAAGGTAACATGTGCATAACAAGTATTTAAAATATTAACTTACTATAAATTTAAATTTTACCTATCACCACATCCGCCTGTTTGATGGCCTCCTGTTGGATAAGATTGTAAACCCTCGATTGGGCCAGAGCATAATGGGACGCGGTCGACTCCACCGTCTTGCCCTTCTCTTCGTAAGTGGCTCCCGGCTTCCTCTCGGACTTGGGATGACCGCTCCAGCAATCATGGGCAAAGTGCCCCAGCTTCCCACAAGTAAAGCATGCACCCGGGGTACGACCCGTAGTCGCCCCAGAAGCACCAGAAGAAGGAGCTGGACCCGAAGTCCTAACCTTCTTAGCCCACCTTCGGTACATAGGCCTTGAGTTAGCCGGCACCTTGAACTCAGAATTCTTATTACCAAGGCTTTTCTTTGCTTGCACATTCTTCATGTCCTTCTCCAAGGACCGGTCCATGTTGACCAGGGTCAAGAATCCATGCGTCATAGGCCCCGACAGTAGTAGTCCCAATTCATCTCTCAACCCTTCGTAGAATCGATTCATCTTGCGCTCCTCATCCACGATGGTGGAGCTAGAATACCGACTCAATCGAGTAAACTCGTGGAGATATTCATCCACGCTACTGTCTCCTTGAACCAACTTCAAGAACTCGTTCTCCAACGCTATCCTCTATGCCAAAGGGAGGTACCTAGCCAAGAACAGTCTCGAGAACTCTTCTATCGAGACGTCTGTAAGTTGCATACCCCTCAAGTGATGAAGCTTCAAGCCTTCCCACCACAATCTCGCTTCACCGTCCAGAAGGAACGTAGCAATAGTGGTCATTTGTCATTCTTCCGTCTCCGTCGCTGTCAAGACTCTCTTCACCCTGGAGAGCCAGTCTTTAGCTTGAGATGGGGTTCCTAACCCCGGGAATACAGGAGGATTGAAGCTCATAACATGTTTGAGCTGTCTCTTGGTTGCCCTCCTCGGCACCAACGGTTCCTCCACAACCTGCTCCACCCTTCTCTGCTCAGCCGCTTGCAGTGGTACCTGCTCCATCGCAGGAGCGGGCTGCTGCATCTGCCTTGCAGGCTACGCATTGATCATGGCAAACACTGCTTCAGCCACCAATCATATGGTCTCAGCCGATGGAGGTGTTGCAGGAGCATTATTTGGAGCACTTCTAGCCTCAAAAACTCGACATTTCGACGACCCCGCACAGCTTCTAGTCACCTATAGTGGTTCAAAACACCGTTAAGAGACCAAACAAAATTGCAAACAGCAATTATAGGAACACGCGGGTTCCCCAAACACGTGTATTTTCCTTCCTAAGTGAACATTCATGGGTTCTTTTATTGTTATAACGATGACGCACACACATGTGCTCACCACCCCTTAAAAAGAATTCGCCCACGAATTCATTTAAGCCTGACCGAAACCAGTAGTCTGATATCAAATTGTAACACCCCCTATCCGTCGCATAGCATATAACAGTAAGTCCGGCCGGGGGCCGACGCCATATACAACAGACAGACCGGAAGGTTACTCAATGGAAACGATCCAACTATTCCAAGGTCCTACACAGAGTCATTGTACCGGAAGCAGTTTTATTAGTTGCAATAAAAAGAACCCGGCAAAAATAGCATGAATGTCCACTAAACAATCCCAAAGGAATGAACTACAAATACACAAGTTCTGACCTTGAGGCCTTACAACAGTTTTCTCAATTTAGATATTTTCCAAACTTCGGCACGCAGGCCGGCCATACATGAATAAAAGAAAACATCCAAAAATTAGGCCTTCGAGGGCCGGCACAGCAACTTGGGCTTTAGCCCGCTAATGACCGCTCGGTCCAGCAGCACCTGCAAGCACAATCCACCGCACTGTGTAAAACAAAAGCAACAGTCAGCAATGCTGACCAAATTATAACGATCCCGCCCCCAAATCTGGGGCGGTGATGCTCCTTCCCTGCACTTTATTAGTATAAACAAGCGGTATAGTAATGTCACTACATCACAGGCGTAGGCTCACACGGCCACACACCCCGTGCACTCAGGGCACATTCTCGGTGATCACGGTCAAAGTCCACCGACTCACCACCGTCCCTTTGGATGGCCATAACTCGTGAGCATTTGGCCTTTTTGTTCACTGCCTAAGACCCTTTATCTATGCCAACGGCAAATGTCACGTACCGTTAGGTCTCTTTACCGAACGACATAGAGCGGGTACGGTTCCGCCTAACCCGTTGTTCACACCGCCCTGTCAACTTAAGGACATAGGCGCGGGTCAAACTTCCCCGAGTTCCAATCCGTTTACACATTACATAACCCAGTTATGTTCAAGTTGGCTCCCCGACCATCATGTTGGCAGAACCATGCGACTGCCCAGTTTTTCGGGTGCACCTTGGAGTTAATCCCCAAGGCTCCCTATTGCAATCTACCTCATAGAAAAACCTAAAAAACAAACATTCGCACGGAGTCTTCTCCGGCATTTATGCAATGCAACATCACCTATCTAGACCAACATGTCTGGATAGGTTTCACACACCATGCCTATGTTCGTTCTCGATTACGGACTCTATACAACGGGGACTTTACATATCTACTCGAAGGAACGCCTCGAACTCACCGCAAACTCGCGGGAGCGGGCTTCCTATGCAAAAGAAGGAGAGCTTCACATGCTCAAGTAGAGAATCGTTACCCTAGTGTTCTTCCTTGGCGCCATGGAACTCTACACGGATGAAAAGCACCGCAATCTCCTTGCTTTCGTAAATCCGAAGTCGGCTCGCGATTTGGAGTCCCGAAGCCCCCTCCAAGGACCGGATCTAGATTTCTTCTTCCTCCTTTGCTCTCCCTTCTCTTTAGAACTTAGACAGAGAACCAGCGGTAGAAGATAAGGGTTTTGAAACCCTATACTCGGGTGTAACCCACTCGGATTAACCACCAGCCGTCAGATGCCACAAAAGGGAAATGCACGTCTTCGATCCAGGTCTGACCTGGACAAATGGGGCTAAACACCGCACGGTTCACCAACCGGAGCAGGACACGTCCGCGACCAATCAAATTGTGTCGGGACATTTAGTCAAGATCCCGCCAAAAACCTCTGTGTCGACACTCCACGTCGACAGAGTCAAACACGCCACAATCCGCCCCGCGCTCGACGATCGTCGAGCCAAGATCGTCGAATGCTGCCAAATCGTCAATCGCTGATTGCTGGCCTGATCGTCAAATGCCGCCAGATCGTTGATCGTAGATTGCTGGCCTGTTTGTCGAACGCTGCCAGATCGTCGATCCCAAATCTCTGGCCTGTTCGTTGAACGGGCATGACACGCCCGTGATAACTAGCTGTGTTTGTTGTTCGACGATCATCGAGCCAAGATTGTCGAACGCTGGCCAGATCGTCGATCGCTAGCCATATCGTCGAAACGAACATGACACGCCCCGGGACACACCAGTGTCCTAGGCCATGTACCCCCTGCCAAAAACCAAATATGGTACAAAATGCCTCCTGTCGCACTTTTGAGTTTTGGGGTGTTACATTCAGGCAGTACGAGATTGGCCACCACTGAAGATGGTCACTGATGTGAGGAGATTCCTAGGACTTGCGGGTTATTACCAGAAGTTTATAGAGGGATTCTCCCGGATAGCTCTCCCACTCACATATCTGATGAAGAAGGAGACGTCTTTTGTTTGGACACCGCAGTGTGAGGCTGCTTTCCAGGAGCTGAAGGGTCGGCTTACCTCGGCCCCTATCCTTGCCCTTCCATCTAAGAAGGAAGGATTTCAGCTTTATACAAATGTGTCATCTCAGGGGATGGGTATCGTTCTGATTCAGAACGGGCACGTGATAGCTTATGCCTCTAGACAGCTGAAGAAACAAAAACAAAACTACCTAGTGCATGACCTGGATATGGGGGCGGTTATCTTCGCTCTGAAGATCTGGAGGCACTATCTATACGGTGTCCATTGTTATAGTTTCTTAGATCACATGAATTTGAAGTACATGGGCACACAGAAGGAACATCTGACAACGATGCTGGGTAGAGTTTTTGTCAGAATATCAGTACATCATGCACTATCATCCTAGGAAGGACAATGTGGTAGCAGACGCTCTACGCCGGAGAGCCGCTACACCAGGAGTGTTGGGTATTGTATCCACAATTACCTGGATTTGATGAAGCCACATGTCAGGCTAAGATGAATTCACAATGTATTTGATGAAACCTCTCAAGTTGTGCTTGCAGTTGTTCCACGCTAAGTGCACACCAATGTCAGGGTGCAGTAGGTCAATATACACGGGTCTGCACGTCGTAATTCCTCGTTGAGGAGATCAGTGTGTTGGCCTACGTGTACTCTCTCTATTGGAGTGCACTTACTTTCAAGTACAGGGCCGTGTTTATGCAAGAGCAGACAAGGAGCAAGGATGGGTCAAGGAGCAGCTCTTGGGTGGAAAGACGAAAATTCGTCTAAGTCTAATTCGACGAGAATCACCAAGTGATTCTCGCCGATTCGGCGAGAATCACTAGTGATTCTCGCCGACTCTATCCGGCTACCTCAAAACAGTGCCAAGTAGGATTCGGCGAGAATCACTAGTGATTCTCGCCGAACCTATCGTTGAGCAGATCATGAGTAACAAGTAATATTCGTTGAGAATCAACAAGTGATTCGGCGAGAATCACTAGTGATTCTCGACGAATCGTCGAGAATCACTAACTGATTCTCGCCGATTCGTCGAGAATCACCTGCGATTCTCGCCGATTTTGACTTAGCGATTTCTCTGGAAACTGCTGGACCGGATTCTGCTGCTGGACTATGTTGAACCGGAATTAGGGTTTCCTTCAGGTGGGACCCACAACGGTCATTTAGGAGTATACGTGTGTATAAATACACGGGTATTTTTGAACAGTAAGAAAAGCGAAGAAGAAAAGAAATACGCGAGCCGCAACGTGACCTAGATCGTCGTTTCCGCTCCGCCGCCGCCCCCGCCGCTCGTGCCAAGTTGTTCGCCGGTTGATCATGGTTTCGCCCAAATCCTCCTGCGACAGAAGCCTAGCTAAGCTCAGTGTCTCACGTGTCTAACCGGAGATCTCTTGTCTCTCGATTTGTAGATCGGGAAAATCTTCCCCATCCGAATCGATCGAGACGATTGATCCTAGTGTGACCGTTGGTAGAACTAGCTAGCTTCGCTACGAAGTTTGGATCTCTAAAGAACTGCAGCTCGCACATCGTTGTTGACACCGATCCCGTGAACCTTGCCGCCGCTCATCTTGCCGCCGCCGATTCCGGGGAGATTCTCTCCAAGTGTGATCTTGGGTAGTGGACTCTTCGTGGACTTCAAAAACACGTCGTCAACGAAGAGGGACACCTAAGTCTCCAAACGTAGTTTGTATCTCTTGTACATTCAAGTTTTACTTTTGTTGTAAAGGAACGGTGGTTCCTAGTTGTAAGGGTTGGGTGCAACCCGTGGTGTGGGAGTGTTGACTCCTACGTGTGAAAGGGTTCCTTCCGATAGTGCAAGGATTGGATTTCAATCCTGTTGGAGAAGTGACCGAGTCGTCCCTGGTTGGGAGATAGGTCGAAGGGGGAAAGTGGATGTACCCAAGTCGGGGAACCACTATAAATAGCTTGTGTATTCTGTGTGTTGTGCTGTTTATTTTTATTGTGCAGGTACAATCTTAAATTCCGCAAAAATGCTGCACGTCACCTATTCCCCCCCCCCCCCCATAGGTGAACATAGTTGACACTAGGTGGACTTTCAAGTGGTATCAGAGGGAGGTTACTCATCAAAAAGGTTTACACCTTGAGTAGAATCCTACCACCAGTGTCAGAAGCATGGAGCTGGATTATGAGATATCACCACTAAGACTCCCCACATGCACAAAGGAGTATTATCCCGTCTGGAGGATGAGAGTGTCGTATCACTTGGATGCTATCGATCCTCGAGCATCTTTCATCCTGGAAGAGGGTCCGTTTATTCCTATGAAGACCTCCGACTCTGGAAAGAATATCCAAGTGCCCAAGTGCATTGCTGAGATGTCAGAGACGGAACTTTCATTATTTAATTTGGACAAGAGGATTCGTCAAATTATCATGGATATCTGGTCTGGAGCTTCTCGCTCTAGATTGGAAAAATGTAGGACGGCGAAATCTATGTGGGTGATGATCTCAGAGCTGATGGGGGGGTCTGAGAAAGCTGGAATCTACTGTCAACCAGAGGATGAAGCCTATGTGGGGGTCCTCACCTCTGAAGATGAAGGCAAGGATCTCTCGGACAGCATCAGAGCTCCAGTGTCCGTGTCAGAGACTGAAGAGGCCAGTGAGGAAAGCAGCTCTGATGAGGATGACACAATGGTCACTGGCTCTAATGACAATAACACTGAAGAGCAGGTAACATCTTCATCCTGCCCCGTCTCTCTTGAAGTTTCTGAAGACAGGAACTGCTTTCCTTCAGAAAATTCTGATTCTCTGAAGAGAGCCCTTCAGACAAGCAACCTACTTGTTGAGGAGCAAGCTCAAGAGATTGCTCGACTAAAGATCTTGTTGGTTCTCCAATTGGCATCCAACAAGGTCAAGGACTCTAAAATCTTAGCTCTAGAGAGTAGTCTAGAGAATGAGAAAAGAATAGTATCAAACTTTTCCAAGGTTGATGCTATAAAAAGAAAGCAAGAAAATGGGTGGATCTCCTGGATTATCAATTCGTGGAGAAATGGGGAAACGGTATTCCGACCCCCCACTCCAAGCAAGAAGGCAACTCATCATGCCTTCAGGTATGACCACAGGAATAATCGTGGTCACTGTAAGGGTGATTTGTCCTCATGTGGAGACACCCGTAGTGCAAGGGCCGTCGTGGCCACCCATGAGAGAATACCGAAGGCTCATTCTGAGCCCTTTGTATTCACTGCCACTGCTTCAACTCGGTGTGAATCTGCATGTACCAGCTCACAGAACACTTCTCACCACCCGAGGACACAGGACAGGGAGGTTAGAAGTCATGGTGTAAGTTTTCATGGGGCCTCTGGAAGGGGGATGCCTGAAAGGATGGCACCACCTCCCCGGCCTCATGACGCTCGCAACATGCATTCCTTCCACCCTTCCACGTGTCACGGTGGAAGAGGAAATTATGTGAGGAGATCATGCCCTATCCCGTTTAGACCTAGGACCGTGACTACCTCAGTCACTAGATCAGGTCAGAAACGACGATACAACATTCACCCGTGTTAGTGCTGTGGCAAAGTGGGACACTTTGCCATCGACTGTTGGCACAACCCCTCTGTGTCAAGGGCAAGGGCCTATCCACATTTTCTGGGCAGAGGTAGTCTTCCTGACAGGTTTTCTGAAGGAAGGCAGTCGAGTGCTTATGCTAACAGGAACCTAGGACCCAATATGATTTGGGTTCCTAAGGTAAAGTAATTCTTTCTTGCAGGGTAGTCTAGGTTCCCGTAACTGATGGGAACTAGACAGTAGGTGTTTCAAGACTTAATTGGAACATGCATCTGGAATAACAGCAGTGATATCTATATGAGCAAACTCACATCGAGCACCTGGTATGTTATAGTCAGAGAGACTAAATGATAACTCTCATGTTCCCAGGTATTTTTCATCAGCTCCAAGACTTGAGTCGTTTTCCATCGACAGTTACATATATATATATATATCTTTATATATATACATATATATGTATACGTGTATGTGTGCGCATCCAAGGATAGGGTAACACGATGAATATAAACCTTAGATACCCCATTAAAGAGTTATCAGAAATTCCACTGGTAGACTCGAAATCTAACATCTACAGGCTTAAATTAGTTCACTAAAAACTAGCGAAGATTGCCATCAAGAAATGTATGGAAAAGCCGGTTCAAACCCTAATAGCTTGGCTTTAAGGAGTATCTATATAGTTAGAAGACTTTCGAATTAACTTAGACAAACGGAAACCGTGAGAATCCCATTTAACTCGTCGAGCTTGGATTTAAGGAGAATCCCATTCCCGCCGACCCTTCACCTCCCGTAGGAATCCCGCCGAAGAACGCTCTCCGCAGGAAAGCTCGCCGATTCTCGCCGCAATGGAAGCTCGCCGAATCGACTCCATCTCCGCAGGAAACTCGCCGACTCCCGCAAGACTCTCGCCGAATCGGTCTCCATCGAAGGTCTCTCACCGAATCCCGCAAGATTAACCGAAGGTTTCCCGCAAGTTTCTCACCGATGATCTCTCCCGGGTTCGATTCTTCCTTCCAGGAATTTCTCCGCGTGCACTCATCGGGTGTCCCTCGTCTTCATCAAACTAACTCACCGTCTACGCCTTTAGGTAACCACCCCCTCACCCTTACTTGGACTTGATCACTAGTGTCGCTTTCTTTTTGATTTTTGATTAAGCGTAGAGTAGGGATTCTCTCCCTAGGTGTGCAATGGCTCCAAGGACAACCGCTGGGCTGGTCACTGGATGCGAGCTGGTTCGCACAGGGTTCTCTCATACCTCTGACGAATTCAGAAACATCATACTCATGCTGGAAGAGGCTGGGCTTTCATTCGTACTGGAGCACCCGTGTAAAATCTTGGACAAAGAGGTGCTGGAGTTCTTTGCTACCGCCAGACTCCGAAATGAAGACTCTCTTATCAAGAGCAAGGTGGCTGGGGCAAAGATCAAGATGTCTGCCAGCAAGCTGACCCGCTTCCTGCAGCTCTCTAGCTCGGAGCACGAGGACTATTTTGAGGAAGAAGATAAAACCAGGACTCTCTTTTTTTGTGTTCTCTCACGAGGAACTCGGTTGATAAAGCGCAAGGATATGAATGAAGAAGGGAAGCTTCTGTCAGACATAATCGGAAAAGTACTCATCTGCAAGCCAGGCTCTCATGACCATATCTCTGCAGACATGTTCAAGATCCTGGTGGCAATTGTCTGCCGAAAAAGGTTCAACTGGGGGGATTTGCTGTTTGAGAAGATAAAGGACACCATGAGATCTCCGAGCTTTGGCCGAATCATAAGTTTGTATCTCAATCAGCTGAATGGAGACAAGTATGACATGAGTAAAGGTGTAACGCCCCGAATTTTGTGTGCGAGTTGGTCGCGAAAAAAAAGAGTTTTTGGTGCATGTAGGGGTACACGGCCTAGGACACGGGCGTGTCCAAGGCCGTGTCTGGCTGGTGATTTTTTGGTCGTTTTCAACCCGAGAAGGACACGGCCAGGAACACGGCCAGATGACACGGGCGTGTCATCCGACACGGGCGTGTGTCAACCCGTGTCCCTACCCGTGTCTTGATGGGTCGTGTCCGTTGCCGTGGCGGTTATGCGTGACACGCCCACGAACACGGGCGTGTCGAGGAACCCGACACGGGCGTATCAGGTCAGACACGGGCGTGTCTTGGCCCGTGTGCGTTTCTCAGTTCGATGATCGTGCCTGGATCGAGGCACATGGCCATGGACACGGCCGTGTGCCAAGCCGTGTGCGTCCCAGGTCTGGGGAATTTTGTGCAGATCCGAGCCATTCATTTTCTTTAATTAGGATCCGATGGCCCAGATTTAACCCTGCTCTGTTAAGGCCGGGAATAGGGAGTTATTCCCTCATTTTTCTCTCCAAAGTTCTCCCCTTCCAAAGTGAGAGAGGAGAGGAAGAAGAAGGAGGTTTCCGGCCGCCGGCGGAGCATCGGAGTACCGTTTTGAAATCGGAGAGCGGATCCGTGGAGGGAAGGTCATTGCGAAGAGTTCTAACCGCGTAGTTTTTCCATGGCGCCAAAACGGACTACAAGGGTAACGATTCTCAACTCGAGCGCTTGAAGCTCTTTCTTTCTGCATAGGGAATCCCGCTCCCGCGAGTATGCGGTGAGTGCGTGGTGTTCCTTGGGGTTGACGGGAATAGTCCCCCTTGTGTTGCATGTAGAGCCCGGAATCGTAAGTACGGGCATAGGCATTGTGTGTGAAGCCTACCCGGACGTGTTTTGTCTGGATCGATGATGTTGCATTTGAGGTGGTTTTGCCGGAGAAGACTCCGTGCTTTGGATTTTTCGGGTTTCCACGCGGTAGATTGGAGCAGGGATCCTTGAAGGTTAGCTTCAAGGCGCACCCGGAAAATTGAGCGGAAACGTGTTCTGCTAACTTGGCGGTCTGGGAACCGGCCTTGATCATAACTAGGTTATGAGATTGTTTTGGAAAATTTGGGATCCGAGAGAAGCTTGGACCGCGCAAAGTTCCTTAAATTGGACATGCGGCGTGAGCAACGGGCAAGTGGAATTGGACCTAGGCTATGTGGTTCGGTGCGAGAGACCCGAAGACGGGGACTGGCCGTTGGCATAGTCGGAGCCTTAGACGGTGGTCAGAAAGGCTAAATGCTCACATGTTGTTGCCATCCTGGGGGTGGTGGTGAATGCACTGATGGGTCAGGGTTCACCATGAATGTGCCCTGAGTGCACGGGGTGTTTGGCCGTGCGAGCCTACACCTGTGGCGAATTATAATTGCGCTATATATATATTGTTGGGCTAATGTTATGCAGGGAAAGAGCACCGCCGTCCCGAGTAAGGGGCGGGGTCGTTATAATTTGGTCGGCTTTTAGCTGACCGTTGCTTTATTTGCCACCGTGCGGTGGTATGTGCTTGCAGGTGCTGCGGAGCCGAGCGCCAAATAGCGGGCTGGAGCCCATGTTGCTGTGCTGGCCCTAGAAGGCCGTAGAATAGTTTTATTTATATATTTCATGTGTGGCCGGCCTGCGAGCCGATGTATGTAAAACACTATTTATGAAGTGAACATTTGTAAGGCCATAAGGCCATGTACCTGTTTCTGTGTATTTGGGGTTTCATTCCTGTTGTTGTAGCTGTGGACATTCATTTTGATGGATTTATTTTTGGGTTCTTTCAACTTTAAAAATCTTCCGCTAGAATGCTCTGTGATTAGGACGAGTAGTCTTAATTGGTTGGTTTGATTATTCATTTAGTAACCCTTCTGACTGTCTGTGGTATATGGCGTCGGGTTCCAGCTGGACCTTCTGTTATATGCCATGCGACGGATGGGGGTGTTACAAAAGGTGTTCCTATACACTACTTGAAGAAAATGGACTCAAGTGTTTTTGACAGATGGGAGAGGTGAATTGGGCAGGCTGTCGTGGAAGAACAACAGGACGTATCTCTAGCAGTAATCCCCAGTGAAATTCCTGATGCTTTGACTGCAGGAATTGAGGGGGAGCCTCTACCCACTCATGCTGATATCGTATCTGACATCTCCCAAATGGCCAGAGATGCTGTGGCAGATATACAAGAAGACCGTGAAGCTGTGCAAGAGAATGAGGAGGCCCTGAACCTGAACAATCTAGGAGCCGAAGGTGCGGTAGAGGAGACTGTTGACGAAGAGTTGGAAGATGATGTTGATGAACCTGATCTCATGGATGATGAAGGTGAAGAAGAAGGCAATGAAGGACAAGAAGCATTGGAGACTCAGGATATCATTGAACCTCCATCTGACAAGCACGCACCTGCGATCGTTTCTGAGAACATTGGTGCACGAGTGGAGGGGGAGTCCGAGAAATCTACCGATTCTGCAAGTATTCCACCCTTAGAGGTTGTGCTCCTGTCCAGCTCCATAGGCTCATCTGATGAAGTGCAAGGCCAAGAAGTGCCTCAGAATATTCCCCTACGAGATGATATAGCCACTCACACCGTGAATATCATTCAGGGCATAGTGGATGAGCTTAAAGCCTCTTTTGATAAAGCTCAAAATAAAATGCTGAAAAGAATTAAAAAATCTGAAAATCTCATGCTCAAGAACATGGTGGAGATCAATCATAAACTTGACATGATGGAAAAGAAATTTGAAGATAAGTATTCAGCGGCCGGCCAAGCTGTCACTCTTCTCATGGCCGGATTGAAAAAGAACACCGATACTCTTGCCATAGTAAATCAGAATGCTCATGTTGTAGCAAACAACATTCAAAAGTTTGACGGTAATATGGTAACTCTCAAAGCCAATCAGCAGGCCTTGGTCACTGAATTCTCCAGGACTACCAAGCATATTGATGACTCACTGCAATCCTATGCAAACTCCATCGTAGTCGAAGCCAAAAAGGGGGAGAAGGAATACATAGCTAAGATGGCTGAGCTTCGGGAAGTCATGATCAACAACTTCGAACAGTCAAACAAATATGTCTATGACAGTTGCTGGTGGATGCTCCAACCGGCGTTAGGCGTCATTTTGCCTGAAAATCCTGCGGGTATTCATGCTCCTGAGACTTCTACGACTGCTGAGGGAGTAAGTGCTGCTGAGGGAGTAAGTGCTGCAGATGTTCCCATGAGTGAAGCTGATGCCAGGGCTATTTCCAAAGCAAAACGTTTGGCCATGTTTGACCAAGAGGCTCTAGCAAAAGCCAGGGACAAGAGAAAGTCTCAAGAAGGGACATCAAAGGAAACACAAGCTGCAAAGAGAATCAGACTAAGTGAGGAGGAAGTAAGAAACGAAAAGTGGAGTCCAGTTTAAAAGAATATCATCTTGGACACCTTCTGGCTACAAGAAAAAGGAGAAATCAATCGAAACGAAGTATATAGCCAGTATGAGTGGGAAATGCACAAGATGTATGAAGCGAAACGAAACATCTTCTTCAGGACCAACACGGGGGCAGATAAAGCTCCTCCTCCCAGATATTATCCGAAGCCCAAAGAATATATGGAGAGGAAAAGAAAGAAGTATTTGGCTCAAAAACTCAAGGATGACTTAGCCAAAGAAAAATAGTCAAAAATTTATAGCTTGTCATTCTCTCTTAAGAACAATTAATGGTTATTGTTATTATTTGAACAATCTTGAGATTATGTATATATATATATATATATATATATATATATATATATATATATATATATATATATATATATATATATATATATGCATTTGAATTTATGAATGACTCAAGTCTTGATTTGTCTGCCCATATTATCTTGTGCTGCATATTTAAATTTTGAATGTTGTTTATATTATTTGATTGGTGTTATTCATCTTAGCTAGTAGGGTTTTGGCTTCATCAAATAGGGGGAGATTGTTGGGTATTGTATCCACAATTACCTGGATTTGAGGAAGCCACCTGTCAAGCTAAGATGAATTCACAATGTATTTGATGAAACCTCTCAAGTTGTGCTTGCAGTTGTTCCACGCTAAGTGCACACCAATGTCAGGGTGCAGTAGGTCAATATACACGGGTTTGCACGTCGTAATCCCTCGTTGAGCAGATCAGTGTGTTGGCCTACGTGTACTCTCTCTATTGGAGTGCACTTACTTTCAAGTACAGGGCCGTGTTTATGCAAGAGCAGACAAGGAGCAAGGATGGGTCAAGGAGCAGCTCTTGGGTGGAAAGACGAAAATTCGTCTAAGTCTAATTCGACGAGAATCACCAAGTGATTCTCGCCGATTCGGCGAGAATCACTAGTGATTCTCGCCGAATCGTCGAGAATCATTAGTGATTCTCGCCGACTCTATCCGGCTACCTCAAAATGATGCCAAGTTGGATTCGGCGAGAATCACTAGTGATTCTCGCCGAACCCATCGTTGAGCAAATCATGAATAACAAGTAATATTCGTTGAGAATCAACAAGTGATTCGGCGAGAATCACTAGTGATTCTCGACGAATCGTCGAGAATCACTAACTGATTCTCGCCGATTCGTCGAGAATCACCTGCGATTCTCGCCGATTTTGACTTAGCGATTTCTCTGGAAGCTGCTGGACCGGATTCTGCCGCTGGACTATGTTGAACCGGAACTAGGGTTTCCTTCAGGTGGGACCCACAACGGTCATTTAGGAGTATACGTGTGTATAAATACACGGGTGTTTTTGAACAGTAAGAAAAGCGAAGAAGAAAAGAAATACGCGAGCCGCAACGTGACCTAGATCGCCGTTTCCGCTCCGCCGCCGCCGCCGCCGCTCGCGCCAAGTTGTTCGCCGGTTGATCGTGGTTTCGCCCAGATCCTCCTGCGACAGAAGCCTAGCTAAGCTCAGCGTCTCACGTGTCTAACCGGAGATCTCTTGTCTCTCGATTTGTAGATCGGGAAAATCTTCCCCATCCGAATCGATCGAGACGATTGATCCTATTGTGACCGTTGGTAGACCTAGCTAGCTTCGCTACGAAGTTTGGATCTCTAAAGAACTGCATCCGCACATCGTTGTTGTCGCCGATCCCGTGAACCTTGTCGCCGCTCATCTTGCCGCCGCCGGTTCCGGGGAGATTCTCTCCAAGTGAGATCTTGGGTAGTGGACTCTTCGTGGACTTCAAAAACACGTCGTCAACGAAGAGGGACACCTAAGTCTCCAAACGTAGTTTGTATCTCTTGTACATTCTAGTTTTACTTTTGTTGTAAAGGAACAGTGGTTCCTTGTTGTAAGGGTTGGGTGCAACCCGTGGTGTGGGAGTATTGACTCCTACGTGTGGAAGGGTTCCTTCCGATAGTGTAAGGATTGGATTTCAATCCTGTTGGAGAAGTGACCGAGTCGTCCCTGGTTGGGAGATAGGTCGAAGGGGGAAAGTGGATGTACCCAAGTCGGGGAACCACTATAAATAGCTTGTGTATTCTGTGTGCTGTGCTGTTTATTTTTATTGTGCAGGTACAATCTTAAATTCTGCAAAAATGCTGCACGTCACCTATTCCCCCCCCCCCCCCCGCCATAGGTGAAGATAGTTGACACTAGGTGGACTTTCAAGTGGTATCAGAGGGAGGTTACTCATCAAAAAGGTTTACACCTTGAGTATAATCCTGCCACCAGTGTCAGAAGCATGGAGCTGGATTATGAGATATCGCCATTAAGACTCCCCACATGCACAAAGGAGTATTATCTCGTCTGGAGGATGAGAGTGTCGTATCACTTGGATGTTCTCGATCCTCGAGCATCTTTCATCCTGGAAGAGGGTCCGTTTAATCCTATGAAGACCTCCGACTCTGGAAAGAATATCCAAGTGCCCAAGTGCATTGCTGAGATGTCAGAGATGGAACTTTCATTATTTAATTTGGACAAGAGGATTCGTCAAATTATCATGGATATCTGGTCTGGAGCTTCTCGCTCTAGATTGGAAAAATGTAGGACGGCGAAATCTATGTGGGTGATGATCTCAGAGCTGATGGGGGGGTCAGAGAAAGCTGGAATCTGCTGTCAACCAGAGGATGAAGCCTATGTGGGGGTCCTCACCTCTGAAGATGAAGGCAAGGATCTCTCGGACAGCATCAGAGCTCCAGTGTCCGTGTCAGAGACTGAAGAGGCCAGTGAGGAAAGCAGCTCTGATGAGGATGACACAATGGTCACTGGCTCTAATGACAATAACACTGAAGAGCAGGTAACTTCTTCATCCTGCCCCGTCTCTCTTGAAGTTTCTGAAGACAGGAACTGCTTTCCTTCAGAAAATTCTGGTTCTCTGAAGAGAGCCCTTCAGACAAGCAACCTACTTGCTGAGGAGCAAGCTCAAGAGATGGCTCGACTGAAGATCTTGTTGGTTCTCCAATTGGCATCCAACAAGGTCAAGGACTCTAAAATCTTGGCTCTACAGAGTAGTCTAGAGAATGAGAAAAGAATAGTATCAAACTTTTCCAAGGTTGATGCTATAAAAAGAAAGCAAGAAAATGGGTGGATCTCCCGGATTATCAATTCGTGGAGAAATGGGGAAACGGTATTCCGACCCCCCACTCCAAGCAGGAAGGCAACTCATCATGCCTTCAGGTATGACCACAGGAATAATCGTGGTCACTGTAAGGGTGATCTGTCCTCATGTGGAGACACCCGTAGTGCAAGGGCCGTCGTGGCCACCCATGAGAGAATACCGAAGGCTCATTCTGAGCCCTTTGTATTCACTGCCACTGCCTCAACTCGGTGTGAATCTGCATGTACCAGCTCACAGAACACTTCTCACCACTCGAGGACACAGGACAGGGAGGTTAGAAGTCATGGTGTAAGTTTTCATGGGGCCTCTGGAAGGGGGATGCCTGAAAGGATGGCACCACCTCCCCGGCCTCATGACGCTCGCAATATGCATTCCTTCCACCCTTCCACATATCACGGTGGAAGAGGAAATTGTGTGAGGAGATCATGCCCTATCCCGTTTAGACCTAGGACCGTGACTACCTCAGTCACTAGGTCAGGTCAGAAACGGCGATACAACATTCACCCGTGTTGGTGCTGTGGCAAAGTGGGACACTTTGCCATCGACTGTTGGCACAACCCCTCTGTGTCAAGGGCAAGGGCCTATCCACATTTTCTGGGCAGAGGTAGTCTTCCTGACAGGTTTTCTGAAGGAAGGCAGTCGAGTGCTTATGCTAACAGGAACCTAGGACCCAATATGATTTGGGTTCCTAAGGTAAAGTAATTCTTTCTTGCAGGGTAGTCTAGGTTCCCGTAACTGATGGGAACTAGACAGTAGGTGTTTCAAGACTTAATTGGAACATGCATCTGGAATAGCAGCAGTGATATATATATGAGCAAACTCACATCGAGCACCTGGTATGTTATAGTCAGAGAGACTAAATGATAACTCTCATGTTCCCAGGTATTTTTCATCAGCTCCAAGACTTGAGTCGTTTTCCATCGACAGTTACATATATATATATCTTTATATATATATACATATATATGTATATGTGTATGTGTGCGCATCCAAGGATAGGGTAACACGATGAATATAAACCTTAGATACCCCATTAAAGAGTTATCGGAAATTCCACTGGTAGACTCGAAATCTAACATCTACAGGCTTAAATTAGTTCACTAAAATTTGTGAAGATTGCCATCAAGAAATGTATGGAAAAGCCGGTTCAAACCCTAATAGCTTGGCTTTAAGGAGTATCTATATAGTTAGAAGACTTTCGAATTAACTTAGACAAACGGAAACCGTGAGAATCCCATTTAACTCGTCGAGCTTGGATTTAAGGAGAATCCCATTCCCGCCGACCCTTCACCTCCCGTAGGAATCCCGCCGAAGAACGCTCTCCGCAGGAAAGCTCACCGATTCTCACCGCAAGGGAAGCTCGCCGAATCGACTCCATCTTCGCAGGAAACTCGCCGACTCCCGCAAGACTCTCGCCGAATCGGTCTCCATCGAAGGTCTCTCACCAAATCCCACAAGATTAACCGAAGGTTTCCAGCAAGTTTCTCACCGACGATCTCTCCCGGGTTCGATTCTTCCTTCCAGGAATTTCTCCGCGTGCACTCATCGGGTGTCCCTCGTCTTCATCGAACTAACTCACCGTCTACGCCTTTAGGTAACCACCCCCTCACCCTTACTTGGACTTGATCACTAGTGTCGCTTCCTTTTTGATTTTTGATTAAGCGTAGAGTAGGGATTCTCTCCCTAGGTGTGCAATGGCTCTAAGGACAACCGCTGGGCTGGTCACTGGATGCGAGCTGGTTCGCACAGGGTTCTCTCATACCTCTGACGAATTCAGAAACATCATACTCATGCTGGAAGAGGCTGGGCTTTCATTCGTACTGGAGCACCCGTGTAAAATCTTGGACAAAGAGGTGTTGGAGTTCTTTGCTACCGCCAGACTACGAAATGAAGACTCTCTTATCAAGAGCAAGGTGGCTGGGGCAAAGATCAAGATGTCTGCCAGCAAGCTGACCCGCTTCCTGCAGCTCTCTAGCTCGGAGCACGAGGACTATTTTGAGGAAGAAGATAAAACCAGGACTGTCTTATTTTGTGGTCTCTCACGAGGAACTCGGTCGATAAAGCGCAAGGATATGAATGAAGAAGGGAAGCTTCTGTCAGACATAATCGGAAAAGTACTCATCTGCAAGCCAGACTCTCATGACCATATCTCTGCAGACATGTTCAAGATCCTGGTGGCAATTGTCTGGCGAAAAAGGTTCAACTGGGGGGATTTGTTGTTTGAGAAGATAAAGGACACCCTGAGATCTCCGAGCTTTGGCCAAATCATAAGTCTGTATCTCAATCAGCTGAATGGAGACAAGTATGACATGAGTAAAGGTGTTCCTCTACACTACTTGAAGAAAATGGACTCAAGTGTTTTTGACAGATGGGAGGGGCGAATTGGGCAGGCTGCCGTGGAAGAACAACAGGACGTATCTCTAGCAGTAATCCCCAGTGAAATTCCCGATGCTTTGACTGCAGGAATTGAGGGGGAGCCTCTACCCACTCATGCTGATATCGTATCTGACATCTCCCAAATGGTTAGAGATGCTGTGGCAGATATACAAGAAGACCGTGAAGCTGTGCAAGAGAATGAGGAGGCCCTGAACCTGAACAATCTAGGAGCCGAAGGTGCGGTAGAGGAGACTGCTGACGAAGAGTTGGAAGATGATGCTGATGAACCTGATCTCATGGATGATGAAGGTGAAGAAGAAGGCAATGAAGGACAAGAAGCATTGGAGACTCAGGATATCATTGAACCTCCATCTGACAAGCACGCACCTGCGATCGTTTCTGAGAACATTGGTGCACGAGTGGAGGGGGAGTCCGAGAAATCTACCGATGCTGCAAGTATTCCACCCTTAGAGGTTGTGCTCCTGTCCAGCTCCATAGGTGCATCTGATGAAGTGCAAGGCCAAGAAGTGCCTCAGAATATTCCCCTACGAGATGATATAGCCACTCACACCGTGAATATCATTTAGGGCATAGTGGATGAGCTTAAAGCGTCTTTTGATAAAGCTCAAAATAAAATGCTGAAAAGAATTAAAAAATCTGAAAATCTCATGCTCAAGAACATGGTGGAGATCAATCATAAACTTGACATGATGGAAAAGAAATTTGAAGATAAGTATTCAGCGGTCGTCCAAGCTGTCACTCTTCTCATGGCCGGATTGAAAAAGAACACCGATACTCTTGCCATAGTAAATCAGAATGCTCATGTTGTAGCAAACAACATTCAAAAGTTCGACGGTAATATGGTAACTCTCAACGCCAATCAGCAGGCCTTGGTCACTGAATTCTCCAGGACTACCAAGCATATTGATGACTCACTGCACTCCTATGCAAACTCCATCGCAGTCGAAGCCAAAAAGGGGGAGAAGGAATACATAGCTAAGATGGCTGAGCTTCGGGAAGTCATGATCAACAACTTCGAACAGTCAAACAAATATGTCTATGACAGTTGCTGGTGCATGCTCCAACCGGCGTTAGGCGTCGTTTTGCCTGAAAATCCTGCGGGTATTCATGCTCCTGAGACTTCTACGGCTGCTGAGGGAGTAAGTGTTGCTGAGGGAGTAAGTGCTGCAGATGTTCCCATGAGTGAAGCTGATGTCAGGGCTATTTCCAAAGCAAAATGTATGGCCATGTTTGACCAAGAGGCCCTAGCAAAAGCCAGGGACAAGAGAAAGTCTCAAGAATGGACATTAAAGGAAACACAAGCTGCAAAGAGAATCAGACTAAGTGAGGAGGAAGTAAGAAACGAAAAGTGGAGTCCAGTTTCAAAGAATATCATCTTGGACACCTTCTGGCTACAAGAAAAAGGAGAAATCAATCGAAACAAAGTATACAGCCAGCATGAGTGGGAAATGCACAAGACGTATGAAGCGAAACGAAACATCTTCTTCAGGACCAACACAGCGGCAGATAAAGCTCCTCCTCCCAGATATTATCCGAAGCCCAAAGAATATATGGAGAGGCAAAGAAAGAAGTATTTGGCTCAAAAACTCAAGGATGACTTAGCCAAAGAAAAATAGTCAAAAATTTATAGCTTGTCATTCTCTCTTAAGAACAATTAATGGTTATTGTTATTATTTGAACAATCTTGAGATTATGTATATATATATATATATATATATATATATATATATATATATATATATATATATATATATATGCATTTGAATTTATGAATGACTCAAGTCTTGATTTGTCTGCCCATATTATCTTGTGCTGCATATTTAAATTCTGAATGTTGTTTATATTATTTGATTGGTGTTATTCATCTTAGCTAGTAGGGTTTTGGCTTCGTCAAATAGGAGGAGATTGTTGGGTATTGTATCCACAATTACCTGGATTTGAGGAAGCCACCTGTCAAGCTAAGATGAATTCGCAATGTATTTGATGAAACCTCTCAAGTTGTGCTTGCAGTTGTTCCACGCTAAGTGCATACCAATGTCAGGGTGCAGTAGGTCAATATACACGGGTCTGCACGTCGTAATCCCTCGTTGAGCAGATCAGTGTGTTGGCCTACGTGTACTCTCTCTATTGGAGTGCACTTACTTTCAAGTACAGGGCCGTGTTTATGCAAGAGCAGACAAGGAGCAAGGATGGGTCAAGGAGCAGCTCTTGGGTGGAAAGACGAAAATTCGTCTAAGTCTAATTCGACGAGAATCACCTAGTGATTCTCGCCGATTCGGCGAGAATCACTAGTGATTCTCGCCGAATCGTCGAGAATCATTAGTGATTCTCGCCGACTCTATCCGGCTACCTCAAAACGGTGCCAAGTAGGATTCGGCGAGAATCACTAGTGATTCTCGCCGAACCCATCGTTGAGCAGATCATGAATAACAAGTAATATTCGTTGAGAATCAACAAGTGATTCGGCGAGAATCACTAGTGATTCTCGACGAATCGTCGAGAATCACTAACTGATTCTCGCCGATTCGTCGAGAATCACCTGCGATTCTCGCCGATTTTGACTTAGCGATTTATTTGGAAGCTACTGGACCAGATTCTGCCGCTGGACTATGTTGAACCGGAACTAGGGTTTCCTTCAGTTGGGACCCACAACGGTCATTTAGGAGTATACGTGTGTATAAATACACGGGTATTTTTGAACAGTAAGAAAAGCGAAGAAGAAAAGAAATACGCGAGCCGCAACGTGACCTAGATCGTCGTTTTCGCTCCGCCGCCGCCGCCGCTCGCACCAAGTTGTTCGTCGGTTGATCGTGGTTTCGCCCAGATCCTCCTGCGACAGAAGCCTAGCTAAGCTCAGAGTCTCACGTGTCTAACCGGAGATCTCTTGTCTCTCGATTTGTAGATCGGGAAAATCTTCCCCATCCGAATCGATCGAGACGATTGATCCTAGTGTGACCGTTGGTAGACCTAGCTAGCTTCGCTACGAAGTTTGGATCTCTAAAGAACTGCAGCCGCACATCGTTGTTGCCGCCGATCCTGTGAACCTTTCCGCCGCTCATCTTGCCGCCGCCGGTTCCGGGGAGATTCTCTCCAAGTGAGATCTTGGGTAGTGGACTCTTCGTGGACTTCAAAAACACGTCGTCAACGAAGAGGGACACCTAAGTCTCCAAACGTAGTTTGTATCTCTTGTACATTCTAGTTTTACTTTTGTTGTAAAGAAACAGTGGTTCCTAGTTGTAAGGGTTGGGTGCAACCCGTGGTGTGGGAGTGTTGACTCCTACGTGTGGAAGGGTTCCTTCCGATAGTACAAGGATTGGATTTCAATCCTGTTGGAGAAGTGACCGAGTCATCCCTGGTTGGGAGATAGGTCGAAGGGGGAAAGTGGATGTACCCAAGTCGGGGAACCACTATAAATAGCTTGTGTATTCTGTGTGCTGTGCTGTTTATTTTTATTGTGCAGGTACAATCTTAAATTCCGCAAAAACGCTGCACGCCACCTATTCCCCCCCCCCCCATAGGTGAAGATAGTTGACACTAGGTGGACTTTCAAGGAGCAAGGCCTCAGTGATGGCTATGAAGTTGGTGCATATATTGGAAGATATGCAGATATTACCGGTATCCGAGGATGATCCAGATCTTTACGAGGAGTACCTGGCGTCGATGAGTACCATAGACGACATCCGGGATTGCATCAGGGACAGTCAGAGGCTGGATGCGAGGATGGAGCCGATTTTCAGGGCCTCGGAGGAAGGCACAACAAGGAATTAATCTCTGAGAGATGGGATGTTATGCTTTTGAGGCCGAGTTTATATATCGGTAGGAGGCCGAATTCGGGAGGATATCATGATAGAGGCTCACTACAACAGGATATTCAGTGAACCCAGGGATCACGAAGATTGTAACGGATCTGAAGAGAACAATGTATTGGCCTGGAATGAAGAAGAATATCACATACTTTGTGATGCATTAAGAGGCTTGTCAGTTTTTAAAGGCGTAGTGCAAGAGTTCAGCCAGGTTATTGCAACCACTTCTGGTGTCGGAGTGGAAGTTTGAGGATATAGCCATGGATTTCATACATGGCCTGCCCCGATCCCATGCGGGGAACGACTCGATCTGGGTCATCGTCAACAAGTTGACAAAGGTGGCCAAATTTATTACAGTCAGTAAGGATACTTCAGTCGGTGATCTGGTGCGGAGATTTGTGGAGCAGTTTGTCTGTTACCATGGAGTACCCAGGGCAATCGTGTCAGATCGGGATGGACGGTTTACGTCCAAGGAGTGGAGGTCAGTCCAGGCTTACTTGTGCTCTCGGTTGACGTTCAGCACAACCTTCCACCCTCAGAAGGACGGGCAGACAGAGCGCACTAACCGGACACTGGAGGATCTTTTGCGCTTATGCAGTTTGGACCATGGAGAGCCATGAGAGAGACTGTTGTCGCTTATCGAGTTCTCCTACAACAACAGTCATCAGTCCAGCATAGGCATGGCCCCCCTACGAGGTATTGTACGGACAAAGGTGCAGGACCACTACCTTGGATCCAGAATGAGGATCCAAGGTCACTCAGCTCAGAGTTTGTAGATGACACAAATGCTCAGGTGAGATTGATCCGGGATAGGATGTTGGAGGCCCAGAGTAGACAGGCCAAGTACTACGACGCAATGCATCGTCAAGTGAAGTTCCAGGTGGGAGACGTTGGATATCTACTACAAAGAGGTTATGATTATAGTTTACATATTACTTTTTTTCTCAATATTTGTTCACTAAAATTGTGTGTCGGTCATGCAGGAAAATATTATTTGGTAGACGTTGGATATCTACTACAAAGAGGTTATATAAAATCATATCCAGATACACGGTATCATCTTCCTGATTTTGCCCATGGTAATCGTCCAGCTGAAGGACTTCGAGAGATGTTTAATCAAGCAAATTCTTCCCTTATGAGTGTGATTGAACACACATTTGGTGTATGGAAGAAAAAGTGGGCAATATTGCATGATATGCCAAGCTATAGTTTTGAGAAACAGACACATATTGTCCTGACGATAATGGCTTTGCATAATTTTATACAGAGACATTCATCACATATAGATCCTGATTTTACATAAAGTTAGAGGATGTGTACGCTGAGCGGAGTAGACTCACAAAGACAACATGTTACATGCAATGATACATCAAGTGGTGTAGACGAGATGATATCACTACGTGAGTCTATAGCGCAACAACTCTATAAGGCAAGAAGGTAATATTTATTTCACATATTTTATATTTTAATTAGTTTAATATAAGATTCTAATTAAGATATTTTCAATTATGCAGGTGATACATTGAACTACTTGCATGCAGCTGATGGATCTGTGCGACGAGAGTTTAAATAATTTGTAACATTAATATCTGAAAAACATTCAAATTTTATTATGTATGTTATGTAATATTGGTCTTGTACATTTAAAACAATTTCAGGTATTAAGCACAAAAGTTAAATTAATTAGAAAAAATTCACTTATGAAAACTCCATTTTTGTCAAACAGTTTTTTTGAAACAGTTTATCAAAAAACTCTGCAAATCTTATTTCACAAAAATAGTTTTTAAATAAATTTCTGCTTTTCAGAAACAACATTTTTCCTATCAACAACTTTTCATCAGCAACAGCTTTCCCAAACGCACCCTAAGCCTCTCTCACATTCAACGATGATAATTCTATCACGATCTAGCTATCCTACGAATTTGAGAAACAATTTTGCCCGAATGTGGTGGTTGGTCAGTGCCTATGTCTCACCGAGAGACTTTTATGTTCATCCCTATATCTTTATTCCGCTAATGTTCATTGGGTTTTAGTATAGGTGCATCCCCAAGGAGGATACAATGTAGCAATAACTCGTTTACATGGGCTTAGCCATATCAAAACTCCGTGAGCTAAAAGTTATAGAACCAACTTCCCTACCACATGTTACAATCTAGTGTTGCACTAAGGATGGTTTTGAATAATTTGACCCGGTGGTAATTCAACAAAGGTATGTATGGCGTCAGAACGTCCTTAGCGGGTAACTTCCGATAAGGATCAGTATAGTAATTTACATACTAGTTAATTTATTGTTTATATATCAATCGCTCTTTTGATTCCCGTGCACTTTACTATTTTTGGGCACGATGAAAAGTGGTGAACTTGCCATGTTTTTCATTAATGTGATAGTGTTTTGGCCCTCCTACCTCATCCACCTCGCATTAAGATCGCAAAGAGTCCTTAGCCGCATAGATTGAAACAGATGTATCTGATGTTTTTTTTAGAGATTCTCCTGTTTTGAGGAAGTTCTTGTTTGAGAGTCATTTAAATTTGTTGTTATAGTTGATTCAATGCTTGTTCAAAAAATCTTATCGGGCCGGGCTTGGGCCGGACTTGCACAGGGCCGGTCAGGCAAAGACTTTTCGCCAACCGGGCTCGAGCCGGGGCTGACATGAGGCAGGATCTGGACACCGCTCAAAGAGGGGGCCTGCTAAGACAGGAAAGGCCGAGGAGGGTGGGGCAACATTTCCTAAAAGCGGAAAATCCCGCCAATAAATCCTGTCCACGCGGAATTTCCAAGAGGATACCCTGCCAGAAAATTCACTTGACCGGATTTCCTGATGGAAATCCCGCCCGGAGGCGGGATCTCTCGTCTTGGATGTCGGGTCAGGTCTAATTGGGCTTTTTCGGGATGGGGCTGAGCAGACTTCCCGGACCCGATCTTTTGGTACCCCACGAGTTGATTTGCACTTTATGATGTGTAGGAGACGAAGGCTCCGTTTGGGGAGACTTTTTTTCACGGTCAAGCGGTCACGAACGCATGAACCGGACCTTAATTAAGTCCCGGTTCATGCGGTCGTGACCGCTTGACCGGTGAAAATAAGTCCTCCCAAACGGAGCTACATCATTATTTCGGTATCACCTTCTTATGTACACCACATGTTTGTACAACCTACATCTTTTGGTACCCCACATGTTTGTTTTTATCTTATGTTCAAATTTTTATTTGATTTGTGTACAAACTCGTGTATTTATCTTAAGTTTCTATTTTTATTTGATTTGTTCAGCCACCTTGTTGAAACCGAAATCTCGGTCTCCTGTGGAGTTCGCTCTCGGGGAAGGGGTGGTCGTGCGCCTACTTCGCTCCTGCTAGCAAAACAACAAAAGAAACAAGAGGAAACGACTCAAGGGCTCGGTGGGGAGGACCCACCACAAATCCGGAAGATCTGAGAGCACTTCCCCTCCTTAACCAGAGGCCGAGCTAAGGTACCCTCAGAAAGCACTTGAAAACTGGAGCAGTAGAGCACAGTAAGCATGCCTTTCGGGGTACCCCTTGGGTCCTATTTATAGTTTTCAGGATATGAACTGCCAATAACCAAACCATACTGACCTGAAGTTACCAAAAAAACACTTGGATGAGTCTGCCAACATGCAACCTCCATTGTTTTGAAGCGTTATAGGCAGACCAGCGGGGGCAAAACAGTGAAAAGGCACCTCATATATCTGGGCGAGTTGGGGAGCCTGGCCACCTCGGCAGATCCTGCTCGACGGCTGTTACCGAGCTCCTCTGCGCGAGCGCGATTCGGGATGGCGAGCTCGCCCATCAGTCGGCTTTCATTAGCCGACCTCAGCTCGACGAATCCTGGCTTAGCTCGGCGTATTATCGAGCTCGCGGTCGACGAATGTCGAGCACGGGTTCGGCTTCTCCTCACCGAGCTCGCCCACAATCTTCAGTCCTTTGCGGGTCTTGCCTGTTGCTTGGACGATCTGAACCGTCCGGTGTAGTTCTTGGCGACCTCACTCGCCAGACACGGGGTTGTACACACCTCTTACAGTATAACTATTTATATGTATTTTTGCTTTTATTATATCATGTAATTATTTTTATTTTTTACAATCCTTATTGTCTAATGTGATGGTTTTCCCCTCGATTTTTCTAAGTCAAATCGAAAAAGGTTTCGGCCAAAGACCCGAGGAGAAAAAATCGCACGCAACCTCACCATAACGCAAGTACGGCACATGCAGAGAAGTGCACCACGCGGTCTGCGTGCCCGCGCGGCATGCACCCGCGCGGCCTCTCCCCCGCGAGCGGCCGCGCCACGAGCGGCCGGCCCCGTTCCTGCGAGCGCGCTCCGGTGACGACTGTCGCTGCTGCCGGTTATCATAGCCGTCTCCGGCCTCCCCGCCTCCGGGCGCCTTTCCTGGGCCGCCCGAACTACCCGCGCGGCACTCCAGTCATTTAGGCGAAATTGGTGATCCAGTTGACCGAAACGAAATGACGTCATTCACTAGAACAAATAACTCTCCGGCGCAATTACCACAATGATTATCCAGAAAACTATAAATAGGCATCAGATCTTCAGTTGAACACAAGCTACTCCAGAGGTCGAAGAGAGCTCTGAGATTTTCCGGCGGGATCATGGGCTTTGACCGATTCACCGGTCAGGAATTCACTCTGCTCCTCTCCTTGCGCTAAGGTACCAACATGCTTCAAGTCACGTCAATTGTCTCCACGAGAGCGCTCTCATATCAAGGCTTCGCATCAACGAGAGCGTTCAATTCCAAAGCTCCGTGGATTTTGAGAATTCTTTCCAGACGGAACGCTTCCACCAAAGTTCCGCGAGCTCAACAAGATTCCAAGATCGGAGCGCTTCTATCAAGACTCCGAGAATTTAGCTGTTTTCCTCTTTTTTTTTTACTTTGCAACTGTAACAGAGTAACGGTTTGTCGCCCTCTGAGATCAAATAAAATTTTATAAAACTCCGAGAAGCTAATGGATATTGGTTTGGCACATCTCCAGTCACGTGGTTTTTCATCTTATCCAGGCTTTCCACATAAAAAACGTCTCTTATTATTTGTTGTGCTTCATTTTGACTGTTTGCACGTCCGATCACTTAGAGGTCTTTTAAGATTTTTTTTATTTATTTCATACTATGACCATTAGCCATTATGAGAAACTTTAATCGAAAATTTTTTTCTTACTCTAATACAATGGGAAAATATACGATTTCTCCTAATCAAACGGTCCCCAAAATTTATTGGAATTGGGGACCAAACAAAAAAGTTTCTTAATTGGTTTGCAAATAAATTAATGGGTATTGGGTTTGAAAATTATAGGATTGCTTTTAGACAATGAATTGGGGACCCAAACACAAAAAGGTTTTTTTTCTCTCCGGCAGATTTTTTCATCGGAGGGAGTTTTTTCTTCTAGAAGCTGTTTGTTGGCCTGGTAAAAAATTTTTTGCCGTGCGTGAATTTTTCGTCAGAATTTGATATTCTTCGTAAGAGCTTTTTTCGCCCACGCATGTTTTTTTCGTCCGGACGTGATTTTTTCGCCTACGCGCGATGTTTCACCCTGGGGCGAATTTTTTGCCCAAGATCGTTTTTTTGCTCGGGTGTCATTTCTTTGCACGGATGAGTATTTTTTTCGTCCCGACGCGATTTGTTTCAAGCGAATGCATTTTTTTCGCGAAAATATCCAATTTGTGCTAAAATATCTCGCCGGAGCAAAAATATCGAGTCATTGAAAAAAATTTGTGCCCAGGCGGAAAATTCGAGTCCGCCCGAAAATTTCGCACCCGGCCAAAAATTTCGTTCTCAATCAAAAAATTCGTGCCCGAGCGAAAAATTGTAGTCTGCCGAAAATTTGGAATCCTGGCGCAAAAATTGCGTCCGCGCGAAATTATCGCGATCGGGCAAATAATTCGCGTTCAGGCGAAAAGTTCGCGGCCAGGCGAAAAAACCGCGGGTGGGCGAAAAATAACGGCCGTACGAAAAAACCACGGTCGGACGAAAAAATCGCAGCCGTAGAAAAAAAACAGCCGTCGGACAAAAAAACCACGGCCCGACGAAAAAAACGCCTCCAAACAAGCGGATCCTTATGAATGAATGAAATTTTAAAACAACATTTATGGACAAACTATCTAACATTCTACTGCTTATTCATCGCGCCCGGCCAAAAAATTTCGCGCCCGGCCAAAAATTTCATTTCGGGTGAAAAATTGGAGTCTGCTGAAAATTTGGCATCCTGTCGCAAAACTTGCGCCCGCGCGAAAATATCGCGACCGGGCAAATAATTCGCGGTGGGGCGAAAAGTTCGCGGGCAGACGAAAAAACCGCGGGTGGGCGAAAAATCACGGCCGGACGAAAAAACCACGGTCGGACGAAAAAATCGCAGCCGTACAAAAAAATAACCGCCGGACAAAAAAACCACGACCGGACGAAAAAACGCATCCAAACAAGCGGAACCTTATGAATGAATGAAATTTTAAAACAACATTTATGGACAAACTATCCAACATTCTACTGCTTATTCATCTTATTCATCCTTGCTTTTATGAAATCTCTAATCAACTATAAATTTTCAATCAGCAACTTATTCATCAATATAAACTGTTTTAAAAAGAGACATGTAATTTGTGTGCTGGTGTCCACACCACATTCTACGGCTTGGTTTGGCGCGCCGTTTTCGCTATGTAATTTGTGTGCTGGTGTCCACACCACATTCTACGGCTTGGTTTGGCGCGCCGTTTTCGCCGGCCGTTTGGGGGAAACGCCGTCTGACGGCGGGAAAACAAACGCCCTCCGGCAGCGTTTGTTCTATTTCAACGCGCAGCAAGGAGGAAACAACCTGATCCGCTCCGTTTCTACCCATGGGCTGCACCCACCCCGCCCAACCAAATTTAGCCTTAAACCCAAATTTAATTTAATATCAAACTGCGTCCAATCAACTAAAAAAGCCTATCATTGATGTCTTTTAATATAGCTATAGCCTATATAGTAGTTATATATTATAAATTCGAATTTGTCGAAGAGTGTAATAAATTTTTTTAAAAAATAACGCGGACATTTCGTGATGTGTGAGTTGTCGGTCCTATGAAGATTCCGTGAAAGCTTGGGTAAAATTGGTAAGGGTTACCCTGTCATCAAAGTGAAGGCTAGAAAGCTTACGGGGCAATGAGAACTTGTGTTGGTTAGAAGGGTACATGATAGATAATGTGACAATTGGGATCATCGTACCGCTTTTAGAGCCTCCAGTATTCATCTTACAATTTTACAATTTTACAATTTTACAGGCTCTGCGGCCCATGTGCGCACAATTAAATCCTTTCACGAGAGCTCCTTCTGTGAAATTGAATGCGACGGTTCTCATCAATTTAATTAATCCCATAACAGACTTGCTTCCACTAATTACCTTTTATTATCAATTTAAATATTATTACTATTTTATAGTTAACAAACAGTTGTAAGCAATCAAAATGATATGCAATTACGGCTCGGTTTAGGGAACTGGTGCAGCTGCATACGCAATTGGAGGGGGAAGATGAAAGCAACTCAAACAGCAGCACCTGCATTGCCAGTGGAAAGGAGCCTTTTTATCCCGCTTCAAATCATTTCAGGCTAATTTACAGAACTTTAGTTCAAAAAAATAATAATAATAGGAAATAAAAAAATGGGCATGGGATGATGGGAGTACAAAACAAAATAATTTATTTGAATATGAAAGTTAAGACAGATATAACATTCATAACGGACATACGTACACAATAGAAACCGTAAACATAATAATAATGTAAATGACAAAATAATAAGAGCAATAAAGCCTCTGTTTACGGCAGATGTAATGAAATCCCCCCAATGTCTAATTTTGTGCCGTGGAAGTTATGATGGCATGTAAAAAAAAAAAAAAAAAAAAGGAAAATGAAAAAGGGGTTAAGCTAAGCATGGTGTAATCTGGCCTGAGACCTGGAGGTTATCGATTCCTTTACAGATTGAACCAACAGCTCTGCGTTGGGATCATTGATCCACCCGTATTTCTCCATGAAGGGGTTGGCGAGGGTCTCCGGCGGGTAGGCCTTGATGCAATGTTCCCAGGCGCCGGGGTCCTCCATATCCCTGAGCACCACCCAGAGGCAGCTGTTGCACTTGAAGCCGGAGCCGAAGGTGAGCATCAGTACCCTGTGTCCCCTGCGCAGCTTCTTCTTCGCCTCCATGTATCCCAGCACGTACCAGACGCTGCTCGCCGAAGTGTTGCCGAAGCGGTGAAGGGTCATTCTGGACGGCTCCAGTGCTTTCTCGTCCAGACCGAGGCTCCGGCCGACGCCCTCGATGACGGCTTTCCCGCCGGTGTGGAGGCAGAAGTGATCCACCCCTGTTTTCATGTCCACGCTGCTGCTGAACGGATCCTGCTTCGCAGAAGACTTCTTTTTCCAAATGGATGCGAAGAGGTAGCGGCATATCTCTGCCATGGGCAGAATCCTGGGCGCTAGCTCTCGGAGATTTTCGAAGAAGGCCTGCGCCGCCGCCGTGGGAAGTTCGCGGCTGAGATGAAACCCGTGCCGACCTTCGTCGTCCTCTTTCTGACACGCGCATGTGTGCGCATCGTTGCTCCGGCCGAGGTGGGTGCGCACCAGCCGGCTCAGCTGCATCTTCCCGCGACGCTGGCCGAGTCCGGGGTCGTTGGTGAGGAGGGCGGCGCAGCCGCCGGAACGAAAAAGGCAGTTTCCGAGCATCATGGAGCGCCTGTTGCCGTTGTACCAGTTTGGGGCGATGGATTCGGAGGTCACCATCAGCGCGATCATTTTCTTGTGGGCTTTAAACATGTTTCGGATTAAATCGATTGAAATGAGGCTGGCGCTGCAGCCCATGCCGCTGAGGTTGTAGACCAGGATATCTTCCCGGAGGCGGTAGCGGTTGATGATCCTCGCGGCGAGGGACGGCGCCGGAGAGAACATGGAGACGTTGACAACAAGGATGTCGACGGCGGATGGTGGTATGTCGGGGCCGGCCCTGCGGAAGACCTCGTCCAGAACAGGGTTGAATGATTCCTCCATCTCGGAGATGGAATCGGCCAAAGAAGGACTGGCCTCGCGGCCCTCGATGATGTTGCGCGGCCCGTAGGTGGCCTCGCCGAGGCCGGATCCGACGATGACTTTCAGCAGAAATTTGTACTCGCTCAGCCCCAAGCAGTCGTTCCGCGCGATGATCTCGCCGCAGAGATCCGTGGGCAGCTGGCGGTCGTCGGTGGGCTTCAAGCAGACGTAATCCAGAAGGTAACAGCCGCTGTGCCGCCATCTGTCTAACAGATTCCATAACAGGACGAGCAGAGCATGGAGGAAGACCAGGGTGGATAACAGAGCCAAGAACTCCATTGCCGAGCTAGCTGCGGAAAAGCAAGCAAGCAAGCTCTTTGTTAGTGGTTTTGCTTTATCATGCTTTGACACCATTTATAAGCTTTTAGGCTTGCTGGTATCATGATGCCTGTAAAAGATGGATGAAGGTATCAGACATATTGCACATTTGTATATAGAAGAAGGAGAAGATGACGGACGAAGTGGGGGGGAGGAAGCGGTGGATCGAGAGCTTTGAATGCTCACTTGCAATAGCCTTATCTGCCCAACAACTTTTTGCTACTGCATGTCTACATTTCTCCTTGACATCATTGTCTAACTCCGGGCCTGGGCTTTTAGTTGCTTAGCTGTATTGTAAGCGGCAGCCTAACCTGCATCTTTCCATGGAAATATTAATTAATCCCTTTTCTTACACCTCAATTGCTATGTGGGAGTGGGGAGTGATGCATTCAGCATCATCTCCGCCATTAATGCGGGAGGATTTGTTAATTGCTTCATAAGAAAAGTTTGGACAGGGTATATAGTTTTCCAGCTGCGCCGTACGCGTATCATCTCTTTCAAAGGCTCTCTTTTGTTTTATGCTTTCTCTCCCCCTCATTTACCATTTATGGGACCTGATTTCAAGCTTTTTCTTTGTTTTTTTTTACCTTCTACCTCGGGCTCCCTGACTGTTTGACTAAGCGAAAAGTCAACTTACTCCATGAGTTTATAACATTCTTAAATAAAAATTTTTTAAAAAATTCAATTCCCTAAAATTTCCGGCATTTTCTCCAGTCACCATCTTGCTCGCTCGCAAAGGATGAGAATTTGAAATCCCCATCCTCTCCATTTGATATTTCTGACGAAATGGAGGTGATTCATTTGTCCATCTAATGGACAAGATTTTTCTCTGAAATATCTAAAGATGCAGAATTTTTTGATTTAAAAAAATATAAAAAGTTGAAAATTAGTGAACCCGTTTGATCCTATCGAGTGAAATCTGGACCGCGAAACGAATCCTCTCCATTTCATCAGAAATGAAGAGTATCCGGATTCGAGAAGTTGGTACGCTTAAATGCGCGTATTAATAGGTGTGAGATGCATATTTATCGCAGGATTTTGATTTCAGCAGCTGGATCTCGATCGTATCTACTGAAGATACAACCGTATGTACCGCTGGAGATACAACCGTATGTACCGCGATCACATATGGCCGGATCTCGGCCGTTGAAATCCAAATAGAAGGCAGATCCTATGATCGGATCTGCCCTTCTCGCACCTATTAATAGGTGTGTTTAACGTGCCAAACTTGCGCCTTGGTGAAGGCGGAGTGCCAAAAGCCGGGAGGATTTCTTAATTCCTTGCCTATTCGGAATGAAAATTTGACGACATCTCTATGGACTTTGTGCACGGTTTGCCAAGGTCGCAAAAGGTGAACGACGCCATTCGGGTGGTTGTTGATCGATTAACGAAGGTGTCGTATTTTATTCCACATAGGAAGGATGATCTGGTGGAGAAGTTGGCAAAGCTTATGTGGATAACATAGTACGGCTTCATGGTGTGCCCCGCAGCATCGTGAGTGACCGAGATGGGCGGTTCCGTCCAATGATTGTAGTCTTGTGCAGCAAATGTTGGGAACAAAGCTGAAATTCCGGCACAGTCTTCCATCCGCAAACGGATGGGCAGACCGAGAGGGTCAATAGAACCATGGAAGACATGCTCCCGCATGTAGTGTCTTGGATTTCGGAAAGCAATGGTGAAGACCACCTTTATTGGTGAGTTCGCATACAACAATAGCTACCAAGCGCAGTATTCAGATGGCGCCTTTCGAGGCCCTATATGGTAGAAAATGTCGCACGCCGTGTCTTGGTTAGAAACGGTTGAGTCAAAGTTGTATAAGCGATCAGAAGTGAGGATGCTACTTCTTTGGTGAGAACCATTCGGGAGAGTTACTTATCGCTCAGGACCGCAAACAAAGTACTATAATGCCAACACCAGGAACATGGAGTTCGCTGTGGGCGATTATGTATACTTAAAGATCAAGCCGTTAAAGGGTGTCTCGCGGGTGCGGCGATTTGAAAAAGCGAAAGCCCGAGGTACCTTGGACCGTTGAAGGTTTTTGGAGCGAGTTTGGGGAAGCAGCCTATCGGTTGAAGCTTTCAGTGGAGCTTAGTGGTTTACATGACCGTATTCCATATTTTGGTGCTTCGGAAGGCGGTGCAAGAGCCTACGCAAGTGATCGCGGTTGATCAAGTTCCGTGGATAGTGGGTTGAGACGACAAAGGTCAAGCCCGTGCGGATTGAGGACTCGGAGGTCAAGCGACTACGTAATAAAGAGATCAGAATGGTCAAGTACCGGTGGGACAATTGCGGTCGTGAGGAGCTCTCTTGGGAGCGAGAGCAGACTATGCTTGACGAGTATCCGGAGTTGTTCCGCTCAGGTACAAATTTTGGTTTTGTACATGCCTTTCCTTTATATATTTCGTGGACGAAATTCTTTTAAGAGGGGGAGAGTTGTAACGCCCCGAAACTCTAAGGAACGACGAGGGACGTTTTGGCCAGTTTTTGGGTTCTGGCTGCAGGCACAACACGGCCGGGACGGGGCGTGTCCCAGGGCGTGTCAAGCTTGTCTCGACACTCAGCCGGAAAGTCGACACTTTGGTCTCGACATTGTGTCGAGACTGGGCACACGGCCTGCGACACGGGCGTGTCGCAGGCGTGTCGACCCGTGTCGACACTTTAGCCCGCGAAGTCAACACTCTGCGTTCGAACGAAGTGTCGAGACATGGCACATGCACAACGGCCTGCGACACGGGCGTGTCGCAGGGCGTGTCAGCCCGTGTCGACACTCATCCCGGGAAGTCGACACTTTGGTCTCGACATTGTGTCGAGATAAGGCATACGGCCTAGGATACGGGCGTGTCCAAGGCCGTGCCATCAGGTCGACGATCTTCGCTCGACGAAGTGTCGAGTGTCGAGACCGTGTACACGGCCTGGGGTCCAGGCGTGTCAAGGTGGCACGGGCAAGGACACGGGCGGGTCATAGAACCCGTGCAGTGCTCGGGTTGTTTTCGGGGAAAAATGATGGGGGTACACGGCCGGCCACATGGCAGTGTCAGGTGGAACACGGGCGTGTCAGGTCGAACACGGGCATGTTCGATACCCGTGTGTTGTTCCAGGCGATTCGATTTTGACAGAGAATGAGGCACACGGCCCTGGACACGGGCATGTGCCAGGCCGTGTTCGGTCCAGATTGGGCATTTCAGTCCCGAATCAAAGTCGTTCATTTTTTTAATTGATGATCCAACGACTGGGGGTTATTCCTGAAGGGATATACCCGAGATTGGACTTAGAAACCCTCACTTTTCATAAGTTATTATCTTTCTAAAACCTTAGAGAGAGAGAGGAGAGCCAAGGAAGGAAGAAGGAGCTAGATCCGGCCATTGGAGGAGCTTCGAAGCTCCAAATTGCGAGCCGAGTCCGGATCCACGGAGGCAAAGCTAGTGCGGTGCTTTTCATCCGCTTACTTTTCCATGGCGCCAAAGAGGAACGCTAGGGTAACGATTCTCTTCTTGAGCATGAGTAGCTCTCCTTCTTTGCATAGGAAGCCCGCTCTCGCGAGTTTGCGGTGAGTTGGAGGCGTTCCTTCGGGTAGATATGTGAAGTCCCCGTTGTTTAGAGTCCGTAAGCGAGAACGGACATAGGCATGATGTGTGAAGCCTACCCGGACATGTTGGTCTGGATCGGTGATGCTGCATTGCATAATGCCGGAGAAGACTCCGTGCTATTGGTTGTTTTTCGGGTTTTCTACACAGTAGATTGCAACAGGGAGCCTTGGGGATTAACCCGAAGGTGCAACCGGAAAACTGGGCAGATGCGTTATCTTGCCAACTTGGTGGCCTGAGAGCCAACTTGAACATAACCGGGTTATGTGAATTGTGATGGAAATGGGACTCGGTGGAAGTTTGACCCGCGCAAATGGCTTAAATTGTCGTTGCGATGTGAGCACGGGTTAGATGGAACCGTACCCGTTCTATGTCGTTCGGTTAAAGAGACCTAAGGGTACGTGGCACTTACCGTTGACATAGATTAGGGTCTTCGGCGGTCAATGGCTTAAATTGTCGTGACCCAGGCCAAGAAGACAAATTGCTCATAGGTTTGGCCATCAATGTGGCGGTGGTGAGTCCGGAATGTCTATGGCTTTAATTGACGTGACATCGACCGGTTCACCGAGAATGTGCCCTGAGAGCACGGGGCGTGTGGCCGTGCGAGCCAACGTCTGTGATGAAATGGATATATATATTGCTCGCTTATGCTAATGAAATGCAGGGAAGGAGCATCGCCGCCCCGAGTTGGGGGCGGGATCGTTATAATTTGGTCAGCATTGCTGACCGTTGCCTTGTTTTGCAACCGTGCGGTGGTTTGTTGTTTGCAGGTGCTGCTGGACCAAGCGGTCAATAGCGGGCTAAAGCCCAAGTGCGAAGCCGGCCCTCGAAGGCCTATTTGGAAGTGTTTACTGTTTTATTCATGTATGATCGGTCTGCGTGCCGTGGTTTGTAAATCATGTAATATCAAGTGAAACATTTTGTAAGGCCTTAAGGCTTATGTTGGTATTTGTATAACATTCCTATTTTGGATTAGTGGACATTCATGCTTTAGTGCTGAGTTCTTATTTGCAACTTTTATAAACTGCTTCCGCTAGAATGCTCTGTGTAGAACGCTGATTGGTTGGATGGTTTCCATGAGTAACCACCCGGTCTGTCTGTGTTATATGGTGTCGGGTCCCGGCCGGACCTACTGTTATATGCTATGCGACGGATAGGGGGTGTTACACGTTGAGTGAAGTTAAGTCACTCAACGCCATCTGTCTTGGCTCTCAGTGCTTCTGGACTTGTGAATTTTCTCTAGATTTGTCTCAGTGGTTCTGTCTTAGCGGCTCAGCGGTTTCTTATTAACAGCTGAGACAAGCTTTTGTCTTAACGCTTTCTTCTCAGCAGTCTCAGCGCTTTATTCTTAACTGTTGAGACAACCTTCTATATCAGTGTTTTCTTCTCAGCGGTCTCAACGCTTTCTTCTCAGCGGTTTCAGCGCTTTCTTCTCATCTATTTCAGCTGTCTCAGCGCTTTTTGCCTTAGTCAGTTTTTCTGTCTATAGGTGTGTTCGACGATATGTGGGCTGAGCTCGACGAACTCTGATCTTCTCAGCGGTCTCAGCGCTTTTTGCCTTAGTCAAATATTTTGGCTTTAGCTCGACAAGTGTGGAGCTGAGCTCGACGATCTGTAAGCTGAGCTCGACGAACTGCAAACTGAGTTCGACGAACTTCAAGCTGAGCTCGACAAACTTTGAATCCTGAACTCTTGAGCTTATGCCAAGGAATGTTGAGCTGAGCTCGACGAGCAGTGCGCTGAGTTCGACGAACTGCGAGCTGAGCTCGACGAACTTTGAATCATAAGCCTCCGAATTTAGCTCTTGAGAAATGTCGACCTGAGCTCGACGATCTGTGAGTTGAGCTCGATTAACTGCAACTGAGCTCGATGAACTGCGAGCTGAGCTCGACGAATTTTGAGTTTACCACCAAACTCATTTTCTTCACCTGTCCAATCATGGACTACATGCATGCAAGAACTAATGCACAAATCAAATATATTATGTGTGTATGTCATTGACCCATTTGACTTCTTACAAATCTGGGATATTGGGATCAATTGTGTAACACCTCCCCTGTAATGACCGTATAATATGGGTCCGGCCGGGGTCCCACAACATACAGATGCCACAACTTTAGTATTATAAGATGATATAACTTCCCAATCTCAAAACTCATAAGCAAAACACATCGGAAACATCAACCAAGACTAGAAGTTATCCACATCCACAAGAGTCTCGAAACGGCCTTAAGGCCTTACAACAAAAGAGAGTCCAAAACTCCATCAATACATAACACATCAAAGTGCGTAGGCACTCCTAAGCTACCTCGGCATGCAAGCCGGATGACAATAGCATCAAACATATAATATCACAAAAAGTAAAGTCAATGCAAAGATGGTAACACTTCATGAGGCTTAGGCCTTTCTGACCGGCGAGCTAGCTCCTGCTTGCGATCCTTGCCCTGTAAAAATTTGGTTGTAACGTGGGTCAGCAAAGGCTGACCTCAAACTGTGTAACAAACACAACTCCTCCTGGCCGCCCCTAACGGACCCCGGGGTACCGCTCCAACCTGCAAGTCAGCACTTCGTATACGATATACATAAACAAGTATAGTATTAATGAACATGCTTGGATATCTCAAACAACATGCACGTTCTCTACTGTTGAGCATATAAAGAAAAGTGGCCTACTATGCAACATGTATGCAAAACCCGGGCTTCACCCAAGGTACCCTATCGCATATGCATCTAGCACATCATCAAATATCTGGATACTCACCATTTCCCCATTGGCATTAAGCCGCAAACAAAGGGGTATTGCAATTTCCCCCCCAAACGGCATACAAGCTGCCACACGAAACTCTTGCCAAGGCCCCACCCGCTCATGGTCTTAGACCCAGGCTTGCTTGCAAGATCTGACTTCTCATGTCAGGATTCCGTCTAGCACACTGACCGATTCTAAGAAGCCTTGCTAGACCCCACACGCTCATGGCCTCATTGCCCGGGCTTGCCCTATTCTTGGCGTTCTCTTCAGTCTCACAGAAGGGGACTAGTCTCGCCGGGACACTCTCCACACATGACTTGCACGTCACGGGATAGCCAGCCGACCATGGAGACAAAGCCACGCCTTAGCACATTACAATCCAAATTCATTCCCACCCAAATCCCTCATTTGTACTACAACATCCCTGCGCACCAAGGAAACCATCTACCGCCAATGCGAAGCTAAACTTGTCCACCAAGGAAACCATCTACCGCCATTGAGGAGCTAAGCTTGTCCGGTTCCGACTACACGTACTCACTCGAGAAAAGGGGGAAAACATCACAAACATCACAAATGACATCTTGCCACAACGGAGCTCTACAAATCCTTAAAGCTCGTATGCAACATCACCGAGTCGGACTAACGGTCGCGACTACGACTTCACCCACCATGCCTAATCCACTAACAGAGCGGATTTCTAATGCAAAATCATGTCGGGGACGGACTCAATCAACCCGGAGGTTCCACTTGAACCATGGCGACCCAAACCCCTTTTATTTGAGATTTTGGTGCCCAAAATTAGAAAGAAAAGATGCTAAGAACGCATCCTAAAACTAAGAGAAGTGTTGTTACCTTCCGACCCCTCTTCCTAGCCATGGAAACTAAGCCAGATGAAAACCTTCCCAACGGTCTTGCCTCCACGGATCTGGCCTCGGCTCACAATTTGGAGCACCAAAGCTTCTCCGGCAGCCGGATCTCTCCTTCACCTCCTTACTTGCTCTCCCTACTCTTTAAATCTTAGAAAGATAGTACTATATGAAGAATGAGGGTTCCCAAACCCTATTCCAGGACTTAACCCAGGAAGGACAACCCTGGACCATCAGATCCCAAAAGAAGGAAATGAACAGCCACGATCCGAACTGAAAATCAAAACACCTAGGCCGAACACGGCTTGTGACACGCCCATGTCCAAGGCTGTGTGCCCCAATCGACTCCAAAACCGTCGCACCCAGACTAGTACACGGGTTTAGAACACACCCGTATCAAAGCTGACACGCCCGTGTCATGCAATACACGCTCGTGTGCCTGGGCATGTTCCTCCATCGATATAGGACCAAACACAACCCGAGGAGGACACGGGTACGCGACACGCCCGTGTCACATTTGACACGCCCGTGTCACATTTGACACGCCCGTGTCACATTTGACACGGCCGTGTCAAACCCGAACACGCCTGGGCTCCAGGCCGTATCTATCCCCTCACATAGCCCGACCAACAACCCGAGCAGGGTACGACCTGGGACATGCCTGTGTCTTAGGCCGTGTTCGAAGTCTCGACGATCGTCGACTGCCTATTTGTCAACTTCGCGGAAAATTCGTCGAACACGCGCACTATAAGGCCTTGGACACGCCCGTGTCCCAGGCCATGTTCAATGTCTCGATACTTCATCGAGCGCAAATCGTCGACCCCCGGGGCTCTCGACGAACCTGAGCACGACACGGCCAGGGACACGCCCGTATACTACGCCGTGTTTAATGTCTCGACACATTATCAAGACTAAAACGTCGAGCACACGAGTTCTTCGTCGAACCTGAGCACGACACAGCTAGGGACACGCCCGTGTCCTAGGCCGTGTGACCCTCACCAAGACCCAATCTTGGCTCTGAATGTTGTCTGTCCTGAAAGTGCAGGTTAGATCTGAAATACTCTAGAGGGGGGGGGTGAATAGAGTATTGTGCTCACTACAAATTTTTTACAACTTTTGTTGTAAGCCTAGGTGAACAATTCAACAAATAAAATAAATCATCACAACAAACTAACTAATCACAGAACAACACAGCCAAAACACAAAGAAAAGGGCAACCAAACGACACAATAATTTTTATAGTGGTTCCCCAACCTGGGTACATCCACTCTTCTACCACCCTGGTAGGAATCCACTCAGGTTTTTGATCTGGTTCCTGACACCAATGAGCTTTTGTTCAGATGCTCAAAAACCAAAACATTAAGTCTTTTGGAGGGAGACTTGCAACCAGAATAATTTTGAAGGGAATTAAAACCCTGTACAGGAATTGGAAATAAAGAGATGGTGTCTTCTCTTTCTCAAAACAGCTGAGAAGACTTGTAGATTGATTGTAGCAGATCTTGCTCCCCCTAAGTGTTGAAATTTGTGAAGTGGAAGTGGGTGACGGGACAGGCCGGGCGGCCTGGGCGGACAGCATTGGCGGACTGGGCAGACTGGGCGGACTGCGTTGTGCGGCCTGGTGGAAGGTCTAGTGGAAAGCCGGCTGTTCTTCTGAGCAGGTTGTTTTCATGGAGTTCGCGGACTGTGCGGCCTGGTATCTGCGGATAGAGAGGCTTGCGGACTAGTGCATTGCTCAGTGGCCGCGGGTGCAAGCTTGTGCTGACAGGCGAGTTGGCTCATGTTCACGGGAAGCTTGCGGACTGATGTGTCCGCGGTTTTGGCTATTGCGGACTGAGCTTAGAGCTTTGCTGAGGCCTTGTCGAGCTCTGGTGTTATAGCATGTGTTTGCTGTGGAGATCGTTTGGCGGCCTGGTTTTGGAGTCCGGGAGATGACCGCTGCGATGGGGCAGGAGTGCGAGGAGCTCGCGGACTGCTGGCGGTCTGTGCTTTGGTGTTTTGGCGGACGGGGGTTTGCGTCCGCCATGCTCGCATTGGCCTTTGATGGTTTTGGGCTTGGTCACATTTTGTGCCAAGTTCAGTGTGTCCGCCGTATCCGCCAAGTCCGCTGTGACCGGGCGGACTGTTGCTAGCTGCCTTTGGTCGTGGACTTGTGGCGGATTGAGGTGTGAGTCTTGCGGACTGCCTCGGGTTGGTGCGGACAGCCATTGAAGGGGGTTTGCTGTCTTGCAGTGGTTGGAGCTTTGCGGGCTGATGCCTTGTCCGCTTAGCTTGGGCGGACTGGAGAGGGTTCGTCAATGGTTTCCTTGCTCCTGGCGGTTTTCCTTGGTAGCCGGCTAAGTCCTCGCGGACTCGGCGGACGGTGTTCTGCGATTGCGCGGGCTGGGGCGGTGTCGCTATCTCTTGGGCGGTGACCACACTCCTCACCTCGCCTATAAATAGGACCCCCCTGGCACATCTACAAAAAACCTAAGTAACTTGAGTGAACAGTAAGTTGGGTTGTGCAAGGAGCTGCGGTCTCTGTTTGTCAGTCCGCGCGGATTGTTTCAGGCTGACGGTTTGCTGTGTGCAGGTCGTGCGGATAGCTTCAAGGAGCCAGGAGTTTGACTGTTACTTCGGTCAAGTACTTGGAAGTGTGCGGTCTCTACGGACTCAGCAGGAGGTCGCTCTGCGGCTTGTCAGTTCTGTTTCATCTTTGCCAGCTTCAATAACCTGTCCGCCGGCTTCGAGCGGGTAGGGGTGTTCCTTAGTTCGGGTTCAGCAGGAGGCGAATAACGGTGTGTCCGCGCGGCCTCGCGGCTTCGGCGGACTCCGTGGCTATTCGGCGGATTGCAGCTTAGCTTGGGTGTGCTCAGCGGACTCGACGACCTCGGCGACCTCGCGGTCTCGGCGGACTCCGGTGCTGTCCGCCCGGCTTGAATTTTTTGGTGCTTTCTGTTTACAGCTATTATACTAGCGAAATCATGTCTCGCTATGTATGCCTCGTGATGTAAAAAAGTGAATGTATAAAAGACTTGCTTGTGCTCCATTGTTTGTTGGGTGTAACCCTTTGTTCCTCGATTTTTCCGCTGGTTCAACGTGAGAACTGGGTAGTTCCGAAGATATTAATTTGACGTTTGGGCTATCTTGCTGACCACGTTGAGAAAATTTAACATGGTATCAGAGGCAGGTTCAGTCGCGTGAGCGGAAGTCAACCAGCGTTGTTACTCAGTGACTGAGTGGTGCTCAACCTGTGTTGTTGCTCGGAGCTTTTGAAAGGGTGCCAACAGGTGTTTGCAATGGAAGGGAGCTTTGCAAGGGGTCTAGGCATTGAACTCTTAACGCCGACTAACTTCAAGAAGTGGAAGTCGTGCATGAAGAGTTATCTTCTTGGCGAGGAGCTGTGGGAAGTCGTCGGTGGTGATGACAGACATGAAGTGACTGCTGCTTTCAGTACTGCTGAGCAGGTGAGGCTCTGGAGAAGAACAAATGCTAAGGCAGAGTTCATTCTAAAGAGAGCTATGTCTCCGGAACTGTTTAATCACATCGTTGGGTGTGAGTCGGCTGCTGATATTTGGAAAACCATTGATGAGTTTTTCAATAGGAAGAATGTGGCACGGATTCAGTTCCTGGAGAATGAGTTGGCCAGGGCAACTCAGGGAGATCTTTCCATCTCCAAATACTTCTTAAAGATGAAGAGCTTGTGTGCTGAGCTGTCGGCACTGAATCCTGATGAGCCTATCTCTGAGGCTAAGATGAAAAGGCACATTATCCGCGGCTTGCGGAAGGAGTATGTGGCCTTTGTTACATCTGTTCATGGGTGGGCTACTCAGCCGTATTTGCTGGAGCTGGAGAATCTGCTTGCCTCGCAGGAGAGATTAGCAAGGCAGATGGCTGAAGTGAATCTGAATCAGGAAGGCAGCGAAGCTCTCTTCTCAGGGAAGAAGAAAGGATGGGAAGGGAAGAAGAAGAAGGTGCAGGCCGCTGGTGAGAAGGAGTCTTCAACTTCATATCCGCCGGAGAGGAGCAATGCTCCTAAGGACTGGAAGAAGAACCTGAAGTGATACCGGTGTCATCAGCGAGGGCACTTCAAGCGGGACTGCAAGGTCAAACTGCAGCCTGGGCATGCTGCGGGAAAGGAGGAAGCTTGCTTGAGAAGTGAAGAAGCAGAACGGGGAGGAGCTTTTATGACGGGCACTTGTGTCCGGGCCTTGTCTGCTGAGGACGTCAACGGCGAGTGGATCGTGGACTCTGGGTGTGGTCATCACCTCACCGGAGACAAGTCAAAGTTCACCTCCATGCAGGCATACTCAGGTAATGAAGCTATTATCACTGCTGATAATACTGTTTATGCAGTAGAGAAAGAGGGGGTCATGTCTTTGGGTAGTGATCAGGGGCCACTCACATTAAGGAGTGTGTATCACGTGCCGGGCATGAAGAAGAACCTCTTCTCGGTGACCAACGCGGTGGACGCTGGGTATCACGTTCTGTTTGGGCCAACAGACGTGAGGTTCCTTCGCAACGTATCAGCGGTTAAGGCTGATGTTGCTCATGTTGGGAGGAGGGTGAAGAACTTGTTTGTTCATTCCACCAATGCTTATGTTGATAGAATGAGGGCCAGTGATAGTGCTGCTATCTGGCATGAGAGGCTGGGGCATGTTGGCATGGACAAGCTGAAGGCGATGGCTAGTAGTAGTCTGGTGAGGGGGTTGCCGAAGTTGTCCTCCTTTGGTGATGGGCATGTTTGTGCGGGCTGTCAATATGGTAAGGCACATCGCCTTCCATTTGATAAATCACAAACAAGGAGCAAGAAACCATTGGAGTGTATTCATGGTGACCTGATGGGACCGACGGTTACTGCCAGCCTTGGTGGAAGCAGATATATGCTTGTCTTGGTTGATGACTACTCAAGGTATACTTGGGTGTACTTCTTAAAGGAGAAGTCGGAAGCCTTCCGTTTGTTTGTGGAGTTTAAGGAGTTGGTAGAAGGCCGGCTTGGCTTGCGGATTAAGAAGCTTAGAACTGATAACGGGGGTGAGTTTGTCTCCTCTGAGTTTTCTAACTTATGCAGGAAGCACGGGATCCAACGGGAGCTTACTTGTGCCCACACTCCACAACAAAATGGGGTAGCGGAGCGGAAGATCCGTCATCTGACGGAGACCTGCAAATGCTGGCTTCATGCGAAAGATATCCCAAGGTCCTTTTGGGCGGAGGGAATGTCTTGTGCTGCTTATGTTATCAACCAGATGCCACTCAGCCCTATCAACATGAAGACTCCAGTTGAGCTGTTGCTGAAGGAGAAGCCGAGTGTTGGACACCTTAGGGTGTTCGGTTCAACTTGCTATGTGCATGTCCCGGATGCTTCACGGACTAAGCTGGATGCGAAGGCAAGGAAACTTGTCTTTGTTGGCTACGATGAGCGGAAGAAGGGATGGGAATGCATGGACCCTGTGACGAAGACGTTCGTGGTATCAAGAGACGTTGTCTTTGACGAGCTGACGTCATATGGAGGTGGCTCAGTGGAGCTAACCGGAGGTAGCAAGGTTGAGGAAGCACCAGTGGTGGCTGCTGAAGGCTTGGAAGAGGAGCTTGCTATTTCACCAACAGCTCCTGTTGCTTCGAACTCCGAGGCTGAGCCTTCTAGCTCAGGAAGCAGGGGGAGCACTGCTCAATGCTTGCCCCAAGTAGGAGTGGAGCCTAAAGAAGCAACGGAAGCCGTGAGCAAGGAGCCAAATCTTCGGAGATCGAAGAGGGTGGTTAAGCCACCGGCTCGGTACTGTGATGGGAATGCAGTGAGCTTTGTCTCCTTCTTCTTTGCAGGTCCTCTGGATGAGCGAGAGCCTGCAAGCTTCAACGAGGCCACTGGAGTGAAGGAGTGGGAAGGTGCCATGAAAGAAGAGATTGATGCTCTGAAGAAGAATGAAACCTGGGATCTTGTGCCCAAGGTTGATGGCATTACTCCGGTTACTTGCAAGTGGGTGTATAAGTTGAAGAAGAAGGCTGATGGGAGCATTGATAGGTTCAAGGCTCGCCTGGTCGCTAGGGGATTCTCACAGCAGTATGGAGAAGACTATGAGGAGACATTTAGTCCAATTGCGAAGATGACTTCTATAAGAGTGGTGATCGCCTTGGCTGCTAGCAAGGGATGGAGGTTGTGGCAACTCGATGTGAAGAATGCCTTTCTTTACGGAGAGATTGACAAGGATATCTTCATGGATACGCCGCTTGGTTTTGTCTCTGAAAAGCATCCGGACTATGTCTGCAAACTCAGGAAGGCTCTCTACAGGTTGAAGCAAGCTCCTAGAGCGTGGTATGGGAAGATTGCAGAGTACCTGCAATTCTGTGGATACTTTGCTTCTAACTCGGATTCAAGCTTGTTCGTCAAGAAGAATGGAGAGCTTCGTGTCTTGGTCCTGCTGTATGTGGATGACATGATCATCACAGGGAATTCGGAGGGGGAAGTAGCAAGGCTTAGGGCTGAGCTTGCTATACGCTTCGAAATGAAAGACTTGGGAGAGTTGCATCACTTTCTCGATCTGGAAGTGGAGAGGAAGGAGTGCTGGATTCTCATTAGCCAGAAAGGGTATGCTGATCGCATTGTGAAGCGGTTCGGCATGGGCGAAGGGAAGAAGTGCTCTACTCCACTGGAATCTGGGCTGAAGCTTCGACGAGATGAGGGAACGGTTCTTCATGATCCCTTAGTGTTCAGGGCTCTTGTTGGGAGCTTGATTTATCTGACGATTACAAGGCCGGATATAGCTTATGCTGTTGGCCGAGTAAGTCGGTTTATGGCTGAACCAAGGCAATCTCATCTAGTGGCGGCAAAGGGGATTCTGAAGTATGTCAAGGTGACTTCTGAGATGGGACTCCTCTATGGAAGGGACGCGGAGTTTGCGTTGCTCGGGTACACGGATGCTGACTATGGCGGTGATTCGGATGATCGGAGGTCTACTTCAGGTTATGTGTTCACTTGCAGCTCAGCTAGCATCTCGTGGTGTAGCAAGAAGCAGGACTCGGTGTCGGTTTTAACCACGGAGGCGGAGTATAAGGCTTCGGCCTTGGCTGCTCGGGAAGCCGTTTGGTTGAGGAGGCTTATAGAGGATGTCCATGAAGAAGTGCAAGGGCCTACTTTACTCCGGGGTGACAATGAGAGTGCTCTCAAACTGGTTAACAATCCAGTGTGTCACGCCAGGACCAAGCATATAGAGATTGATCACCATTTCATCAGGGAGAAGGTGTTGGAAGGATCTCTGCTGGTCGGGCATGTTCGGAGTGAAGATAATCTTGCTGACATCTTCACGAAGCCACTGTCGAAGGGGCCCTTTGAACGCTTGCGCAGCTTGCTGGGCTTGGTCACCACTTATCACTTCAAGGGGGAGTGTTGAAATTTGTGAAGTGGAAGTGGGTGACGGGACAGGCCGGGCGGCCTGGGCGGACAACATTGGCGGACTGGGCGGACTGGGCGGACTGCGTTGTGCGGCCTGGTGGAAGGTCTAGTGGAAAGCCGACTGTTCTTCTGAGCGGGTTGTTTGCATAGAGTTCGTGGACTGTGCGGCCTGGTATCTGCGGATAGAGAGGCTTGCAGACTGGTGCATTGCTTCAGTGGCCGTGGGTGCAAGCTTGTGCTGACAGGCGGGTTGGCTCATGTTCGCGGGAAGCTTGCGGACTGATGTGTCCGCGGTTTTGGTTGTTGCGGACTGAGCTTAGAGCTTGGCTGAGGCCTTGTCGAGCTCTGGTGTTACAGCAGGTGTTTGCTGTGGAGATCGTTTGGCGGCCTGGTTTTGGAGTCCGGGAGATGACCGCTGCGATGGGGCAGGAGTTTGAGGAGCTCGCGGACTGCTGGCGGTCTGTGCTTTGGTGTTTTGGCGGACGGGGGTTTGTGTCCGCCATGCTCGCATTGGCCTTTGATGGTTTTGGGCTTGGTCACATTTTGTGCCAAGTTCAGTGTGTCCGCCGTATCCGCCAAGTTCGCTGTGACCGGGCGGACTGTTGCTAGCTGCCTTTGGTCGTGGACTTGTGGCGGATTGAGGTGTGAGTCTTGCGGACTGCCTCGGGTTGGTGCGGACAGCCATTGAAGGGGGTTTGCTGTCTTGCAGTGGTTGGAGCTTTGCGGGCTGATGCCTTGTCCGCTTAGCTTGGGCGGACTGGAGAGGGTTCGTCAATGGTTGCCTTGCTCCTGGCGGTTTTCCTTGGTAGCCGGCTAAGTCCTCGCGGACTCGGCGGACGGTGTTCTGCGATTGCGCGGGCTGGGGCGGTGTCGCTATCTCTTGGGCGGTGACCACACTCCTCACCTCGCCTATAAATAGGACCCCCCTGACACATCTACAAAAAACCTAAGTGTTGGGTATTGTATCCACAACGTACCTGATTTGAAGAAGCCCCTGAACAAGCTAAGGTAAATAGACAATGTATTTGATAAAATCTTTCAAGTTGTGCTTGCAGTTATTCCACGCTAAGTGCACACCAATGTCAGGGTGCAGTAGGTCAATATACACGGGTCTGCGTGACGTAATCCCTCGTTGAGCAGATCAGTGTGTTGGCCTACGTGTACTCTCTCTATTGGAGTGTACTTATTTTCAAGTACAGGGCTGTGATCATGCAAGAGCAGACAAGGAGCAAGGATGGGTCAAAGAGCAGCTCATGGGTGGAAAGACGAAAAATCGTCTAAGTATGAATCGACGAGAATCACCAAGTGATTCTCGCCGAATCGGCGAGAATCACCAAGTGATTCTCGCCGATTCGGCGAGAATCACTTGGTGATTCTCGCCGAATCGTCGAGAATCACTGGCTGATTCTCGCCGTCTCTTTCCGGCTTTATCAGAGCGTGCCATTAAGTCAAAATCGACGAGAATCACCGTTGATTCTCGCTGAATCGACGAGAATCACCTTCGATTCTCGCCGATTCGACGAGAATCACCTTCGATTCTCGCCGATTTTGCCTTAGACGATTCTCTGGATCCCGCTGGACCGGATCAAATGTTAAGGCACTGATTTTGAACCGATATTAGGGTTTCTTCTGGTGGGACCCACAACGGTCATAAAGAGGTATACTACTGTATAAATACTCGCGTATTTTGAACAGTAGAAACACACAGAAAAATATACGAAGCCGAGCCGCCGACGTGACCTAGATCGCGATACCTGCTCCGTCGCCGTCGCCGCTCGTGCAAGTCGATCGCCGGCCGTTTGATCGTGGTTTCCTCCAGATCACCCGGCGACAGAAGCTTAGCGAAGCATAGCGTCTCACGCGTCTAACTAGAGATCCTTTGTCTCTTGATTTGTTGATTGATAATACGGTTTGCAGTCAATTTTATTAGGATATTTTCGGGGTTTTAAAGCAAATCATGTCTTGTAAAGTACTTGTTTTGATTCCCCTTTGTATATATTTTTGTCGCTAATGCATTTTTTCTGCTTTTTGCAGGTTTTCACGGCTTTCAGCCGAATTTTGCTGTGACACGCCCATAGGTCATGCCATACCCGGGCGTGTAACCCAGAGGATTGAAGCAATTGGTCCGAAACTGCATTCCGTGGAAACTTAGTGTACACGCCCTCGGTCACGCCCGTGTCACACCCGACACGGGCGTGTACTAGAGGCGTGTCCCCAGGTTCCGAGGAATCGCCGCAGCGCGCTCGTTTTTCCCGCTCCACCGTCGCACCGAAAGTGTCACGCCCCAGGGTCACGCCTGGCCCGGGCGTGACATATGGGCGTGTACTTCAGCAATTCCGCCCGTCACCTCCAGCATTCAATTTCAGCTCAACAAAGTCACGCCGCAAAGAACACGCCCCAGGTACACGCCCTACCAGGGCGTGACTTGTGGGTGTGTACCTCAACTACTTCGTCAGAATTCAATTCCTGCCCGAAAAAGTCGCGCCGAATGTGTCATGCCCCAGGGTCACGCCCGACCAGGGCATGACAGGGGGGCGTGACCCGACCAGAAAAATTCTATAAATAGAGCCCAACTTCAGGGGTTCAGGGACACCTTTTTCTTTGAGAGGGGAGGTTCTGTCCTTTGTATTTCTGAACTTTTAAGCATGTCTTTTCATTTTTAGTTCGTAGCTCTATCTTTATGCTTTCCATGTATTAGTTCGTAGCTTCGTTCTGTAGTATAATGTTAATGATAGTGTAGCTTACCTTTCCATGCACTTGTAACCTCTAGTTTTCAAGCTGTAAGATCTTTGTTCCCATTAATAAAAATGTTGTTTTCTTTTTCGTTTCTGCTCTGTTTTCATTATCCTTCTTCTACTCATCCCCTCTCTTTCACCTCACCATGATTAACTAATCATCCATGTACTCGATCTTAATGATCCGAGGTTCGAGTGATTAGGTTATGATGATTTGAATCTTACCTTTTCTTTTTAGGGTTTAGCTTTGAATTACTCTTGATTTATCACGGGTTGGAGGTATATCATCGATATATACTCTCCACCTTTGCTTTCATTCTGGGCTAGCCGAGAGGCCGAAAGTTTGAAATGAGCACTCAAGAGTAAAGGGAGTTGTTCGCACCCCTCGAGAGAGGCAGACGTTCAAATCTCCCGGATTGGAGTAAAATCCATTAGAGGGGTTCACCGCGTAAAGCGAGTTTTAGGCCTCCGATTTAGGCGAAAGTCGGTCGGACCTTCCTAAACTCAGTTAGGCACGGCCTTCGAGAGAAGCGTGTCAATATTCATGGAACCTCCACGGTCAAGGACCTTTACCCTAATTAGCTTAGGTTTATTTATCGTATTTTTCTAACCACTCTTGCCGAGGTGATTTCTGATCGAGTGCATTTTCCCTTTCATCGTTACTAAGCTTAAGTTAATCGCTCTTTTAGCTCTCTTTAACTTTTCATGCAAGTTGCTCTCTTTCATTGCAAGTAGTTCTCTTACTTTAGCACGATTAGCTTTCTTCTAAAAAACTTAATTTTTCCATCGATAAAATAATAGATTTCGTGTGAGTAAGCTTACTCAACTGTTCCCGGATTTCAATACGACACTTGTGTCCCCTAGCTGCATTTCGATAGGTATACTTGCCTTGATGAATTGTTAGTTTGGTTATTTTCTCCTTGCAGATATCTAAGAGACAATCAAGTTTTTGGCGCCGTTGCCGGGGAAGCAACGCTCGTTGATAAATTGAAAACGCGAATATATTAATTTTATCACTTCTCTTTCTCAGCCTCCTTCTTAATTTTTTTCCGCCTACTCACTTGAGTTAAATGGCTGGACTTTGTTAAGTGTGCGTATTTTTAATTTTTCCACCTACTCACTTGAGTTAATTGGCTGGATTTATTTCAAGCAAGTGTGCGTATTTTTATTTTTCCGCCTACTCACTTGAGTTAATTGGCAGGCTTTATTTCAGTAGAGTGTGTTTACTTTCTGTAGAGTGGGTGTGTTTTAATTTTCTGTCGAGTGCGTGAGTGTAGCTTTTATTTTTCGCCTACTCGCTCAGAGTTAAATGGCTGGATTTTAATTACCGCCGACTTAATAGAAACACACATCACAAATTTTTCTACACCACCTAACTCTCTCGAAAAGGGCAAAGTGGCTCTAAATGCCACTATCTTGTCTAGTACCTTGCGAACCCTTCACCGGGTAGCCCTTGGGAAGTTCGGGAGTTAAAACATAAAAATCTATTTCAAAAAATTTTTCGAACTTCATTAGCTCTTTTATTTTCTAGTCTTTCTTCTCCTCTCTTCTTCTAGTGTATGACCCGCGGAAGTCCGTCGGTTACTTTGGACCTGGACCACGAAATTGAGCGTACTCTTCGGAGAAGATCGCGATTTCAAGGCCCTACTACCCAAGTGCCGATTGAGGATTCCGAGTCATTTTCTACCTTAAGAATGGCAGAACCCAACGTGGAGGAAGTCGTGCAAAGGCCTATGTCCTATTATGCACGACCGAACCTCGAGGGTACAGAATCTAGTATAGTTCGCCCTGCAATAGCAAATAATAATTTCGAACTGAAGCCTAGCATAATTCAAATGGTGCAGCAGTATGTGCAATTTGACGGGCTTCAAGATGAAGATCCGAACGCACACCTAGCTAGCTTTCTTGAGATTTGCGACACCTTCAAGATAAATGGTGTCACAAATGATGCTATTAGGCTAAGATTATTTCCTTTCTCTCTTAGAATTAAGGCTAAGCAGTGGCTGAACACCCTTCCTAAAAATAGCATAACTACTTGGACGCAATTAACTGAAAAATTTTTGGCCAAGTATTTTCCGCTTGCTAAAACTGCCAAACTTAGGAATGACATTTCTGCCTTTGGACAAATAGACTCTGAGACCCTTTACGAAACCTGGGAAAGATTTAAAGAATTATTAAGACGATACCCACATCACGCTCTGCCTGTATGGTTGCAGGTGCAGACGTTTTATAATGGGCTAAATCAAAGCACGAAGCGAATGATAGACGCAGCTTCTGGCGGTACTTTAAACCATAAGACCCCGGAAGTAGCTCTTGAGCTGTTTGAAGACATGGCCATGAACACTTACCAGTGGAATGTGCCTAGGTCCCGCCCAAACAAACCTGCAGGTCTCTTTGAAGTGGACAACGTCTCCCAACTCGCACTGCAAGTCGAAATATTAAGCAAAAAAATTACGGAGATGACTGCTACCTCCGCCCCTCAGGTATGGGAATCTGCAACTCCTCCCGCCGAACATTTGGATTATGTAAATAATATGCCTAGAACTGCTTTTAATAATTTTTCTGCTGCGAATTATCATCCTCCTGGTTTTAATTTTCCGAATAGTTATAATCCTGCGTTAAGAAATCATCCGAATTTTTCGTGGAGCAATCCATCGAATGCTGTGCGCCCGCCACCGCAAAGTGATTTTTCTGCACCACCACCACCTCCTCAAAGTTTTCCAAAACCTCCAAATTTGGAGGAAATGTTTTCAAAATACATGAATGCTAATGACGCTACGATTAGAACGTTAACCGGAAGTGTTAAAAATTTAGAAAATCAGGTAGGACAGCTCGCTAAAATGATTTCTGAGCGACCCATAGGGTCTCTTCCTTCCAATACCGAGCCCAACCCGAGAGAGCAAGCGAAAGCTATAACTCTTTGGAGTGGGAAGAAAGTTTTTGGTATGGTAAGTGAAGAACCCGAGGCAAGCTCCGCTCCCGTTTTAAAAAATCAAAGCTCCGTTCCCGTTTTAAAAATTCCACCCTCTGCCGAAGAAAGTATCACCCCTATCTTAGAAAAAGAACTCACTCCACCACCCACCTTTAAAAATAATCCATCCCCGCCATACCCCTCCGAACTTAATAAACAACGACAGGATGATCAATACACCCGTTTTTTGGAAATGTTTAAACAAATCCACGTAAATCTACCTTTCCACGAAGCCATATCCCAGATGCCGAAGTACGCAAAATACCTTAAGGACCTCCTAACTAACAAGAAGAAGTTAGAGAACCTTTCGCATGTCACGTTAAACGTCGAATGCTCGGCGGTTTTGACTAACGGATTACCGAAGAAAATCAGTGACCCGGGTAGTTTCTCTATCCCGTGTGTCTTTGGTGATCTCTTTGTCAAACACGCTTTAGCCGACCTAGGTGCGAGTATTAATCTTATGCCCTTCTCGTTGTTTAAAAAGTTAGGAATTGGTAGTCTCAACCCCACACGCATGAGTATCCAGCTCGCCGACAGATCAGTCAAATACCCGTTAGGAATAGTGGAGGACGTCCTAGTCAAAGTTGACAAGTTCATCTTCCCGGTGGACTTTGTCATTTTAGACATCGAAGAAGACGTCGAGGTTCCCCTGATCCTTGGCCGACCCTTCCTTGCCACCTCCCGAGCTATCATTAATGTAAGAAATGGTAAACTCTTCCTTCGAGTGGGCGACGATGAGGTAACTTTCTCTATCACCCCCTCGATGAAGAACACACTAGCTAATGATGACTCCTGTTTTTTCATGGATACCGTAAGTGAAGAATCATCCACCCGCCCCTCTGATTTTGAAAAAGAATTTTTTGATTTCTATTCCTCTTCTACTTTTCCAACTGAATCGCTGCACGAAGCCACCATGGCCGCTAGCAACACCCCTTTTAGTTTTACATATAAAAAAGTGTACGAGGACATAGTTTTTGAAAAAGAACAAATTTCCAAAACCTCGTATGATGACCCCCCTACCTTGGAACTGAAAGAACTACCAGAGCACATTCAATACGCTTTCTTAGAAAAGGACTCCAAGCTGCCTGTCATAGTTTCGGCCTACCTCACGGATGCACAAAAGGATAAACTTCTTTCAATATTACAAAAGCATCGCCAAGCTATTGCTTGGCAGATATCTGATATTAAGGGCATAAGCCCATCTTTCTGCACTCATAAAATCTTAATGGAAGATAATTCACGTAACTCTATACAACCTCGGCGCCGTATAAACCAAAACATGAAAGACGTAGTTAAGGGCGAGGTTATGAAATTGTTAGACGCAGGAATTATCTATCCTATATCCGACAGTAAGTGGGTTAGCCCAGTACAGGTAGTACCAAAGAAGGGAGGGATAACGGTCGTAAGTAATGAAAATAATGAATTAATCCCGACTCGGACGGTGACCAGATGGCGAATGTGTATAGATTACCGTAAGTTGAATGACGCCACCCGCAAGGATCACTTCCCCTTGCCGTTCATTGATCAGATTTTAGAACGACTTTCCGGACATAGCTTTTATTGTTTTCTCGATGGCCTCTCGGGGTATCTTCAAATCCCCATCTCCCCCGAGGACCAGGAGAAAACTACGTTTACTTGTCCCTTCGGCACCTTCGCCTACCGAAGAATGCCGTTTGGATTGTGCAATGCGCCAGCTACATTCCAACGATGTATGCTCGCCATCTTTGACAAGTACGTAAGTTTTCATGGATGATTTCTCCATGTTCGGGAATTCCTTCGATAGTTGCTTAGAGAACCTTGAAAAAGTCTTAGAGCGATGCGAAGAAACTAACCTCGCCCTAAATTGGGAAAAATATCATTTTATGGTGAGGGAAGGGTTAGTTTTGGGACATAAAATTTCTGAAAGGGGTATTGAAGTAGACGTTGCGAAAATAGAAGTTATCGAGAAGCTGCCGCCACCTACGAACATAAAAGCTATAAGAGGTTTCCTGGGTCATGCGGGTTTCTACCGCCGCTTCATAAAGGACTTTTCCAAAATCACCAAGCCCCTTACCCATCTCTTAGAAAAAGACGCCCCATTCATCTTTGATGACCTCTGTCTAGCTGCCTTCAATTTAATAAAAGAAAAATTAGTTAATGCCCCAATTATGATAGCTCCGGTGTGGGATCTTCCATTTGAGATAATGTGTGATGCGAGTAGTTTTGCGGTGGGAGCCGTACTAGGTCAACGTATTTCCAAAAACTTCCACCCCATTTATTACGCTAGTAAAACACTCACATCTGCACAGGAAAATTACACCACAACCGAGAAGGAGCTATTAGCTGTAGTTTTCGCTTTTGACAAATTTCGCCCTTATATTACTCTTTCGAAAATTATTGTTTTTACGGACCACTCGGCCCTCAAATATATTCTCTCTAAAACGGATGCCAAGCCTCGCTTGATTCGCTGGGTCTTACTCCTCCAGGAGTTTGGCTTAGAGATCCGTGATAAGCGAGGTGCCGAGAACTTGGCCGCCGACCACCTTTCGCGCCTAGACAACCCGTTTATAGAACAATTAGACGAAAATTCTTTTCATTACTATTTCCCTGATGAGAAGCTGTTCATAATTAACACATCTCCTTCTCCTTGGTTTGCCCGCATCGCCAAATATCTAGTGGCCCGTGTGCTCCCAAAAGAGTTTTCATCTCAGCAAAAGAAGAAATTCTTTTCTGAGTTGAAGAACTACTTTTGGGAGGACCTGCATCTTTTTAAAGTCTGTGCAGACCAAGTAATCAGGAGGTGTGTTTCCTTTGATGAAGGATTAGATATTATTAAACATTTGCATGAAGGACCGACAGGTGGGCACTATCAAGCTGCTCGCACCGCTCACAAAGTGTTAAGCGCAGGTTTTTACTGGCCTACCCTGTTTAAAGGCGCGCATGCCTTTGTGAGTTGGTGTGATAGTTGCCAACGGTCGGGGAATATTTCGAATAAAAATGAAATGCCACAAAATTATTTCCTAGAGTGCGAAGTTTTCAACCTCTGGGGGATTGATTTTGTCGGCCCTTTTCCTTCTAGCTTCGGGAATAAGTACATTTTAGTTGCCGTTGATTATGTTTCGCGTTGGGCCGAAGCCCAAGCTCTTCCTACGAATGACGCCCGAGTCGTAGTTAATTTCCTAAAAAAATTATTTTCTCGATTTGGTACGCCGCGCGCTATCGTTAGTGATATGGGTTCCCATTTCTGTAACGCACAATTTTCAAAAATTCTAACTAAATATGTCGTTACTCATAAGATTTCCACTGCCTACCACCCCCAAACTAACGGACAAGTCGAAGTAGTGAATAAAGAAATAAAAAGAATTTTAGAAAAGACTGTTTCAACATCTAGAAAAGACTGGTCAGCCAAATTAGACGATGCACTATGGGCCTACCGAACAGCGTACAAAACCGCCCTCGGATGTACGTCATATCGGTTGGTTTATGGAAAATCGTGTCATTTACCCGTAGAGTTAGAACACCGCGCCTTTTGGGCCTTACGATTTTTAAACTTCGATCCCCACTCTGTCGGCGATTTTCGAAAATTTCAACTTAACGAACTCGACGAGTGGCGCTCTTACGCATATGAAAATAACAGACTTTATAAAGAGTGGACAAAACGTTTGCACGATCGACATCTTAGGCACCCAAAAATCTTTAAGCCGGGCGACCAAGTTCTTCTTTATAATTCTCGTTTATGTTTATTCCCGGGTAAATTAAAATCACGTTGGTCAGAGCCTTTTACTGTTTTAGAAGTCTTTTCTTATGGTACTGTTTTAATTTCCAACCCTGATAAGGGTACTTTCAAAGTAAATGGTCAGCGTCTTAAACTGTATTTTTGTGATGATGTCAGTCTCAACCCTGTTAACTCTATCTTTCCGGTCCTGACATTTGATTAATCTGAACTTTATTTTTCTCATAAACTTTGAACTTTATTCGAACTTTATTGTTAAACAATATTTGGGACAATCTTATTTTGATGCGTCGAGCTCAAACGACGCTTTAAACAAAGGGCGCTCTTGGGAGGCAACCCAAGTTATCTTTTTCTGTTTTCTTTATTTTTCACTTTTTGCCCCGAATGGCTCCGGCAAGCTGAAACTTCTGCGATCGCCTGCTCCAACGGTTCTGCTTCCATGACAAAGTCCGCCAGACGATGTTTCATGAAGATCCACAGCACAGGCATGGAGGAGCGGCATCACTCAACTTGCCCTGCATAATAAAACCGGGGAAGTACCTGTTTTTTTCCATTATGTCTTTCATTTCTGTCCTTTACTTTTCTCTCGTTCTCCAACCTCCTTCTCCATTGCGGACAATGTAGATTTTAAGCTTGGGGGAGGACTTCCTGTAACGCCCCCGGTTTTTCTGTGTTTTGTTTGATTTTGGATTGGCGTTACGATGACGCATTTCTGGCCCTTCGCCGTTGTAGAGCGCGGTCCTAGCTCTGTAGGTTCCTTGTGTAGCCTGGTTGTAGCCAGTTGGCAAGTTTCCCCAGCTAGCCGGAGTCTGTTTTGGTGACTCGGTTGGGCCTCTTAGGGAAATGCTTGCGTTTTGGCTTCGGGAGGTGTTAGCCCGAGTGTTCGATCGTCGGATGTTGTTTTCGACCTCGCCGTTGTTTTCGTGGCTTGGTTGTTTAGCTACGGTGCGAGTTTTGGTCGAAATCCGAGATCGTTTGCCTTCGCGTCGTTTCGGCGTTGTTTTGTTAACTGCATGTTTGTAATGTTTGCTGTGCTGTGCGTGGTCTGTTGTGGCTGAGCTTGTAGGCTGGTGCCTTGTCTCTTGTTTGCTAGGTGTTAGCAGGTTTCTTTTCTGTGTAAGTTTGGGTGACACGGCCTGGGTCACGCCCGTGACCCAGGGCGTGTCGTGCTCGGGCAGAGCTCCCGTTTCTCCGGTCGACGAATTTTTGGTCGACGGGGTTTTTTGTAGGAACACGGCCGTGACACGGGCGTGTCACGGGCGTGTCCCCCTTCGGTTCGTCGAGCTGCGCTCGATGGTCGTCAGGCGGTGTTTAGTGAGAACACGGCCCTGTCACGGGCGTGTCGTGTCGAACACGGGCATGACATTGGGGCGTGTCTCTCTGTTCGATGATCGGCGCTCCACGATCGTCGGGCGGTGTTCGAGTTGGTACATGGCCTGTGACACGGGCGTGTCACAGGGCATGTCCCTTGCTTCATCGAACGGAGATCGACTTTCGTCGAGTGGGTAGGTGCGTGAGTACACGCCCCGTGACACGGGCGTGTCGGGCCGTGTCACGGGCGTGTCTGGGGGCGTGTCCCGTGTTTTCGTCGAGTGGAGATCGACGTTCGTCGAGTGTGTGAGTACACGCCCCGTGACACGGGCGTGTCGGGCCGTGTCACGGGCGTGTCTTGGGCGTGTTCCGTACTTTTTTCCTGAAATCATCTTTTGTTGCCGTGGACTGCTTTTCCTCCTCATTTTCATCGTTCCCGAGTCTGGAGAGCTTCCAGCGGAAGGGTTTTGAGAGGAGGCGGTGGTTGTTTTGGCCGGCAATTTCGGGAAGGTTAAGCCCGTTTTTCTCGTGTGATAGTGGATTCGGTTTGCTCTCGGCTAGATCTTCCCTTCCATGTAAGTTTTTCTTGATTTAGGGTTCGATTCCAGGAATTTCTAAATGTCTGATTTTTTTTCTTCCCTCAAGTTTCAGCTTTGGTCTTCTAGGTGGCCGATCTTGCCGCCGGAGCCAAGCCGTGGTGCGGGTGTTGTTTGTTTTTCCGAAGAGGTAGAGGCAAGTGGCCCCTTGCCCTTGCCAAATTTATTTCTAACCCTTGATCTTTTTCATTTCTTCTGCAAAGCTCTGTTCTCTTTGTCCTTTTTCCTCCCTAGGGCAGCAGGTTAAGTTATTACATCAAGCTTTTAATCAAGTGCTGATTCTTCATTTCTTTTTCTGGAATTTTAATCAATGTTCTCTTTTGTCGGAGGTTTAGTGTCCAGTGGGTAGCTAGAGTTAGGGTGAGGTGGTTGTTAGTTACAGTTTAGGGTTAGTTGCGGTAGCTCCGTGTAGTTAGGACGGAACGGTGGGTTGGGATTAAATCTCCAACTCTCTGTTTTTCGCGCATGAGATGGCTTAAGCTGCGATTTTAGCAAGACTTACGTTTACCCTAAGTGGAAAGCGCTGACAGCGTCGAGTGAGCCGAGCTCACTCAACGCCGTCACTCAGCGTAGGTCTTGCGGCTAAGTATTTTTAGGCGTCAGGTGAGTGGAGTTTACTCAACGCTGCGTCGAGTGGGCTCGACATTTCTGTCCTGAGTTCATGTGTACCTTAGGATTGTTAGTGTGACTTTTCCCTTCCTTTAGGGGGTGGTATTGGGTGTTCGGCAAATTTTTGCTTGCCGACTCTTGGGTTGTGGCAGGTGGTGGAGTTTTAGTGGCCTCTCGAGGGGTGGATTTTGACGTGGAGAGCTGTGGCCACCGCCTGTTTGCCCTGGTTTGGGTTGGTGTGTGGGACCCTAAAGCTGCCACTGGCGACCCCTTAGCCCTTTTTGTTGGATCTGATTTTGGTTATGTATTCAGATCCATGTTTTTGACCACTGCCACTTACCCACATATTAGGAATGTTAGACTCTTTTGTTGAGCTTGTTGCTTTTATTGCTCGCACTTGGTGTGCTTTGCTGTGCTTTAGACAGTGCTCTTTTCTTACTGTCATGCTCTTTCTTTTGCTTATAGCAGCTTGTTGTCGGGTTGGTAAACCCTTCTTTTTGCTCTTAACTCTAATGCTTTATTTACACTTTTGATTATTTCCTTGCTGAGGTGTTCTTTTCTTGAATGCCTCAGGTCCAGATTGTAGCCGGTTCAGCGGCTAGTTCTTTTGGAGGGGCTGGTTTGCGGCCTCTTGGGTAGCTGAGACAGCTGATCCCGATTCTGTGAGGTAGTTCTTTACTTTTCTGTATAGATATACATACTCACCAGTGGGTTCGTGTCAGGTTGTTGGCGCCCACTGGTGGCTTCTTGCGATGCTGGGTATGAACTTAAACTGCTGTTTTTGCCTATTAGTGGTTGTTTACTTGCTTCTGGGAAGGATTTTTGCTAGGTTGCATGTTAGATATTTTAAACCCTAAAAGCATTATTATATGTATATCATGCATAGCATATTTATAAACAAAGACACTATGTTTCCTTAGCGTAAAAAGACTACCTTTTATATCTATTATATTCACTTAGAGTCGTGCATAACATGAGTTGTCCCTCGGGGACACTTATGCTCACTAAGGTGTCAACTTAATTGAACCAAACTATTTTCTGCTGCGTATACTTATACTTTTAATTGTGGACTAGCTGATCCACCGTGCCGAGGGATACGGCCAATCAACATAACTGCTTTCCTTTCATAATTAATCAACGATTTTCCTTAAAATTTAAGGTGTGGAGTTTTGCCTGAGCGTGTGCAGTTATCCCCTGCACGACGTGGCATCACGGCACGCGTTTTCTCTAGCTCTGATACGATTTTATCGTTGAGAAAATGCGGGTTGTGACAGTTGGTATCAGAGGGTGGTTGCTTGACAAATGGTCGGGCAACCTTTCCCCTTGTTTGCATTAGTGGTTAGCGTCATACCATACACACACCGATATGTCATCAGCACGTCTTGGCTAAAGCACGAACACTACACTCATGAGCATAAAGAAGTATACGGGGCATATTATGTAGTATGAGATGCATAATATGTGTTTGTATATGGATCCACCATAGGAGGCAACATGTGAGGGTTATGTAGTATGGGATGCATAACCTCACCACATGAATGCGGCTAGCACGTTTTCTTTTTTCGTTGCATGGGAATGTTATGTAGTATGGGATGCATAACATTTTCATGTGTACGCCGCCCATGGCATGCATTAAGCCCTTTTTTTAGAATGCATAGCACATCATGCATAACATAACATTTCATAAGCACAACGTGTTAAGCTAAAGATTTGCAAGATGACATATGTACACACATGGTTTTGAGTCAAAAGAAAAATACAAATACATGCATTCATGGTTTAGGCACATGAGTTAGTATGATGGTGGTGAACCATCTTAGGTTAAGCATAACATCATCATGATAAAACAACTCCCAGAGCAAGTTTTGCGGTTGAAGTTCATATTTAAGTGTGTTTGTCTGTACCGGGTAGTTTTGTTCTAGCTGTTGGGCTAAGTTTCGTCTAAAACTTGTGCGATTATAGGATGGCGAGACGTCCTGCAACGAGCTCGACCCCCCAATCCGAGGGTGAGACGTCAGGAGCGCAGAGCGAGGCATTGGTAGAAAACCTGCGGCAGAGTAATGAGACCCTATCGAGGCAGGTGGTGACTATGCAGGCTCAGATTCAGTCCCTAGTAGCAGTGGTGGCGGGACAGGCCCCGAGAGTTCCGGACCCCATTGAGGGGGTAGCTGTTCCTGCCCCTCCTGCTCCCCCCGTGCCTTTGGTTGTGGTGCCTCCGGAGATGGCGTTTATATCCCAGTTTCAGCGACTGAGACCCCCTACTTATGATGGGCAAGCAGATTTCATGATTTTGGATGACTGGCTGATTTATATTGAGGAGATGTTCTCTTATTCGGGGATTACGGATGATCACAGAGTGATGCTCGCTGCCTACCAGCTCAAGGGCTTGACAAAGAATTGGTGGTTGAGGGAGAAGGAGAGCTTGGTGGCAGGATGCTCTTGGGAGTCATTTAAAGGGATGCTGTTGAGTAAGTTTTTGCCTTCAGTCGAGAGGGACCGGCTGATGAATGAATTTCTCCATTTGAAGCAGAGGAAACTCACGGTCAGTGAGTATGAGATTGAGTTCAGTAAGTTGAGTCGGTTTGCTCCTGGTCTGGTGAGTGTTGAAGCGGACCGAGTTAAGCGATTTCTGGGTGGACTAAGAAGCGACATTCAGCAGTTAGCGAATGCCTACGGTGCAGTCAGTTATGCCAGCGTGGTCGAAGCTGCCTTGAGGGTTGAGGCCATTGAGAATGCCAAGAATAGAGGTCAACAGTTGTGGAAGGATAAGCGAAAGTCCGGTGGAGGGAAGAGCCCTCAGGAACCCGATGCGGTCTCAAGAAAGAAGAGCAAGGAGGTTTGTAGTTTCTGTGGCCGACCAGGCCACCCCTTTGAGAAGTGTTTCAAAAGGTTTGGAGCGCAGAAGAAGGAACAGGTGCACGCAATTCAGGGTGCTCCCAGAGGAGACTTGGTGTGTGCCTTGTGTGGAAGGAAGGGGCATGAGGCTGCCCGTTGCTGGTCGAGAGATAAAGTCTGTTTTCAGTGTGGGCAGAAGGGTCATCTCAAGACAAAGTGCCCACAGTCCCAGCCTATTCTGCAGCCAGTACCCCTCCAGGCTTTGCCATCGCCTCAGCAATTGGATAGAGGAAAGGGGAAGCTGAATGTGCTTTCGGCAGACGAAGCACAGACTTCGACCCAGGTTATCTCAGGTTTGACTTCTCCTCAGTCATTTCGTTATGATCCCTTTATGGTTGTAGTTTTCGTTTTAGCGTTTGTTTCCTTAGATGCGTGCGCTATTTGTAGGACGATTTAAGGTAAAGAACCGCTGGGCGCGCGTTCTCTTCGATTCAGGCGCTACCCACTCGTTTGTGGCTAGAGCCTTCATGGAGCGGTTCAGTTTGGGCCTAGATCGTGTTGGTGGTGCCTTTTGCGTTAAGTTCCCCTCCGGTGACTCTGTGGTTACGGACCTGGGTGTCCTTGATTGTCCGATTTTGTTGGGGGATTTTCTAGCCAAGGCAGATCTGAAGGTGATTGACCTGGAGGACTTCGATGTTATCTTGGGCATGGACTGGTTGTCAAGGTACGATGCTGTGATCCAGTGCAAGGGTAAACGCTTGGACTTCGTCAAGGACAACGGTCAGCCAGGGAGCATTTATGGGTATTCTCTCCAGGAGTCTCCAGTCATTTCTGCGGTGCGTGCTCGGAAGTTGCTTGATTCTGGTTGTTCTGCCTGTGTGGTCTCTCTGGTAGGGGCTGTTGTTAGAGTGTCGTGTTTGCAAGAGATCCCTGTGGTGTGTGACTTCTCCGATGTGTTTCCTGATGATCTTCCCGGTCTTCCACCCGATCGAGATGTCGAGTTTGCTATAGATTTGGAGCCAGGCACGCGTCCTATTGCCAAGGCGCCGTACCGGATGCCCCCACGAGAGCTGGAAGAGTTGCGAATTCAGCTGGATGAGATGTTGGCAAAAAGGTTCATTAGGCCGAGTTCCTCACCATGGGGTGCTCCAGTGCTGTTCGTTAAAAAGAAGGATGGGTCGATGAGGCTATGCATCGACTATAGAGAACTGAACAAGGTTACTATTAAGAACAGGTACCCTTTGCCTCGAATTGACGATCTGTTTGACCAACTGCGTGGTAGTGCCGTGTTTTCCAAGATAGATCTTCGATCGGGCTATCACCAGTTGAGGATTCGGGAGTCAGATGTTCCGCGGACGGCGTTCCGCTCTCGTCATGGGCATTTTGAGTTTTTAGTTATGTCATTTGGTTTGACTAATGCGCCCTCAGCTTTTATGGATCTGATGAATAGAGTTTTCAAGGACTTCCTGGATAAGTTTGTGATTGTCTTTATCGACGATGTTTTGGTGTATTCTAAAGATGCGGAGGAGCATGATCGGCATTTGCGACTGGTCTTGGCGACTCTGAGAGACCATAAGCTATACGCCAAGCTGAACAAGTGCGAATTTTGGTTGCCTCAAGTTTCTTTTCTCGGCCACGTGGTGAATAAGGAGGGAATATCGGTGGACCCAGAAAAGATCGCTGCTGTTATGGAATGGGCGAGGCCTGTTACTCCCAAAGAGATCAGAAGCTTCTTGGGCTTGGCTGGATATTATAGGAGATTCGTAGAGGGATTCTCTACTTTGTCTGCGCCGTTGACCAGGTTGACGCAGAAGAATGCAGCCTTCATATGGGATAGCAAGTGTGAGGAGGCTTTTGAGGAATTAAAAAGAAGGTTATGTTCAGCTCCAGTTTTGTCTTTGCCTACTGAAGATAGTGAGTATGTTATATATGTGGACGCGTCGCACGTCGGACTGGGCTGCGTTTTGATGCAGGGCGGGAAGGTGATTGCGTACGAGTCGAGGCAGCTAAAGACTCATGTGAGGAATTACCCTACGCATGACCTGGAGTTTGCAGCTGTGATCTATGCGTTGAAATTGTGGAGGCATTTGCTGTATGGCGTGCAGTGCAAGATTTTCACGGATCATAAGAGTTTGAAGTATGTCTTCACTCAGAAAGAGTTGAATCTGCGCCAGCGGCGGTGGTTGGAGTACGTGGCCGACTATGATGTTGAAATCCAGTATCATCCGGGTAAGGCGAATGTGGTGGCCGATGCCCTAAGTCGGAAGTCAGGAAAGATTTTCAATCTCTCCGCCGAGCGTCTTGTGGAAGAGTTTCTTTTGATGGACATTTCTGTGGGAAGCTGCGATTCGCAGAGTAGCTTGGCAGTGGCAGAACCTTCGTGGATTGCGCTTACGCGACTGCATCAGAAAGATGATCCCGATCTTTTGCATTTGTACCTTCGAGCTGAAAAAGGTGAATTACCAGATTTCTCTATAGATGATGCGGGTACCTTGAAGTATCGTGGCAGGTTTTGCATTCCCACAGTTGGAGATATCCGGAATATGGTGTGCAGAGAAGCCCACGGATCTAGTGTTGCCTACCATCCAGGGTCTACCAAAATGTACCATGATTTAAAGCAGATTGCCTGGTGGTATGGGATGAAGAAGGACATAGCCAGATTTGTTTCTGAGTGCTTCACTTGCAGGCGTGTGAAGGCTTTTGACCATGGCAGGCCTGGTGGCAAGCTAACTCCCTTAGAGATTCCGATGTGGAAGTGGGAGAGTATCTCGATGGATTTCATCACAGGCTTACCGAGATCTCCTAAAGGGCATGATTCAGTTTGGGTGATCGTAGACAGATTGACGAAGAGTGCTCACTTCGTACCATTTAAGATCGATTATCCGATGAGGAAGATAGCCGAGCTGTATTTGGATGAGGTTATTAGATTACATGGGGTACCCATGAGTATCATATCAGATCGAGACTCCAGGTTTACATCTCGTTTTTGGAAGAGCCTTCAAGAAGGGTTGGGTACAGATTTGAGATATTCCACAGCTTATCATCCGCAGACCAATGGTCAGACGGAGCGAGTAAATCAGATTGTGGAAGATATGATCCGATGCTATATTCTGGACCACGGAGGAGTGTGGGATGAGCGCTTGCGGCTTATGGAATTTGCGTATAATAACAGTTATCAAGAAAGCTTGCAAATGGCTCCTTTTGAAGCTTTGTATGGGAGGCGCTGCAGGACTCCCTTGTTTTGGGCTGAGGTTGGCGAGAGACCTTTGTTGGGTCCAGAAGCACTCGAGGAGATGGAAACTGCTGTGAAGCTTATTCGGGAAAAGCTTCGGATAGCCCAGGAGAGATATGAGAAAAATGCCAATCGGCGTAGATCGGATTTGGAATTTTTGGTGGGGGACTCAGTGTTCTTAAAGGTCTCCCCGTTGATCGGAGTCAAGCGTTTTGGCAAGAACAGGAAGTTGGACCCGAGGTTCGTGGGGCCGTTTCCGATTGTTGAGCGGATTGGGATATCAACTTATAGGCTGGCGTTGCCCGCAATTTTCCCTGGCGTGCATAATGTCTTCCACGTCAGTCAGCTGCGGAAATGTGTATCGAATGGCAGACAGGTTTTGGATTCTGTGCCTCAGTTGGAGCCGAATCTTTCTTATGTGGAGGTGCCTGTCCGCATTCTGGATTCTCAGGTTCGTGCGCTGCGGAAGAAGTCGATTCCGATGGTTAAAGTTTTATGGATAAATCAGGATGTAGAAAGCGCGACTTGGGAGTTGGAGTCGGCTATGAGGGAGGCTTACCCTCATCTGTTTCCCTGAGCTTGTGCCTGGTATGTCTTGTTTCATTTATGATTTTATAGTCCTTTCCTGGCTCTTTCTCTCTCCTTCTTCATAGGAGTGTTGTGAGTAAAGTTTCGAGGCGAAACTTTCTTTTAGGGGGAGTGGCTGTAACGCCCCCGGTTTTTCTGTGTTTTGTTTGATTTTGGATTGGTGTTACGATGACGCATTTCCGGCCCTTCGCCGTTGTAGAGCGCGGTCCTAGCTCTGTAGGTTCCCGGTGTAGCCTGGTTGTAGCCAGTTGGCAAGTTTCCCCAGCTAGCCGGAGTCTGTTTTGGTGACTCGGTTGGGCCTCTTAGGGAAATGCTTGCGTTTTGGCTTCGGGAGGTGTTAGCCCGAGTGTTCGATCGTCGGATGTTGTTTTCGACCTCGCCGTTGTTTTCGTGGCTTGGTTGTTTAGCTACGGTGCGAGTTTTGGTCGAAATCCGAGATCGTTTGCCTTCGCGTCGTTTCGGCGTTGTTTTGTTAACTGCATGTTTATAATGTTTGCTGTGCTGTGCGTGGTCTGTTGTGGCTGAGCTTGTAGGCTGGTGCCTTGTCTCTTGTTTGCTAGGTGTTAGCAGGTTTCTTTTCTGTGTAAGTTTGGGTGACACGGCCTGGGTAACGCCCGTGACCCAGGGCGTGTCGTGCTCGGGCAGAGCTCCCGTTTCTCCGGTCGACGAATTTTTGGTCGACGGGGTTTTTTGTAGGAACACGGCCGTGACACGGGCGTGTCACGGGCGTGTCCCCCTTCGGTTCGTCGAGCTACGCTCGATGGTCGTCAGGCGGTGTTTAGTGAGAACACGGCCCTGTCACGGGCGTGTCGTGTCGAACACGGGCGTGACATTGGGGCGTGTCTCTCTGTTCGATGATCGGCGCTCCACGATCGTCGGGCGGTGTTCGAGTTGGTACACGGCCTGTGACACGGGCGTGTCACAGGGCGTGTCCCTTGCTTCGTCGAACGGAGATCGACTTTCGTCGAGTGGGTAGGTGCGTGAGTACACGCCCCGTGACACGGGCGTGTCGGGCCGTGTCACGGGCGTGTCTGGGGGTCGTGTCCCGTGTTTTCGTCGAGTGGAGATCGACGTTCGTCGAGTGTGTGAGTACACGCCCCGTGACACGGGCGTGTCGGGCCGTGTCACGGGCGTGTCTTGGGCGTGTTCCGTACTTTTTTCCTGAAATCATCTTTTGTTGCCGTGGACTGCTTTTCCTCCTTATTTTCATCGTTCCCGAGTCTGGAGAGCTTCCAGCGGAAGGGTTTTGAGAGGAGGTGGTGGTTGTTTTGGCCGGCGATTTCGGGAAGGTTAGAGCCCGTTTTTCTCGTGTGATAGCGGATTCGGTTTGCTCTCGGCTAGATCTTCCCTTCCATGTAAGTTTTTCTTGATTTAGGGTTCGATTCCAGGAATTTCTAAATGTCTGATTTTTTTTCTTCCCTCAAGTTTCAGCTTTGGTCTTCTAGGTGGCCGATCTTGCCGCCGGAGCCAAGCCGTGGTGCGGCTGTTGTTTGTTTTTCCGAAGAGGTAGAGGCAAGTGGCCCCTTGCCCTTGCCAAATTTATTTCTAACCCTTGATCTTTTTCATTTCTTCTGCAAAGCTCTGTTCTCTTTGTCTTTTTTCCTCCCTAGGGCAGCAGGTTAAGTTATTACATCAAGCTTTTAATCAAGTGCTGATTCTTCATTTCTTTTTCTGGAATTTTAATCAATGTTCTCTTTTGTCGGAGGTTTAGTGTCCAGTGGGTAGCTAGAGTTAGGGTGAGGTGGTTGTTAGTTACAGTTTAGGGTTAGTTGCGGTAGCTCCGTGTAGTTAGGACGGAACGGTGGGTTGGGATTAAATCTCCAACTCTCTGTTTTTCGCGCATGAGATGGCTTAAGCTGCGATTTTAGCAAGACTTACGTTTACCCTAAGTGGAAAGCACTGACAGCGTCGAGTGAGCCGAGCTCACTCAACGCCGTCACTCAGCGTAGGTCTTGCGACTAAGTATTTTTAGGCGCCAGGTGAGTGGAGTTTGCTCAACGCTGCGTCGAGTGGGCTCGACATTTCTGTCCTGAGTTCATGTGTACCTTAGGATTGTTAGTGTGACTTTTCCCTTCCTTTAGGGGGTGGTATTGGGTGTTCGGCAAATTTTTGCTTGCCGACTCTTGGGTTGTGGCAGGTGGTGGAGTTTTAGTGGCCTCTCGAGGGGTGGATTTTGACGTGGAGAGCTGTGGCCACCGCCTGTTTGCCCTGGTTTGGGTTGGTGTGTGGGACCCTAAAGCTGCCACTGGCGACCCCTTAGCCCTTTTTGTTGGATCTGATTTTGGTTATGTATTCAGATCCATGTTTTTGACCACTGCCACTTACCCACGTATTAGGAATGTTAGACTCTTTTGTTGAGCTTGTTGCTTTTATTGCTCGCACTTGGTGTGCTTTGCTGTGCTTTAGACAGTGCTCTTTTCTTACTGTCATGCTCTTTCTTTTGCTTATAGCAGCTTGTTGTCGGGTTGATAAACCCTTCTTTTTGCTCTTAACTCTAATGCTTTATTTACACTTTTGATTATTTCCTTGCTGAGGTGTTCTTTTCTTGAATGCCTCAGGTCCAGGTTGTAGCCGGTTCAGCGGCTAGTTCTTTTGGAGGGGCTGGTTTGCGGCCTCTTGGGTAGCTGAGACAGCTGATCCCGATTCTGTGAGGTAGTTCTTTACTTTTCTGTATAGATATACATACTCACCAGTGGGTTCATGTCAGGTTGTTGGCGCCCACTGGTGGCTTCTTGCGATGCTGGGTATGAACTTAAACTGCTGTTTTTGCCTATTAGTGGTTGTTTACTTGCTTCTGGGAAGGATTTTTCCTAGGTTGCATGTTAGATATTTTAAACCCTAAAAGCATTATTATATGTATATCATTCATAGCATATTTATAAACAAAGACACTATGTTTCCTTAGCGTAAAAGACTACCTTTTATATCTATTATATTCACTTAGAGTAGTGCATATCATGAGTTGTCCCTCGGGGACACTTATGCTCACTAAGGTGTCAACTTAATTGAACCAAACTATTTTCTGCTGCGTATACTTATACTTTTAATTGTGGACTAGCTGATCCACCGTGCCGAGGGATACGGCCAATCAACATAACTGCTTTCCTTTCATAATTAATCAACGATTTTCCTTAAAATTTAAGGTGTGGAGTTTTGCCTGAGCGTGTGCAGTTATCCCCTGCACGACGTGGCATCATGGCACGCGTTCTCTCTAGCAATGCGGGTTGTGACACTTCCTCCTTCTTTTTGTTTTGTAAATATCCAAAACATCAAAAACAAAAAAAAATTATATAGCTGCATTTTGGTATTTCAATAGTACCCCATTTTTATGTTTTGTTTTTCGCAAACTTCTTTATAAACAACGCAGTTAATTCTAATTTTTCTAATCATTTTTTAATCATATTTCAAAAGTAAAATGTTGGCCATGCTGTGTTTCTAATTCACGGTAGCATGTTAAGGTAAAATATTTCTCTAAAACGTGCATTTCTATTATGGTTTTCCGTTCTTTATTTTCTTTACTTTCTCTAAAAATCTATCATCCATTATTTTCCTTTTCGTCTTTAGATAATTTTTGTAAGAACAAATTTTGAATAACGTAGTAGATATGAACGATCCAAGTCACATATTATTCTTATTTTCAAGATAATTTCATCAATCTTCTTTTATTATCTCGAACTTGCTTTTTGAAATTCATCGACTCTATGTTTTAAATAAATTTAAAAAAAAAAGCGTGAAAATGATTTAGGCCATTTTTGTTTACGTTTGAGCTTTTCTGCCAACCTAAAATCTTTTACCACTAGTTAGCCGCTTTTGAGCCTTTTTTCCAAATTCATTTGATAACTCCACACAACATTTCATTTTCACCAAAGCCCAAATTCCTACCTATCTAATCACGCTAATTTTTTTTGATAGGAAATTTTGTGTTATCTTTGGAGACAATCAAGTCTTTGGAGAAATTGTTGAAAAAAGTGTACTCAAAAGCAATGCATTGAAAAAAAAAGAAAAAATGAATGAAAATAATAATACAAAAAAAGGATAAATAATTATAAATAAAAACAAAAAAATAAATTTATTTATACATATTTTGTTTAAAATAAATTTTTTTTTTTGAAACTCGTTGTTTTGGTTTAGTGTGATTTTTAAGCCTCCATGTTTATATTTGAATTCCACTCCTATTCATATTCCTAAACCAAACGTTTCGGTCCTTTTAAGTCCTTTTGATTCACGCCTTTTTTTAAATTTTATTTAACAACTAAGAAAAGAAGAAGAGTAAATCAGTTTTAGTTTTGGATTTAAACTTAGATTTTTGTTATTTAATTGATATAATTATAATGCGTTGCTTGGATCTAGTAATAACTCAATACGTTCTTTTCATTTTCATTGCCTTGCTCAAATCTATTTAAAGAATTTCGTCAAAATTCTGGATGATTTATTTTTATTAAGTAAAGTTTATAAAAGTTTAACCATACCTAAATAATTGTTTTAGATTTACGTTTTACATTCTCCCTGCCAAGAATTTCGCATAGTACTTGTGTAAGTATGATTAAAACTTTTTGAATTAGTCACTTTTTATGATTAGCTAGTCTTTATATCTTTGCTTGGGGACAAGCAAAACTTAAGCTTGGGGGAATTTGATAATACGGTTTGCAGTCAATTTTATTAGGATATTTTCGGGGTTTTAAAGCAAATCATGTCTTGTAAAGTACTTGTTTTGATTCCCCTTTGTATATATTTTTGTCGCTAATGCATTTTTTCTGCTTTTTGCAGGTTTTCACGGCTTTCAGCCGAATTTTGCTGTGACACGCCCCAAGGTCACGCCCTACCCGGGCGTGTACCTAGGGCGTGTAACCCAAAGGATTGAAGCAATTGGTCCGAAACTGCATTCCGTGGAAACTTAGTGTACACCCCCTCGGTCACGCCCGTGTCACACCCGACACAGGCGTGTACTAGAGGCGTGTCCCCAGGTTCCGAGGAATCACCGCAGCGCGCTCGTTTTTCCCGCTCCACCGTCGCACCGAAAGTGTCACGCCCCAGGGTCACGCCTGACCCGGGCGTGACATATGGGCGTGTACTTCAGCAATTCCGCCCGTCACCTCCAGCATTCAATTTCAGCTCAACAAAGTCACGCCGCAAAGAACACGCCCAAGGTACACGCCCTACCAGGGCGTGACTTGTGGGCGTGTACCTCAACTACTTCGTCAGAATTCAATTCCTGCCCGAAAAAGTCGCGCCGAATGTGTCACGCCCCAGGGTCACGCCCGACCAGTGCGTGACAGGGGGGCGTGACCCGACCCGAAAAATTCTATAAATAGAGCCCAACTCCAGGGGTTCAGGGACACCTTTTGCTTTGAGAGGGGAGGTTCTGTCCTTTGTATTTCTGAACTTTTAAGCATGTCTTTTCATTTTTAGTTCGTAGCTCTATCTTTATGCTTTCCCTGTATTAGTTCGTAGCTTCGTTCTGTAGTATAATATTAATGATAGTGTAGCTTACCTTTCCATGCACTTGTAACCTCTAGTTTTCAAGCTGTAAGATCTTTGTTCCCATTAATAAAAAGCGTTGTTTTCTTTTTCGTTTCTGCTCTGTTTTCATTATTCTTCTTCTACTCATCCCCTCTCTTTCACCTCACCATGATTAACTAATCATCCATGTACTCGATCTTAATGATCTGAGGTTCGAGTGATTAGGTTATGATGCTTTGAATCTTACCTTTTCTTTTTAGGGTTTAGCTTTGAATTACTCTTGATTTATCACGGGTTGGAGGTATATCATCGATATATACTCTCCACCTTTGCTTTCATTCTGGGCTAGCCGAGAGGCCGAAAGTTTGAAATGAGCACTCAAGAGTAAAGGGAGTTGTTCGCACCCCTCGAGAGAGGCAGACGTTCAAATCTCCCGGATTGGAGTAAAATCCATTAGAGGGGTTCACCGCGTAAAGCGAGTTTTAGGCCTCCGATTTATGCGAAAGTCGGTCGGACCTTCCTAAACTCAGTTAGGCACGGCCTTCGAGAGAAGCGTGTCAATATTCATGGAAACTCCACGGTCAAGGACCTTTACCCTAATTAGCTTAGGTTTATTTATCGTATTTTTCTAACCACTCTTGCCGAGGTGATTTCTGATCGAGTGAATTTTCCATTTCATCGTTACTAAGCTTAAGTTAATCGCTCTTTTAGCTCTCTTTAACTTTTCATGCAAGTAGCTCTCTTTCATTGCAAGTAGTTCTCTTCCTTTAGCACGATTAGCTTTCTTCTAAAAAACTTAATTTTTCCGTCGATAAAATAATAGATTTCGTGTGAGTAAGCTTACTCAACTGTTCCCGGATTTCAATACGACACTTGTGTCCCCTAGCTGCATTTCGATAGGTATACTTGCCTTGATGAATTGTTAGTTTGGTTATTTTCTCCTTGCAGATATCTAAGAGACAATCATTGATCGGGAAAACCTTCCCCGTCCGAATCGATCGAGACGATCGATCCTAGTGTGACCGTTGGAAGACCTTGCTAGCTTTGCTACGAAGTTTGAATCTCCAAAGTACAGCAGCCGCACACCGTCGTCGCCGCCGATCCCGAGAACCAAGCCGCCGCCCTTCTTGCCGCCACCGGTTCCGGGGAGATTCTCTCCAAGAGAGGTCTAGGGCTGTGGACTCTTCGTTGATTTCAAGAACACGTCATCGAACGAAGAGGGACACCTTAGTCTCCAAAAGTTGTTTGTATTTCTTGTACATTCTAATTTCATTTTTGTTGTAAAGGAACGTTGGTTCCTAGTTGTAAGGGTTGGGTGCAACCCGTGTTGTGGGAGTGTTGTCTCCTACGTGTGGAAGGGTTCCTTCCGATAGTGCAAGGATTGGATTTCAATCCTGTTGGTGAAGTGACCGAGTCGTCCCTTGTTGGGAGATAGGTCGAAGGGGGGAAAGTGGATGTACCCAAATCGGGGAACCACTATAAATTGCTTGTGTACTTTCTTTGCTGTGCTGTTTTATTTTCATGTGCAGGTACAATTTTAATTCCGCAAAAAACGCTGCACGTCACCTATCCCCCCCCCCATAGGTGAAGGTAGTTGACACTAGGTGGATTTTCAAGTGGTATCAGAGGCAGGTTACTCTTCAAAAAGGTTCACACCTTGAGTAGAATCCTGCCACTAGTGTCAAGAAGAAGGAAAACATCTACCATGGATGGGCTCAAGTACACAGGCAAGATTCCAGTGTGCACCAGGCTCAACATTCCTATTTGGAAGGAAAGGATCAGGTTCTACATGGAAGCAGTTGATCCTCGACTCTTCATGATCGTGGAGGAGGGACCTTATGTCCCCACTAAGGTCTCCACCATTGATCCTACCAAGAAAGTGCCAAAGAAAATTTCTGAAATGGACAAGGACGAGATGGTGCTGGTGGGACTTGATAAGAAGGCGCAGAACATTCTGGTCAGCGCGGTCGATGACTCAATGATGCAGAACTTCAGCAACTGCAGGACAGCAAAGGAGATCTGGCACTGCCTGATTATCCTAATGGAGGGCACTGATGAAGTGAGGGATGATCGGAGATCCCTCCTGAACCAGAAATATGAGGCCTTCAGACAAGGGCCTAAGGAAGAGATCGGAGTCACCTTCGAGAACTTCCTCAAGATTGTCGATGCGCTCAAAGGATATGGAAGAGTGTTCACTGATGGTGAACTTAATGATAAATTCCTTAGGTCCCTTACTAAGGAATGGGACACAAAGATCTGCGCCATCCGAGAGTTTGGCAGACTTGCTGAAACAGACCCGCAAATTCTGTTTGGGAAGCTGATGTCCTATGAGCTTCAACTGAACACCAGGAAAGCTGAAGAAGAAGCAGAGAAGGCTGCAGCCAAGGAAAAGACTGTGGCCCTAAAAGCAATTCACTTCAGGAGGGCAAGGGTGCAGTTTCATACCGTGCCGGGAAAAAGGATGAGGAGGAGGACTCCGAGCCATGCTCCTCCAGCTCAGAGCTGTCTGAGGAAGATTTCTCCCTCATCACCCGAGAATTCAAGAAGTTCCTCAAGATGAGAAATCAAAGAAAGAGAGACGGCTCCTCCTCCAGGCGTCAGAAGAAAAATTATTCTTCTGACAGGTATGCTTCTAAACTGAACAAACATAGCTCCTCTGACATTATTTGTTTTTGGATGCAATAAGCCAGGACACGTCGTGGCCGACTGCTACCAAGGAAAAAGAGAAAAGGGGAAAGAAGAGGAGCACAAATCCTCTAGAGATAAGAAGAAAGAGCGGAGCTACATCGCCAAAAAGCCAAAGACACTGAGTGAGTCTGATTCCTCAGACTCCAGTGATGATGAGGAAGCCTACTTCGGGCTGGTGGGTCGCTCCGACTCAGAAGGAGAATGCCCCCCATTTACTGGGAAGGTAAAAGCTCACACCCTTCTCTCCGACTCTGAATCTGATCCTGAGTCTCAGGACGATGACCCTGAGGATAGCCTTTCGGCCCGTGAAGCGGAGCTCCTCGAGAAGTATGAGCTTCTGCTCAACACTTTCGACGAGTGCCGTAAGAGATTGAAGGCTGAGAAAAAGGAAGTGAAGTTCCTTAAGGGTGAGAGTGTCTCCCTAAGGGAAGAGATCACCAGTTTGATCTCTCTCCGACAGGAGCACCTAGACCTGACTTCAAAGCATTCAGAGTCTCTTAAGCTCCTTGATCTTAAATAGGAGGAAGTCGACAAGTTGGAAGAACAACTTTCGGCAGAAAGGAAGATCGTCAAGAGCTTCTCTATGCCAAAAATAGTTCTTCCAGTAGTTGATACCTTCTCTGCTCAGGCCAAAGGAGCTGGCTTGGGGCATGTAGGGGTATCTGGTTCCTCATCCAGGAGAAACAGGAACCAGAGAAAAAATAAGGCCGCCAAGAAGGCCTCCGCTGCTGGAAAGGGAAAGGCTCCGGTCAGTCCTGTTGCGTTCAGAAAGCCTAGCTTTCCTTGCAACCAACATGACTTTGAATCAACCTTTGGTCATCATTTCCGGCCCTCGGTTGCAAAGCCAAAGATCCGATATGATGGTTGGACTTTTCCCCGCAACTTCAGTGAGAGTGTATTCAAGGCACCTTATGAGGAAATCCACATGGGAAATTATGGTCAATTCTCTAGCAGCCATAATGGAAAGCAGGCACCAAGAGCCAAGCATGTTATACTAAAGGAACATAAAGTGAAGAAGTCATGTGACTGCAATCAATATGAGGCCTCCACCTCCAGATCCAAGGCCCCGGCTATACCCACCATTCCCAGGGTAAAGCAGGAGCCTAGGACAAGGTACAACAGATTTGACTGTTGGTGTTGTGGTAAAGTCGGTCACTTTGCCGTGGATTGTTGGTTTAATCCGAGGTATAACAAGACTCCCTATGTTAGCAATACGAGGCCGACCACTCGTAGGGTTAATCACCCGAGGGGGAGTATGCTAACCAAGAATCTAGGACCCAAGTTCGATTGGGTTCCTAAGGGAAATAATTTTGTTTTGCAGGAATGTCCAAAGGCCACCAAAACGCCAATATGGTACTTGGATAGTGGATGCTCCCGGCATATGACTGGGACAAGAAGCCTGCTGCGTGATTACACTCCAGTCGAGAATGGACCCAAAGTCATCTTTGGGGGGTCAGATCGAGGAGTCACCAGAGGTTACGATATGATTTCCAATGGTATAATCTCTATCACCGACGTGACTTATGTTGAAGGGTTAAACCATAACCTGATTAGTGTAATTCAGTTATGTGATAAAGGTTATGACATTAAGTTCTGCAAGGATAAATGCCTGATAATATCATGTGCCTCCTCTGAGACGGTATTAACAGGCATTAGGAGCAGAAATATCTTCTGCTTAAATTTTCTTAGTTTAGATTCATCTACCACCGTATGCCTAGTGGCAACAGGCAGTGCATCTCTTTGTGAACAATGGCACAAGAGATTGGCACATATTAATTTCAAAACAATTAGTATGCTGTTTTCTAAAAACTTAGTAAGGGATGCTCCCGTTATCAAGTGCATCAAAGATAGCCCCTGTCCTGCATGCCAGATGGACAAACAGACTCGGGCTAACTTTAAGAGAATTGCAGACAAAGACTCTTCCCGGTGTCTTTATCTTCTACATATGGACCTGTTTGGTCCAATGCAAGTTCATAGCTTGGGAGGCAAGTCCTATACGCTAGTGATAGTTGATGATCATTCTCGGTTTACATGGGTGTTCTTCTTAAAACGAAAGTCAGATACGTTTGACATCTTCACTAGTTTTGTCAAGCAGGTTCAGAATGAACTTAACTGCTCAGTGGTCAAAATCAGAAGTGACCATGGAACAGAATTCGAATCTGGTGCTATGACAGAGTTTTGTGAAGAACAAGGTATCTTTCATGAGTTTTCCTCCCCGCGCACTCCTCAGCAAAATGGAGTCGCGGAGAGGAGAAATAGAACTCTCATTGAAGCTTGCACGACAATGTTGAAAGACGCTTCTCTCCCAGAATACTTCTGGGCAGAGGCGGTCAATACAGCTTGTCATGTACAAAACCGAGCATTGATCAACAAGCATCATCGTAAGATGCCTTATGAGCTATTGAGAGGCAGGAAACCAACCATGTCCTACTTAAGGATCTTTGGTTGCAGATGTTATGTACTGAATAATGGGAAGTACCCGCGCACTAAATTTGGTGAAAAATGCTTCGAAGGAACATTCATGGGCTATAGTTCCCACAGTCGGGCATATAGGGTCTTCAATAAGAAAACCCTAGTGGTAGAAGAATCAATTAATGTCGTATTTGATGAAGGAAGCTTGCTTAACAACAATTCTTCCAGTGGTATTCTTGAAGATGCAGGTGCACGACTTGAACAGCTGAGTCTTGATGAGACCGCTAAAGATGGAACTCCCAAGTACGTCAAAGTTTCCACCTCAACGTCTATTGGGAATGTTGAAGATCAAAATGGAGAAAATCTCTTAGAAGAAGGCGAAGTCCAAGAAGTAGTCGAAGCTCCAGATGCCGGACTTCTAGAGCTCTGGCACGTGCGGGATCACCCTAGATAGCAGATCATTGGAGATCCTCGTGCTGGTGTCAGAAGTCGAAGAGGTACTGTTAACGAGATTTTGTATCTTAACTTCCTGTCACAGGTTGAGCCAAAGAAGTTCGACGAGGCGAACAGAGATGCAGCATGGATTTTGGCCATGCAAGAGGAACTGCACCAATTCGAACGATGCAACGTTTGGACGCTGGTTCCCATACCACGAAAGCAGAATGTGATTGGCACCAAGTGGATCTTCAGAAACAAACTGGATGAACATGATGTCATCATAAAGAACAAGGCAAGGCTGGTGGCTCAAGGTTACAGACAGGAGGAGGGGATTGACTTCGACCAGACCTTTGCACCAGTTGCAAGGCTCGAGGCAATCAGATTGTTCCTGGCATATGCTTCACACAAAGGATTCACAGTCTATCAAATGGATGTGAAATCGGCATTCTTGAACGGAGACCTGAAAGAGGAAGTATACGTCACTCAACCCCCAGGTTTTGTCAATCCTACTTATCCCCATCATGTTTATTTTCTTAATAAAGCTCTTTACGGTTTAAAACAAGCTCCACGAGCTTGGTATGAGACCTTATCTAGTTTTCTTCTTGAGAACAAGTTCTCTAGAGGTAAAATAGATAAGACATTGTTTCTCAGGGAAGTCAAAGGCAAGATTTTGCTGGTGCAAATCTATGTAGATGACATCATATTCGGCTTAACAGACAACAATCTTTGCAAAAAGTTTTCTAAACTTATGCAAGGAATGTTTGAAATGAGCAGTATGGGAGAGCTAAAGTATTTCTTGGGACTTCAAGTGAAACAGTCTGAGGATGGAATCTTCATCTCTCAGACGAAGTTCACAAATGAACTCCTCAAGAAATTCGGTATGGAGAATGCAACCTCTATGAGGACTCCAATGGGATCCACTATGTCTCTGGATAAGGATGAGAAAGGTAAACCTTTCGATGAAACCAAATACAGAAGCATCATTGGATCCCTGCTCTACCTTACGGCCAGTAGACCGGATATCATGTTCTCCACATGCGTCTGTGCCAGATATTAGGTGAACACTAAGGAATCTCACTATGTCGCTGCAAAGCGAATTCTCAGATACCTTAAAGGTACTCCGAATCTTGGCTTGTGGTACCCGAGAAACAATGATGTCGAGCTAATAGGTTTTTCAGATGCTGATTTTGCAGGGAGTAGGGATGACAGGAAAAGCACTTCCGGGATGTGTCAATTCCTCGGCAGAAGGCTTATTTCATGGAACAACAAGAAGCAGAATTGTGTAGCAACCTCCATAGCAGAGTCTGAGTACATCTCGGCAGGAAGCTGTTGCGCATAACTCCTATGGATCAGAAACCAGTTAGCCGACTACGACCTTCAGTTCAAGGAAGTACCAATGTACTGCGACTCCTCCAGTGCAATTGCAATTGCCAACAATCCGGTATCGCACAGCAGAACGAAGCATATTGAAGTGCGCTACCACTTCATTCGGGAGCACGTGGAAAACAAGGACATCTCTCTCTGTTATGTCCCCACTGACAAGCAGATTGCCGATATTTTCACAAAGCCCTTAGACGAAGCCAAGTTCAGTCTTTTCAAAACTGAATTGGGGATGCTAAACTATGAGGAATGAAGACTACAGCAGCTCCAGGCTCATACATCTAGGGGGAGCCTCTGTCAGGAACTCTAGTGTGCGCACAAGTGTAAGAACTGAAGGGAGCAAGGGGTCATATGCAACAGACCCAGATTTGCAGAAGCCGAAAAGGGGGAGATATATTACCCTCTCGGCTAAGGCTAAGGTGGCTCTCAAGAAATTGGTAAGGCTAAGGTGGCACTCAAGAAATTGGTATTGGTAATGAATATCTCTCTCAACTCCATGTTACGTTCATGCTTTTCATTCCCTTACGCTCTATTCACCTTAGCTTGTAGGGTTTAGGCTTCTTCAAATAGGGGGAGATTGTTGGGTATTGTATGCACAACGTACCTGATTTGAAGAAGCCCCTGAACAAGCTAAGGTAAATAGACAATGTATTTGATAAAATCTTTCAAGTTGTGCTTGCAGTTATTCCACGCTAAGTGCACACCAATGTCAGGGTGCAGTAGGTCAATATACACGGGTCTGCGCGACGTAATCCCTCGTTGAGCAGATCAGTGTGTTGGCCTACGTGTACTCTCTCTATTGGAGTGTACTTATTTTCAAGTACAGGGATGTGATCATGCAAGAGCAGACAAGGATCAAGGATGGGTCAAAGAGCAGCTCATGGGTGGAAAGACGAAAAATCGTCTAAGTATGAACCGACGAGAATCACTGGCTGATTCTCGCCGTCTCTTTCCGGCTTTATCAGAGCATGCCATTAAGTCAAAATCGACGAGAATCACCGTTGATTCTCGCCGAATCGACGAGAATCACCTTCGATTCTCGCCGATTCGACGAGAATCACCTTCGATTCTCGCCGATTTTGCCTTAGACGATTCTCTGGATCCCGCTGGACCGGATCAAATGTTAAGGCGCTGATTTTGAACCGATATTAGGGTTTCTTCTGGTGGGACCCACAACGGTCATAAAGAGGTATACTACTGTATAAATACTCGCGTATTTTGAACAGTAGAAACACACAGAAAAATATACGAAGTCGAGCCACCGACGTGACCTAGATCACGATACCTGCTCCGCCGCCGTCGCCACTCGTGCAAGTCGATCGCCGACCGTTTGATCGTGGTTTCCTCCAGATCTCCCGGCGACAGAAGCTTAGCCAAGCATAGCGTCTCACGCGTCTAACCAGAGATCCTTTGTCTCTTGATTTGTTGATCGGGAAAACGTTCCCCGTCCGAATCGATCGAGACGATCGATCCTAGTGTGACCGTTGGAAGACCTTGCTAGCTTTGCTACGAAGTTTGAATCTCCAAATTACAGCAGCCGCACACCGTCGTCGCTGCCGATCCCGAGAACCAAGCCGCCGCCCTTCTTGCCGCCGCCGGTTCCGGGGAGATTCTCTCCAAGAGAGATCTAGGGCTGTGGACTCTTCGTTGATTTCAAGAACACGTTATCGAACGAAGAGGGACACCTTAGTCTCCAAAAGTTGTTTGTATTTCTTGTACATTCTAATTTCGTTTTTGTTGTAAAGGAACATTGGTTCCTAGTTGTAATGGTTGGGTGCAACCCGTGTTGTGGGAGTGTTGTCTCCTACGTGTGGAAGGGTTCCTTCCGATAGTGCAAGGATTGGATTTCAATCCTGTTGGTGAAGTGACCGAGTCATCCCTTGTTGGGAGATAGGTCGAAGGGGGGAAAGTGGATGTACCCAAATCGGGGAACCACTATAAATTGCTTGTGTACTTTCTTTGCTGTGCTGTTTTATTTTCGTGTGCAGGTACAATTTTAATTCCGCAAAAATGCTGCACGTCACCTATCCCCCCCATAGGTGAAGGTAGTTGACACTAGGTGGACTTTCACTAAGTAACTTGAGTGAACAGTAAGTTGGGTTGTGCAAGGAGCTACGGTCTCTGTTTGTCAGTCCGCGCGGATTGTTTCAGGCTGATGGTTTGCTGTGTGTAGGTCGCGCGGATAACTTCAAGGAGCCAGGAGTTTGGCTGTGACTTCGGTCAAGTACTTGGAAGTGTGCGGTCTCTGCGGACTCAACAGGAGGTCGCTCTGCGGCTTGTCAGTTCTGTTTCATCTTTGCCAGCTTCAATAACCTGTCCGCCGGCTTCAGGCGGGTAGGGGTGTTCCTCAGTTCGGGTTCAGCAGGAGGCGAATAACGGTGTGTCCGCGCGGCCTCACGGCTTCGGCGGACTCCGTGGCTATTCGGCGGATTGCAGCTTAGCTTGGGTGTGCTCAGCGGACTCGGCGACCTCGGCGACCTCGCGGTCTCGGCGGACTCCGGTGCTGTCCGCCCGGCTTGAATTTTTTGGTGCTTTCTGTTTACAGCTGTTATACTAGCGAAATCATGTCTCGCTATGTATGCCTCGTGATGTAAAGAAGTGAATGTATAAAAGACCTGCTTGTGCTCCATTGTTTGTTAGGTGTAACCCTTTGTTCCTCGGTTTTTCCGCTGGTTCAACGTGAGAACTAGGTAGTTCCGAAGATATTAATTTGGCGTTTGGGCTATCTTGCTGACCACGGTGAGAAAATTTAACACTGAGATCTTGAATTAATTAGGAATGCTGGAGCACTGCTTCAGGGTGATAGGTCTTCAAAGACCTAGAATGCCTTGACCAGAATTTGTTTCAGGAACTCCTTTGACAGATTGAAATTTGTTGTCCTTTCAAGTAGTCCTGTAGAGTTAAAGGAAGAAGACTCTTGATAGTATTTTATTATTCTTCTTCTCCTTCTTGAAGATGTTCTCTGGTCAGGCTGATTGCAGTAGAACTTTTTGATTTCAGTATGATTGTTCTTCTATGCAATCTGAGAGTGTCTATCTAATTTTCTGTATTGCTTCTGGTACTACTGCAGATTAATTCTATTTTTTTGTATGTATCTCTGACTGAAGAACATTCAAAATTTGAATGAATGAGCAGTAATGGCAGACGGCCTTGGAAGGAAGCGACAATCAATGATTTCCCCAACTATCCCATGGAAAAACGGCATGAGATAATCCAATATTAATTGCACGTTCTAACGGTAACATTCCGAGAAGATCTGACATTAATAACTCCGGAATCATCGCCAAGAAATGAGACGGGAAACCTGAAGATGACCTAGTCTAGATTCGTCGAACGAAGAACGCAATTCGTCGAGCTGAGTTTGAGTTCGTCGAGCTGAGCTTGAGTTCGTCGACCAGACAATCTTCATTAGTACCAGACAATCTTCATTAGTCGAACAGAAAATCTTCATTCGTCGACCTGAGAAGCTGACTTCGTCGACCTAAGAAGTTGAGAACTTGAGGTCCAAGTTCGTCGAGCTCAGAATCTAATTCGTCGACCAAAGCTTGAAGCTGGACTTGAAAAATTTTGAAGTTGTCCTGAATTTGGCTTGATGAAGAACCTCAACATTCGTCGAACAGAGAACAAAGATCGTCGAGCTCAACACCAAGAAATGTCTCACGATCGTCGAGCGCAGAACACCTTTCATCGAGCTGAGTTCGACGAACGTCGAACTCACTTTACTTAGTCTTGAAAACCTCTAAGTCTGAAGTCTCTGATGGTCATGTTGATAGTTGGTCCATCTGATGTTGAACCTAAGGACTTGGCCTAGACTCTAGGACACAAACTTGACCCTGGATATACATGATGGGTCACATCCTAAGTCAGTGAACCTAGCCCAAATCAACTAGGGATCCAACAATCTCCCCCTATTTGGGTGAGATCACTAACAGAGACTCAAAATAGAAACAAATAGAAAAACAAAGCAGGAAAAGAAATATATCTGGCAGAGAATTACCAACACATGCAGCAGATATATATATACACAGTTTTGTTTAAACAGATAACATAGTTTGAAAAATAAGAGACAGATAAAAATAGAAACAACATGAAGATTACTTCTTTTGCTTCTTCTGCTTGGACTTGTCTTCAGTTGGTTTCTCTCCTGGCTTCTTAAAGATGATTTCTCTCTTGGGATCTGAATCCTGAGCCTTTATCATAGTCATATCAGCTGCCCCAATAATATTCAATGAAGTAGCTCTGGGGACAACTACTTCTGGATGAAGTTTCATATAATCATCAACATTAAACAGTTTATTACCTTTGTCAAACCTTTTCAATTCTTCCTTTATATACTTTGACATTGTTGTGAATCCTGAAATATCTTTTCCTTCAGCCTTGGCTTTATTTATCAAAGATAGTCAAATCAATTCCTAGTATCTAGCCATTCTTGCTGTATTTGCAGTTTCAGGATCTTCAAAAGGAGTTGGAGGAGAGTAGGGTTTCTTTGGACATTCAGCTTTTTGAACTTCAGAGGTTTGTTGCTGCTGCTACCGCTGTTGACTTTGACTTCCTGAGGATGACTGCCTCTGCTGGTTGCTTCCAGAAGATCTGCCTGACTGTCTCTGATATGTTTGCATTGGGGCAGATCTCTGGGAGGTAAAGCCACTGGCACCAACTACTGGAGGAGGAGGAGGAGGAGGATCCTTCCTGAATCTGTGCACTGGAGGAGGGGAATATCTTCTACTTCTCTTTCTTTCCTTCTATTGGTTCTTGGATAGCCACATCCATACAGGCATTCCCTTATATGGAGCAACATTATGCAGAATATAGTAAGGGGTGTCTGCAGTGGGATTTGGCTTGGGAGCTGGAGGAGGAGGAGCCTTCCTTTTCTTAGATAGCATTTTCTTTTTCTTACTGTCAGCATCTTCATCTGAGTCATCATCATCATCTTCTTCTTCAGAATTAGAACCTTGAGGGATGTCATAAAGAGCATCCAAAGCTTTCAAAGCTTTATCAGAAATAACTGCTTTTTCTGGAGGAGGGGCAGAAGGTTCAGGAGCTGAGGTTTCAGCAACAGGAGAGGAGGGAGCTGCACAGGAAACAGAAGCAGTAGGGACATAGCATTCAGCTGCTGCCTTAATTTCTTCTTCAATGTCAGCTAGAATAAGCTCATCCAAATCTGGCAGGGGAGAGTCATCCATAACAAAAGTTAGGGCTGGAATTTCTTCTGGAATGACCTCTAGACTAGAAGCTGAGATGGAAGCTGAAGCTGAGATAGCAAAATTGTCACAGAGTTGCTTGGCAACTGCTGGACTTACTGGAGAGGTGTAGCGTATAATAGCCAAATGTGGCTTAGTAAAATCTGCTGGAAAGAATTGCATATGTACAGTATCAAAAATTTCCAGTAATTCTGGTAGATTAATTGTGGGATTCAGAGTGAAATCACCAACAGTTTTTATTTGCTCAACTGACTCATCCAAATCAATGTTAGTGTCCAAAAAATGAAGTAACTCAATCATCTCAGAATCAAAATCTGTCAAAATTGCTGCATCCTCATCTGAATCTGCTGGGGAGGGAACTGCTGCTGTGACTGCTGCTGCTGAATCTGCATCTGCTGCTGCTGCTGCATTTGCATCTACTGCAACTTCATCACTAAGCATCTCCCCCTGCCTGGGTTCAGGAGAGCCTGGAGCCAGGCCCCTGAATAAAGAGGGGGCAGCAGAGAGAAGAGAGACTTGTGCAGACAAAGAATTGATGGAGGTCACAAGAGGTGTAATGGCCTCTTGGATTAGATATTTTATGAGGGGAGTGAGCAGGGATATGAGGGTAGATACAGTAGGGTATTCCAAAGATGGAGAGATAGTGGATGGAGGTAGAGAAGTAGATGAAGTAGGAAGAACAGATGGAGGGGATAAAGGAGGAAAGACATTTGGTGTGGCAGTGTCTGTGGGTATGTTGTAAGAAGGAATGGAGTATAGGTGTGGGGGAAGAGGAGACTGAGGGGGTGTAGGAATGTTTGAGTGAGGTGAAGCTGGAGGTGTAGGAATGTTTGGAATGTCAAGTGGTGGAGATGGAGGAGGAGTAGGCACATGAGTGTGTGGTGGAGATTTAGGTGTGGTAGAAGGAATGGAAGAGGAGAGGAGTTGTTTGGCTGGAAGTGCAGGAAGAGATGATGGAGATGGAAGTGAAAGTCCACCTAGTGCCAACTAGTTTCACCTATAGGGGGGGGATAGGTGACGTGCAACGTTTTTGCGGAATTTAAGAATGTACCTGCACAATAAAAATAAACAGCACAGCACACAGAATACACATGCAATTTATAGTGGTTCCCCGACTTGGGTACATCCACTTTCCCCCTTCGACCTATCTCCCACCAAGGGACGACTCGGTCTCTTCTCAAACAGGATTGAAATCCAATCCCTGCACTATTGGAAGGATCCCTTCCACACGTAGGAGTCAAGACTCCCACAAAACGGGTTGCACCCAACCCTTACAACACGGAACAAACGTTCCTTTACAACAAGAGTAAAACTATAATGTACAAGAGATACAAACTACGTATGGAGATTAAGGTGTCCCTCTTTGTCGACGACGTGTTCTTGAAGTCCACAAAGAGTCCACTACCCTAGATCTCTCTTGGAGAGGATCTCCCCGGAACCGGCGGCGGTGAGATGAGCGGCGGCTAGGTTCACGGGATCGGTGGCAACAACGATGTGAGGCTGCTCTTCGTTGGAGATCCAAACTTCGTAGCGAAGCAAGCTAGGTCTACCAACGGTCACACGAGGATTGGTCGTCTCGATCGATTCAGACGGGGAAGTTTTTCCCGATCAACAAATCGAGAGACAATGGATCTCTGGATAGACACATGAGACTCTAAGCTTGGCTAAGCTTCTGTCGCCGGAAGATCACGAAGAAATCTCGATCACAGGCGGCGACCAACTATCTCGAGCGCGACGGCGGCGGAGGAGTGGAGATCGCGATTTTAGGGCAAGGTCTTTGCTCGGCTTCTTTCTGTGTATTTTATTCCGTAGTAATGCTGTTCAAAAATAATCTCGTATTTATACTGTAGACAGCTCAATATGACCATTAAGGGGCCCACAAGGAGAATCCCCAAATCCCGGTCCAGAACACCGACAGCGGCAGAATCCGGTTCAGGAATTTCCAGAAAAATTGCCAAGTCAAAATCGGCGAGAATCGAAAGTGAATCTCGTCGAGTCGTCGAGAATCAAAGCCGATTCTCGACGACTCGGCGAGAATCACAGATGATTCTCGTCGAATTTGACTTGGTTGCACGCATTGATTCAGCCCGGGTCGAGACGGCGAGAATCCCTAGTGATTTTCGTCGATTCTTACTTAGAATCAGAGTTGCTAGCTTTGATGTGTAGTTGGATCGAGTCGGCGAGAATCAGCCACTGATTCTCGACGATTCGGCGAGAATCACTTGTGATTCTCGCCGAATCGGCGAGAATCACTTGGCGATTCTCGTCGATTTTCACTTAGACGAATTTTCGTCTTTCCACCCATGATGAGCTCCTTGACCCATCCTTGCTCCTTGCCTGCTCTTGCAAGATTATAGCCCTGTACTTGAAAGTAAGTGCACTCCAATAGAGAGAGTACACGTAGGCCAACACACTGATCTGCTCAACGAGGGATTACGTCGTGCAGACCCGTGTATATTGACCTACTGCACCCTGAAATTGGTGTGCACTTAGCGTGGAATAACTGTAAGCACAACTTGAAATAATTTGTCAAAAACATTGCCTATTTACCTTAGCTTGTTCAGGGGCTTCTTCAAATCAGGTATGTTGTGGATACAATACCCAACAGGAAGGATCTCTTCTGCAGGGAGGGGAGCGGCTTTTACAGCCCTGGTGCTCTCAGAAGTTTGGATGGAAGAGGAAGAATCCTTTGAGGGCTTGGAGATAGTCCTCTCCCACCTGCCAAATAGAGTGCATGTGAGGCGCTTGCTGGCATTTATGAAGATGGTCGGGGAGACCATGCATTCAGTAGCCTTCTCTTGGAGAACAATTCCCAAAATTCTGCCGAAGCAGACTTCCTTCTTGCTATTCTTTTTCTTTATCAACTAAAAGAAAATTTTGCCCCAGTTGACACGTCTCTTGTTCACCACGGCGCACATAACCAGGAATTGGTATCGGGTTATGTAATCGTGCGCTGAGTGCTTTCCCATCAGCACTTTTCCTACAATGTCTGCCAGAAACTGGTAGGCGGCAGACAATTGCTTATTCAATAGCTTATTAGGGTTGCTTCCTGAAAAACCCATTAACTTCAGCATATCACCAAACTCTTCAGAATCTATTTCCATGTTATCTTCTCCATTCACTAGTCCAAAAGTCTCAGACAGAGTTGCGGGAGATAGGGAAGCAGCTTGACTCCCGATATTGCCGGTCAGAATATCATCCTCAGAAACACTAGATGTATATACCCATTCTCTTATTTCAGTTGAGTGCAATTTAATTCTGCGGGTCATGAAATCCTTTAGATTCAGTTCTTCCAGCAGTTCCAAGATATACAAAAAGATGGGGTCAGAATGTTGGAAGGAATCGAAGTCCATATCGAAACCAGTATCAAATTTCATCACTGCTAACGCTCCTGCGGGAATCGCCATTGATGACCTGCAAGAAAAAACACAGAGAAAAACGGCGATCAAGAGCAAAAGAACTGAAAGTGCGGGACGGAGGTCGAAGAAAACCTAGATATAAGTTTTTCAGAATATGAATCGATAATATCCGTTCCACAAAAAAAGAAAAATTCTTCGAACTGAGATCGACGAAATAAATTATAGACAGATAATTCGTCGATCTCATCCAGAAGAATCGAAAACAGTTCGTCGAACTCCGTTCGATGAAATATCTTCTGAAGCAAAGTTCGTCGATATCTGGTCAACGAAAATTGTTTCCACACACAGAGAATTCGTCGATCTCCGTTCGACGAGAATCTCTCAAACATTCCCTAATTCGTCGACCTCCGTTCGACGAACTCTGGAAAATTCATCGAATGCAGACAGAAACTAGGTTAACTCTTCTCCATTAATCATTCCCAGTTGATTTGTAAAGAACAGATGGGTTTTCTCATCCAATGGCTTGGTGAAAATGTCTGCTATCTGTAACCAGTAGAAATATGGATTAAGTTAATTTTTTGTCTACATTATCTCTAATGAAATGATGTCTTATTTCAATATGCTTAGTCCTAGAATGGTGAACTGGATTCTGTGTTATAGCAATAGCACTAGTATTATCACAAAATAATGTTGAATTATTTAAGTTGACACCATAGTCTAGGAGTTGGTTTTGTATCCATAGTATTTGTGAACAGCAGCTGCCAGCAGCCATGTATTCTTCTTCTGCAGTTGATGTAGACACAGATGTCTGCTTTTTACAAAACCAGGAGACAAGCCTCATACCTAGGAAATGGCAAGTTCCCGAGGTACTCTTCCTGTCCACTCTACATCCAGCATAGTCAGCATCTGAGTATCCAGTTAACTCAAACTCTAACTCTGCAGGATACCAGAGTCCTAGATTAGGGCAACTCTTTATATATCTCAAAATTCTTTTTAGGAAAATAAGGTGAGATTCTTTAGGGTTCACTTGGAACCTAGCATAAAGGCATGTGACAAACATTATATCAGGCCTGCTAGCTGTTAGGTATAATAGGGATCCAACAATTGCCCTATAATTTTTCTAATCTACAGGTTTCCATGCTGCATCAGAATCCACAACAGTATTTGTAGCCATAGGGGTTTTCATCCCTGAAGCATCACCCATCCCAAACTTTTTGATAAGCTCTTTAGCATACTTAGCTTGGGAGAGGAAGATACCATCTGGGAGCTGCTTCACTTGGAGACCAAGGAAGTAGGAAAGCTCACCCATGCTACTCATCTCAAATTTGGAATGCATGAGGTCAGCAAACCTCTTGCACAATTTGGGATCAGTAGACCCAAAAATGATGTCATCCACATATATTTGTACTAACAATATTTGTTCTTTATGATGTCTAGTGAAAAGTGTTTTATCTATGGTTCCTCTTGTAAATTTATACTCTAAAAGAAAGCTTGCTAAGCTCTCATACCAAGCTCTTGGAGCTTGCTTTAAACCATAGAGAGCTTTATGCAACTTAAAAACAAAAGAAGGTTGAGTTGGAGAGATAAAACCTGGAGGTTGTTCTACATAAACCTCTTCTTGAAGTACTCCATTCAGAAATGCACTCTTGACATCCATTTGGTAGACCTTGAATCTCTTGTGAGCTGCATAGGTAAGGAATATTCTTATGGCCTCTAACCTTGCAACAGGGGCAAAGGTTTTGTCATAGTAAATTCCTTCCTCTTGCCTGTAGCCTTGAGCAACAAGCCTAGCCTTGTTCCTCACTATGTTGCCTTGAGCATCCAACTTGTTCCTATAGACCCATTTGGTTCCAATAACTAGGTAGTTATGGGGTCTTGGAACCAAATACCAAACTCTACATCTCTCAAACTGATTTAGTTCCTCTTGCATTGTAATGATCCAGTGGGGATCTTGCTCAGCTTCATGGATGGTGAGAGGTTCAATTTGAGAGATAAAACATGCATGCATCAAGTCTTGGTTGATTTGATGCCTTATCTGTACACCTGCTGAAATGTCTCCAATCACTTGAGTTCTGGGGTGATCTCTAAGTGTGACAAGATCAGTTGGTGGAGTTTGTTGAGCAACAGCTTCTGTAATTAATTCCTCTTGAGGAATGGTACTATCTGTTGAGGGAAGTTCAGCCACTTCCTCTTGAAGTTTTTCTTCACTTTCTTCAGCAACCTGTGGAGTAGGATGGTTTGATACCTCTTGGGTAAGGTTTAGTCCATCCATAGACTCACACAGTTGTGGAACCTGCAAGAAGCTATTGGTAGAAATCTCTTTCTCCTTATATGACATGTTAGCTTCATCAAAAGATACATGAATAAATTCTTCAATTTTAAGGGTGGATTTATTAAAAACCCTATAGGCCTTGCTTACTTGGGAATATCCTAGAAAAATCCCTTCTTCAGCCTTGGCCTCAAACTTTCTAATGTATCTCTTGTTATTAGTGTGAATGTAGCATATACAACCAAAAACTTTAAAGTATGTGATTTTAGGTTTCTTCCCTTTAAGTAATTCATAGGGGGTCTTATTTTTCAATTTATGTATAAGGCTTCTATTCAGGACATAGTTGGCAGTATTTACAGCTTCTGCCCAAAAGGATAAAGGCATGTAAGCATCTGCCAATAATGTACCTGCAGATTTAATGAGTGTCCTATTTTTCCTTTCAGCAACCCCATTTTGTTGGGGAGTTCTAGGAGCTGAGAAGCACTGCCTGATACCTTCCTTCTCACAGAACTCATGCATAAGAAGAGACTCAAACTCTGTTCCATGATCACTTCTGATCAATGCAACATGAGTACAGAACTCAATCTAATCTGGACTTAACGAAAGTTTTCAGAAAATTGAAGTGACATACTCGAGTGAAGAAATTACTACTCGAGTACTTTATAGAACAACTCGAGAGAGATGAAGATAACTACTCGAGTACTTAAAGACAGTTACTCGAGTAACCTGAGGAGAACTACTCGAGTATAATCTTGAAGAAAATTGAGAAGTTGATCAGCTACTCGAGTACCAAAAAGACTTACTAGAGTACTTAAGGAATAATACGTGAAGTAGAGTTAGACTACTCGAGTAAATGAGAATAGGCTACTTGAGTGGTAGATGAACTACTCGAGTTAGGGACTTAGAATATTTTCTGAATTGGAATTCTGGGTTACTAGAGTAGTGAAGTTGAACTACTCGAGAGGATAAGAACTACTCGAGCATATGGAAATAGCTACTCGAGTAATTGACTTAGAGAAATTCTAAGGGAAGAAATTCTGGTTACTCGAGTATAAATACTAGACTACTCAAGTAGTAAATGAACTACTCGAGTACATGACTTAACTACTCGAGACAGAATGTATAAACTACTCGAGTACTGTAAAGTACTACTCGAGTAATTTACTTAAAATATATTTGGAGAAGGAAATCTGTAAACCCGAGAATAATATGGAAACTACTCGAGTAGTTGTCTTAACTACTCGAGAGCCATAAATTGACTACTCAGGATCTATCATCCTTACTCGAGTAAGAGTAATTTTACTCTAGTATAAACTGAGTTATTCACTCGAGTAGGTATAGAACTACCAGAGTAAAACACTTAGTAAATTCTCTTTGACAGAATTCTCTTCTCTTTAGTGAGACCAGCATCAAGTCTTTTCCAAATAGTCCTAGTGCTTGAATATGAAGTGTATCCCAATAGAGAGACTACACATAAGTCAACACCTTGGATCACATAATGAGAGATTACATTGTATGGTCCTGTGTTTGGTGACCCATTGTTGACTGACATTACTCTACACTTGCCATTGGAGTCCTGCAAACACATAACTCAACAAAAGCATCAAATATAACTTAATTCATCTTAGTTCAAGGGTGACTTCATCAAATCTGGGTTAATGTGGATACAATACCCAACAATCTCCCCTATTTGTAGAAGTCAGAATCCTTTACACTAAGGTGAATTATAGACATAAAAAGTGTTATATAGATAAATCAGTGTAAGCAAGCATACGACTAGAAACAAGAATATATGATCAAAAACTTAGAATTATATAAATGTGATTATCCAAAAATGTCATTTCTACAACAAGATCATTTCCACAACTTCACATGTCCTTGTAGCTTAGACTTAGTGGTGCTGCCTGTCTTGGTTCTCTTGTTGTCTCCTCTAATAGTTATAAGGCTTGGGGTAGTACTTTGGAGGTCATGGAGGAGCAGCAGGGTTATTTCTCCCAAATTCTCTATCATATAGTCTCCTCTTGGTCATAGATTTCTCATATAACTCCCATTCCTGGGAACTGTAATGAATGTTCCTGCTTTCATGGAAGTCCATAACAAGTCTGAGAGTATCCCAGATGAGGGACTTAGAGGTAGGAGACCAGATCTCTGCAAATTCTGGAGCTTTCCTCTTATCAGCATCAGAAACTGGAATTGACCTGCTGGTAGAGGGGCCTTCACCATACTTTATTTTCTTTCTAGAAGTCTGTATCTCAGGGGGAGCTTGGAGAAAAATATCTGCAGGGTCATCCTCCCATATTTGAGCATAAAAGTCTGGAGGAGGGCCTTCCTGGCCTTCAGGTCTGGGAGAGAAAGTAGGTTGCAGAGGAGGAGCAGGAGCAGCAGCAGCTAGGGGGTTGAGATGATGAGGAATGATATTGAGATCAGCAGCAAATTCAGGAAGGATTTGATTGTGCATCCAGACAGCAGTGTCATATGTATGGAATTTGACACTCTAAATTTGTGCTAAGACATCATCGTGGATTTTTGTCATTTTGGCTTTCCAATGCTCTTGCATGGCAGCATCTGAATTTGCTAAGTATTCTTTCACCAAATTCACCCCCTTTTTGACTTCAACAGATAGCTTAGAGATGGCATCTTCTTTGAAAGTACCAACCTCTTCATAGATCTTCATCTTTGTAGTTTCATCTCTTTTATCCATTTCAATCTGATTACCAGTAAGGGTGACACCTTGCTCCATCACTTGACCAACACTAGTAATAGTGTGGTCTAGAGCCTTCCCACCAATTTGGAAAAGGTGTTTTAGCTGGTCAGTATTATGTTGGATTTCTGCAAATCCTTTGCTCATCTCAGTCTCCAGAGCAGTGACTTTATCAGTAATAGCTTTAATAGAAGCATCAAAGTAGGTTCTCTGTTCTTGAAGCAGAAGGACAACTTGAGTCATCAAATCACTGGATGAAGCAGCAGAGGCAGTAGGAGGAGCACTAGAAGAGGGAACTGGAGAGGAGGAGCTACCCATGGAGCTATTTCTGTAATGGTGACAGAGCTTTTTTGCTCTTGTAGTCTGAAGTAGGGCATCCACTTCATCAGTGACTGAGGGTATGAAGAAGTCCAGATTCCTTAAAGGAGCTTCAGCTGGCTCAAGGGATGGCTCATCATCAATGATAATGGTCTTACCCTACTCTTGTTGTGCAGCAGGAGACTTTGCTAGAGAAGGAGTATGTGCTGAAGATTGTACTGGAGACTCTGGTGGAATGTCAGTTGTGGTTTCATTTGGACAAAGAGGAGGAGGAAGATCATTTGCAGTCAATTCTTCTATCATCTCATTGATAGCAACTTCTGTGAAGAGTAGAGTTTCTTGAAGTTGTTGTTCAGATGGAATCTTTGCTAGAATCTGAGGTAGAGGAGAAGTTACTTCTAGAGTAGTAGGTAACCTTGTTGGAACAGTAGGAGCAGGCTCCCCCTCAATGGGTGCACCAGAGGAGCTGGGGACCTGAGATGGAGAGGGAGATGGGGTCCTGTCCTCTGTGTCTGGTACTTTTGGAACCTTTGCAGCCTGAGAGGGATTCTGCAGTTTTAACTCCCATCTTTGTATGGAGGAAATAGAGACTTTCTTCATGTGGTGAAGTATAGTCCCTTTAGAAAAACTGAAGATTTTTGGGTTGATTTCAAGGAGGATTAGAGAGATGATTCTGGCATAATTGGGAGATTTAATGTTGTGTTTAATCTTGTCCAGGATCAACATGCCAAACTGGAACCTCTTCATGCAGATTATGGCTTGCATGATGCCAAAAAAGTAAAGAGGAATGTCTCTGATAGAGTTGGTTCTGCATAGAAGGACCTTTCCAATAATATCAACCAATAAGTTCCCTTCAGCATTCATATCTGACCTCTTGATGTACTGAACAGCTGTAGAAATACCACAGAACAAGCAAGTTCTGTCTGATTCATCTTCCCCAAGATCATCGTCTTCATCTACAACCGGCAAATGAAGAAGTTTTGATATTGAAGTTTTTGTAAGCTTGATGTTGATGTCATTGACTTTTGATTTGAGAACGACACCATGACGCTTAACATTGAGATTTCTGAAGAACTAGGCAACTTCTAGAAAGAGGATTCGACAGGGTTCTTGGAGAATGAAGGTGAGTCCGGCGGTGTCGAGTAGGATCATCAGGTTATGAAAGTCATTGGAAAGTTCGGCAATCCCAAAGACAACCAATTCGGAACCAACACCAATTTTTGAAGAGGCGACCATAATTCAGAAACCCTTGGAAAATTTCGGCGGGGAGAAAGAAATGGCGCGGCTCTATAACTTGTTGATGGAAGGCGAAGAGACAGTCGGCTACTCGAGAGCGGAAATGATTTCGTGTAGGACATTTATGGAATTTCTTATTTATATAACCCTAGGTTTAACTCTAATGAAAATAGAAATGATGGAATCATACCTTAGAAGTGGCGGCATAAGCCTCAGGTTGCGTATAAGAAAATTTGAATGAGGAAGAAAAAAAATGTCCCGGCATATACTCGAGTGAGTTGATATTACTCGAATAGATGAAATGAGGTACTCGAGTAGATGTGTCTGGAAGTACTCGAGTAGGTATGTTGAAGTACTCGAGTAGTTGGGTTGAAGTACTCGAGTAGGTTAGCAGATATACTCGAGTAGTTCTACTGAGGTACTCGAGAGAAGGTTGACTACTCGTGTAGGTGATTTGACTACTCGAGTAAGGCAATCTGCTACTCGAGTAAGTCAATCTTACCACTCGAGTAGGTCATTCTTACCACTTGAGTAGGTCATTTTGAACTACTCGTGTACTTTACTACGTACTCGAGTCAACAAGTTAGAATTTTGTGGAATTCCAACTTTTGACCGATTCTTGATCTCTGAACCTTCTTGGGAGTCCATCTTCTCAAATCTTCTTTGTTGAGCATTACAAGTTCTATTTTGAAGAACGAGAACTTGGTCTCGTCCAGCGGCTTCGTGAAAATGTCTGCAATCTGCCTGTCTATAGAGACATATTGACGGTCTATGTCCCCATACTACACATGCTCCGGAATGAAGTGATACCTTAGCTCTATATGCTTTGTCCGACTGTGCGAGACTGGGTTGTTGGCTATTGCAATTGTGCTGGAAGAGTCGCAAAACAATGGAATCTTCTGGAACTTCATGTTATAATCCTTAAATTGATTCATTATCCATAGCAGCTGTGCACAACAACTGCTTGCAGAGATGTACTTGACTCAGCAGTTGAGATTGCTACACAGTTCTGCTTCTTACTACTCGAGAAGATAAGCCTTCTTCCAAAGAACTGACATGTCCCGAAAGTACTTTTCCTGTCGTCTATGCTCCCTGCAAAATCTGCATCGGAAAAACCTATTAGCTCGCTATCATTACTTCTTGGGTACCATAAGCCAAGATTTGGCGTACCTTTAAGGTATCTCAAAATCCGCTTTGCAGCAGCATAGTGAGATTCCTTAGAGTTCACTAGAAATGTAGCACAGACACATGTTGAGAACATTATGTCAGGTCTACTGGCAGTAAGGTAGAGCAAGGATCCAATTATGCTTCTGTACTTGGTTTCATCAAAAGGTTTCCCTTTTTCATCCTTGTCCAGAGACATAGTTGAACCCATTGAAGTCCTCATCGAGGTTGCGATCTCCATTCTGAATTTCTTAATTAGCTCTTTGGTGAACTTGGTCTGCGAGATGAAAATTCCATCTTCAGAATGTTTCACCTGAAGCCCTAAGAAATACTTCAGCTCGCTTATACTGCTCATTTCAAACTTCCCTTGCATAAGTTTTGAAAACTTCTTGCAGAGGTTGTCATCAGTAGAGCCAAAAATAATGTCGTCGACATAGATTTGCACTAGCAAAATCTTGTCTTTTATTTTCCTAAGAAATAATGTCTAGTCTATTTTTCCCCTTGTGAACTTGTTCTCAAGTAGAAAGCTAGACAGCGTCTCATAGCAAGCTCGAGGAGCTTGTTTCATACCATATAAGGCTTTATGCAATAAATAAACGTAATCAGGAAAGTTAGAATCAACAAAACCTGGAGGTTATTCCACATACACCTCTTCCTTTATGTCAACATTAAGGAAGGAAGACTTCAAGTCCATTTGATAGACATTGAAGCCTTTGAGTGCAGCATATGCTATGAATAACCTTATTGCCTCCACCCTTGCCACTAGAGCATACGCCAGATCAAAGTCGAGTCCTTCTTGACGATATCCTTTAGCGACGAGTCTGGCCTTGTTCTTTATGATCGTTCCATCCTCGTCCATCTTATTCCTGTAGACCCATTTTGTCCTGATAACATTCTTATCCATGGGTGTTGTAATAAGTTTCCATACTTTGCAGCGCTTGAACTGATTTAGTTCTTCTTCCATTGCCACTATCCATGATGCGTCTGAGTTTGCTTCCTCAAACTTTTTTTGTTCAACTTGCGAGAGAAAACTTAGATATAATTTTTTATTAGTTGTACCTCTACGAGTTCTGATACCATCCCGGGGATCTCCTATGATCTGGTCCATGGGGTGATCCTTCAGATATCTGAGCTCTAGAGTCCTTGTATCTGGATTCTCTTCAATCACCAGAGTGACTTCATCATCTTGGATGACTTCTTCATCTTGATCATCAACCTCTCCAATATGGGTTGGAGTGGTGATCTTGATGAACTTTTCATCTTTATCTTCAGATGGTCCATCCAAGCTAAGTTCTTTCAACTTTGTACCTGCATCTTCAGTAAGCACACTAGAAGAGTTGCCTTGCAGCAAGCTCGTCTCATCAAATACAACATGTATTGATTCTTCTACGACTAGGGTTTTTCTATTAAATATCCTGTATGCCTTACTATGGCTACTATATCCTACAAAAATACCTTCAAACTTTTTTCGCTGAACTTAGTAGTATGATACTTACCATTGTTAAGCACTAAGCATTTACAACCAAAAATTCTAAAATATGAGACAGTTGGTTTCCTGCCCTTTAGAAGTTCGTAAGGTGTCTTATCGTGGTTTTTGTTTATGAGTGCTCGATTTTGCACGTGGCATGCAGTGTTGACAGCTTCAGCCCAGAAATATTTCGATAGTGAGGCATCACTCAACATGGTCCTGCAGGCCTCTATGAGTGTCCTATTCCTTATCTCGGCCACTCCGTTTTTTTGTGGAGTACGAGAAGAGGAAAACTCATGAAAGATACCCAAGCTTTCACAAAATTCTGTCATGGCCCCAGACTTCAACTCTGTTCCGTTGTCACTTCTGATTTTGACTATGGAGCAATTGTATTCATTCTGGATTTGCCTAACAAAATTAGTAAATATGTCGAAGGTATCTGACTTGTGTTTCAGAAAAAACACCCACGCAAAGCGCAAGTAATCATCAACAATTACTAACGTATAATCCTTACCTCTCAAACTTCTAATTTGCAGTGGACCGAACAAGTCCATGTGCAGTAGATAAAGACATCTATTAGAATCCTTACCAATAATGCTTTTAAAGGTAGCCCTTATTTACTTGCCTTTTACACATGCATGACAAGGTCTATATTTAACGTACTTGACATTTGGGGCATCACGTTGTAACAGCCCGAGTTTTATCAGCAGGCCAATTTTTGGGTGACACGGCGTGGGACACGGGCGTGTCCCAGGGCATATACTGCGTGTGTCGAGTGTCGAGAGGAGCAGTTGATGAATGGTCGACAAACTTTGGTCGACTCTGGACACGGCCTGTGATACGGGCATGTCACGGGGCGTGTCAGCGCGTTCGACGAAAGTTGCTCGACGATCGTCGAGTGTCGAGACGCAGTCGACGTTTGTCGAGTGCAGAGGCACACGGCCTGTGACACGGGCATGTCTTAGTGTCATGTCTTAGTACCGTATCTGGGCACACGACCTGGGAAACGGGCGTGTCACAGGCCGTGTGAGTCTCAGATGATTTTGGGATTTTTTTTTCAGCCTGACGAACACAGCCACAGACACGGGCGTGTCTGAAGGCGTGTTGGGTGACACGGACCATGACACCAGAACGTGGAATTTGCGGTTGGCGATTGGGTCTACTTGAAGATCAAGCCCTTCAAAGGTGTCTCCAGGATTCGACGTTTGAAAAAGTTGAGTCCAAGATATTTGGGTCCCTTTGAAGTGGTTGAGCGAGTCGGAGAAGCGGCTTATCGGCTAGCTCTGTCGGCAGACTTGAGTGGATTATATGATGCATTTCACATCTCGGAGCTACGGAAGGCCATTAAAGATCCAGATCAAGTGATCGCGGATGATTGTGTGCCGGTGGAGTATGGTCTAACAACGAGAGTTAGACCCATTCAGATCGAGGATCGAGCCGAGAAACAGTTATGGAACAAGATGGTCGGCATGGTGAAAGTCCGGTGGGACAACTGCGGCCGCGAGGAACTTACATGGGAGCGAGAGCAAACCATGCGAGAAGAGTTTCCCGAGCTGTTTTTGTAATCCATGGAGAGAATTGTGTTGTAACATAAATATTTTAATATTATAACTTTTTGGTTGCTGATTGCTGGTTGCCTTCCTGTGTTCTAATTTCGAGGAAGAAACTTTTGTAGGAGGGGAGGATTGTAACAGCCCGAGTTTTATCAGCAGGCCAATTTTTGGGTGACACGGCCTGGGACACGGGCGTGTCCCAAGGCGTGTCCTGCGTGTGTCGATTGTCGAGATGAGCAGTCGACGAATGGTCGACAAAATTTGGTCGACTCTGGACACAGCCTGTGATACGGGCATGTCACATGGCGTGTCAGCGCGTTCGACGAAAGTTGCTCGACAATCGTCGAGTGTCGAGATTCGGTCGACGTTTGTCGAGTACAGAGGCACACAGCCTGTGACACGGGCATGTCAGAGGCAGTGTCCCTTTAGGTCGATGAACTCAGCCCGACGAAATGGCGTTGGGGCGTGTCTTAATGCCGTGTATGGGCACACGGCCTGGGACACGGGCGTGTCACAGGCCGTGTGAGTCTCGAGTGATTTTGGGATTTTTGCAGCCTGACGAACACGGCCACAGACACGGGTGTGTCTGAAGGCATGCTGGGTGACACGCCCATGTCGTGTCACATGGGTGTGTCACTGGTCTGGATAAGTTGGTTGAGCACCGCTTGAGGCACACGGCCTGGTACACGGGCGTGTCATGGGCCGTGTGAGGCAAAAATCAGGTTTTCTGGAAAATTTGTGGTCGTCCTTTCCTTCAGCCTGGATCCAAGGGCTGAGCTTCTTTCCTATTTCCTTAAGGCCGAAAACTGAGAAGATATTCTCATTTGATTAGTGCCTTCATCTTTCTACAAGTTAGAGAGAGAAAGGGAAAGGAAGAAGGAGGAAGAAGGAGAAGGGCTGCTGCTGGTGGAGCTTGAGAGTGTCAAGCTGCGTTCCGAGGCCGACGTTGCGGAGGAAAAGCTCTTGTGAGTCGTTCAAGCCAACTTCGAGTTCATGGCACCAAAGAGGGCTTCAAGGGTAATGACTTTTCTTCCTAGCCATGTGAAGGCTTCCTTTTGGCATATGTTTGTGATTCCCCCACCAAGAGGTGGCTGATTTTGGGAGTCTTTGGGTGGATGCATGAAATCCCCTTTGTTGGCATATAGATCCGAAAATGGAGTACAGAATAGGCATGCTGTGTGAAGCCCATCTGGACAGGTTGGTCTGGATTGGTGATGTTGCATACGAATCGGAGAATACTCCGTGATAACCGTGTAGTTTAAGGAGTCAATGGGTTATGCCTGTGATGAGGAGTAGCAGGAAGTACTGGAGTGGTAGTCTAGGAAAATATTCGTGTTATGCTTGTGTTGTTGTGCCATACCTGTGAATGAGGCACAGGAAGTACTGGTGTGACCAGGAAAGGCCCTTTGTGATGCTTGATGTCGTAGGGTGTCCACCTGTGAAGCGAGTAACAGGAAGTACTGGCATGGTAGCCAGGAAAGACCCCTGACATTTGTGTTATTTGCGGTGTCCACCTGTGAGGAGAGTAACAGGAAGTACTGGTGTACCCAGGAAAGACCCGCTGTTGTTATGAAAAGAATGGGTGTAAGAAATACCCAGGCTGTGTGCCAAGAATAGGATTGGTGAGACCAACCCGCGCCTTTGATGAAGCTGCGAGTACGCTGTACTCGGAGAGGGCAAGGCTATTTGAGCAACGGGGGGTGGAGGATCCGACCTGCGTTATGTCCGTCCGACGTGGACCAAAAGGGGTGGTCTATTGGAGCGCATAACAAGAGTCTTAGGCCTGCGCGCCATGACACAATGGGGGGCTACGGGCCATCCCGGTGTAGTAAGACTAGAACTCCAGCTGCACGCCATGGAGTAAATGCTCAAGAGATTTACCGGTGGGTTGTGACCTTGATACGGTGGTGGGCAAGTTCTTTGCCAGAACACCAAAAAGGTGCCCTGAGTGCACGGGCCGTTGTGTCGGGTGGAGAACGGTTGTGATGGTATGTGTGCGTGAAAGCACATTAGATATTGTTGCCATGCTTGTGATATATTATGCCTGCAGGGAAGATTACTGCTGCCCCGAGAGAAGGGGTAGGGTCATTATAATTTGGTCAGTTGAATGTTGACCGTTGCCTCTGTTTGCCACCGTTGGGTGGATTGTCCATGTACAGGTGCTGGAGAGCCAAGCGGGATGCATAAAGGTTGATGTCCCTGCTGCTATTGTTGCTGCTGCTGCTAGCCCTCGAAGGCTTATGTTGCTTGTTGTGTGTTTGCTTTTATTTTGGCCGGCCTGCGCTCCACTATTTGAGGTCACTGTTTGAAAGCCATATAAGGCCATAAGGCCAACTTTTGTAATCTTGTAAGACATTCCTATGTAAGATATATACAACGTGGGATTGTGTTATATGTTGGACATTCACTGGTGGAGTTCAAGTGGTAGTATAGGCTTCCGCTAGAATGCAATGTGTTAGGTGCGCCGCGCTACTCTGGTATCATGCCGTACCTTCACCGCCTGTTTTGTGATATATGCTGTGGGGCCCCGGCCGGACCTTCTAGTATATACCACATGAACGGATGGGGTTTTTCACACGTACTAAGTTCATTGAAAATAATTTATTAATAGTTTTGGAATTAATATGTGCTAGTCTCTTGTGCCATTGGTCACCAAGAGATGCACTATATTTTGCTAAAAAGCACAAGGGTGTAGAGGAGTCTATACAAATGAAATTCAAACAAAATATGTTTCTGCTTCGAGTACCAGATAGAATCGTTTCCAAATTATCAACAGATTTTATCAAGCACTTATCAGCATGAAACTCAACTATGTATCCTTTATCACAGCGTTGGCTTATGCTTATAAGATTGTGTTCCAATCCTTTAAGATAAGCTACATCTGAAAAAGATACACTACTGTTAGTAATCGTACCGTAGCCTTTAGTGATTCCACGGGTTGAACCTCAAAAGATGACCTTTGGTCCGTTCAAGACTGGAGAGAAGTTCTGAAGTAGGCTTCTAGTCCCGTTCATATGCCGAGAGCATCCACTGTCCAAATACCAGATTGACGTTTTGGTGGCCTTTGGACATACCTGTAATCACAATCAGTTTGCCTTAGGAACCCAAATATGTTTGGGTCCATGGTCTCGGGTTAGAACACTCCCCCTACGAATATTAGCATTAGGAAAAATACAGAACAACTCGAGTATAATCTTGAAGAAAGTTTGAGTTAAACCAGCAATCGATGGCAAAGTGACCAATTTTGCCACAGCACTAACAGTCAAATCTATTATTTCTTTGCCTTATGTTCTCCTGCATGGCCTTTTGAGGTTATGGTCTAGCAGGGGCAGTATTCTTGGAAGAAGAAGCTTCATGATGATGGCAATCACATGATTTCTTCTCCTTTTTTGGCTTTTCCACAACGAGCTTTGCCTTTGGTGCTTTCTTGAAGTTATGACCATGATTGAAAGGGCCATAGCTCTGAAGAATCACTTCTTCATAAGGTTCCTTAAAGACACTTTCACCAAAGTTTCTGGGGCGAGTCCATCCTTGATAACGGGACTTTTGCTCTACATGGGTAGGCCTAGCAAAGTGTTCGTAGGATGAATCAAGATTAAACTCATTTGAAGGAAATATGACCTTTTTGAAAGAGGTCTGATCATGAGGGGCTTTCCCCTTCTCTTTGGCCAAGGCCTTTTTGGCAGCCTTATTCTTCGGTTGGGCCTTATTTCTCCTCCAATATTTGCTAGGAGCTTCTTCATGGCCTAGTCCAGCACCCTTGGTCTTCGCTGAGATTTCAGCAACAAATGGAATAACAGTCTTAGGCTTCGGGAAACTTTCAACAAGTTTTCTCTCAGCAGCGAGTTGTTCTTCCAACTCTTTGATGATTTTCTCCTTTAGATCAAGGTGCTCAAGAGCTTTGTTTTATTCTTCAATAACATTATTGAAGTTCTCTTTGAGTGAGCCAGTCTTAGCGACTTCTTCTCTCAAGATGCTCTCTTCAGCTTTTAGAGACTTTATCTCTTTAGCCTGAGTTTTCACGACTCAGCGACATTTGTTGTAAGCCATGATCAACTCCTTATACTGTGCCATGAGTTCAGACTTCTCGTCAGAAGAGCTGTCCTCATGATCATGCTCAGAAACTTCAGATTCTGAAAGAGGAGTGTGAGAGTTTACCTTCCCAGTGAACTGGGGCTCTTGTTCGTCAATTGTTTGAGCCATGAGCCCAAAATAGGCTTCTTCTTCTTCACTCAACTCTGATGAGTCGGAGCCACTAAGAGTCTTGCCCTTTTTGGTTTTAATCTCTTCTCTGTCGTCTTCTTGTTGTATGAGGACTTCTTTTCCTCTCTTCTTCCACCCTCCTTCTTATGGGGGCAGTCAGCAATGACGTGTCCTAGCTTATTACAGCAGTAGCAAATGATGTCAGTAGAAATATGTTTGTTCTATTTAGGAGTATACCTGTCGAGGCTACTTGAGCCTTTTCTTTGACAATCACCGTCACATCGTGATCTTCTATAAGAGGCATCCTTGCCTTTCTAGTGCTTCTTCTTGTTCAAGAATTTCTTGAACTGTCGTGAAAGTAGTGAGAACTCTCCTTCAGATAGCTCAGAGCCTGAGGTATTTGGCTCCGATGTTTCTTCTTCACTTACTTCTTGAGCTAGAGCAGGAGAAACAACCTTTGACTTCTTTGAGGTTTCTACCTTTAAAGCAACAGACTTCTCTTTGAATGCAGACCTACTCTTCTCTTCTTCAGCCTTTCTGGTATTAAGTTGAAGCTCAAATGACATAAGCTTCCCGAAGAGATTTTGTGGGTCTGTCTCGGCCAGTTTTCCAAACTCCCTAATGGCACAGACCTTGTTATCTCATTCCTTAGTTAGGGATCTCAAGAACTTGTCATTCAATTCTCTGTTAGTGAAGACTCTACCATAGACCCTTAGGCCATTTACTATCTTGAAAAATTCTCAAATGTGTCAGCAATGGTATCCTTGTTTCCTTGTCGGAAGGCTTCATACCTTTGATTTAAAAGGGATCTTCTATCATCCCTCACTTCTTATGTACCTTCCATCAAGATAACTAGAGACTGCCACATCTCCTTTGCAGACTGACAGTGGATCAAGTTTTTCAGCATTGAGTCATCGATTGCACTTGCTACAATGTTTTTGGCCTTTTTGTCTAACGACACAGCTGCAATCTCGTCCTTATCTAGATCCATTAGTTTCTTTGAGACTTTCTTAGTTGGATTTATAGTGGAGATTGTCATTGGAATGTAAGGACCTTCTTCAACTATCATGAAGACCCTCGGATCCACAGCTTCCATAAATAATTTGATTCTCTCTTTCCACATGGGAAAGTTATTCTTGGTGCACAACAGAAGCTTGGAAAAATCTTTAGCCTTGTCCATATTTGGTAGATCTCAAAAGACGACTATAGAAGGATCTAATCAAGGTGTTAACATTTTAATGATCAACCTCCCTCTGATACCAATTGAAAGTTATTAGTTGTCTGCCTAAATCACCTAAAGGGGGGTGAATAGTTGAAATGTGCATCTTTTTGCGGAATAAAAAATTAGATTTATGCACAGAGCTAACTACCAAGCAATCACAGACGAAGCAAGATTTATAGTGGTTCCCCAATCTTGGGTACATCCACTTTCCCTCACCAATCTAGCAATAAACTAGACTCGGCTACTCCATGATCTCGGATTGAAAAACTAATCCTACGCCTCAGAACAACGTTCCTACAATCTCGATCCACAAAGCAGATCTACACTTGGAAGATGAAACTTCCTACAATCTCGGAGTCAAAAGCTCCTACACTCGGAGACAACTTATCTTACAATAATGAAATAAAATATGTATGAAATACAAACAAAGAATCTTCGCCAGATCTGCAAGAATCGGCCTAGATCTTCTTCTTCTACACTTTGCGGCTTTATCAGAGAATCGACCATATAGATTGAGTACTCTACTCAAGTTGTATTGATCAGAAGTGATCATGCTACTGAGTTTGAGTCTCTTCTTATGTATGAGTTTTGTGAGAAGGAACATATCAAGCATTGCTTCTCAGCTCCTAGATCTGCTCAACAAAATGAGGTAGCTGAAAGGAAAATTAGAACCCTAATTGAAGCTGCATGCACTTTACTTACAGATGCTTACATGCCCCTATCCTTTTGGGCAGAGGCCGTGAGCAACACAAACTATATACTGAACAGAAGCCTAATACATAAACTTAAGAATAAGACTCCCTATGAATTGCTTAAAGGGAATAAACCTAAAATCACCTATTTTAAAATATTTGGTTGCATATGTAATATTCATATCAATGACAAGAAATATATTAGAAAGTTTGAAGCTAAGGCTGAAGAGGGAATTTTTCTAGGATATTCCCAAGTCAGCAAAGCATATAGGGTGTTTAATAAATCTTCTTTAAAAATTGAAGAATCTATTTATGTGACTTTTGATGAAGCTAACATGTCTTATAAGGAGAAAGAAATTTCTACCAACAACACTTTACAGGGACCTCACTTGTGTGAGAGATTGGATGATCTAAGCCTCACCCAAGAGGTTCCAATACATCCCTCTCCACAAGTTGAAGAAGAAAGTGAAGAAGAAAGTATAGAGGTGACTGAACCCTTTCCAACAGCTAATGAAATTCCACAAGAGGAATTCATTCAATAAGCTGTTGCTCAACCAGCTCCTCCCTCTGATTTTGTGACACTTAGAGATCACCCTAGATTTCAAGTGATTGGAGACATTTCAGCTGGTGTGCAAACAAGGCATCAACTCAACCCTGACTTGATGTTTGCTTGTTTGCTCTCTCAACATGAGGCCCAATCCATTAAAGATACAGAGCAAGATCCCTACTAGATCATTGCAATGCAAGAGGAGCTCAATCAATTTGAGAGATATAGAGTTTGGGAATTGGTTCCTAGACCCAAAGACTATCCAGTCATTGGAACCAAATGGGTATTAAAAAATAAGTTGGATGCAGAAGGCAATATTATGAGGAACAAGGCAAGGCTAGTAGCTCAAGGCTATAGGCAAGAGGAGGGCATTAACTATGATCAGACATTTGCTCCTGTTGCAAGACTTGAGGCTATAAGAATATTCCTTGCATATGTTGCATTCAAAAAGTTCGAAGTCCATCAAATGGATGTTAAAAGTGCTTTTCTAAATGGAGAACTCAAAGAAGAAGTATATATGGAGCAACCTCCAGGTTTTATCTCTCCAACCTATCCCTCTTATGTCTTTAGATTGCATAAAGCTCTATATGGTTTAAAGCAAGCTCCAAGAGCTTGGTATGAGACCTTAGCAAGCTTCTTGTTAGAGCATAAATTTTCTAGAGGTATTGTAGATAGGACTCTTTTTATTAAGCATCATAAAGATAAAATTTTATTAGTACAAATTTATGTATATGATATTATCTTTGGCTCAACTGACCCCAAACTATGCAAAAGGTTCTCTAACCTTATGCATTCAAAGTTTGAGATGAATAGTATGGGTGAACTTTCATATTTCCTTGGTCTCCAAGTGAAACAATCATCTGATGGTATCTTCATCTCCCAATCTAAATATGCTAAGGAGCTTATCAAAAGATTTGGGATGTGTGATGCCTTAGCAATGAAGATACCCATGGCTGCAAATGCTGTGATAGATTCTGATGAGCATGGAAAATCTATTGCTCAGAAGTTGTATAGGGCCATTGTTGGGTCCTTATTATATCTCACAGCAAGTAGGCAAGACATCATTTTTGCTACATGCATTTGTGCTAGGTTCCAAGTGAACCCTAAAGAATCTCACTATATTTTGCTAAAAAGAATTTTGAGTTATATAAAGGGTTGTCCTAATCTAGGACTTCTATATCCATCAGAGTCAGAATTTGACTTAACTGGATTTTCAGATGCTGACTATGCTGGATGTAGTGTGGACAGAAAAAGCACAACAGGAACATGTTAGTTCCTTGGTGATAGGGTAGTGTCCTGGTTCTATAAAAAGCAAACCTCTGTGTCCATATCTGCTGCAGAAGCAGAATATATAGCTGCTGCCAGTTGTTGCTCACAAGTTTTATGAACACAAAACCAACTACTGGATTATGGATACAACTTAAATAATTCAACTATATATTGTGATAGTACCAATGCTATATCCATAACACAAAATCTAATGCATCATAGTAGGACCAAGCATATAGAAATAAAACATCATTTTATTAGAGATTGTGTAGACAAAGAAAATTAATCTTGTCTTTATTTCCACTAATTTATAAAGGACAGACATCTTCACCAAGCCATTGGATGAGAAGAAACATCTATTTTTATTAAATCAGTTAGGAATGATCACTGGAGATGAGTTAATTTAAATTTTGTTTGTGATCGACGATTTGTTGACAGTTCGTCGAACGGAGATCGACGATCTGTGAACTCCTCGTAAAGAGTTCGTCGAACTCTGTTCGACGATCACTTCTTAGTGAAATAGTTTTTGTCGAACGGAGATCGACGATTTATTCGTCTTCTTTAGACTGAGAACGACGAACTCATTTTCTATTAAAATACTTCGTCGAACTCAGTTCGAAGATCTTTTCTTTTTTTGTCGAATGGAGTCTGGCGGTTCATATTCTGAAAACCTTATATCTAGGTTTTCTTAGACCTCCGTCCCACGCTTTCAGTTCCTTTGCACTTGATCTTTGTTTATCTCTTGCAGGTGCACTCATGGAGATTCCGACGAGCGCTCTTTCCACAATGAAATTTGATATGAGCTTCGATATTGATTTCAACTCCTTCCAGCATTCCGACGCAATCTTTGTTGAAATTCTGAAGTTATTTGAAGATCAACATCTGAAGCAGTTCATGACACTTAGAATCAAGATTGCAATGACAGAAATCAAAGAATGGGTCTTTACTTCCTCAACATCTGAAGATAACATGATAGGAGCTATTTCTGGTAATCAAGTCTCCCTCTCTCCTATTATACTAACCGACATTTTCGGTCTACTAAATGGTGATGAAGAGATAGAAATGGACTCTGAGGAATATAACAATATGTTAATCAAAATGGGTCATTCTGTAGATAACCCTAACAAGATGCTGAAGAAGAACTTGTCTGCTGAATACAAGTTCTTAGCAGATATAGTCGGGAAGGTGCTGTTGGGCAAACACACAGCACATGACTACATCACCAGGCACCAGTTCTTGGTCATGTGTGCCTTGGTTGATAAGAAAGGAATAAACGGGGGTAAGTTGTTGTTTGATCTGATTAAAAAAAAGAACAATAAGAAAGAGGTCGGCTTTGGACGGGTTCTGGGGATTTTTTTGCAGGAAAAGGCATCTGAACATCTGGTTTCCACAACAGTGTTCATAAATGCCTCCAAAAGGCTAACCTCTGCCTTGTTTGGTAGATGGGAGAGGAGAATCACAAAGCCATCCAAGGCTTCCTCCTCCTCCAGGCCTTCTGAGGGCACCAGGTTTGTAACAACCACTCCCCACCTAAGTGCTGAAGAAGTTCCTCCTCCACCACCTCCTTCAACAACATCTCTTCCAATAATAACTCCTCCATCTCCCTAGCACTCATCATCACTTCTGTTGGGTATTGTATCCACAATTACCTGGATTTTAGGAAGCCACCTGTCAAGCTAAGATGAATTCACAATGTATTTGATAAAATCCTTCAAGTTGTGCTTGCAGTTATTCCACGCTAGGTACACACCAATGTCAGGGTGCAGTAGGTCAATATACACGGGTCTGCGCGACGTAATCCCTCGTTGAGCAGATCAATGTGTTGGCCTATGTGTACTCTCTCTATTGGAGTGTACTTATCTTCAAGTATAGGGCCGTGACAATGCAAGAGCAGACAAGGAGCAAGGATGGGTCAAAGAGCAGCTCATGGGTGGAAAGACGAAAAATCGTCTAAGTGTTAATCAGCGAGAATCACCAAGTGATTCTCGCCGATTCGTCGAGAATCACTGGCTGATTCTCGCCGTCTCTATCCGGCTACATCAAAGCGTGCAACTCTGGCGCTAAGTCATAATCATCGAGAATCATCAAGTGATTCGGCGAGAATCACTAGTGATTCTCGCCGAATCGTCGAGAATCACTGGCTGATTCTCGCCGACTCGTCGAGAATCACCTTCGAATCTCACCGAATTTGACTTGGGCGATTTTCTGGATCCCGCTGGACCAGATAAAATGTTAAGGCTCTATTTTGAACCAATATTAGGGTTTCTTCTGGTGGGACCCACAATGGTCATAAAAAGGTATACTACTGTATAAATACTCGCGTATTTTCAAATAACAAGAAGAGATTTTTGGAAAAACAAAAGCCGAGACGCCGACGTGACCCAGATCGCGAAATCTGCTCCGCCGCCGTCGCCGCTCGAGCCTGTCGATCGCCGGGTTTGATCATGGTTGCATCCAGATCTCCGGCGACAGAAGCTCAGCCAAGCTCAGCGTCTCACGCGTCTAACCAGAGATCCCTTGTCTCTTGATTCGTTAATCGGGAAAAACTTCCCTTTCCGAATCAATCGAGGAGATCGATCCTAGTGTGACCGTTGGAAGACCTAGCTTGCTTTGCTATGAAGATTGGATCTCCAAAGAACAGCCGCAGCACTCCGTTGTCGCCGCCGATCCCGAGAACCAAGCCGCCGCCCTTCTTGCCGCCGCCGGTTTCAGGGAGATTCTCTCCAAGTGAGATCTAGGATTGTGGACTCTTCGTTGACTTCAAGAACACGTCATCGAACGAAGAGAGACACCTTAGTCTTCACAAGTTGTTTGTATTTCTTGTACATTCCATTTTCATTTTGTTGTAAAGGAACGTTGGTTCCTAGTTGTAAGGGTTGGGTGCAACCTGTGTTGTCGGAGTGGTGACTCCTACGTGTGGAAGGGTTCCTTCCGTTAGTGCAAGGATTGGATTTCAATCCTATTGGTGAAGTGACCGAGTCGTCCCTGGTTGGGAGATAGGTCGAAGGGGGAAAGTGGATGTACCCAAATCGGGGAACCACTATAATTTGCTTGTGTCCTTTCTGTGCTGTGTCGTTTTGTTTTCTTGTGCAGGTACAATTTTAATTCTGCAAAAATGCTGCACGTCACCTATTCCCCCCCCCCCCCCCATAGGTGAAGGTAGTTGACACTAGGTGGACTTTCAAGTGGTATCAGATCCAGGTTTCTCATCAAATAAGTTAACACCTTGTAACATCCCTAGCCGATCCAACGTGACAGCGTCACGGCTCCGCTCTAGGCGACGCTACCGGGCTGCAGCCCAAGCACCCCAACCCCTCTCCAGTCCACCGGCGGGTTGTTGGTGGCCACAACCTCCCTTTGATGAGGTAAACCCGATAGTCAAGCCCGCACCACGGGGACTTCCCAGGAGGTCACCCATCCCAGTACTACTCCAGCCCGAGCACGCTTAACTATGGACTTCTTTCAACTCTCATCACCAATTGATCTGCAGCTCAATTGGTGATGAGAAGTGAAGGAACTCCATAGTTAAGTGTGCTTGGGCGAGAGTAGTACTGGGATGGGTGACCTCCTGGGAAGTCCCCGTACGGCCCAGCTTAATTGTCGAGTTCGCTCATCAAAGGGAGGCTGTGGCCACCAACAACCCGCCGGTGGACTGGAGAGGGGTTGGGGTGCTTGGGCTGCAGCCCGGTAGCGTCGCCTAGAGCGGAGCCGTGACGCTGTCACGTTGGATCGGCTAGGGATGTTACAATAAAAGTGCACTTTTATTGTAAGGCCCCTAGCCGATCCAACGTGACAGCGTCACGGCTCCGCTCTAGGCGACGCTACCGGGCTGCAGCCCAAGCACCCCAACCCCTCTCCATCCACAGGCGGGTTGTTGGTGGCCACAACCTCCCTTTCATGAGGTAAACTCGACAGTCAAGCCCGCACCACGGGGACTTCCCAGGAGGTCACCCATCCCAGTACTACTCCAGCCCGAGCACGCTTAACTATGGAGTTCTTTCAACTCTCATCACCAATTGAGCTGCAGCTCAATTGGTGATGAGAGTTGAAAGAACTCCATAGTTAAGCGTGCTCGGGCTGGAGTAGTACTGGGATGCAGCCAACAACCCGCTTGTGGATGGAGAGGGGTTGGGGTGCTTGGGCTGCAGCCCGGTAGCGTCGCCTAGAGCGGAGCCGTGACGCTGTCACGTTGGATCGGCTAGGGGCCTTACAATAAAAGTGCACTTTTATTGTAACATCCCTAGCCGATCCAACGTGACAGCGTCACGGCTCCGCTCTAGGCGATGCTACCGGGCTGCAGCCCAAGCACCCCAACCCCTCTCCAGTCCACCAGCGGGTTGTTGGTGGCCACAGCCTCCCTTTGATGAGCGAACTCGACAATTAAGCTGGGCCGTACGGGGACTTCCCAGGAGGTCACCCATCCCAGTACTACTCTCGCCCAAGCACACTTAACTATGAAGTTCCTTCAACTCTCATCACCAATTGAGCTGCATCCCCGTGCAGCTCAATTGGTGATGAGAGTTGAAAGAACTCCATAGTTAAGCGTGCTCGGGCTGGAATAGTACTGGGATGGGTGACCTCCTGGGAAGTCCCCGTAGTGCGGGCTTGACTATCGAGTTTACCTCATCAAAGGGAGGCTGTGGCCACCAACAACCCGCCAGTGGGCTGGAGAGGGGTTGGGGTGCTTGGGCTGCAGCCCGGTAGCGTCGCCTAGAGCGGAGCCGTGACGCTGTCACGTTGGATCGGCTAGGGTCGTTACAAACCTTGAGTAGAATCCTGCCACCAGTGTCAAAAGCATGGAGCTGAATCATGGGATCTCTCCACTAAGACTTCCCACGTGCACTAAGGAGTATTATCCCGTCTGGAAGATGAGAGTGTCTTATCACCTGGAGGCCATCGACCCTCGAGCATCTCTCATCTTAGAAGAGGGTCCATTCATTCCTATAAAGACCTCCGACTCTGGAAAGGATATCCAAATCCCCAAGTGTATTTCTGAGATGTCGGAGACTGAACTCTCATTATTTAATATGGACAAGATGATTCGTCAGATCATCATGGATGTCTGGTCTGGACCTTCTCGATCTAGATTGGAAAAATGTGGGACAGCCAAATCTATGTGGGTAACCATCTCAGAGCTCATGGGGGGATCAAAGAAAGCAGGGATCTGCTATCAGCAAGAGGATGAAGCCTATGTGGGGGTCCTCGCCTCTGAAGATGAAGGCAAAGATCAATCGGACAGCATCAGGGCTCTGGTGTCCTTGTCAGAGACTGAAGAAGAAAGTGAGGAAAGGAGTTCTGATGAAGCTGACACAACGGTCTCTGGCACTAGTGACAGTAAATCTGAAGAACAGGTAACTTCTTCATCTTGCCCCTCCTCTCTTGAAGTTCCTGAAGACAGGAATGGTCACCCTTTAGAAAATCCTGACTCCCTGAAGAGAGCCCTTCAGAAAAGCAACCTACTTGTTGAGGAGCAAGCCCAGGAGATTGCTCGGCTGAAGATCTTGTTGGTTCTCCAATTGGCATCCAACAAGGTCAAGGACTCTAAAATCTCAGATCTAGAGAGTATTCTAGAGATTGAGAGAAGGATAGTATCCAACTTTTCCAAGGTTGATGCTATAAAGAGAAAGGAAGAAAATGGGTGGATATCCCGAATCATCAAATCATGGAGAAATGGTGAAACGGTATTCAGACCCCCCACTCCTGGCAGGAAGGGTACTCATCATGCCTTTAGGTACGATCATAGGAACAATCGTGGTCACTGCAAGGGTGATCTGTCCTCATGTGGAGACACCCATAGTGCAAGGGCTGTTATGGCCACCCAAGAGAGAATACCTAAGGCTCATTCTGAGCCCTTTGTATTCTCAGCCACTGCCCCAACTTGGCATGAATCTGCTGGTATCAGATCTCAGAACGCTTCTCACCACCCGAGGACACAGGAAAGGGAGGTTAGAAGTCATGCAGTAAGCTCTCATGGGGCCTCTGGAAGGGTGCTGACTGAACGGAAGGCACCACCTCCCAGGCCTCATGACGCTCGCTACATGCATTCCTTCCACCCTTCCAAGTGTCACGGTGGAAGAGGCAATTTTGGGAGCAGATCCGGATCTATCCCGTTTGGACCTAGGACCATGACTACCTCAGTCACTGGATCAGGTCAGAAACGGAGGTACAACATTCACACGTGCTGGTGCTGTGGCAAGGTGGGACACTTTGCCATAGACTGTTGGCACAACCCCTCTGTGTCAAGGGCAAGGGCCTATCCACATCTTCTGGGCAGAGGTAGTCTTCCTGACAGGATTTCTGAGGGAAGGCATTCGAGTTTTTATGCTAACAAGAACCTAGGACCCAATACGTATTGGGTTCCTAAGGTAAGGTAACTCTCTTTTGCAGGGTAGTCTAGGTTCCCGTAAATATGATGGGAACTAGACAAAAGATGTTTCAAGACTGAATTGGAACAAATATCTGGAATAACAGAAGTACTATTTACAATGGGATACTAACAGTGAACACCTGGTATGCTTTAACCAGAGGGGCTAAATGATAAATCTCATAAGCCCAGGTATTTTTGATCAGCTCCAATACTTGTGGCATATTGTATCGACATTTACATATATATATATATATTTATATATATACTCATATATGTGTGTACACCTAAGGAAAGGTTAACAGTGTAAAAATAAACCTTAGATACATTAATAAAGATTTATCTGTAAATTCCCTGGTAGATTCGAGAACTAACATCTACAGGCATAAATCAGCTCACTGAAAATTCAAGAAGATACGTCATTGGAAATTACTAAAACTTACAATTGACATCAAGAAATGTATGTAAAAACTCCGTTCAAACCCTAAATAGATTGGTATTAAGAAATATATATATATATTTAGAAGATTTTTAAACCGTCTTAATATTAGAAGATTTCGAGAATCCGGCATGCCTCTTAACCCGTAGATTCCTATTAAAGAATCCCTTCGATTTCGACTTAGACAAACTCCCGCCGATCCCTAGTATTTCGCTCTTCGCACGGAAACCCCGTTAAAACCCCGTTAAACCCGTCGATATAGCGCATGAATCCCGCCGACCCTTCATATTCCACAGGAAACTCGCCGATTCTTCCTCTTCCGTCGATATCCTGCAGGAAACTCGCCCTTCATTTCCGTCGAAGTTCTTATTCCGTCGATATCCCGCAGAAAACTCGCCGATTCCTCCTTCCGTAGATCACTCCTCTCGCGTCCAGGGTGCTCGTCCAGGTCTCGGTGGTTTCGATCAACCAAAGTCGCGAGCGCCTCCCGGTTTTCCGTCGTCTCCGTCGATTCTCACCTTCTACGCTTTTGGGTAACCAGTTTCTCACCCTTACAGTGACTTACTATTAGTGTAGCTTCCCTCTTGATTTCTAATTAGGCGTAGAATTGGGATTCCCTCCCTAGGTTTGCAATGGCTCCAAGGACAACCGCCGGCCTGATCACTGGATGTGAGTTGGTTCGAACAGGGTTCTCACATGCCTCAGATGAATTCAGAAACATCATCATCATGCTTGAAGAAGCTGGACTCTCCTTTGTACTGGAGCACCCCTGTAAAATCTTGGACAAGGAAGTGATGGAGTTCTTTGCAACCGCCAAACTCCGGAATGAAGACTCTCTCATTAAGAGTAAGGTTGCAGGTGCAAGGATCAAGATGTCTGCAAGCAAGCTGACCCAATACTTGCAGCTCACTAGTTCTGAGCACGAGGATTATCTGGAGGAACAGGATAAAACCAGGACATTATTATTCTGTGGACTAGCTTGAGGAACCATATCGATAAAGCGAAAGAAAATGAATGAGGAGGGGAAACTTCTGTCCGACATCATTGGGAAAGTACTGATATGCAAACCCGGCTCACATGACCACATCTCAGCTGACATGTTCAAGATCCTTGTGGCGATTGTCTGCAGAAAGAGATTCAACTGGGGGGCGTTGCTTTTTGAGAAGATTAAGGACACTCTCAGATCTCCAAGTTTTGGAAGAATCATCAGCCTATATCTCAATCAGTTAAACGGAGATAGGTTCGACATGAGTAAAGGAGTTCCATTGCATTATTTGAAGAAAATGGACTCCAGCGTCTTTGACAGATGGGAGCGACGCATCGGGCAGGCTGCCATGGTAGAAGAACAAGAAGAATCTCCTGCCGAGGACAGAACTGTAGCTAATTCCGTGGCTATCCCCAGTGAAGTTCCTGATGCACTGACTGCAGGAATTGAGGGGGAGCCTCTACCCGCTTCTACTAATGTCATATCTGGCATCTCTCAGATAGCTAGAGATGCAGTTACAGATCTGCAAGGAGGAAGGGAAGATGTGATGGAAACTGAGGCGACCCTGAACGTGAATGCTCTAGGAGCCGGAAGTAATGTAGAGGAGCATGATGAGGGAAGTTTGGAAGATGATGCAGCTGAGAATGATTTCATGGATGATGAGGATGAGGAAGAAGAAAATGAGAGACAAGACGTAATGGAGCCTCAGGACAACACTGAAGTTCCATCGGAAAAGCAAGCTCCTGAGATAGTTCCTGAGAAAATTAGCGCAACAGTGGAGGGGGAGTCCTCTCAGCAGAGGCTGCTAAGTACTTTCGAGAAATCCACTGAGGCAGCAAGTATTCCCCCTTTAGAGACTGTTCTAGTATCCAGCTCTACAAGTAAATCTGCTGAAGAGCAAGGCCAAGGAATGCCTCAGGATCATCCACTACGAGCTGATCTAGCTAATCACACGGTGAATGTTATTCAAGGTATCGTGGATGAGCTCAAAGCGTCTTTTGAGCAAGCTCAAAATAAAATGTTAAGAAAAATTAAGAAATCTGAGAATTTAATGCTCAAGAACATTGTGGAAATCAATCACAAACTGGATTTGATGGAAAATAAGTTTGAAGACAAGTATACAGCAGCCGGCAAAGCTGTAACTCTTCTTATGGACGGATTGAAAAAGAACACTGATACACTCGTAGTCGTAAATCAGAATTCTCATGTCGTGGCAAATAACATCCAAAAATTTGATGCCAACATGGTGACTCTTAACATCAATCAACAAGCCTTGATTACCGAGTTCTCCAAGACTACAAAGCACATTGATGAGTCACTGCATTCTTATGCAAACTCCATTGCCGTCGAAGCCAAAAAGGGGGAGAAAGAATATACAGCTAAGATGGCCGAGCTTCAGGAAATCATAATCAAAAATTTTGAACAGTCAAACATATATGTTTATGACAGTTGCTGGTGGATGCTCAATCAAGCGTTAGGCGTCAATATCCCTGAAAATCCTAAGAGTAATCCTGCGGCTGAGGAGGGAGCAAGTGCTGAAGAAGTTCCTTTAAGTGAAGCTGATGCTCAAAGGGCTGCTAGGGCCACCTCCAAAGCAAAACTGATGGCCATGTTTGACCAAGAAGCCCTAGCAAAAGCTAGGGACAAGAGAAAATCTCAAGAAGGGACATCTAAGGAAACACAAGCTAAAAAGAGAATCAGATTGAAGGAGGATGAAGTGAGGAACGAACGGTGGAGTCCGGTATCAAAGAGTATTATCTTGGACACGTTCTGGCTACAAAAAAAGTGGAAATCAATCGGAACGACGTATACATCCAGCATGAGTGGGAGCTGCACAAGACATATGAAGCTAAACGGAACATCTTCTTCAGGACCAACACTGCGGCAGATAAAGCTCCTCCTCCCAGATACTATCCAAAGCCCAAGGAGTACGTTGAGAGGCAAAGAAAGAAGTTTTTGGCTCCAAAACACAAGTATGACCTAGCCAAAGAGAAATAGACAGAAATTTATAGCTTGTCATTTTCTCATGAACACAATTAACTTTTCTTATTATTATATGAACAATCTTGGGATTATATATATATATATGTATATGAATTTATGATTGACTCAAGCTTTGATCTGTTTGCCTATATTTTATTTTGCCGTATCTTTAAATTCTATATGTTGTATATATTATCTGATTGGTGGTATTCATCTTAGCTAGTAGGATTTTGGCTTCGTCAAATAGGGGGAGATTGTTGGGTATTGTATCCACAATTACCTGGATTTGAGGAAGCCACCTGTCAAGCTAAGATGAATTCACAATGTATTTGATAAAATCCTTCAAGTTGTGCTTGTAGTTATTCCACGCTAAGTACACACCAATGTCAGGGTGCAGTAGGTCAATATACACGGGTCTGCGCGACGTAATCCCTCGTTGAGCAGATCAATGTGTTGGCCTATGTGTACTCTCTATTGGAGTGTACTTATCTTCAAGTACAGGGCCGTGACAATGCAAGAGCAGACAAGGAGCAAGGATGGGTCAAAGAGCAGCTCATGGGTGGAAAGACGAAAAATCGTCTAAGTGTTAATCGACGAGAATCACCAAGTGATTCTCGTCGATTCGTCGAGAATCACTAGTGATTCTCGTCGATTCATCGAGAATCACTGGCTGATTCTCGCCGTCTCTATCTGGCTACATCAAAGCGTGCAACTCTGGTGCTAAGTCATAATCGTCGAGAATCATCAAGTGATTCGGCGAGAATCACTAGTGATTCTCGCCGAATCGTCGAGAATCACTGGCTGATTCTCGCCGACTCGTCGAGAATCACCTTCGATTCTCACCGAATTTGACTTGGGCGATTTTCTGGATCCCGCTGGACCGGATCAAATGTTAAGGCTCTGTTTTGAACCGATATTAGGGTTTCTTCTGGTGGGACCCACAACGATGATAAAAAGGTATACTACTGTATAAATACTCGCGTATTTTCAAACATCAAGAAGAGATTTTTGGAAAAACAAAAGCCGAGCCGCCGACGTGACCCAGATCGCGAAATCTGCTCCGCCGCCGTCGCCGCTCAAGCCTGTCGATCGCCGGTTTTGATCGTGGTTGCATCCAGATCTCCGGCGACAGAAGCTCAGCCAAGCTCAGCATCTCACGCGTCTAACCAGAGATCCCTTGTCTCTTGATTCGTTGATCGGGAAAACCTTCCCTTTCCGAATCGATCGAGACGATCGATCCTAGTGTGACCGTTGGAAGACCTAGCTTGCTTTGCTACGAAAATTGGATCTCCAAAGAACAGCCGCAACACTCCGTTGTCGCCGCCGATCCCGAGAACCAAGCCGCTGACCTTGTTGCCGCCGCTGGTTTCAGGGAGATTCTCTCCAAGTGAGATCTAGGGTTGTGGACTCTTCGTTGACTTCAAGAACACGTCATCGAACGAAGAGGGACACCTTAGTCTCCACAAGTTGTTTGTATTTCTTGTACATTCCATTTTCATTTTGTTGTAAAGGAACGTTGGTTCCTAGTTGTAAGGGTTGGGTGCAACCCGTGTTGTGGGAGTGGTGACTCTTACGTGTGGAAGGGTTCCTTCCGTTAGTGCAAGGATTGGATTTCAATCCTGTTGGTGAAGTGACCGAGTCGTCCCTGGTTGGGATATAGGTCGAAGGGGGAAAGTGGATGTACCCAAATCGGGGAACCACTATAATTTGCTTGTGTCCTTTCTGTGCTGTGTCGTTTTGTTTTCTTGTGCAGGTACAATTTTAATTCCGCAAAAACGTTGCACGTCACCTATTCCCCCCCCATAGGTGAAGGTAGTTGACACTAGGTGGACTTTCAACTTCCTCCTCTGCAACCACCAGTTATATCAATTCCTTCATCAACACATCTGCCAACACCTCCTCAATCTCCACAACATATCACACCTCCTAATGTCCACTTCCATCCCACTTACAAGACATTCACACTGAATCATTCTTGTCATCCCCCACCTTTAATTTGCTCACCTCATTACCATCTACACCTACTTGTCCTATCCATGACCTTCCCAGTCCAACACCATCCCCTGTCAGATCATCTCCACAGGATGACATCATACCAGATGTCACTCCTTCTGCTCCTCCATCTGTATCCACTAAAACTCCACCTAAGTTTCTGAAAACTATTTCACCCTCCCTATCCTCCATCCTGGAGCACATCACTCCAGTGCTTAGGACTCTTATTGCAGATGCTATTACACCTCTTGCAAATTCCATTTCTTCTATTGCTGCTCTCTTTGCTGCTTCATCTATCCTTACTTCTTTTACTAGGGGCCTGATTCTAGCTCCCACTAAAATCAGGAAGGGGGAGATGCTCAGTGAAGAAGCAACTCCAGTTTCAGCAGCAGCACCAGAAGAAACAGATACAGATATCTAAAGCAACTCCAGTTTCAGCAGCAGCAGTAGAAAAAATAGATACAGATATCTATATGGTTACAGATACAGCAATTACAAACATTGATATGCTATGTATAGATACAGTTATATAGCCTACAAAAATAATACATATTGGTGAGTGCATTTGTAACACCCCCTATCAGTCACATAACATATAGCAGTAGGTCTGGCCGGGGCCCGACGCCATATACCACAAACAGACCGGAAGGTTACTCAATGGAAACCATCTAACTAAGAATCAACGTCCTACACAGAGTGTATTCTAGAGGAAGCAATTTTAAAGTTTCAATAAACAAAGAAACCTGCCAACAGCATGAATGTCCACTAAACAAAATCGGAAGGAATGAACGTACAATACACAAGTACACGGCCTTATGCTCTTACAATAGTTTACTTAAATAAAATGTGTCTTCCAAAACTCGGCACGCAGACCGGTCACACATGAATAATACAAGTAAACATTCAATAATTAGTCCTTCAAGGGCCGGCTCAGCAATATGGGCTTTTGCCCGCTATTTACCACTTAGCTCCACAGCACCTGCAAGCAACAATCCACCACAATGGTGGCGAACAAAAGCAACGGCCAGCTATGCTGACCAAATTATAACGACCCCGCCCCCAAATTCGGGGCGGCAATGCTCCTTCCCTGCACTTTATTAGCATTGTCATAATATAGAGAAATTACACATCATCACAGGCGTAGGATCGCACGACCACACACCCCGTGCTCTCAGGGCACATCCTCGGTGAACCCAGTCAAAGTCCGCGGTCTCACCACTGTCCCTTGGAAGACAAATTCTCGTGAGCATTATGGTCTTTCTGGCCAATGCCTAAGACCCTCCATCTATTCCAACGGCAAGTACCACATACCTTAGTTCTCTATAACCGAACCACATAGAGCGGGTACGGTTCCGCCTAACCCGTTGCTCACACCGCAACGTCAACTTAAGCCATCTGCGCGGGTCAAGCTTCCCGAGTCCCAAATCGATCACACACCTTACATAACCCAGTTATGTACAAGTTGTATCCTAGGCAACCAAGTTGGCAGAATCATGCATCTTGTCACAACCCGCATTTCCTCAACGAGCACGTCGTATCAGAGCAAGAGGAAAAACGGGTTATGATGCCACGTCGTGCAGTGGATAACTGCACACGCTCAGGCAACCCTTTACACTTACTAGACTAGATTAAAATCATCAGTTATATGCAAGAAAACCGTTGAGTTTGATGGCCGTATCCCTCGGCCTAGTAGAGCAAAATGTGGTTGTACGCGGCGGAAAATAGTTGACATTAGTTGTGATTTTTCCTTTATGCACTCTAGATTTATTATACCATAGGAAATCGTCTATTTTTACGTGGTTTGGAAATACGTCTTAGTTGACCAAAACATGTATGCATGTCATAGAATAGTAGGTTTGGTTTAACTTTAAAATATCTAATGCAACCTAGCATAAATCCTTCCCAAGAGCAAGTAGACATCATCTCATCCAAATGATTCATATTAGCAGTGTAGAATTCATTTGTAGCCAGTAAAGAAAACCACCAATGGGCGCCAACAAGCTGACACGAACCCATTGGGGCGTATGTATGTCTGTACAATAAAGTAAAGTACTACCTCGCCCAACAAGCTCGACAAGCTCCAAGTACATTTCACCAAACTCTAGCCGCTCAACCAGCTACAACCTGCACCTGAGGCATTCAAGAAAGAACACCTCAGCAATCATCAAGGCTACAACATAGAGCATTAAGTTTATAAAATATGACGAAGGGGCTTATCGACCCCATAGCAATTTTCATATAAAACGAGTGGAAAGAACAGGGTGGAAACTAAGTGTCAAACACTGCCAACCCAACGAGTAAAACACACCAAGTGCGTATCACAACCCTCATGCCCTGCCCAAACCTACAGTAACAACAAGAAGACATATGCCAACACCATAACCGTATAACCTCACACGTCGAACACGTGCACTTGTGGTAGTGGTAAGTCATCAGTACTCAAGGGCTCAACGTTGGTAGCCCAGAAGTGCAACGCACCACAAAGCACAACCCCCCCCCCCTTGGGGCAATAAATGGTGGACACCAAGGCATTACCACACCGCCCCTCACAGAGCCAGCAAATGACACCACACACCAAATGCACGACACGAGCTCAAAACTCTTCATAATCCAACCTCAACACACTCACTACATCGTTCCCAAACATGACCACAAATCACCCAAGTTATATTAACTTGATAGAGTTTGGGTATCTACTTCACCATAAGCGAACTCCACAAGTAACAACGCCGACCAAACCAACAAGCTTATCATAACATGACTTTGACATGAACCAGAAGGAATCACATGAACAAGAAAAAAGTACATGAATGAGAAAGGTAAAGCTACATGAATAAAATTAAGAATTACAGGCATAAGAAAAAATTGAGCATAGGGAAATTAGATAATTAGGTGGTAAGCATATAATACTTGAAGGAACCAGAGGATTTATGCTTGTGAGTACTAAACAAAAGTAAGAGTAACAAGGCTAGCTTATTTAGACAAAAGTGAGGTGCAAAACAAGAAGAACAAGCTAGTAAAATTAAAAGGGGAAAGCTAGCTAAACTTGCACAATCAAAGAACAAGAAAACAGATTGGCAAGGGTGAAGAACACCGCTTGCCTGAACTGAGATGACACCGCAACGGATGCTCCTCTCTTTCCTTCCCTTGGCTTAGCTTTTCTCCCTTGCTTTCTCTTTGAGAATGAAGAAGAAGGTGAAGAAAGGGAGAAGTGAGGAGGAAGAATCTCTTTCTCGGTCTTATATCTTCCAGATTAGTGCTGGACCGTTTGATCCAGAATCAGAGAAATGAAAGGCACAAAAAACTGAAAAAATAGATTTTCGGCCCGGACACGCCCTGTGACACGCCCGTGTCACAGGCCGTGTCACTTAAGCGGTGGGCAACCGCCTCACCTCCAAACAGTACACGGCCTGTGACACGCCCGTTTCCCAGGCCGTGTCACTGAACACGCCTAACTACATGGACGTGTCACACGGCCGTGACACAGCCCACAGCACCCGCCAAACAACCCGAGAAGGACACGACCTGGGGACACGCCCGTGTCCCAAGTCGTGTTACCCCTACTCGACACTCATCGTGCGAACTTCGTCGAGCGAAGTTCGTCGACAGCAGGACACGCCCTGTGACACGCCCGTGTCACAGGCCGTGTACCCCTTTGCTCGACACTCAACACTCCTCGAGTGAATTTCGTCGAGCAAAGTTCGTCGAGAGCGGGACATGCCCTGTGACATGCCCGTGTCACAGGCCGTGTACCCCTTCTCTCGACACTCGACACTCGTCGAGTGAACTTTGTCACCGAAATTCGTCGAACACCCGGGACACGCCCTGTGACACGCCTGTGTCATAGGCCGTGTACCCCGACATGCCCTGGGACACGGCCATGTCCCAGGCCGTGTCACCTCTTACACCTCTCCCCTGCTACAAGAAACTGCAGCCATAATTTTGGCACCAGAGGGGGTAAAAACCAGCAAACACACTTTTATCTACTAACTCCACATCTTCCATACAAAATGCCATACAATCAACCCGTTTTGAGCAACACGACTCTGGCTCGAGAAACTGCATGCATTCCCTAAGAGGCCTCACCGAGTCCCCAAAAATAGACTCCGGCTTGCTGGGGAACCGTGGAACTATGCTACCAAAACAGCCACTCGAAAGCCCGTGTGAAAACCATGCTCAAACAACGATCAGAGCCAACGCAACGCCCATTAAGCGTATGCAATCAACGAAAAAAAAATCCGGGACATTACAGTCACTCCCCCTAACAAAACGTTTCGCCTCAAAACTTTTCAATACTTCGTATATCAATTAAAGAAGTAATCAAACAAAAACACCAATTCACATACCAGCTTAATTTATGGGAACAAATGAGGGTGAGCCGCCCTCATCGTTGACTCGAGCTCCCACGTCGCGCTTTCCACATTCTGATTTTTCCATAGCACCTTGACCATAGGAATCTTCTTTTTCCATAACACGCGATCTTGGGAGTCCAAAATACGGATGGGCATCTCTACATAAGAAAGGTTCGGCGCCAACTGCGGCAAAAAGTCCAAAACTTGCTTGTCCTTCCGCACACACTTTCGAAGTTGGCTGACATGAAACACGTCGTGAACACCAGGAAAGTTCATGGTTAACTCGACTTTGTAAGCGGATGCACCAACCCGCGCAAGAATCTTGAAGGGACCCACAAATCTTGGATCTAATTTGCGCTCTTTTCCAAACCTTTTAATTCCAACCATTGGGGAGACTTTCAGGAAGACGAAATCCCCCACAACAAACTCTAACTCTGATCTTCGCCGGTTGGCGTACTTTTCATATCGCTCTTGGGCGATCCGGAGCTTCTCCCGAATAAGTCGTACGACAATTTCCATGTCCTCGAGCGCCTCTGGGCCCAACAAAGGCCGCTCGCCAACCTCAGCCCAAAATAGGGGAGTCCGACATCGTCGCCCATGTAAAGCTTCGAACGGAGCCATTTGCAAGCTTTCTTGATAGCTGTTATTATATGCGAATTCCATAAGCCGCAAACGTTCATCCCATGCTCCGCCATACTCAAGAATGTAGCATCGAATCATATCTTCCACGATTTGGTTTACTCGTTCCGTTTGGCCATTCGTCTGAGGGTGATAAGCAGTGGAATACCTCAAATCCGTACCCAAACCCTCTTGTAGACTCTTCCATAAACGAGAAGTAAATCGGGAATCACGGTCTGAAATGATATTGACTGGCACACCATGCAGTCGGATGATCTCGTTCAAATATAGCTCCGCTATTGTCTTCATCGGGTAGTTGACCTTAAATGGTATGAAGTGAGCACACTTGGTCAACCTATCTACGATCACCCATACGGAGTCATGTCCTCGTGGAGATCTTGGTAAGCCTGTAATAAAATCCATTGAAATGCTTTCCCACTTCCATGTTGGAATCTCCAAGGGCGTCAACTTGCCACCAGGCCTCCCATGATCAGCTTTCACCCGCTTGCAGGTATGACATTCAGATACAAATTGCGCTATATCACTTTTCATTCCATACCACTAGACAATTTGTTTCAAATCACGGTACATTTTAGTTAAGCCTGGATGGTAGGCCATACTTGAGCCATGTGCTTCCCTACACACCATATCTCGAAGGTCTCCAACCGCGGGGACACAAAATCGACCGCGATATTTTAACGTGTCTGCGCCATCAATAGCAAAATCTGGTAATTCACCTTTTTCAGTCCGAAGAAATAAATGTAAAAGATCAGGATCCTCCTTTTGATGTTGTCTTGCAAGCACCATCCATGAAGGTTCTTCTACTGCCGAATGACTTTGCGGTTCATATCTTCCCACGAAAATATCCATCAATAGAAATTCCTCCACTAGACGGTCGGCCGAAAGATTAAATAATTTACCTGTCTTCCGACTCAAAGCATCAGCCACAACATTAGCTTTCCCGGGATGATACTGAATCTCCACATCATAATCAGCAACATATTCAAGCCATCGTCATTGGCGCAGATTAAGTTCCTTTTGCGTGAAGACGTACTTCAAACTTTTATGATCCGGAAAGATTTTACACTGCGAGACGTAAAGTAAGTGTCTCCACAACTTCAATGCAAATATTACCGCTGCGAACTCCAAATCATGCGTCGGGTAGTTCTTTTCATGACTTTTCAACTGCCGAGACCCATACGCAATCACCTTTTTGTCTTGCATTAAAACACATCCAAGTCCAACGTGCGACGCATCCACAAAAACCTCATAATCTATCCCTTCTGTCGGTAATATCAACACAGGAGCGGTACATAATCTGTTCTTGAGTTCAAGGAATGATGCCTCACACTTGTCATTCCAATCAAACGCCACATTATTCTGGGTTAAGCGAGTCAAAGGTGCAGCTAAGGTAGCAAACCCTTCTACAAATCGGCGATAATAGCCGGCCAATCACAAGAAGCTCTGAATCTCCTTGTGTGTCTCCGGTCTCCTCCACTCCATGACTGCATCAATCTTTTCAGGATCCACTGAAATTCCATGTTGATTAATAACATGATCCAGAAATACAACCTGAGGCAACCAAAACTCGCATTTGCTTAGCTTGGCGAACAACTTTTGGTCTCGCAAAGTGGTCAACACCAATCGCAGATGCTGTTCATGATCCTCAGCACTGCGGGAGTAGACAAGAAAGTCGTCAATAAAAACCACCACAAACCTATCCAAAAAGTCCTTGAACACCCGGTTCATCATATCCATGAAGGCTGATGGTGCGTTGGTCAAACCAAATGACATCACAAGAAATTCAAAACGGCCATGCCTCGATCAAAACGCAGTCTGCAGAATATCAGACTCCCGGACCTTTAGCTGATGATAGTCCGAGCGGAGATCAATCTTCGAAAATACTAAACTGTCACGCAGTTGATCAAACAAATCATCAATTCTTGGCAGTGGGTGCTTATTCTTAATCGTCACCTTGTTTAATTCTCAGTAATCGATGCAAAGCCGCATCAACCCATCTTTCTTCTTCACAAATAACACAGGTGCACCCCAAGGTGATGAACTTGGCCTGATAAACCCCTTTGCCCATAAGTCATCCATCTGGGTACGCAACTCTGCTAGGTCACGCGGGGCCATTCTATACGGCGCTTTCGCAATAGGCCGCGTACCCGGCTCCAAATCAATGATAAACTCGATATCACGATCAGGTGGAAGACCATGAAGATCAGTAGGAAAAACATCTAGAAATTCACGCACAACAGGAATCTCCTCCAAACGCGGCAAAACAGCACTAGTCCCCACAACTGAGACTAGACAAGCAAAATAGTCGGAAACAAACAACGTCCGAACACATACCGTCGAAATCCCTGGAGAATCCTGGCATGAATCACCATAAACACTTCCCGGCTGACCATTGTCCTTGATATAATCCAAGCGCTTTCCTTTGCACTACATGATGGCGTCATAGCGGAATAACCAGTCCATGCCCAAGATAACGTCAAAATCTTCCAAATCGATCACCTTCAAATCAGCCTTCGCTAAGACATCCCCTAACAAAATGGGACAATCAAGAAGACCCTAGTCTACAACCACAGAAGCACCGGAATGAAACCTCACCAAAAAGGCATTCCCCACTCGATCTGGTGTCAAACGATACCGATCCATAAAGGTTCGAGCCACAAATGAATGGGTCGCGCCAGAATTGAAGAGAACACGCGCCCAACGGTTCTTTACCTTAAATTTTCCTATAAGGGTACATATGTATCTAAGAACTACGCTTAAGCGTCATAAACAAAACATAAACCAGAGGAAGGAATCGAACCTGAGATAACCTGAGGTGACATCTGAGCTTCCTCTGAAGAGATCACATTTAACTTCCCCTTTCCTTTGTCCACCAGTTGCGGTGGAGGCAAGGCCTTGAGTGGTACGGGGTGCAAAACAGGTTGGATCTGCGGGTACCTTGCTCTGAGATGTCTTTGTCTGCCACACTGATAACAGGCTTTCTCTTTGGCCCAGCAACGGGCAGTCTCATGCCCCTTTCGTCCACATACTACACACTCCAAATCTCTGGTTGGCGCACCCTGAATGGCGTGCACCTGCTCCTCCTTATGCATTCCCAATCGCTTGAAACATCTCTCAAATGGGTGACCTGACCGGCCACATAAGCTACACGTCTCCTTATTCTTCTTTCTCCCAGTAGCTTCTTGGGAGCTTTTCCCTCCCACTAGCTTTCTCTTGTCCTTCCTCATAAACTGCCCTCTTTGTTTTGCATTTTCTATAACTTCAACCTTCAAAGCAGCCTCAACCACACTGGTATAACTCGTCGCTCTATAAGAGCTTGCAAACTGTTGGACATCGCTCCGGAGTCCGCCAAGAAATCTCTTCACTCGGTCAGCTTCCGTAGTCACCAGGCCCGGAGCGAACCGACTTAGTTTGCTAAACTCACTTTCATACTCACTAACTGTGAGTTTCCTCTACTTCAGGTATAAGAAGTCATTCATCAGGCGGGCCCTTTCGACCGACGACAGAAATTTGCGTCGTAGCATTTCTTTAAAGACTTCCCATGAACATCCCGCCATTAAGCTTTCCTTTTCTCGCAACCACAAACTTTTTGCCAGTCCTTTTAGTTGGTAGGCGGCAAGCATCACCTTCTGGTCCTCGGTAACGCCAGAATAGACAAACATCTCTTCCAACGTGATCACCCAATCATCCAAGATCACAAAGTCCTCTTTGCCATTATAGGTAGGTGGTCCAAGTCGCTGAAACTGCGAGATAAAAGTCATCGCAGGAGGAACCACAACTGGATGTATCAACGTCATGAAAGGAGTAGAAACAGCGGGGCCTCTGACAGTCTCTTGCACTCTTGGTGCCAGCCCAGACATCACTGATGACATAGCTTGGAGTTGGGACTGCACATCCTGCACTTGCCTAGTCAAAGCATCATTACTTTGTCGTAGACTATCCATTAGGGCATTATTCTGCGCGCCCGAAGACTCGCCCTCAGATTGGGGAGTCTGCCTTGTCACTGGACGCTTCGACATCCTATAAACCATTGCACTCTAAATCAAACTCAAACCCAACAATCAACACATAACGACGCTGTACAGACAATACATATATAAATATGAACATCAACTGCTAACTTGCTCTGAGAGTTTAAGAATGATGTTATGCCTAGCCTAAGATGACTCACCGTCATCCCACTAACTTGTTCCTAAACCATGAATGCATGAATTTATTTGACCCAAAACCATGTGTGTATAGGTGTCATTATGTAAATCTTTAGCTCGGCACATTGTGCTCATGCAATGTTATGTTATGCGTGCTGTGTTATGCATTCTAAAAAAAGCCTTAATGCATGCCATGAGTGGTCGTACGCATCACAATGCTATGCATCCCATACTACATAGCATTGCATGCAACGAATAAAAGAAAACATGCTAGTCGCATCCATGTGGTGAGGTTATGCATCCCATACTACATAACCCTCACATGTTGCCCCTATGGTGGATCCATATACAACCACATATTATGCATCCCATACTACATAATATGCCCCGTATAATTCTGTTCATGCCATGAGTGTAGTGTTTGTGCTTTGGCCAAGACGTACTGATGGCACCTCGGTGTGTGTATGATATGATGATTAATACGTATTACAAAAAAGGAAAGTTTTCCCGACCAATTGTCAAGCAAACCTCCCTCTGATACTAACTGTCACAACCCGCATTTCCTCAACGAGCACGTCATATCAGAGCAAGAGGAAAAATGGGCTATGATGCCACGTCGTGCAGGGGATAACTGCACACGCTCAGGCAACCCTTTACACTTACTAGACTAGATTTAAATCATCAGCTATATGCAAGAAAACCGTTGAGTTTGATGGCCGTATCCCTCGGCCTAATAGAGCAAAATGTGGTTGTATGCGGCGGAAAATAGTTGACGTTAGTTGTGATTTTTTCCTTTATGCACTCTAGATTTATTATACCATAGGAAATCGTCTATTTTTACGTAGTTTGGAAATATGTCTTAGTTGACCAAAACATGTATGCATGACATAGAATAGTAGGTTTGGTTTAACTTTAAAATATCTAATGCAACCTAGCATAAATCCTTCCCAAGAGCAAGTAGACATCATCTCATCCAAATGATTCATATTAGCAGTCTAGCATTCATATGTAGCAAGTAAAGAAAACCACCAATGGGCGCCAACAAGCTGACACGAACCCATTGGGGTGTATGTATGTCTGTACAATAAAGTAAAGTACTACCTCGCCCAACAAGCTCGGCAAGCTCCAAGTACATTTCACCAAACTCTAGCCGCTCAACCGGCTACAACCTGCACCTGAGGCATTCAAGAAAGAACACCTCAGCAATCATCAAGGCTACAACATAGAGCATTAAGTTTATAAAATATGACGAACGGGCTTACCGACCCCATAGCAATTTTCATATAAAATGAGTGGAAAGAACAGGGTGGAAACTAAGTGTCAAACACTGCCAACCCAACGAGTAAAACACACCAAGTGCGTATCACAACCCTCATGCCCTGCCCAAACCTGCAGTAGCAACAAGACGACATATGCCAACACCATAACCGTATAACCTCACACGTCGAACACGTGCACTTGTGGTAGTGGTAAGTCATCAGTACTCAAGGGATCAACGGTGGTAGCCCATAAGTGCAACGCACCGGGCCAGATCGGGCCAAAATAGGTGCAACGCACCACAAAGCACAACCCCCCTCTGGGGCAATAAACGGTGGACACCATGGCATTACCACACCACCCCTCATAGAGCCAACAAATGACACCACACACTAAACGCATGATGCGAGCTCAAAACTCTTCATAATCAAACCTCAACACACTCACTACATGTTCCCAAACATGACCACAAATCACCCAAGTTATATTAACTTGATAGAGTTTAGGTATCTACTTCACCATAAGCGAACTCCACAAGTAACAACGCTGACCAAACCAACAAGCTTATCATAACATGACTATGACATGAACCAGTAGGAATCACATGAACAAGCAAAAAGTTCATGAATGAGAAAGGTAAAGCTACATGAATAAAATTAAGAATTACAGGCATAAGGAAAAATTGAGCATAGGGAAATTATATAATTAGGTGGTAAGCATATAATACTTGAAGGAACAAGAGGATTTATGCTTGTGAGTACTAAACAAAAGTAAGAGTAACAAGGCTAGCATATTTAGACAAAAGTGAGGTGCAAAACAAGAAGAACAAGCTAGTAAAATTGAAAGGGGAAAGCTAGCTAAACTTGCACAATCAAAGAACAAGAAAACAAGATACGCAAGGGTGAAGAACACCGCTTGCCTGAACCGAGATGACAACGCGACAGCTGCTCCTCTCTTTCCTTCCCTTGCCTTAGCTTTTCTCCCTTGCTTTCTCTTTGAGAATGAAGAAGAAGGTGAAGAAAGGGAGAAGTGAGGAGGAAGAATCTCTTTCTTGGTCTTATATCTTCCAGAACAGTGATGGACCGTTTGATCCAGAATCAGAGAAATGAACGGCACAAAAAAAACTGAAAAAATTGATTTTCGGCCCTGACAGGCCCTGTGACACGCCCGTGTCACATGCCGTGTCACATAAGCGGTGGGCAACCGCCTCACCTCCAAACAGTACACCGCCTGTGACACGCCCGTGTCCCAGGCCGTGTCACTGAACACGCCTAACTATACGGTCATGTCACACGGCCGTGACACAACCCACAACACTCGCCAAATAACCCGAGAAGGACACGGCCTGGGGACACGCCCGTGTCCCAAGCCGTGTCACCCCTACTCGACACTCGTCGAGCGAACTTCGTCGAGCGAACTTCGTCGACTGCGGGACACGCCCTGTGACACGCCCGTGTCACAGGCCGTGTACCCCTTTTCTCGACACTCGACACTCGTCGAGTGAATTTCGTCGAGCAAAGTTCGTCGAGAGCGGGACACGCTCTGTGACACGCCCGTGTCACAGGCCGTGTACCCCTTCTCTTGACACTCGACACTCATTGAGTGAACTTTGTCACCGAAATTTGTCGAACAACCGGGACACGCCCTGTGACACGCCCGTGTCACAGGCTGTGTACCCCGACACACCCTGGGACACGGCCGTGTCCCAGACCGTGTCACCCAAATGCGCTCCAGGTCTTTGACCTCTTACACCTCTCCCCTGCTACAAGAAACTGCAGCCATAATTTTGGCACCTGAGGGGGTAAAAACCAGCAAACACGCTTTTATCTACTAACTCCACATCTTCCATACAAAATGCCATACAATCAACCCGTTTTGAGCAACACGACTCAGGCTCGAGAAAGTGCATGCATTCCCTAAGAGGCCTCACCGAGTCCCCAAAAATAGACTATGGCTTGCTGGGGAACCGTGCAACTAGGCTACCAAAACAGCCACTCGAAAGCCCGCGTGAAAACCATGCTCAAACAACGGTCAGAGCCAACGCAACGCCCATCAAGCGTATGCAATGAACGAAAAAAAATCCGGGGCGTTACACATCTGCCCAGTTTTCCGGGTGTACCTTGGAGTTAGTCCCCAAGGCTCCCTGTTGCAATCTACCACGTAGAAAACCCGAAAAACAAACAATTGCACAGAGTCTTCTCCAGCCATTCATGCAATGCAACATCACTGATCCATACCAACTTGTCCGGGTAGGCTTCACACATCATGCCTATGTCCGTTTCTCGATTACGGACTCTACATGCTAAACAATGGGGACTATTCATGTCTACCCGAAGGAACGCCTCACACTCACCGCAAACTCGCGAGAGCAGGCTTCCTATTTAAAGGAAAAGAGCACTTCACATGTCCTAGGATGAGAATCATTACCCTAGCATTCTTATTTGGCGCCATGGAAATCTATGAGGATGAAAAGCACCGCAATGTCCTCGCCTCCGTAGATCTGAAGTCGGCTCGCGATTTAGTGCTCCGAAGCTCCGCCGGTGGCCAGATCTTCCTTCTTCTTCCTTACTCTCCCCTCTCTCTATAACTTTAGAAAGAGAGTATTTGGATGAAATGAAGGATTCAAAACCCTATACCTGGGTATAACCAAGCTGTTGGAACACCCTATTACTAATTTGGGCAAGGATCACTATGTCCTTTAGGAAATTTGTTTTGACCTTCTTGTATAGATCTAAAGGTCAATTAGATTGAGTCTAAGGGTTATTATTTAGGTTTAAAAGCTGCCCTCAAGACCCTCAAGAGCAGATATTTCAGTTAAGGAGACTAAGTCATTTCGTCGAGCTCAGGTCGACGAATCGTCGAACTCCATTCGACGATCTCTGAGCTCACTTCAACGAGTCGTCGAACTCTGTTCAGCGATCTTCGAGCTCAGATCGACATTCCTGTCTCTAGTTTGTTTCCCTATCTCTGAGCTCAGTTCGACGATAGTTGAGCTCAGATCGACGATTTCTGCTTCAGTCTAAGGCCAGTCGCTGAGCTCAGTTCAACGATAGTTGAGCTCAGGTCGACGTTTTTCTGGAGAGATCGACGTTTTTCAAGATTCAAATTCAGTCAGTTTTGGTATTCCCTTCTATTTATTCCCAACATTTATTTCAAGAATCTTGTAGCCGTTTCAATTAATCTGGTGCAAATTTCAAGGAGATTTTAAAGGAATTTTTTATTGGACTTTCCTCCAGAAGACAAAATGCATTTAAGAAAGTCATTTATGACAGGCTAATGACTATCTTGGACAGAGAATTATTCTATTAAGATCTAAGGAATAAAAGATTATTCATTCTGCTGGTTAATAACAACAACAAGAAAGAGAAAAAAAAAGTTGCAGATATTCACAGTCATAGAATTCTTACAGGAACACACATCACTGAAGGAGATCAATATACTGAAATTTCTAGATCCCTTTTGATTCCAGTGTTCAAAGGCCTTATCGTTCAAGACTCTAGACACCACACATTTCAGCTGCTACTGGAATCATCTTTTGCTAGAGATCTAATCTTCTGAAGGCCTATCACCCTATTGCAAAGCTTCACTTCCTGAACAACTTAAGATCTCAGGGGGAGCTTTGACAACATCCACTATCTTCTCTCTGATTGTTGACAGAGAAGATCATCTCACCTCTCTCTCTCTCTCTGCTGTAAAGGGTTTATCAAACTCCCTTCAAAAGTTTGTGTTGGTTTCTGAGACCTTGTCAAAACTCAGTGGTGGCAAGACACCTGATCAAGAAATCTAGTTTGGTTTTTGAGCACCTTATCAAAAGCTCATTGGTGCTCAGGACACCTGATCAACTCATCCTGCAGTGGATTCCTACCTAGGGTGGTAGAAGAGTGGATGTACCCAGATTGATTGGGGAACCACTATAGCTCCTTGTGTCCTCTAGTTGCTTCTTTGTGTTTTGCTGTGTGTTGTGTTGTTTTATTTCTTGCTTTCATATTTTTATTTTCTGCAGCACTATACACATATTATTTAAATTAAGTCTTCCACTGCAAATAATTTTTATCTTGAAAATTATTTTAATATACTCTATTCACCCCCCCCCTCTAGAGTTAAGATAGATCTTATCCTCCACTTTCAATTGGTATCAGAGCCAGGTTGGTTAAAATACCAGACCCTAGAGGTTGGTTGTTATTCAACTAATTCCTCATCAGATTAGTTGTTCCTCAGGCTAACACCTGAACCAAAAAATCTCTGGTAAGATCAATTTTTCATAGAGGGTTTTTATTTTTATTATTCATATTATATTTATCCTTATATAAAACCATGGCACAGAGCAAAGATTATTCTAGCACCAGACCTCCAGGGTGCAATCTATCTAAGTTTGCACTTTGGAAGGCAAGGATAAGATTGTACATGAATTCTATTGATGAAGATATTTTTAATTCTGTTTTGACAGTGTGTCCAAGGCCACCAGAAAATACAAGTACAAGTGCTGTTCCACCTACTTCAGGAACAGATGCAGAAATAAAAAATGGAAAGTTGCAGATGCCAAAGCGATGAACATTTTGGCACAAACCATGTCTGATGACATATTTCAAAAAGTAGCTGAATGCAACTCAGCAAAGGACATCTGGGACAAGTTATCTGAGATAGTCTCAGGATCTGCTGATGAGAGAAAAGATAGAAGATTCCATCTCATAACTCAGTATGAGAACTTCAAGAAAGGAGAAGCTGAGTCAGTAGCAGATATGTATAATAGAATCAGTCTCATAGTCAATGAGCTGAAAACATTGGACAAAGAGATCTCATTGACTGAGCTCAATGATAAAATCCTAATGTGCTTCCCAAGCACTTGGGACTCAAGGATCTGGCCAATCAAGGATGCCAGAAGCCTAAATGAGATCACAACTGAAGCTCTCTTGGGCAAGCTTAAGTCTTATGAGCTGCTCATCAAGAATAGAGAAGAAGAGCAGAAGGCTGCTTCACCAGCAGTTAGAAAAGAGAAATCAATAGCATTCAAAGCTATTGAAGATCAGCCTGAAGACAAGGTCACATGCATTGAAGAGTTGCTAAGCTTACTGGCCAGAAGGTTTTATAAAATGACCAAGAAGGATTTCAGGAAAAGGTCATACAGAGGGCATGACAAGCCAAGGTATGACAAATCAAATAACAAAGAGATTATTTATTTTGGATGCAGGAAACCAGGCCACATTGTGCCTGACTGTCCAGAAAATAAAAACAAGGACAAGAAGGACAGGAAAGAAAGGAGAAAAGAAAAGGACTTCAAGAAAAATAGCAATGACAAACCCTCCTCCAGCAAGAACAAAAATACAAGGAAGGGGTTTGTTGCTGAAACTTGGAGTGAGACAGAAGAAGAATCTGAAGCTTCATCCAGCTCTAGTGATGATGAAGATGATGCTGATGAAAAATAATTCTGCATGATGGCTATCAATGCCTCACAACAAAATTCTGATGCAGAAGAGTCAGAGTCAGAATCAGAGACTCAATCTGAAGAGGACCAGGTAATAAATTCTTTTGATTTTAATTCTGAGGACTTCAAGTGTGAGTTTAAAGCACTGTGTTTAGATTTATTAAAATCTGAGAAGGAAATCATTTCTCTCAGAAATCATCTATCTGAACACAGCACTTTAAAATCAGAAAACCTCAAACTCTCTGAGGAGTTGGAATGCTATAGGGAGCAGATAGCTTCACTGAAAAGTGAGCTATCAGAGGCCAAAAAGTTTGAAGAATCCCTTAATGGGAGAAGTATCAAACTAATGTACATGACAAGCATAGTGAACTCAAGATTAAATAGTACATTGGGTTTGGGTGCCTCATCTAGCCAACCCATAGTATTAACAACCCCAATCAAATTTATCTTTGATAAAGGTAAGGGAGTTATAGAGGTGGCTAGGAAGAATTTTGATTTACTTGAGAAAACAAAAGTTCAACAGAAAATGTCGAACGGAGCTCGATGATCGCCGAATGGAGCTCAACGATCTCAGGCTAAATCGTCGAACTCAGGTCGACGATTTCTGAACCCTGAACTCTGGCATAGTCGATCTTCGAACGGAGCACGACGATCTGACCCAAGATCATCGAACTTAGCTCAGAGATCGTCGAACAGAGCTCAGAGTTTTGAAAAATCCTTCAAAGGTAAATCAAACTTCAATACTAGAGGTCCTACATCTCAGAGGTTTAACCCTAATACTGAATGGATAATACCTCCTAGGAGATATCATCCTGAAGGCTATAAGAGTCAACTATAGATGTCTTTTATTTCAGAATTTAAATGTTATCAACCTAGGCCCAAGGTAAACTGGGTCAAAAACAAATAAATTATTTTATGTGCAGGAGAAGACCTATCCAACATCAAACCAACAATGGTATCTGGATAGTGGGTGCTCAAAGCACATGACAGGAAACAAGGACAATTTCACATCCTTCAAAGCCAAGCTTGGACCCAAAGTTATATTTGGTGATTCAAACTTTGGACTAACAAAAGGATATGGTGAAGTCCAGATTGGCACAGTCACTTTCAAGAAAGTACCCTATGTGGAAGGATTGAAGCATAATTTAATCAGTATCATTCAACTGTATGATGAAGGCTGCCAAGTGACTTTCAACAAATCCTCATGCAAAATCAAATCAGAGGACAACACAACTGTGTTGACAGGTAAAAGGAAAGGTAACGTTTATCTTGTAGATTTTCTTTCAACTAAGGTAGATATATGCTTGTTCAACTCTATTTGTAGTCCTAATGAATTATGGCATAAGAGACTAGGGCATATAAACCTTAGAACCATTGCTAGGCTATCCAAGGACAACCTTGTTAGAGGACTACCTTCTGGCCCCTACAAGAAGGAAGGACTTTGCAGGGCTTGTCAATTAGGCAATCAAACCAAAAATAGCTTTAAGTCACTTAATAAGAGTGATTCACCTAGGATTTTGTATCTGTTACACATAGATCTCTTTGGACCCATTACAGTACAAAGATTAGGAGGGAAATCTTATACTTTAGTGGTTGTAGATGACTTCTCTAGATTCATATGGGTGTTCTTTCTGAGGAAGAAGTCTGATAACTTTAAGTGTTTGACAGAGTTTCTCGAATGCATATAAAGTGAGTTCAATACTCACATTACCCTGATCAGAAGTGATCATGGGACAGAGTTTGATTCTCTTCTTATGCAAGAGTTCTGTCAGAGTGAAGGGATCAGACACACTTTCTCAGCTCCTAGAACTCCTCAACAAAATGGGGTAGCTGAAAGGAAAAATAGAACCCTTATTGAATCTGCTACTACATTGTTGTCAGATGCTCACCTTCCTCTATCCTTTTGGGCAGAGGCAGTGAACACCTCCAACTGTGTGTTGAATAGAAGTTTATTACATAAACTGAAGGGCAAGACTCCCTATGAATTATTCAAAGCGAAGAAACCTAAAGTAGATTACTTCAAAATCTTTGGTTGTATTTGCTACATTCATAATAATGACAAGAAATACTTAGTAAAATTTCAAGCTAAAGCTGATGAAGGAGTGTTTCTGGGATACTCCATGATCAGTAAAGCTTATAGGGTATATAATAAATCTACTCTCAAAATTGAAGAATCTGTTCATATATCTTTTGATGAATCTAACATGTCTTTCAAGGAGAAGAATACTTCTACCATAGAACCTTTGTAGGTACACTCTCTTGTTGAAGACTTGGACATGTTACAAATTATTCAAAAAGATGAAAGCAGTGAAGATGAAGAAGTCATTCAACATCTTGAAGAGAATCTTCTTGAAGAGCCAGTTGTTGTAACACAAGAGGAAACAACAACACAAGTTGGTGAACAATCAACATCTCCTGTTGATTTAATAACATCAAGAGACCATCCAGTCTCCCAAGTGATTGGAGACATCTCAGCTGGTGTGCAAAGCAGAAATCAGGTCAACCAAAACCTGATGCACACTTACTTTCTTTCTCAAATTAAACCTCAATCCATTCAAGATGCAGAGCAAGATCCACACTGGATCATTGCAATGCAAGAGGAGTTGCATCAATTTGAAAGGAACAAAGTTTGGGAACTAGTGGCAAGGCCAAAGGATCACTCCATTGTTGGAACAAAATGGGTGTTCATAAATAAATTGGATGATCAAGGAATCATTGTAAGGAACAAGGCAAGGCTAGTTGCTCAAGGATACTCTCAAGAAGAAGGGATAGACTATGACCAGACCTTTGCACCAGTTGCAAGGTTAGAGGCCATAAGAATCTTCTTAGCATATACAGCACACAAAGGATTCAAAGTGTATCAAATGGATGTAAAGAGTGCTTTTCTCAATGGAGACATCAAGGAAGAAGTCTATGTTAGACAACCCCCAAGTTTTATTTCTCCAACTCATCCTGATCATGTTTTCAAATTGCATAAAGCATTATATGGTCTAAAGCAAGTCCTAGAGCATGGTATGATACCCTAGCATGCTTTCTTCTGAAAAATGATTTTATAAGGGGTAGAGTAGACCAAACTCTTTTTATTAGAACCCATAAGTCCCATACCCTACTAGTATAAATCTATGTAGATGATATTATATTTGGTTCTACTGATTCAAATTTGTGCAGAAGGTTTTCCAACCTAATGCATTCTAAATTTGAAATGAGTAGCATGTGTGAGCTATCCTTCTTTCTAGGATTGCAAATCAAACAACATGCTGAAGGCATATTTATTTCTCAAACCAAGTATGCAAAAGAATTGGTTAAGAAATTTGGTATGCCTGAAGCATCATGTATGAAAACACCTATGCCTACTAATGCTGTATTAGATGTTGATGAATGTGGGAAATCTGTTGATCAGACAACATATAAAGCAATGATTGGCTCTTTATTGTACCTTACAGCTAGTAGACCTGACATAATGTTTGTTACATGCATATGTGCTAGATTCCAAGTGAGCCCTAGAGAGTCACACTTAACCTTAGTAAAAAGGATTCTTAGGTATGTGAAAAGTTTTCCAAATCTAGGTCTCTGGTATCCAAAAGATTCAGCATTTGACTTAACTAGATTTTCAGATGCTGATTATGTTGGATGCAGAATAGACAGGAAAAGCACCAGTGGAACTTGCCAGTTTCTTGGTGACAGACTTGTCTCCTGGTTTTGCAAGAAACAAACATCTGTGTCCACATCAACTGCTGAAGCTGAATATATGGCAGCAGGTAGTTGTTGCTCACAGATCTTGTGGATTCAAAATCAGCTCCTAGACTATGGCTACAACTTAGAGAAGTCTAAAATATTTTGTGATAATACCAGTGCTATTTCCATTGCAAAAAATCCAGTCCTCCATAGTAGGACAAAACACATAGAAATTAGATATCACTTTCTAAGGGATAATGTTGAGAAAAACAAAATTGAACTTCAATATTGCCCAACTGATTTGCAAAGGGGAGATATTTTCACCAAACTCTTAGATGAAAAGAAACATACATTCTTCCTGAATCAGTTAGGAATGTTAGATGGAGGAAGTTTAAAATAAGATCCAAGATTTTAAAAATCTAAAAATGACCAAGACTAGGCAAATCAAAATGTTTTTTCTAATGTATAGAGTTTGTTTCTGGTCTCTGAACTGTGCTCGACATTTTTCCCAAAGATCGTCGAACGGAGATCGACGTTCTTTGAAATCGTCGAACGGAGTTCAGTGCTTTCCAGATAGTACTAAGATATCTTCTCCCGGTCAATGATCGTCGAATGGAGCTCGACGCTCTCCAATATCGTTGAACGGAGATCGACGATGTGGATGACCTTTCAGTTTCCTTTAGAAGCCCAGATCGTCGAACGGAGTTCAACGATCTTTCCTTATCTGCGTCGAACCCTAATATAAAACTCATTTTTTGGCCATCGTTCTGCCTTTGCGCTTTCATACTCTCTGCAGAATTTCTCTTTCCCTCTAAACTTTTCTGCACTTGCTCTTGTGTTTGTTCATTTTTTTGCAGGAATCAATGGCAGTTTCAGTCACAATCTTGGAAGCCATGAAATTTGATACTGGGTTTGATATAGACATGGATTCTTTCGATATCAGCGATCAAATATTCAAGGACATTCTGGAACTCTTCAAGGACCAACAGTTAGTTAACATAATGTCTACAAGGATCAAATTGGCCGCAGATGAAATAAAGGAATGGGTGTATACTGCCCACAATCTGGATCAGAACACTGTGATCGGAACCATCTCAGGAACTCAGGTACCTTTAACACCTGCTGTTTTGACAGAGGTATTTCAATCAAATTCTGGTGAAAATTCTATTGAGCTTTCTGGAGAAGAATTTTCAATTATGCTTGAGAGGATGGGACATTCAGCAGCTAACCCTAATAAATTGCTTAAGAAGAATCTGTCAGTTGAGTACAGATTTCTTACTGATGTAGTTGGGAAAGTGTTGTTGGCAAAACACTCTGCTCATGATACCATCTCTAGGTATTAGCTCTGTTTGATGGGTGCCTTGGTGGACAAGAAGCAGCTGAACTGGGGAGAAGTGTTTTTTGATTTGATCAAGAAGAAAATTAACAAGAATTTTGTTAATTTTGGGAGGATTTTAGGGCTGTTTCTTCACAATAGAAGCCCTGACCTGCTTGTGTCCAATTTAATACACATCAGTGCCTCCAAGAGACTTACCTGTGCCCTATTTGGGAAATGGGACATGCATATTGTAAAGTCTAGCAGAGCCTCTGCAATCTCTTCTTCAGGCACAAGGATTATTTCAGTCTCTTCCCCTCAGGTTTATGCCCCTGCAGAAGATTTGCCTGCCTCATCATCTCCTCCTTCTCCACCTATTGTTTCATCAACAACAATCACATCCACTATGACAATTTCATCCCCCATTTCCATCCCATCTCCAATTTCAATCCCTTCTCCAACTCCAACATCAACTGAAGAAATCTTCCATCCACTACATCACTACCCACACATGGACATTGATTCATCATCTCATATTCCATCATTCACTCTTCTAGATGATTCCTATATGGATGATTCTCCTTCATCCCCTCTTGAGCCACCATCATCATCTACTTCTTATCAACAATTACTTCAGGAAATCATTGCTCAACCATCATTCACACCATCCATCTCCATTCCATTATCTTCCATCTCCACAATTCTAATATCTCAACCATCACTTCCACCATCCACAGTTTCTCCAACAACATCTCCTGCTGCTCCAACTTTCATCTCTACCACATCCATACCTACCTCTACTCAAGTCCCTCTTGAGCAAGTAGACCTTCCAGCTATTGCAGATAAGCTATATGAGCTGATAGCTCCAAGGCTATCACTACTGCTGGAGACTTCATTGGCTCCACTTCTGAAAACTGTTCAGGAGTTGTCTGCCAGGCTATCCTCTATTCTTCCTCCTCAGGCAATCCCTTCTACTGGGTGCCTTGATCCAGTTATCACTGAATCTAGGCAGGAGGAGATGCCTTATGAAGCTGAGAGATTGTCTGCTGCAGTAATTCCAGTTCAAGCTCCAGTTGCAGTCATTAAAGTGGACTTCAGGTCACTGCTATAAGTATTTGATTCTGTATACTTCAGCTGCCTTCCAGACCAGCATACTAAAGACCTTACTAAGGCCATTGTGCCTATTTCTTGCTGTGAGCCAAGCATTTTAGCCTCTTTTATAGATTTTGTCCAGGCTGTCGACAATGTTGAAATTGCTGCTGCTACTGTTGATGTTTTAGTTAGTTCTGATGTTGCTGTTTAAGTTTCTGAGGATGTGCATATGACAGAGGCAATTGATTTTGAGCCTGCTGAATCTGAGCTTATTGTTTCAGAAATTTTTGTTTCTGAACCTGCTGTTATAGTTCCTTCTGCAAGTGTTGATTCTGTTCCAATTCCTGCTGCTGTTGTTGCTCCTGTTGCTGTTCCTGCTGCTATTTCTTCTTCTCAGTCTCAACAACAGAAAGAATATATCAAAAGGATTGATACATTGTATGATAATCCACAAAGTTCAGACAGTGATCAGTTTAGAATTGACTCTGATGATTCCTCTGCAACAATTACAAGGAAAAGGAAAGTAAGAAGCAAGGCCATGAAGAGAGTTCCCCTAGAGAAGGTTAAAGATGCAAATGATGTTCCTTATTATATATTGCATGATTGCCATATTACAGAACCATGGATGCAGTACACCAAAAATCAGCTGAAAGCCACGAAAAAGAAAAGGAAGTATGACAAAAGTTCATCCCTTTTCAATCCTCCTCCTCCTCCTCCTTCACCTGATGCAGGTACAGGTGGAAGTTCTGCCTTTCAATCTACTGCTAGAAGCCAATGTTCATATCAATTTCAAGGAAGATCTCAGCAAAGAGGAAATTAGTCTAGAGGTTACCAACCAAGAAGAGGACAGTTCAGGGGTAATCAAAGAGAACTCAGAGTGTATTCTAAAGGATATTCCATGCAACATCCTTATCAAAGGGAAGGACAGGGCCCTACAGATTCTACTTCTGGTCCTTTCCCTTATAAGCTTAAAGATCTTGTCTCTTCCAGAGCTCCTGCTGATGAGTCAACTAATAGATATGAATCTACAGTCCCTTTTGAAGACCCTGAAAATAATCACACTTCATGGACTGCCAGAATGAAAGAGTTGGCTGCATTAGATCAAATTAAAAAGGCTAGAGAACAAGGAAGAGACACATCAAATTTCACCACTCTATTAGAATAGAGAAAGAAAGAACTTGAGAGATATTCTTCCAGCAAATTCTTTGACTCAGAAAGTTATATGAAGCTGCACGCAGAAGCTGTAGTCCCCAGGACAAAACATCAAACTTTTCTAGGTGCAGATGATGACAAAAGATCCAAGAAAGAAACTCTTAACCCTAACAGAGAAATAGTTCTCAAAAAGAGCAAGGAGAAAGAATGATTTTGTAAGCTGACAGTGATACCTATTTCTGACTATCTGTGATTATATTTGTGTTTCTGCAATGTTTTTTGTTATATTTCTGCATTGTATTTTTTATTTTTCCAATGTTTGTAAATAGTAATCCTAACCCAAATAGGGGGAGATTGTTGGAACACCCTATTACTGATTTGGGCAAGGATCACTATGTCCTTTAAGAAATTTGTTTTGACCTCCTTGTATAGATCTAAAGGTCAATTAGATTGAGTCTAAGGGTTAGTATTTAGGTTTGAAAGCTGCCCTCAAGACCCTCAAGTCCAGATATTTCAGTTAAGGAGACTAAGTCATTTCGTCGAGCTCAGGTCGACGAATCGTCGAACTCCATTCGACAAACTCTGAGCTCACTTCAACGAGTCGTCTAACTCCGTTCAGTGATCTTCGAGATCAAATCGACGTTCCTGTCTCTAGTTTGTTTCCCTATCTCTGATCTCAGTTCGACGATAGTTGAGCTCAGATCGACGATTTCTGCTTCAGTCTAAGTCCAGTCGCTGAGCTTAGTTCAATGATAGTTGAGCTCAGGTCGACGTTTTTCTGGAGAGATCGACGTTTTTCAAGATTCAAATTCAGTCAGTTTTGGTATTCCCTTCTATTTATTCCCAGCATTTATTTCAAGAATCTTGTAGCCGTTTCAATTAATCTGGAGCAAGTTTCAAGGAGATTTTAAAGGAATGTTTTATTGGACTTTCCACTAGAAGACAAAATGCATTTAAGGAAGTCATTTATGACAGGCTAATGGCTATCTTGGACAGAGAATTATTCTATTCAGATCTAAGGAATAAAATATTATTCATTCTGCTGGTTAATAACAACAACAAGAAGGAGAAAAAAGTTACAGATATTCACAGTCATAGAATTCTTACAGGAACACACATCACTGAAGGAGATCAATATATTGAAATTTCTAGATCCCTTTTGATTCCAGTGTTCAAAGGCCTTATCATTCAAGACTCCAAACACCACACATTTAAGCTGCTGCTGGAATCATCTTTTGCTGGAGATCTAATCTTCTGAAGGCCTATCACCCTATTGCAAAGCTTCACTTCCTAAACAACTCAAGATCTCAGGGGGAGCTTTGACAACATCCATTATCTTATCTCTGATTGTTGACAGAGAAGATCATCTCACCTCTCTCTCTCTCTCTGCTGTAAAGGGTTTATCAAACTCCCTTCAAAAGTTTGTGTTGGTTTCTGAGACCCTGTCAAAACTCAGTGCTGGCAATATACTTGATCAAAAAATCTAGTTTGGTTTTTGATCACCTTATCAAAAGCTCATTGGTGCCCAGGACACCTGATCAACTCATCCTGCAGTGGATTCCTACCTAGGGTGGTAGAAGAGTGGATGTACCCAGATTGATTGGGGAACCACTATAGCTCCTTGTGTCCTCTGGTTGCTTTTTTGTGTTTTGCTGTGTGCTGTGTTGTTTTATTTCTTGCTTTCATATTTTTATTTTCTGCAACACTATACACATATTATTTAAATTAAGTCTTCCACTACAAATAATTTTTATCTTGAAAATTATTTTAATATACTCTATTCACCACCCCCCTAGTGTTAAGATAGATCTTATCGTCCACTTTCACCTGAGCAGCCCTGAACTGCCGGATCCCAAAATAAGGAAACGGACGGCCACGATTCATGCTTGAAATACAAAACCTGGGCCGAACACGGCTTATGACTTGCCCGTGTCCAAGGACGTGTGCCCCATTCGCCGTCGAAACTGTCGCGTCCCGAAAAGTACATGCACGGGCTCTCGACATGCACGTGTCCGACCTGACACGCCCGTGTCATACAGTACATGGTCGTGTAGCGGGCCGTGTTCCTCCATCGACACAGGACCAACAGCAACCCGTGAAGGACATGGGTATTGGACACGCCCGTGTACCAAATGACATGCATGTGTCATTCCCGAACATGCTTGGGCTCCAGGGCGTATTTCTCCCCCAACTCAACTCGGCCAACTACCCGAGCAGGACACGACCTGGGACACGCCCGTGTCTCAGACTGTGTTTGCTGCTCGACGATCATCGACTGAAATTCGTCGACCACACGACCATCATCGATCACGAGCACGATATGCCCCTGGGACATTCCCGTGTCCCAGGCCGTGTGACCCATACCAAGTTCCAAACTTGGCTCAAAACGCCACCCGTCACTCTTTTGAGTTTCGAGCCATTACAACTCTCTCCCTCTTAAAAGAATTTCGTACCGAAATTACATAAAGAAAAGATAAAACAAAACTTAAGTGGTACATGAGCGGAATAACTCGGGTACTCCTCAAGCATGGTCTGCTCTTGCTCCCAAGAGAGCTCCTCCCGACCGCAATTGTCCCAACAGACTTTGACCATTCTAATCTCTTTGTTGCGTAGCCGCTTGACCTCTGAGTCCTCAATTCGAACGGGCTTGACCTTCGTCGTCAACCCATTATCAACTGGTACTTGATCGACTGCAATCACTTGCGAAGGCTCTTGCACCACCTTCCGTAGCACCGATATGTGGAATACATCGTGTAGACCACCAAGCTCCACTGATAGCCTTAATCGATAAGCTGCTTCTCCAATCCGCCCTAGAACCACAAACGGGCCAAGGTACCTCGGGCTTAGCTTCTTCAAGCGCCGCACCCGCGAGACACCCTTGAACGGCTTGATCTTCAAGTAGACCCAGTCACCGACAACGAACTTCACATTCCTATGCTTGGCGTTATAGTACTTAGCTTGGCGGTCCTGAGCGATTAGCAATCTCTCTCGAGTCGTTCGAACCAACGACGTTGCATATTCCACCTCCTGGCGCTTGTACAACTTTGACTCACCCGTTTCCAACTAAGACAACGACGTATGACATCTTCTACGATAAAGGGCCTCGAAGGGCGCCATTTGTATGCTCGCCTAATAACTATTGTTGTAAGCGAATTCCACCAAGTATAGGTGATCTTCCCACTGCTTTTTGAAGTCCAGAACGCACATGCGAAGCATGTCTTCCATCATCCTATTGGCCCTCTCGGTCTGACCATCCGTCTGCGTATGAAAGGCTGTGCAAAAACTCAGCTTTGTTCCCAACATCTGCTGCACCAACCTCCTATCATTGGATGTGAACCGCCCATCTTAGTCACTCACGATGTTGCGGGGCACACTGTGAAGCCGTACTATATTATCCACATATAACTTTGCCAATTTCTCCACAGAATCATCCTTCCTATGCGAAATGAAGTGCGACACCTTCATCAAATGATCTACAACCACCCAGATGGCGTCGTTACCCTTCTGCGACCTTGGCAAACTATGCACAAAGTCCATAGTAATGTCGTCGAACTTCCACTCGGGAATAGACAAGGACTTCAAGAATCCTCCAGGCTTCTGGCACTCCGCCTTCACCGAGGTGCATGTTTGACACTTAACCACGTGGAGTGCCACATCCTTCTTAAGTCCTGGCCACCAGAACAATTTCTTCACATCGCGGTACATCTTCGTGCTCCCTGGGTGAATCGAGTACTTGGTATGATGCACCTCGTACAATAATTCCACCCGTAATTTGCCCACATTTGGGACACATAGACGACCGTCTCTCCATAGCAATCCATCCTCAACAACGAATTGGGAATTTGACCAATCCAAATCCTCAACCATGATTTGCTTCATCCGGCCATCCATATCCAGAGCCTGCCGAATCCGATTGGCCAGGTTACACTGGACTTCTATCCAGTTTAATAGCGCTTCAGCACTTGTTTGCTTATCAACGCATGAGATCTCCACGCCTCCAACTGCCAAACCAACCGCTCGTCATGGACTGACAGCCAATTGGCTTGAGCTGGGGCCCTGCGACTCAATGCATCCGCAACTGCATTGCCTTTCGCAGACATAATGAATTTTGAACGCGTAGTCCCCCAGGAACTTCATCCATCTCCGCTGTGAAAGATAGGGTTAGACCTGAAATACTCTAGAGGGGGGGGGGGTGAATAGAGTATCTATGAAATCTTTAAAGCTTTTTACTGTAAATAAAAACACTTTAGAGTAGGGCAACTATATGATACCAATTTGTTGTAAATAAAAGTGAAATCCTAAGATACACTAATATACCACAAACACAACAAAACTTAATCTAACTAACACAGGCACAACAAGAACAAAAAGGAAAGAGGACAACCAGACAACACAAGAATTTTTAGAGTGGTTCCCCAACTTGGGTACATCCACTCTTTTACCACCATGGTAGGAATCCACTAACAAGTTTTGATCAGGTGACTGCCATAAATGAGCTTTTGATCAGGTGCTCAAAAACCAAACCGAAGTCTTTTGATCAGGTGATTTGCAACCAAGGAATAACTTTTGAAGGGTGTTAAAGAATCTTTTATACAGTGAGGGGATGAGAGAGTTATGGTGTATTCTCTTTCTCAAATACAACTGAGAAGACTAGTGGATCTTTGATGTTATCAAAGCTCCCCCTATGTTATTGAGTTGTTCAGGAAGATTGGAGCCTTGCTTCAGGGTGAGTAGGTCTTCTATCTTTAGCCTTGAACAAAAGTGATCCAGGAACTCCTTGACTGATGAAGATTTGTTGTCCTTGAAGAATCTTGGAGTGAAGAATGAAGAAGACTCTTGATTTGGATGGATGTTCTTCTTATTCTTCAACAATGTCAAGGTGAAGACTAGATTATCTTTCTGTACAAAGAAGAGTTTGAATGTTGTTGTTCTGTGTCTTCATTGACACTATATGTTGTATCTTGTTCTTGTGTATCACACTCTCTGTATGTTTTCTCTTTGGCTCCAGACCAAGGAAGAAAATCATGAAAATCACTTTTATATTCTCAATGGAATTTGTCTTTTGAATGTTTGAATTCCTTCCTGCATTGATTGTTGCCGGCCTGGAGAATGTAATACGACTGGAGAGAATGTCCGCATTAATTGATTTCCCCAACTATGCTATTTAAAAGCGACAAGTAATAATCCTGATGAATGTCATAATCAATGCTGCTTCTAACGGTAATATTCAGAGAATATTAAACATTGATTACTCAGGAATTACTGCAATAAAATAAGGACAAAAGGAAGAAAAAATTCAAGTCTGGAACTGCACAGAAATCTTCGAGCAAAGAACAGAATTCGTCGACCTGGGTCCAGAGTTCATCGAGCTGAGAAGTCATGTTCGTCGACCAGATAATTGTTATTCATCAACCTGAGATCCAATATCATCGACCTGAGAACTGCTAACTGATTTCTGATAAACTCTTTCCAATTCTATGCACTAAGATCGTCGAGCTGATAATCTAACTTCGTCGACTGGAGTTCAGAGAAATATTTAGGGACTTAGAATGTTGAAGTAGAGCATCCAAAAATCGTCGACCTGAGAACTAAGTTTGTCGAGCTCAACTCATAGAATTGTCTCTGAGTTCGTCGAGCTGAGCATGATTTTCGTCGAGCTTTTTCGACGAACGTCGAACTCACTTTCCTGAAACTAATCTTTCTCTAAGTCTTGATTCTTTTGAAGTCTCTTGTTGGCTGGCTCATGTAATGTTTACTCTAAGGACACTGCCTACACTCTAGGACACAGACATGACCCTGGCTATACAATGTGGGTCAATAATCCTAGTTTAGTGAACCTAGCACAAATCCTACTAGGGATCCAACAATCTCGCCCTATTTGGGTGAGGTCACTAATCACAGACACAAAATATTTACAAAGCAAGAAAAAATATATCTTGCAGGAAACTTTAAAATATGCAGCAGATATATATATACAGTGAGCTTTGTATCAGGAAATAAATAAACAATTTTAAGGCAACTGAAAGATTAAGCAGATTAAGAGCCCATTTCTTCTTCTTTGGCTCCTTGTGCTTCTCCTCTTTAGCTTTATCACCAGGCTGAGTAAACTTGATTTCCCTGTTTGGATTGGCTACTTGAGTCTTTTTCATTGTCATATTAGCAGCTCCAATAATATTGAGGGAAGTAGCCCTTGACACTACAGCTTCTGGATATAATTTCATATAGTCATCTACATTAAAGAATTTGTTAGCTTTTACAAACTTATTTAGCTCCTCCTTTCTGTATTTGGACATTGTTGAGTATTGAGAGGGATCCTTTCCTTCAGCTTTTGCCTTGTTGATCATAGATAGGCCAACCAATTCTTAGAACTTGGCCATCCTTGCAGTTGTAGTTGTTTCTGGGTCCTCAAATAGAACAGGAGGAGATGCAGGTCTCTTTGGACTTTCAGCTTTCTGATGTTCAGTAGTTTATTGTAGATGATGTTGTTGATGTTGATGTTGTTGTTGATGTTTCTTGCCTGAGGAGTAGTGCTTGTGCTGGCTGCTTCCAAAAGAAGAAGATCTACCCTACTGTCTCTAATAGGTTTGAAATTGGGTAGTCCTCTGAGATGACGAACCTGAAGCACCAGCAGCTGATGGAGGAGGAGGAGGAGGGTCTTTGCTATATCTCTGTGGAGGAGGTGAATACTTTCTACTTTTCTTCCTGTCCTTCTGCTGATTCTTGGACAACCATATCCAAGCTGGCATGCCCTTGTATGGAGTGATATTATTGAGAATATAGTAAGGGGTGTCATTAGTTGGATTAATTTTTGGAGCAGGAGCTGGAGGGGCTTTCCTTTTCTTAGAAATTTTCTTTTTCTTAGCAGAGGGACTGTCATCTGAATCCTCTTCATCATCATCATCTGAGGAGTCTTATGGATTATCATATAAAGCATAAATTTCTTTCAAAGCCTCTACAGATATCAACGGTTTTTTTGCTTGGACAGGAGCCTCTGTGTTTGTAAAACTAGCCTTGAGTTGCATGACAACCTTGGGCTTATTGGGGAGGTATATGGGACTATAGCCATGGATGGCTTTATGCTGTATTGTGGAAGAGAGTTCAAATGAACTGTATCAAAAATATTCAACAATTTCAAAAGATCTACTGACGGATTTATAATGTAATCACCAACAAATCTTATTTCTTCTGTGACTGTTTCATCCAAGTCCATATAAGATTCAATAAAATTAATTAAATCAATTAAATCATCAGCTGCTTCTGCTTCTGCTGCTGTTGTTACTTCTTCTGCTGCTACTGCTGCTTCTGCTTCTACTGCTGCTACTACTTCTTCATAGAGTATCTCCCCCTGCCTGGTTTCAATGGGCACTGGAGCCAGGCCCCTGACTGAAGAAGGAGGGATGGAGAGAGCAGAGATTTGAGCAGCAAAAGAAGATATGGAAGAAGCAAGAGGTGAAATAGCCTCTACTATGAGGGTTTTGGGGAGGGGAGTGAGAAGTTCTAAAAGAGGTGGAATGATGGAGGGGTCTAGTGACAGGAATGCAGGAGATGTCTCAGTAGAGATAGAAGGGTGAAGGGAAGATGATGGTGGAGGAGGAGGGAGAGAGTCTTGCATTGGTTCATCTGGGGAAGAAGGAGTATGAAGAGGGGATGAAAGCAGATTGAGTGATGGTAGGGATGACAGATTGGAGATGGGAATGTCAGCCAAATGTGGTGGCAGAGGAGATGAGGATGGTGATGGAATTGGTGTACCATGTGGTGATGGAATTGGTGTACCATGTTGCGATGGAATTGGTGTACCATGTTGGGATGGAGGTGAGGTATAAAAGTGAATATGAGTTTGTGTTGGAGGTACTGGAGATGATGGAGGGGGAGGAGTTGGTGTACCATCTGGTATTGGAGAATGGACTGGGGTATGAGCTGGTGAGGGGAGTTCTACCATCTAAGGATGACTCTGGATGGCTGGAGGTGGTGGAAGAGAAGATGGAGCATCCTCAGCAGGGTGGGGAGTGGCTAGAGCAGCCCTTGTATTCTCAGAAGGCCTGGAAGAAGAGGAAAAAGCCTTGGATGGCTTGGTGATGTTCCTCTCCCACCTGCCAAAGAGGGCACAAGTGAGCATCTTGGAGGCATTAATGAATATGGTCGGTGTGACCAGGGATTCAGCAGCCTTTTCTTGAAGGAAGATTCCCAGAATCCTCCCAAAACACACCTCCCTCTTGGGGTTCTTTTTCCTGATCATTTTAAACATAATCTTAGCCTAATTTACAGGCTTCTTATTTACCACAGCACACATCACCAAGAATTGATTCCTAGTGATGTAGTCATGGGCTGTGTGAATATCCAGCAGTACCTTGCCCACAACATCTGCTAGAAACTTATATTCTGCAGATAAGTGTTTCTTCAGCAGTTTGTTGGGTGTTGCTCCAGAATAACCCATCTTATTTAACATTTCATCAAATTCTTCACTATCAATCTCCAGTTTTTCTGCATCATTGGCTAATACAAAAATATCTGTTAAAACCGCGGGGGTAAGAGATACTTCATTACCCGATATTGTGCCTGTCATGGTGTATTCATCTGCGGTGGAGGAAGTGTAAACCCATTCTCTGATCTCTACACCAGCTATCTTTATTCTGGTGGTCATGAGATTCTTTAACTACTGATCTTTAAGCAGTTTCAGAATGTCCAGGAAGATAGGATCCGAGTGTTGAAACGACTCAAAATCTAGATCAAATCCAGTACCAAACTTCATGTCTCCAAGACTGCCTGCGGGAATCGACATGAGTGCGCTTGCAACAAATAAGAAAGACAAGTGCAATGGAACTGAAAGCGTGGGACGGAGGTCGAAGAAAAACCTAGATTTAATATTTTTCATAATATGAATCGACAAACTCCATTCAGCGAAAATTAAAGAATTCTTCGATTTGAGGTCGACAAAATATTCTGTAGTTAAAAAATTGGTCGATCTTAGTCTGAAGATTTGAAAATATTTCGTCGAGCTCTGTTCGACGAAAATTTTCTGAAGAAGATTCGTCGATCTCTGTTCGACAAAAGTAACTTCACTCACAGAGAGTTCGTCGAATGCCGTTCGACGAATATCTCTAGAACCTTTCACAGTTCGTCGATCTCTGTTCGACGATCTTTGAAAAATTCGTCGACTGCAGAGAGAAATCAATTTAAGTCTTCTCCATTTATCATACCAAGCTGATTTATAAAGAACAAGACATTTCTTTCATCTAGGGGTTTGGTGAAAATGTTAGCTCTTTGTAAATCAGTGTAGATATAGACAAGATTAATTTTACTTTTTGTCTACACACCCTCTAATGAAATGATGCCTAATAACTATATGCTTGGTCATACTTTGATGGACTGGATTTTGTGTTGTGGATATAACACTTGTGTTATCACATAATAGAGTTGAATTATTTAAGTTGAACCCATAGTCGAGGAGTTGGTTTTGAATCCACAGCATCTGGGAATAGCAACTACCAGCTGCAATATATTCTGCTTCAGTAGTTGATGTAGACATAGATGACTATTTCTTGCTAAACCATGAGACTAATCTCATACCAAGGAACTGGCAAGTCCCTGAGGTACTTTTTCTGTCTACCCTGTATCCAGCAAAGTCAGCATTTGAGTATCCAGTTAACTCAAATTTTGACTCAGTAGGATACCAGAGTCCTACACTAGGACAACTCTTTATATATCTCAAAATTCTTTTTAGGAAAACTAGGTGAGATTCTTTAGGGTTCACTTGGAACCTAGCACAAAGACATGTAGCAAACATTATGTCAGGTCTGCTAGCTGTAAGGTATAGTAGGGACCCAACAATGCCCCTATATAATTTCTGATCAACAGTTTCTCATGTTCATCAGAATCTATTACAGCATTAGTGTCCATGGGTGTTTTCTTTGCTGAGGCGTCAGCCATCCCAAACTTCTTAATAAGCTCTTTAGCATACTTAGCCTTGGATATGAAGATGCCATCAGGTAGCTGCTTCACTTGGAGTCCAAGGAAGTAGGAGAGATCACCCATGTTACTCATTTCAAACTTTGAATGCATGAGGTCAGAGAACCTCTTGCATAGTTTGGAATCTGTAGACCCAAATATAATGTCATCTACATAAATTTGTACCAACAAGATTTAGTCCTTATGGTGCCTAGTGAATAATTTCCTATCTACAATGCCTCTAGTAAATTTATGCTCTATCAAAAAGCTAGCTAAGGTCTCATACCAAGCTCTTGGAGCTTGGTTTAAACCATACAGAGCTTTATGTAATCTAAAGACATATGAGGGATAAGTTGGAGAGATAAAACCTGGAGGTTGTTTAACATAAACCTCTTCTTTAAGTACTCAATTCAGAAAGGCACTTTTGACATCCATCTGATAGACTTTAAACTTCTTGTAGGCAGCATAAGCAAGGAAGATCCTGATTGCTTCTAACCTTGCAACTGGTGCAAAAGTTTGGTCATAGTATATTCCTTCTTCTTTCCTATAACCTTGAGCAACAATCCTAGCCTTATTTCTCACAATTACACCTTGGGCATCTATCTTATTTCTATATACCCATTTAGTTCCAATGACTGGGTAATCTTTGGGTCTTGGAACTAAATCCCAAACTCTGCATCTCTCAAATTGATTTAGTTCCTCTTGCATTGCAATGATCCAGTGGGGATATTGCTCAGCATCCTTTATGGATTAAGGCTCAACTTTAGAGAGGAAACAGACATGCATCACATCTTGGTTGAGTTGATGCCTTGTCTGTACACCTACTGACATGTCTCCAATCACTTGAGATCCATGGTGATCCCTTAGTGTGACAAGATCAGTGGGTGGAGTTGGTTCAGCAACCACATGTGGAGTTAATTCCTCTTGTGGAATAGTGTCTGTTGTTGAATGAAGTTAAGAAGTCATTTTTTGAACCCCAAAATCGTCGATCTCTGGTCGACGTACCATACTGGTTTCGTCAATCATAGTTCAACGAATTATTATAATATAGATCTGTGTTCTTAGTTCATCGACTTGAGTTCAACGAACTGTACAAGTTTCTTCGATCGGAGTTCGATGAAAACTGCTGAACATTATTCTAGTTATTATTTTTATTATTCTTTCTTCTTTTCTTATTTTTATATATAATTTCAGTTTGATTAGGATTGTTATTATCTACTTTTTATTTACCCTTCTCAGAAACAAATTTTATTGGTGTGGATAATATGTTCTTCTTAAGTATGGGGTTAAACTTGATGATGCACCCAAACCCAGTTTGTCATTCAGTCTAGCATTGACTGTGCTTGTAATGTCCATCAGCTTAAGGCTTCTCCCATTGAGAGATTCCTCAAGTTGCTTAGCCTCACATAGCTGTGTTTTTAAAGAATTAATTTGTTCATTAGCTAGTGTTAGTTCATCTTTTAACTTAGTGTTTTCAGACATCAGATTTTCTTGATTGGATAGTCTCTCCCTAAGTATTTTAATTTCCTTTTCAGATTTGATTAGGTCAATGCACATAGTTTTAAATTCAATTTTGAAACTATCAGAATTATAATCAAAAGATGAGTACCTGATCAGCTTCTTATTCTGAAGCTCCTTCATTATCAGATTATTCATCATCTGATTGACTGCTGGAGGCATTGATGGCCATGAGGCAGACTTCCTTGGCCATTGCCTCTTCTTCCTCTTCACTGGAACTGGAAGATGTGGATTCATCTTCTGTATCACTCTAGGTTACATCAACAAAGCCCTTCTCCTTCTTTTTGTATTTACTGGAGGAAGGTCTGCTACTTTATTGTCTTCTGGAGTCCTTTGTTAAATTTTCTCAAGGGGGTGAGCAAGATAGCCCAAACGCCAAATTAATATCTTCAGAACTACCCAGTTCACACCTTGAACCAGCAGAAAACCAGGGAACAGGCTCAACACACCAAGCACATGGAAGAACAAGCAGATCTTATATTCATTACACTTCTTTACAATGTGAGGTATACGTAGCGAGACATGTTTTTGCTAGTATAAACAGCTGACAATAGAAAGCACCAAAAAACAAGCCGGGAGGACAGCACCGGAGTCCGCCGAGACCGCCGAGGTCGCCGAGGTCGTCGAGTCCGCTGAGATCGCCCGAACTTAAACTACAATCCGCCGAATATCCACGGACTCCGCCGAATAGCCACGGAGTCCGCCGAAGCGGCGAGGCCGCGCGGACACACCGTTATTCGCCTCCTGCTGATGAACTAAGGAACAGACCGCCTACCCGCCTGAGACCGGCGGACAGGTTATTGAAGCTGGCAAAGTTGAAATAGAGCTGACAAGCCACAGAGCAACCTCCTCCTGAATCCGCAGAGACCGAACAACTTCTAAGTACTTGACCGAAGTCACAGCCAAACTCCTGGCTCATTGAAGCTACCCGTGCGACCTGCACACAGTACACAGTTAACTCTGAATCAATCCGCGGGGACAGAAAAACTGAGACCGCAACACCTCGCCGAACCCAACTTACTGTTCACTCAAGTTACTGTAGATGTGCCAGGGGGGTCCTATTTATAGACGAGGTGAGGAGTGTGGTCACCGTCCAAGAGATAGCGACACCGCCCTAGCCCGCGCGATAGCAAAACACCGTCCACCGAGTCCGCAAGGACTTAGCCGGATACCAAGGAAAATCGCCAGGAGCAAGGCAACTTTGGCGAACCCTCATCAGTCTGCTCAAGCTATGCGGACAAGGCATCAGCCCGCAAAGCCTCCAACCACTACAGGACAACAACCCCCTTCAATGGCTGTCCGCACAAACCCGAGGCAGTCCGCAAGAGTCAAACCTCAATCTGCCACAAGTCCACGACCAAAGGCAGATAGCAACAGTCTGCCCGGTCAACAGCGAACTTGGAGGATACTGCGGACACCATGGTCTTGGCACAGAGTGTGACCAAGTCCAAAACCATCAAAGGCCAATGCGAGCATGGCGGACATAAACTACCATCCGCCAAACACCCTAGCACACAGACCGCTAGCAGTCTGCAAGCTACTCGCACACCTGCCCAACGCAGCAGCCACCTCCCGGACTCCACACACCAGTCCGCCAACGACCCCCATAGCAAAGCACCTGCTGTAACACCAGAGCTCGACAAGGCCTCAGCCAAGCTCTAAGCCCAGTCTGCAACAGCCCATACCGCGGGCACACTAGTCCTCAAGCTTCCCGCGAACATGAGCCAAACTGCCAATCAGCACAAGCTTGCACCACGGCCACTGAGCAAAGCACCAGTCCGCAAGCCTCTATCCGCTCAGGCCACTCCTTGGCTAAACCAAACAGCCAACGTCATATCCGTAGATAACAGACCGAATAGTCCGCGGACTTCACCCGACGACCTGCTTAGAACAGCTGGCTTCCACTAGACTTTCCACCAGGCCGCACACACCAGTCCGCCCAGTCCGCCTAGTCCGCCAACGCTGTCCGCCAAGGCCTCCCGGCCTATCCCGTCAACCACTTCCACTTCACAAATTTCAACACTCCCCCTTGAAGTGGGAAGTGGTGACCAAGCCCAGCAAGTTGCGCAAGCACTCAAAGGGCCCCTTCGACAGTGGCTTCGTGAAGATGTCAGCAAGATTATCTTCACTCCGAACATGCCCGACCAGTAGAGACCCCGCCAACACCTTCTCCCTGATGAAATGGTGATCAATCTCTATATGCTTGTTCCTGGCGTGACACACTAGATTGTTTACCAGCTTGAGAGCACTCTCATTATCACCCCGGAGTAAAGTTAGCCCTTGCACTTCTTCATGAACATCCTCTATAAGCCTCCTCAACTAGATGGCTTCCCGAGCAGCCAAGGCCGAAGCCTTATACTCTGCCTCCATAGTTGAGACGGACACCGAGTCCTGCTTCTTGCTACACCACGAGATGCTAGCTGAACCGCAAGTGAACACATAACCTGAAGTAGACCTCCGATCATCCGAATCACCGCCATAGTCAGCATCTGTGTACCCAAGCAAAGCAAACTCCGAGTCCCTTCCATAGAGGAGTCCCATGTCAGAAGTAGCCTTGACATATTTCAGAATACTCTTCGCCGCCACTAGATGAGATTTCCTTGGTTCAGCCATAATCCGACTTACTCGGCTAACAGCATAAGCAATGTCCGACCTTGTAATCGTCAGGTAAATCAAGCTCCCAACAAGAGCCCTGAACACCAAGGGATCATGAAGAACCCTTCCCTCATCTCGTCGAAGCTTCAGCCCAGGTTCTAGTGGAGTATAACACTTCTTCCCTTCGCCCATGCCAAACCGCTTCACAATGAGATCTGCATACCCTTTCTGGCAAATGAGAATCCCGCACTCCTTCCTCTCCACCTCAAGACCGAGAAATTGATGAAGCTCTCCCAAGTCTTTCATCTCGAAGCGTATAGCAAGCTCAGCCCTGAGCCTTGCTACTTCCTCCTCTGAATTCCCTGTGATGATCATGTCATCCACATACAGCAGGACCAAGACTTGTAGCTCCCCCTTCTTCTTGACGAACAAGCTTGAATCTGAGTTAGAAGCAAGGTATCCACAGAATTGCAAGTACTCTGCAATCTTCCTATACCACGCTCTAGGAGCTTGCTTCAACCCATAGAGAGCCTTCCTGAGCTTGCAGACATAGTCCGGATGCTCTTCAGAAATGAAACCGAGCGGCTGATCCATGAAGATGTCCTTGTCAATCTCTCTGTAAAGAAAGGCATTCTTCACATCGAGTTGCCACAACCTCCATCCCTTGATAGCAGCCAAGGCGATCACCACTCGAACTGAAGTCATCTTTGCAACCGAACTAAACGTCTCCTCATAGTCTTCTCCATACTGCTGTGAGAATCCTCTAGCGACCAGGCAAGCTTTGAACCTATCAATGCTCCCATCAACCTTCTTCTTCAACTTATACACCCACTTGCAAGTAACCGAAGTAATGCCATCAACCTTGGGCACAAGGTCCCAGGTTTCATTCTTCTTCAGAGCATCAATCTCTTCCTTCATGGCATCTTCCCACTCCTTAACTCCAGTGGCCTCATTGAAGTTTGCAGGCTCTCTCTCATCCAGAGGACCTGTAAAGAAGCAGGAGACAAAGCTCACTGCATTCCCATCACAGTACCGAGCTGGTGGCTTAACAACCCTCTTCGATCTCCGAAGGGTCGGCTCCTTGCTCACTGCTTCCGTTGCTTCTTCGGGCTCAACTCCTACTTGGGGCAATCATTGAGCAGTGCTCCCCCTACTTCCTGAGCCAGAAGGCTCAGCCTCGGAGTTAGAAGCAACAGGAGCTGCTGGTGAAACAGCAAGCCCCTCTTCCAAGCCTTCAGCAGCCACCACCGGTGCTTCATCAACCTTGATACTGCCGGTTAGCTCAACCGAGCCACCTCCATATAACGTCAGCTCGTCAAAGACAATGTCTCTTGACACCATGAACTTCTTCGTCACAGGATTTATGTATTTCCATCCCTTCTTCCGCTCATCGTAGCCAACAAAGACAAGCTTCCTTGCCTTCGCATCCAGCTTAATCCGTGAAACATCCGGGACATGCACATAGCAAGTCGAACCGAACACCTGAAGGTGTCCCACACTCGGCTTCTCCTTCAGCAATAGCTCAATATGAGTCTTCATGTTGATTGGGCTGAGTGGCATCCTGTTGATGACATAAGCAGCACAAGACATCCACTCCGCCCAAAAGGACCTTGGGATATCTTTCGCATGAAGCCAACATTTGCAGGTCTCCGTCAGATGACGGATCTTCCGCTACGCTACCCCATTTTGTTGTGGAGTGTGAGCACAAGTAAGCTCTCGTTGAATCCCGTGCTTCCTGCAGAAGTTAGAAAACTCGGAGGAGATGAACTCACCACCGTTGTCCATTCTAAGCTTCTTGATCTGCAAGCCAAGTCGGCCTTCTACCAACTCCTTGAACTCCACAAACAAACGGAAGGCTTCTGACTTCTCCTTTAAGAAGTACACCGAAGTATACCTTGAGTAGTCATCAACCAAGACAAGCATGTATCTGCTTCCACCAAGGCTGGCAGTAACCGTCGGTCCCATCAAGTCGCCATGAATGCACTCCAATGGTTGCTTGCTCCTTGTTTGTGACTTATCAAACGGAAGGTGATGTGCCTTACCGTATTGACATCCCGCGCAAACATGCCCATCACCAAAGGAGGACAACTTAGGCAACCCTTTCACCAAACTTCTACTAGTCATCGCCTTCAGCTTGTCCATGCCTACATGCCCCAGCCTCTCATGCCAGATAGCAGCCCTATCATTGGCCCTTATACGATCAACATAAGAATTGGTGGCAAGAACAAACAAGTTCTTCACCCTCCTCCCTACATGAGCAACATCAGCCTTAACCGCTGATACGTTGCGAAGGAACCTCACGTCTGTTGGCCCAAATAGAACGTGATAACCAGCGTCCACCGCATTGGTCACCGAGAAGAGGTTCTTATTCATGCCTGAGTATGCTTGCATGGAGGTAAACTTTGACTTGTCTTCAGTGAGCTGATGACCACACCTGGAGTCCACGATCCACTCGCCGTTGAAGTCCTCAGCAGACAAGGCACGGACACAAGTGCCCGTCATGAAAGCTCCGCCCCATTCTGCTTCTTCACTTCTCGAGCAAGCTTCCTCCTTTCCCGCAGCATGCCCAGGCTGTAGTTTGACATTGCAGTCCCACTTGAAGTGCCCTCACTGATGACACCAGTAGCACTTCAAGTTCTTCTTCCAGTCCTTAGGAGCATTGCTCCTCTCCGGCTGATATGACGTTAAAGTCTCCTTCTCACCAGCGACTTGCACCTTCTTCTTCTTCTTCCCTTCCCATCCTTTCTTCTTGCCTGAGAAGAGAGCTTCACTGCCTTCTTGATTAATTTTAACTCCAGCCATCTGCCTTGCCAAGCTCTCCTGCGATGCAAGCAGATTCTCCAGCTCCAGCAAAGACGGCTGAGTAGCCCACCCTTGAACAGATGTCACAAAGGCCACATACTCCTTCCACAAGCCACGGATTATGTGTCTTTTCATCTTAGCCTCAGATATAGGCTCATTAGATCCAGTGCCGACAGCTCAGCACACAAGCTCTTCATCTTTAAGAAGTACTTCGAGATGGAAACGTCTCCTTGAGTTGTTCTAGCCAACTCATTCTCCAGAAACTGAAGCCGCGCCACATTCTTCCTATTGAACAACTCATCAATGGTTGTCCAAATATTAGCAGCCAACTCACATTCAATGATGTGATCAAACAGTTCTGGTGACACGACCCTCTTGAGGATAAACTCCGCCTTAGCATTTGTTTTCCTCCAGATCCTAACCTGCTCAGCAGTACCAAATGCAACAGTCACTTCCTGACTGTCATTACCACCGACGACTTCCCACAGCTCCTCGCCAAGAAGATAACTCTTCATGCACGACTTCCACTTCTTGAAGTTATTCGGCATTAAGAGTTCAATGCCAAGACCCCTTGCAAAGCTCCCTTCCATTGCAACACATGTTGGCAACCTTTCAGAAGCTCCGAGCAACAAAATAGGTTGATCACCACTCAAGCACAGAGTAACAACATTGGTTGACTACCGCTCACGCAACTGAACCTCTGTCTGATACCATGTTAAATTTTCTCAAGGTGGTCAGCAAGATAGCCCAAACGCCAAATTAATATCTTCGGAACTACCCAGTTCACACCTTGAACTAGCAGAAAACCAGGGAACAGGCTCAACACACCAAGCACATGGAAGAACAAGCAGATCTTATATTCATTACACTTCTTTACAATGCGAGGTATACGCAGTGAGACATGATTTCGCTAGTATAAACAGCTGACAATAGAAAGCACCAAAAAACAAGCCGGGAGGACATCACCGGAGTCCGCCGAGACCGCCGAGGTCGCCGAGTCCGCGGAGATCGCCCGAACTTAAACTGCAATCCGCTGAATAGCCACGGAGTCCGCCGAAGCTGCGAGGCCGCGCGGACACACTGTTATTCGCCTCATGCTGATGAACTGAGGAACAGACCGCCTACCCGCCTGAGACCGGCGGACAGGTTATTGAAGCTGGCAAAGTTGAAACAGAGCTGACAAGCCACAGAGCGACCTCCTGCTGAATCTGTAGAGACCGCACCACTTCCAAGTACTTGACCGAAGTCACAGCCAAACTCCTGGCTCCTTGAAGTTACCCGCGCGACCTGCACACAGCACAAAGTTAACTTTGAATCAATCCGCGCGGACAGAAAAACTGAGACCGCAGCACCTCGCCGAACCCAACTTACTGTTCACTCAAGTTACCGTAGATGTGCCAGGGGGGTCCTATTTATAGACGAGGTGAGGAGTGTGGTCACCCCCAAGAGATAGCGACACCGCCCTAGCCCGCGCGATAGCAAAACACCATCCGCCGAGTCCGCAAGGACTTAGCCGGATACCAAGGAAAACCGCCAGGAGCAAGGTAACTTTGGCGAACCCTCATCAGTCCGCCCAAGCTATGCAGACAAGGCATCAGCCTGCAAAGACTCCAACCACTACAGGACAGCAACCCCCTTCAATGGCTGTCCGCACAAACCGGAGGCAGTCCGCAAGACTCAAACCTCAATCCGCCATAAGTCCACGACCAAAGGCAGATAGCAACAGTCCGCCCGGTCAACAGCGGACTTGGCGGATACTGCGGACACCATGGTCTTGGCACAGAGTGTGACCAAGTCCAAAACCATCAAAGGTCAATGCGAGCATGGCGGACATAAACTCCCATCTGCCAAACACCCTAGCACACAGACCGCCAGCATTTCGCAAGCTACTCGCACACCTGCCCAACGAAGCAGCCACCTCCCGGACTCCACACACCAGTCCGCCAACAACCTCCACAGCAAAGCACCTGTTGTAACACCAGAGCTCAACAAGGCCTCAGCCAAGATCTAAGACCAGTCCGCAACAGCCCATACCGCGGACACACTAGTCCGCAAGCTTCCCGCGAACATGAGCCAAACCGCCAATCGGCACAAGCTTGCACCACGGCCACTGAGCAAAGTACCAGTCTGCAAGCCTCTATCCGTTCAGGCCGCTCCTTGGCTAAACCAAACAGCCAACGTCCTATCCGCAGATAACAGGCCGCATAGTCCGCGGACTTTACCCGTACAACCTGCTTAGAACAGCTAGCTTCCACTAGAGTTTCCACCAGGCCGCACACAGCAGTCTGCCTAGTCCGCCTAGTCCGCCAAAGTTGTCCGCCCAGGCCGCCCGTCCTGTCCCGTCAACCACTTCCACTTCACAAATTTCAACATCCTTCTCTCTTCTTCTTTCTTTCTTCTAATTCTCTGGACACTCTCAGATAAAGTGTCTAGGTTTCCTGCACCCAAAACATACTACTTATTTAGTAGGTGTTTTATCATACCTTGGCTTATCATCCTGCCTGGATAATTTTCTTCTAAAGTTCTTTCTTGCCATTTTGTAAAATCTCTTGGCAAGGAGACTCATCAATTCTTCATTTACTATTGAAGCTTCAGTCTCTTCAGCAGCATTGAAAGTTGGTGGAGTCATTTGTTCTGCAACTTCTCTGGACTTTATTAGCTGCTCATAATACTTGAGCTTTCCTAATAGAGATTCTGTGGAAATCTCATTTAAGCTCTTGGCCTCCTTGATTGGCCAGATCCTTGAATCCCATGAGCTTGGGAAGTAAGTGAGGATTTTATCATTTACTTCAGTAAGGGTGATGTCCTTATCTAAAGTCTTCAGCTCATTGATTATTGAGCTCATTCTGTTGTACATGTCAGCAATAGATTCTGACTCATCCTTTTTGAAGTTCTCATACTTGGATATAAGATTTGATCTTCTATCTTTCCTCTCATCAGCAGAGCCAGCCACCATTTGGTTGAGAGAGTCCCAAATAGCCTTGGCTGACATGCATTCAGCCACCTTCTGGAAGATATCACCAGACATAGTCTGAGCCAGAATATTCATGGCCTTTACATCAGCAATCTTGACCTTCTTCTATGCATCTGTCCACTCAGATGGTGGAACAGCATGTGTGCTTGAGGTTGTTGTAGATGTAGAGGTAGTTGATTGAGGAGGACCTATTAAAATAGAGTTGTAGATGTCCTCATCAATGGAATTCATATATTGTTTAATTCTTGCCTTCCAGATGGCAAACTTATTTAAGTTGCACACTGGAGGTCTGATTCTTGCATAGTCCTTGTTCTGTGCCATGCTGTGAATATAATCCTAAGAGAAATATAAGTTTATATCTAACACAGGATCTTTTGGTTCAAGGATTTACTTGTACAACCAAAGAAACACTCTTCTGATACCAATTGAAAGAGAGGGTTAAACCTGAAATACTCTAGATAGGGCTGAATAGAGTAATTATGAAATCTTTAAAGCTTTTTGCTGTAAATAAAAACACTTCAGAGTAGGGAAGATATATGATACCAATTTGCTGTAAATAAAAGTGAAATCCTACGATACACTAATCTACCACAAACACAACAAAAATTAATCTAACTAACACAGGCATAGCAAGAACAAAAAGGAAAGAGAACAACCAGACAACACAAGAATTTTTATAATGGTTCCCCAACCTGGGTACATCCACTCTTCTACCACCCTGGTAGGAATCCACTAACAGTTTTGATCAGGTGACTATCACCAATGAGCTTTTGATCAGGTGCTCAAAAACCAAACCCAAGTCTTTTGATCAGGTGACTTGCAACCAAGGAATAACTTTTGAAGGGAGTTAAAGAACCCTTTATATAGTGAGGGGATGAGAGAGTTATGGTGTCTTCTCTTTCTCAAATATAACTGAGAAGACTAGTGGATCTTTGATGTTATTAAAGCTCCCCCTGAGTTATTGAGTTGTTCAGGAAGATTGGAGCTTTGCTTCAGGGTGAGTAGGTCTTATATCTTTAGCCTTGAACAGAAGTGATCCAGGAACTCCTTGACTGATCAAGATTTGTTGTCCTTGAAGAATCCTGGAGTGAAGAATGAAGAAGACTCTTGATTTGGATGGATGTTCTTCTTCTTCAGCAATGTCAAGGTGAAGACCAAATTATCTTTTTGCACAGAAAAGAGTTTGAATGCTGTTGTTGTGTGTCTTCTCTGACACTGTGTCCTGTATCTTGTTCTTGTGTATCACACTCTCTGTGTGTTTTCTCTCTGTCTCCAGACCAAGGAAGAAAATCACGAAAATCACTTTTATATTCTCAATGGAATTTGTCCTTTGAATGTTTGAATTCCTTCATGCATTGATTGTTGTCGGCCTGGAGAATGTAATACGGCTGGAGAGAATGTCTGCATTAATTGATTTCCCCCAACATCCTATTGAAAAGCGGCAAGTAATAATCATGATGAATGTCATAATCAATACTGCTTCTAACGCTAATATTCAGAGAATATTAAGCATTGATTACTCAGGAATTACTGCAATAAAATAAGTACATAAGGAAAAAAAATCCAAAGTCTGGAACTGCACAGAAATCGTCGAGCAAAGAATAGAATTCGTCGACTTGGATCCAGAGTTCGTCGAGCTGAGAAGTCATGTTCGTCGACCAAATAATTGTTATTCGTCGACCTGAGATCCAAGATCGTCGACCTGAGAACTCCTAACTGATTTCTGATAAACTCTTGCCAATTCTGTGAACCGAGATCGTCGAGCTGATAATCTAACTTCGTCGACTGGAGTTTAGAGAAATGTTTATGGAGTTAGAATGTTGAATTAGAGCATCCAAAAATTGTCGACCTGAGAACTAAGTTCGTCGAGCTCAACTCAGAGAATTGTCTCTGAGTTTGTCGAGCTGAGCACGACTTTCGTCGAGCTGAGTTCGACGAACGTCGAACTCACTTTCCTGAAACTGATTTTTATTGAAGTCTTGAGTCTTCTGCAGTCTCTTGTTGGCTGGTCCATGTAATGTTGACTCTAAGGACACTGCCTAGACTCTAGGACATAGATATGACCCTGGCTATACAAGGTGGGTCAATAATCCTAGTTTAGTGAACCTAGCCCAAATTCTACTAGGGATCCAACACGCTGTCACATATTTAGATCTTTCTGATACAACATGTTGGGTCCGGCGTTCCTTCACTTGACCCGTGGCGCTTTGCTACTTATTTAAGAAATTAAGTAGCGCCCTCTCCAACAGTCCAGGCTTTTGGTGCAGTTGGGTATGCGCTTGATCCTTCAATTGGTATCAGAGGGAGGTTACAAGTTCAAGACCGGGGGGGGGGGGGGGGGGCGCTATTAAATCCTGATTTTTCCCTTCTACCTGTGTGGGTCTGGCGGGTCAGGCAACCGTGGATATGTGGTAACCCCACCTCCGAGCCAGGTGGTCCATGTGGTAACTCCACCTCTGAGCCGACGGGTTGTGCTGGACGCCGGGGGGGGGGGGGGATTGTTGGGTCTGGTGTTCCTTCACTTGACACGTGGCCCTTTGCTACTTATTTAAGAAATTAAGTAGCGCCCTCTCCAACAGTACGGGCTTTTGGTTCATTTGGGTATGCGCTTGATCCTTCACAACAAGTATTTCAGGCTCTTGTGGTCGGTATAGATATCGACCTTCATCCTGTACAAGTAGTGCCTCCACAGCTTCAAGGCAAAAATCACGGCCGCTAACTCCAAGTTATGGACCGGATAATTCCTCTCATGCACTTTCAGCTATTACGAGCCATACGCTATCACACTTCCATGCTGCAGTAGCACACAACCCAATCCACTGCCTGAAGCATCGCTGTAAATTTCAAAGCCTTCGCTCCAACTCGGTAAACTCAGCACAGGCGCCATGGTCAACCGACTCTTCAGCTCCTCAAAAGCTCATGCGCACTCCGGCGTCCAAACAAACTTCCGATCTTTCCTCGTTAGAGTCGTGAGGGGTAACGCTATCCGTAAGAAGTTCTCCACGAAGCGCCTGTAATAGCCGGCAAGCCCCAGAAAACGTCGGACTTCCGCTACCGTAGACAGCACAGGCCACACTTGTATCGTAATAATCTTCGCCGGATCCACCGCAATTCCCTCTCCACTGACTATGTGACCAAGGAATGCTACTGAGGACAACCAAAACTCACATTTGGAGAACTTGGCATACAATTGATTCCTCCTCAGCGCCTCCAACACCAAATGCAGATGCTTGAAGTGATCCTCCTCACTCTAAGAGTACACGAATATGTCATCGATGAAGACGATCACAAAGTGGTCTAGGTACTCCCTGAAAGTCCTGTTCATCAGATCCATGAACACTGACGGCGCATTAGTCAGCCCAAACGGCATGACCGTAAACTCATAATGCCTATATCTCGTACTAAAAGCTATTTTGGGGATATCACTCTCCCTTATCCTCAGCTAATAATACCCGGACTTCAAATCCAATTTCGAGTACACCGTTGTCCCGACTAACTGATCAAAGAGATCATCAATCCGTAGGATCGGGTACTTGTTCTTCTCCGTCAACTTGTTCAGTTCTCGGTAATCAATGCAAAGTCTCAAGCTTCCGTCCTTCTTCTTAACAAAAAGGACTGATGCGCTCCAAGGCAACAAACTTGGACGCGCGTACCCCTTCTCTAACAACTCTTAAAGTTACACCTTCATCTCCGCCATCTCCTTAGGCGCTAGCCGATACGATGAGCGTGACACAAGTTTCGCACCTGACACTAGCTCGATGGTGAAATCTATCTCCCATTGAGGTGGGGCTCCAGGAAGATCGCCAGGGAACACATCAGGGCACTCAGATACCACTGAAATACTGTCCAATATAGGCTTAGTCTTTACAACCTCCACTAGCATGAAGAATAGCTCTGCTCCAGCATGAACCGCCTTCACCACCTGAAGAGCAGACATCAAAGTCTTGCTCGACCCTTTCAAGCCCGTAAAATTCATCTCATGACCTGATCCGAACTTAACCTCCTTGCGACTGCAATCAATATAAGCTTGCTGCTCCGAGAGCCAGTCCATGTCAAATATCACATCTGTTGAAGCTAAATATGACCTCAACCGGAGTTCAAAGAAAAGGGGGTGCAGCCAAAACCTACTTATCTCAAGCCTCAACACTTGACTGGATTCAAAGGACCTAAGACTGACCCAAAGCCTCAGCAGGGAGGTCCCACCTCACACTCGGAAGATCTCTGAGAGCTTCCCCTCCAAAGCCAAAGCTGGGCTAGGAGCTCCTCAGAAAGCACTGGAATTTGAGAGATAATGACAACTTGCCTTCTAAAGAGTCCTTATTGGTCTATTTATAGCATCGTGGTGACCTGAAATTACTGAAAAGCCCCTAGTTGGTCTGCCAATAGCCGAATCCCGCTGTTTTTTGAGGGCACATGGGGTAAATTTACCTGAGGGCAATCTGGTCATTTAACCCTAGGCCTTGGGCCCCACTCGGTGAGAGCTCTAAACCGAGGGCCTCTTACCCAGAGACGGCACGAACGGTCTCGCCGGCTGACAGGCGAGAGCCCCTTTAAGATTGGAACTCGGCGCTAGCGTAAGCGCTCCCATGCTGGCCGCGCTCGACGATCTCGGCCCGTTGATCTCCATTCGACAACTCGACGCGAACGTTCCCGCCATCTTGGGCGAGACCTCCTTTTGGGTGGGAACTCCTTTGGCTAGCTCAACTGTGACCATTGCGCCTCCTGATCTGACTCAACAAATATGGGGTTGTACACTATCCCCACTTTTTTTGAGCTAGCTCTACGCTCGAAAAGACACGTCCAACCCAGAAATATTCGCTGAGCACGTGTCACCATCAGGGAATCTTTTGGAGGGCCGTACCTTGTCTATAAATACGTGTGCCGATAGACGATCATAATACCTCCCTCGAGTCGTCATTCTTCGCCTGAGCTCTCGCTTCCTCTCGCGATGCCTTCCAAGCGCGCCGACAAACCGCTTCCGTAGGATCTGCAAGACCGCATCAACGCGGCATAGGCGTGAGCCAAGGCTAACAGCGCCCTGGTTGCCCCATGGCTAGTGAGATGGTCGTCGGCCGCCGAGCCTCCTCTGCTCTAGAATAAAAAGAAGAGGGTGAAGGTGGTTCAGCGGGACCCGCCCAATGAGAACAGGAGCCCGTCCACCCTAACCCCAAGCCGTGCGGATGATCCCTCACCGCGGAAGGTATGTTTGACTTGTCAATTACTGAAAATGCCAACCGCTCAGTAGATGACGCGATATCTCTCGCAGGAAACGGTTCCCGATGCTGTCACGTCCCCGCGCGAATCCTTGGAGGTGAGGTGGGACCTCCCTGCTGAGGCTTTGGGTCAGTCTTAGGTCCTTTGAATCCAGTCGAGGGTTGAGGCTTGAGAGAAGTAGGTTTTGGCTGCACCCCCTTTTCTTTGAACTCCGGTTGAGGTCATATTTGGCTTCAACAACGTCGAATTCCACTAGCGGTAATAACGACACTTGCAAATGGAACTCCTGACTCCCAATACGATTCTTTACGCCACAGATTCTATCCGCGCGCTTTGAACACCCATTCGGTAACAACACATCCAGTTTGCCCTACGCCATCGAAGAAGGTACTCTGACCCGCGATATGAATCCTTCGGACAAAAAGGACTGTGAAGCTCCCGTATTAAAGAGTGCTCTCGCCGGATTCTCACAAATCAAAACAAAGCCTATAGAAGCAGTGGTAAGGTAACACGCGCATAACAAGTATTTAAAAGTTAACTTTTAGCCGGCACTTTGAACTCTGTCCTCTTATCACCAGAGTTTTTCTTCGCTTGCACATTCTTCAAATCCTTTTCCAACGACTGAGCCGTATTGACCAGGGTCAAGAAGCCCTGCGTCATAGGCCCCGAGAGCATTAGCCTTAATTCATCTCTCAAACCTTCATAGAATCGGTTTGTCTTACGCTCCTCGTACTTGAACGTAGAGCTAGCATACCGACCCAACCGAGTAAATTCATGGAGATACTCATCCACGCTACTCTCTCCTTGTGTCAGCTTCTGGAACTCATTCTCCAATGCTATCCTCTGAGCCGATGGAAGGTACCTTGCCAAGAACAGTCTCAAAAACTCCTCCATCATGACGTCCGTAAGTTGCCTTCCCCTCAAGTGATGTAGCTCCAAACCTTCCCATGATAGCCTAGCATCTCCGTCCAACAAGAATGTAACTATAGTGGTCATCTGCCACTCTTCCGTTTTGTAAGATAATAGTTGTCAACTTAAATCACCTAGAGGGGGTGAATAGGTGAGTTGTGCGTCTTTTGCAGAATAAAAAAATCTCAGAACAAAGCACAGATCAATCTACCAAATTATCACAGACGAGACAAGATTTATAGTGGTTCCCCGATCTTGGGTACATCCACTTTCCCTCACTGATCTAGCAATATACTAGGCTCAGCTACTCCACTATCTCGGATTGAAAATCAATCCTACCCTCGGAATAAAGTTCCTACAATCTCAATCCAACCAACTGGATCTACAACTCGGAAGGCAAAACTTCCTACAAACTCGGAGTTGAAAACTCCTACACTCGGAGAAAACTTCTCCTACAGGAATGAAAATTGTTTTAGAAAATACAAACAATGATTTCTCTGTCAGATCTGCAAGCAAGCAGCCAGGATCTTCTTCTTGTAAGCTTTGTGGCACTATCAGAAAGATGAAGAAAATCTCGGCAACAGATCTGGATTCTTCTTTGTCTTACACGATCGGAAAGAGGATGAGCAGTTTAGAAACGATCTCGATCTGTAAAACTTCTTCAGTCTGATTCCTCTGAAAATCGAAACCCTTGCCAGAGAAAAACAGCGGCGGCGGCGGCTTTCTTTCCATGAAGAGAGAGAGAGAGAAAACAGCGACTTGGAGAGAGAAACGGCTGCAGAAATTTCTCAATAATTTTTGATCTTGAATGCTTGCTGTCGTTAGGGTTTGTCGATTAGACAGGACCTTATATAAGATTTTGAATAACATTCATAATCAGTCTTAATGATATACACGTGGACCAATCATGTCATCGGATTTGAAAATCTGTCAATTATGAACTTAGAAGAATTTTGGAGAAAAGGTGGTGATATACACGAGTAGGTATATAACTACTCGAGTAGGTAAAGGACTACTCGAGTAAGTAAAGGAATGTTACTCGGATATATAATTCATGACTACTCGAGTAGGTTGAAGATAACTACTCGAGTACATATAATCAACTACTCGAGTACTTAGAAGATCTATTCGAGTATACAAAAAAGTTTCACGGGAAGTGGAGTTGAACTACTCGAGTACAAGTTGTACTACTCGAGTAGGTGAGAAAAACTACTCTAGTGGTTTGACGAACTACTCGAGTGAAAGGACTTAGAAAAATTTCTGAACACTGGAAAATGAGCTACTCGAGTTGTCAGACTGAACTACTCGAGAGGATAAAATCTACTCGAGTATATGGAAAAGACTTACTCGAGTGAATGACAGAATATTTTTAGGAGAAGAGAAATTTAGTTTACTCGAGTATGAAGCTTGAACTACTCGAGCAGTAAGTGATCTACTCGAGTATATAACTTATACTACTCGAGTATTTAAAAAATTTACTCTTGAGATAGAAAATAGTTACACGAGTCAGAATCTATAACCACTCGAGTATATATATATATACTCACTCGAGTGTTTTACTTGGAAAAACTTAGAGAGTGAATTTGTACTACTCGAGTAAGAAGAATGATCTACTCGAGTATAGGAATTCTGACTCGAGTAAAAAGCAAGTAATCTACTCGAGTACTTAATGACCTACACGAGTAGAATACTTAGATAAATTTTCAAGGTGGAAATTCTTTCTTCTTTGGTGAAATCATCATTCAACTCTATTCTCATAGTCCAAGTGCTTGAATATGAAGTGTATCCCAATAGAGAGGCTACACATGGGTCAACACTTTGGATCATACAATGAGGGATTACATTGCATGGTCCTTTGTTTGTGACCCATTGTAGTCTGACATTGGTCTACACTTCCCATTGGAATCCTGCAACCACATAACTCAAACAAAGTATCAAATGCAACCTAATTCAACTTAGTTCCAGGATGACTTCATCAAATCTGGGTTAATTTGGATATAGTACCCAACAATCTCCCCCTATTTGTTGAAGTCAGAACCCTTTACACTAAAATGAATTATAGACATAAAAAGTGCTAAGTAGAAAAATGTGTTCAAGTAAGCAAGAAACTATGAAAAAGATAATGAGAGCAAAAACTTAGAATTATATAAATAAGAATATCCAAAATTATCAATTCTACAGTCATTCATTTCACACCCTCAAAAGTCCTTGAAATTCAGCTTTGATGTTGTTGTCTGTCTAATTTCTCTTGTTGTCTCCTTTGGTAGCTGAATGGCTTAGGATAATATCTGGGAGGCCTAGGAGGAGCAGCATGATTATTCCTTCCATACTCTCTGTCATAAATTCTTCTCTTAGTCATGGATTTCTCATATAATTCCCATTCCTGGGAGCTATAGTGCAGGTTCCAGTTCTCATCAAAGTCCATTACCAGTTTTAGAGTATCCAGAATCAAGGATTTGGAAGTGGGAGACCAGACTTCAGCATAAACAGTAGCAGGAACATGAATTGATCTACTAGCAGAAGGACCTTCACCATATTTTCTCTTCTTTTTGGAGGTTTGGATCTCTGGAGGAGCACGAAGTAAAATGTTAGCAGGATCTTCTTCCCAGCCTTGAGTATATGACTCTGGAGGAGCAACTGAGTCTCCAGGCCTGGGAGATAAGGTAGGTTGCAGAGGAGCAGCTGGGGTAAAGGCATCTGTAGCTAGAGGATTCAAGTGATGGGGAATGATATTTGGTTCTGCAGCAAATTCAGGTAGGATTTGATTATGCATCCAGACAGCAGTGTCATAAGTATGGAACTTGACACTATATCTGGGCTAACACATTAGCATGAATCTTTTGCACATGAGCTTCCAAAATATCTTTCTTCGAAGCAGCAGATTTTTCTAGATGTTCTTTGACTAATTCCTCCCCCTTTCTGATTTCAACAGATAATTTCTCTATGATAGTTTCTTTGAATAAACCAACTTCTTCACAAATTTTCATTTTGTTGGCTTCAACTCTTTTGTCCAGTTCAATCTGATTACTTGCAAGGGTGACACCCTGTTCCATAACTTCTCCAACACTAGTTATAGTGTGGTCTCGGGCTTTTCCACCAAGTTGAAACAAGTATTTGAGATTGTCAGTATTATGCTGGATTTCAGCAAATCCTCTGCTCATTTCAGCTTCCAGAGTAGTGATCTTGGCAGTGACAGTAGCTAGAGAAGTGTCAAAGTAATTCTTTTGGTCTTGCAGCAGGATGGATATCTGAGACAGCAAATCTGGTGAGGCATTAGCAGTATCAGTAGTTGAAGGAGCAGTAGATGGGGTTGGAAGAGGAGGAGCAATCCAGAGGGGCATCTCTGCAATGAGGACTGAGCTTTGGGCTTTGGAGGGAGGAATCAGGTCAGCCCCTTCATCAAGTACAATGGAGATGAATAAATTCAGATTCCTGAGAGGATCCTCAGCAGGTTATGGAGAGGGCTCATCAGAGATAAGAATACTCTCTGCATGGGGTTGAGTAGAAGCAAGATTTGGAGCTGGAGAGTTTTCATTAGAGAGGAGAATTGTTTCTACCTGTTCTGGAGGAGCAACAAGAGATTTTAGAGGAGATGGTACTGGAGATTATGCTGATTATTGAAAGGGAGGAGCTTCTGAGGTCAGCTCAACTATCATGGTATTAATTACAGCTTCAGAGGAGAGCAGATCTTCTTGAGGTTGCTGATCTGATGGTGGTGTAGGTGGAGTTTTAGGTAGGGAAGAGATAGATGGAGCAGGAGAAGAGGGGAATTCTTGTTGAGATGAAGGTAATCTGAGTGAAAGAGATGGAGCAGGCCCCCCCTCACTTGGTGTACCAGAGGAGATGGCCACATGATGAGGAGAGGGAGATGTAGTCATGTCTTCAAAAGCTGGAACTTCTGAAATCTTGGCAACTTGGGAAGTATTCTTCAGTTTTAATTCCCATCTCTGAATGGACTGAATTGAGACCTTCTTCATGTAGTGAAGAGGGGTCCCTTTGGAGAAGTTGAACAGCTGAGGATTTAACTCATGGAGGAGGAGAGAGATAATCCTGACAAAATTGGGGGCTTTGACACTGTCCTTGATTTTGTCAAGAATCATCAACCCAAATTGGAACTGTTTGCGGCAGACTATTGCCTGCAAAATATCAAAGAAGTACTGAGGAATATCTCTTATAGAATTAGTCTTGCAGAGCAAGATTTTTCCGATGACATCAACAAGAAATTTTCCCTCTGCATTTATATCTGAGCATTTGATGTACTGAGTGTCAGACGGAATACCACAGAATAGGCATGTTCTGTCAGAATCCTCGTCATCTAGGTCGTCTTCTTCATCCACTATCGGTAATCTGAGAAGTTGAGAGATGGTAGTCTTGGTGAGTTTGATTGGCATACCTTTCACTTTGGATTTCAGAAGCTGTCCATTCTGTTTGACCTTGAGGTTCTTAAAGAATTCTGCTACTTCAGGGAAAAGGATTCGGTACGGTTCTTGCAGGATGAAGGATAGCCATGCGGTGTCTAGTAGAATCAACAAATTATGAAATCATCCGACAGTTTTGCAATCCCTGCGGCAACTAGTTCCGATCCCACGCCGATCTTGGAGGAGGCGGCCATCATTCTTGCTTGACGAGAAGAGAGGAGGATGATGCGGCTCTGCAACTTCTTGAAGGAAGATGAAATGGCAGACGGGTACACGAGAGAGTGAAATGATTTCATGTAGAGAGATTTTCGGAAATTCGTATTTATAAACCCTAGGTTTAAGTCTAATTAATCGAGAAGGAAATTTCTTAAACCATAGAAGAGGCGGCACAGGAAAATTCGAAAGCCAAAGAGGCATATGCACGAGAGATAGAAGATGTACTCGAGTATATAGGGAGTTACTCGAGTAGGTCTATAGAAGTTACTTGAGTAGGTCCTTTGATTACTCGAGTAGGTCAAGTCTATCTCGAGTCAGAAAGATCAAACATTTATGAAATGCCAAATTTTGACTAACCCTTTAATTTTCATTGCTTTCTTGAAATCCAAACTTCTCTAATCTTCTTTGTTAAGCATCCCAAGTTCCGTTTTGAAGAATGAGAACTTGGTCTCGTCCAGCGTCTTCGTGAAAATATCTGCAACTTGCATGTCTGTGGAGACATATTGGAGATCTATGTCCCCATGCTCTACATGCTCCTGGATGAAATGATACCTTATCTCAATATGCTTTGTCCGGCTGTGCGAGACTGGATTGTTGGCTATTGCAATTATGCTGGAAGAGTCGCAAAACAATGGGACATTCTGGAATTTCATGTTGTAATCCTCAAATTGATTCTTTATCCAGAGTAACTGTGCACAACAACTGCCTGCAGAGATGTACTCTGACTCGGCCGTTGAGATTGCGACACAGTTTTGCTTCTTACTACTCCAGGAGATTAGCCTTCTTCCAAAGAATTGGCAAGTGCGGGAGGTGCATTTCCTGTCATCTTTGCTTCCTACAAAATCTGCATCTGAAAAACCATTTAGTTCGCTGTCATTACTTCTTGGGTACCATAAGCCAAGATTTGGTGTGCCTTTAAGGTATCTCAAAATCCGATTTGCAGCAGCGCAGTGAGATTCCTTAGAGTTCACCTGAAATCTAGCACAGACACATGTTGAAAACATTATGTCGGGTCTACTGGCAGTAAGGTAGAGCAATTATCCAATTATGCTTCTGTACTTGGTTTCATCAAAAGGTTTCCCTTTCTCATCCTTGTCCAGAGACATAGTTGAGCCCATTGGAGTCCACATAGAGGTTGCGTTCTACATTTCGAATTTCTTAATCAGCTTTTTGGTGAACTTGGTCTGCGAGATAAAAATTCCATCTTCAGATTGTTTCACCTGAATCCCTAAGAAATACTTCAGCTCGCCCATACTGCTCATTTCAAACTTCCCTTGCATAAGTTTTGAGAAATTTTTGCAGCGGTTGTCGTCTGTAGAGCCAAAAATAATGTCGTCGACATAGATTTGCACTAGCAAAATCTTTCCTTTTATTTCCCTAAGAAATAATGTCTTGTCTATCTTTCCCCTTGTGAACTTGTTATCAAGTAGAAAGCTAGACATCATCTCATACCAAGCTCTAGGAGCTTGTTTCAGACCATATAGGGCCTTGTGCAGGAAATAGACATAATCAGAAAAGTTAGGATCAACGAAACCTGGAGGTTGTTCCATATACAATTCCTCTTTTATGTTACCATTTAGGAAGGCAGACTTCAAGTCCATCTGATAGATAGTGAAGCCTTTGAATTCAGCATATGCTAGGAACAACCTTATTTCCTCCAGCCTTGCTACTGGAGCATATGTCTGGTCGAAGTCGATTCCTTCTTCTTAGCGATAGCCTTTAGCGACAAGTCTGGTCTTGTTCTTTATGATCGTTCCGTCCTCATCCATCTTGTTCCTGTAGACCCATTTTGTTCCAATGATGTTCTTTCTTTTGGGTCTTGGAACAAGATTCCATACATTACAGAGCTTGAATTGATTTAGTTCTTCTTCCATAGCCAGTATCCACGATGTGTCTGATTTTGCTTCCTCAAACTTCTTCGGTTCAACCTGTGAGAGAAAACTCAAATATAAATTCTCATTAGTTGTACCTCTTCGAGTTCTGACACAGTCCCGGGGATCTCCTATGATCTGGTTCATGGGATGATCCTTTAGATGTCTGAGCTCTAAAGTTCTTGCATCTGGATTATTTTCAGTCGCCGGAGTGCCTTCTTCAACTTGGACGATTTCATCATTTTGATCATCTCCCTCCCCAATAGTGGTTGAAGTGGTGATCTTGATGAATTTTTCGTCTTTTTCCTCATGGGGCTCTTTCAGGTTGATTTCATCTAGCTTTGCACCTGCATCTTCAATGAACACACTAGACGGATTGCTTTGCAGCAAGCCCATCTCATCAAATACAACATGTATCGATTCTTCTACCACCAGGGTTTTTCTGTTAAATATTCTATATGTCTTACTATGGCTACTGTAACATACAAAAATACCTTCAAAACTCTTTTCGCTGAACTTGGTGGTATGATACTTACCATTGTAAAGTACGAAGCATTTACAGCCAAAGATTCTAAAGTATGAGATGGTTGGCTTCCTGCCCTTTAGAAGTTCGTAAGGTGTCTTATCGTGGTTTTTGTTTATGAGTGCTCGATTTTGCATGTGGCATGCAGTGTTGACGGCTTCAGTCCAGAAGTACTCCGGAAGTAAAGCATCACTCAACATTGCCCTGCAGGCCTCTATGAGTGTTCTGTTCCTTATCTCAGCCACTCCGTTCTGTTGTGGAGTACGAGGAGAGGAAAACTCATGAAAGATACCTAAGCTTTCACAGAATTCTGTCATGGCCCCAGATTTGAACTCTGTTCCGTTATCACTTCTGATTTTGACTATGGAGCAGTTATGTTCATTCTGCATTTGCCTGACAAAATTAGTAAAGATCTCGAAGGTATCTGACTTATGTTTCAGAAAGAACACCCATGCAAAGCGCGAGTAGTCATCAACAATTACTAGCATATAATCCTTACCTCCCAAACTTCTAATTTGTAGTGGACCAAACAAGTCCATATGCAATAGATGGAGACATCTATTAGAGTTTTTTCCAATAACGCTTTTAAAGGTAGCCCTTGTTTGCTTGCCTTTCACGCATGCATGACAAGGTCTATCTTTGATGCACTTGACATTTGGGGCATAACGTACTAAGTTCATTGAAAATAATTTATTAATAGTTTTGAAATTAATATGTGCTAGTCTTTTGTGTCATTGGTCACCAAAAGATGCACTATCTTTTGCTAAAAAGCACACTGGTGTAGAGGAATCTATACAAATGAAATTTAAACAGAAAATATTCCTACTTCGAGTGCAGGATAGAATCGTTTCCATATTGTCAATGGATTTTATCAAGCACTTATCAGCATGGAATTCTACTATGTATCCTTTATCGCAGAGTTAGCTTATGCTTATGAGATTGTGTTCCAATCCTTCGACATAAGCCACATCCGAGAAGGATACATTGTCATTAGTAATCATACCATAGCCTCTTGTAATTCCAAGGTCTGAACCTCCAAAGATGACCTTTGGTCCATTCGCAATTCGAGTAAAGTTCTGAATAAGGCTTCTAGTCCCGGTCATATGCCGAGAGCATCCACTTTCCAAATACGAGATTGGCGTTTTGTTGCCCTTTGGACATACCTGCAATCATAATCAATTTGCCTTAGGAACCCAAACACGTTTGGGTCCTTGGTATCGGGTTAGAGTACTCCCCCTACGAGTGTTAGCATTATGAGCAGTCTTTCTCATATTGCTAACATGAGGAGTTGCAGCGTTTCTGGGATTGAACCAGCAGTCAATGGCGAAGTGACCAACCTTGCCACAACACCAACAGTCGAATCTATTGTACCTTTGCCTCATGATTTCCTGCTTGACCTTTTAGAGTTTTGGTCTAACAGGGTCAGTATTCTTGGAGGAAGAAGCTTCGTGACAATGACAATCACATGTCTTCTTCTCCTTAGGAGGCCTTTCCACAACGGGCTTTAGCTTTGGTGCCTTTTTGAAGTTATGACCATTATTGAAAGGGCCATAGCTCTTAAGAATAACTTCTTCATAAGGTGCCTTAAAGACACTTTCACCGAAGTTTCTGTGGCGAGTCCACCCTTGATAGCGGGACTTTGGCTCTACATAGGTAGGCCTAGCAAAGTGCCCGTAGGATAAGTCAAGATCAAACTCATTTGATGGAAAGATGACTTTCTTGAATGTAGTCTGATCTTGGGGGCTTTCCCCTTCTCTTTGGCTAAGGTCTTTTTGGCGGCCTTATTTTTCCGTTGGACCTTATTTCTCCTAGAGGATTCGCTAGGAGCTTCTTCATGGCCTAGCCCAGCTCCCTTGGCCTTTGCTGAGAATTCAGCAACAAATGGAAGAACTGTCTTGGGCTTCGAGAAACTTTCAACAAGTTTCTTTTTAGCGGCAAATTGTCCCTCCAGTTCCTTGATGATTTTCTCTTTGAGGTCAAGGTGCTCAAGAGCCTTGTTATATTCTTCAATAACATTATTGAAGTTTTCTTCGAGCGATTCAGTCTTTGCGACTTTCTCTCTCAAGATGCTCTATTCGGCTTTTAGAGATTTGATCCCTTTAGCCTGTGTCTTCACGACTCGACGACATTTGTCGTAAGCCATGATTAACTCCTTGTACTGGGCCATTAGTTCTGACTCATCGTCAGAGGAGCTATCCTCACAATCATGTTTAGAGACTTCAGAATCTAAAAGTGGGGTATGAGATTTTACCTTCCCAGTGAACCGGGGCTCTTGATCATCATCTGTTTGAGCCATAAGCCCAAAATAAGCTTCTCCTTCTTCACTCGATTCAGATGAGTCGGAGTCACTAAGATTCTTGCTCTTTTTGGCTATCAGGCTCTTCTCTTTCCTCTTTTTATTGTATGAGGATTTATTTTCTTCTCTTCTACCACCCTCCTTCTTCTTGTTAGGGCAGTCGGCGATGACGTGTCCTAGCTTATTACAATAATAGCAAATAATGTCAGTCGAAACATATTTGTTCTGTTTAGAGGTATACCTGTCATGGCTACTTGAGCCTTTTCTTTGCCGATCACCATCGTGTCGTGATCTTCCATATGAGGCATCCTTGCCTTTTCATTGCTTCTTCTTGTTCAAGAATTTCTTGAACTGATGTGAGAGCAGTGAGAACTCTCCTTCTGATAGCTCAGAGCCTGATGTACTTGGCTCTAAAGTTTCTTCTTCTTCACTAATTTCTGGAGCTGGAGCAGGGGAGGTATCCCTTGTCCTTCTAGAGGTGTCTGCCTTTAGAGCAACAAACCTTTCTTTGAGAGAAGACTTGCTCTTCTCTTCTTCAGCTTGCCTGGTGTTGAGTTGAAGCTAATATGACATAAGCTTCCCGAAGAGATTTTGTGGGCCCGTCTCAGCCAGCTTCCCAAACTCCCTAATGACACAGACCTTGTTGTCCCATTCTTTGGTCAGGGATCTCAGAAACTTGTCATTCAGTTCTCCGTTAGTGAATACTCTGCCATAGACTCTTAGGTCATTCACTATCTTGAAAAATTTCTCAAAGGTATCAGCAATGGTCTCTTTGCTTCCCCGTCGGAAGGCTTCATACTTCTGATTGAGGAGGGATCTTTGATCATCCCTCACTTCTTCTATACCTTCCATCAAGGTAACCAAGAACTACCACATCTCCTTTGCAGATTGGCAGTGGATTAAGTTCTGCAACATCGAGTCATCAACTGCACTTGCTATAGTGTTTTTAGCTTTCTTGTCTAGTGAGACAAGTGCAATCTCATCCTTGTCCAAATCCATCAGCTTTTTTGGAACCTTCTTGGTAGCATCTATAGTGGAGATAGTCATAGGGATATAAGGACCTTCTTCAACTATCATTAAGATCCTTGGATCCACAGCCTCCATGAAAAATTTAATTCTTTCTTTCCACATGGGAAAGTTATTCTTGTTGCATAGGGGAAGCTTGGCAAAATCCTTTGCCTTGTCCATGGTAGATAGAACTCAAATGACAACTATTGTAGGAACTGATCAAGGTGTTAACCTTTTAACGATCAACCTTGCTCTGATACCAATTGAAAGATAATAGTTGTCAACCTAAATCACCTAGAGGGGGGTGAATAGGTGAGTTGTGTGTCTTTTGCGGAATAAAAAAATCTCAGAACAAAGCACAGATCAATCTACCAAATTATCATAGACGAGACAAGATTTATAGTGGTTCCCCGATCTTGGGTACATCCACTTTCCCTCACCGATCTAGCAATATACTAGGCTCGGCTACTCCACTATCTCGGATTGAAAATCAATCCTACTCTCGGAACAAATTTCCTACAATCTCAATCCAAACAACTGGATCGACAACTCGGAAGGCAAAAATTCCTACAAACTTGGAGTTGAAAACTCCTACACTCGGAGAAAACTTCTCCTACAAGAATGAAAATTGTTTTAGAAAATACAAATAATGATTTCTCTGTTAGATCTGCAAGCAAGAAGCCAGGATCTTCTTCTTGTAAGCTTTGCGGCACTTTCAGAAAGATGAAGAAAATCTCGACAACAGATCTGGATTCTTCTTTGTCTTACACGATCAGGAAGAGGATGAGTAGTTGAGAAATGATCTCGATCTATAAAACTTCTTCAGTCTGATTCCTCTGAAAATCGAAACCCTTGCCGGAGAAAAACAGTGGCGGCAGCAGCTTTCTTTCCGTGAAGAGAGAGAGAGAAAAAACAGCGACTTGGAGAGAGAAACGGCTGCAGAAATTTCTCAATAATTTTTGATCTTGAACGCTTGTTGTTAGGGTTTGTCGATTAGACAGGACCTTATAAAAGATTTTGAATAACAGTCATAATCAGTCTTAATGATATACACGTGGACCAATCATGTCATGGGATTTGAAAATTTGTCAATTATGGACTTAGAAGAATTTCAAAGAAAAGGTGGTGATATACACGAGTAGGTATATAACTACTCGACTAGGTAAATGACTACTCGAGTAAGTAAAGGAATGTTACTCGGGTATATAATTCATGACTACTCGATTAGGTTGTAGATAACTACTCGAGTACATATAATCAACTACTCAAGTACTTAGAAGATCTACTCGAGTACACAGAAACGTTTCACGAGAAGTGGAGTTGAACTACTCGAGTATAAGTTGTACTACTCGAGTAGGTGAGAAAAACTACTCGAGTGGTTTGACGAACTACTCGAGTGAAAGGACTTAGAAAAATTTCTGAACACTGGAAAATGAGCTACTCGAGTAATTAGACTGAACTGTTCGAGAGGATAAAATCTACTCGAGTATATGGAAAAGCCTTACTCGAGTGAATGACAGAATATTTTTAGGAGAAGAGAAATTTAGTTTACTCAAGTATGAAGCTTGAACTACTCAAGTAGTAAGTGATCTACTCGAGTATATAACTTATACTACTCGAGTATATAGAAAATTTACTCTTGAGATAGAAAACAGTTACACGAGTCAGAATCTATAACCACTTGAGTATATATATATACTCACTCGAGTATTTTACTTGGAAAAACTTGGAGAGTGAAATCTGTACTACACGAGTAAGAATAATGATCTACTCGAGTATAGGAATTCTGACTCGAGTAAAAAGCAAGTAATCTACTCGAGTAGTTAATGACCTACATGAGTAGAATACTTAGAAAAAATTTCAAGGTGAAAATTCTTTATTCTTTGGTGAAATCAGCATTCAACTCTATTCTCATAGCCCAAGTGCTTGAATATGAAGTGTATCGCAATAGAGAGGCTACACATGAGTCAACACTTTGGATCATACAATGAGGGATTACATTGCATAGTCCTGTGTTTGGTGACCCATTGTAGACTGACATTGGTCTACACTTCCCATTGGAATCGTGCAACCACATAACTCAAACAAAGTATCAAATACAACCAAATTCATCTTAGTTCCAGGGTGACTTCATCAAATCTGGGTTAATGTGGATATAGTACCCAACACGTTTCAGTAGTTGTCAGTACTCTCTTCACTCGGGAGAGCCAATACTCTGCTTGGGATGGGGTTCCCGTCCCCGAGAATACCAGAGGATTGAATCCCATAACATGTTTGAGATGCCTTTCGGTTGCTGTACTAGGCACCAAAGGCTCCATAACCACCTGCTCCACCCTTCTCGGTTCATCCGTTTGAAGCAGTACCTGCTCCATCATAGGAGCGGGCTGCTGCATTTTCCTTGCAGGCTGCGTGTTGATCATAGCAAACACCTCTTCGGCCACCAATCGTATGGTTTCTTTTGAGGGAGGTGTTGCAGGTGCATCATTCGATGCGCTACTAGCCTCAGAAACCGGGCGTTCTGACAGCCCTGCACCACTTCTGGTGACCTATAATTGTACAAAAACCGTTAACTGACCAAAAAATTGCAAAAAGCAATTATAGGAATACGCAGGTTCCTCAAACACGTGTATTTTCATTCCTAAGTGGACATTCATGGGTTCCTTTGATGTTATAATGATGACGCGCACACATGTTCTCACCACCACTTAAAAGAATTCGTTCACGAATTTATTTAAGTTGACCGAAACCAGTAGTCTGATACCAAATTGTAACAACCCCTATCCGTCGCATAGCATATAGCAGTAGGTCCGGCCAGGGCCCGACGCCATATACCACAGACAGACCGGAAGGTTACTCAATGGAAACCATCCAACTAAGAATCAACGTCCTACACAGAGTGCATTCTATCGGAAGCAATTTAAAAGTTATAGTAAACAAAGAACCCTGCCAACAACATGAATGTCCATTAATCAAAACCGGAAGGAATGAACGTACAATACACAAGTACACGACCTTATGGCCTTACAATAGTTTACTTAAATAAAATATGTCTTCCAAACCTCGGCACGCATGCCGGTCACACATGAATAATACAAGTAAACATTCAATAATTAGGCCTTCGAGGGCCGGCTCAGCAACATGGGCTTTTGCCCGCTATTTACCACTTGGCTCCGCAACACCTGCCAGCAATAATCCACCGCAACGGTGGCGAACAAAAGCAATAGTCAGCTATGCTGACCAAATTATAACGACCTCGCCCCCAAATTCTGGGCGGTGATGCTCCTTCCCTGCACTTTATTAGCATTGCCGTAATATAGAGAAATTATACATCATCACAGGTGTAGGATCGCACGGCCACACACCCCATGCTCTCAGGGCACATTCTCGGTGAACTCGGTCAAAGTCTGCGGTCTCACCACCGTCACTTGGATGACAAATTCTCGTGAGCATTATGGTCTTTCTAGCTAATGCCTAAGACCATCCATCTAAGCCAACAACAAGTACCACGTACCTTAGGTCTCTCTAACCAAACCACATAGAGCGGGTATGGTGTAGGGATTCGTCAGATTAAAATAGCGTACGGATTTTCTTACAACTCAAGCCCACGTAACACATTCTAACGCGTCCTAACACAAACATTCTAGCCGCACGATTCACCGTCATCCCGCACAAACACGCGGAGGGGAGTGGACTAAAAGCGACGATCTAATTAAAGTCCAATCCTTTCCAACCGAAGATCAAAAACAAAGGTCGCCACACCTTTTTGAGAGGAAGATCAATAACTATATGCCAAGATCTTCCTCAAGCAAAAGGATCCACCTGATCCGGCTTCTTGCAAGGTTTCGAAAATAAACGCAAGAAGGTTTTCGATTAAATCCAAAAGATCGTATTCAAGATCGTGGATAAAAGGCCATTGCATCCATTCCAAATCTCACAAGAACTCACAAAGGAAAGATGTAGATATTACCCTCCCCAAGATGGGGTGAAGATCACACAAGAAAAGTGGAAGAGTCACACGTCCACGCACCACCGGCGTCACACCAAGCGGCAACCTTCTTCTTCGCCGGAGTCACACCGAGAAGCATCCGCCTCCGCGTTTCACAAGCCTTGGATCACCCAAGCGATTGGCTAACAAGGAGGAGAAGGAGGATGAGGGGGGCGGCAATCCCAAAGGGAGGTGGCCGAAATTCTCAAGAGAGGATTAATTTATGTTTTCAAATAGCATGCCTTCATTTCTCATCAAATAAGCCTATATATAGGCAAGTCCCAAAACAAGCAAAATAAATCTAGCCATCCAATTTATCATCTATTGGATGGCTATGAGCACACCAAAAATTAAACATGTCCAAAATAAAAGACAACATGAAATAATGATAACATTAAACTAGGAAAATAAAGGTGCAAATAAGGAAAGGGCTTAAGCCCGCCGCGAACGAAGATTGTAGCCACCAAGGTCACGAGTCGCGGTAGAAGGTCGTCGAGCATCTTTATGTTTCGCCGCATCAACTTGGTCACGAGCAACTTGATCAACATCCACAGCAACTTGATCACGAGCACTCTTAGCATCAACGGGCAAGGGGATGGGAGACGAGACGGCATCAATCCTCCCCCCTTAAAGTCACTCAACACCGATGAGTGGGCTGCAAGGTAGCGGCGGAGGAGGTCCTCATCCACGCGAAAGAGATCCGACTCAATAACCCAGGAGCCGTCGGAGGGCGGACGATCACGCCAACGAACGAGGAAGCGGCGATGGCCGCCATCAGCTGGAGAAGTGTAGCCATCTGCAAGTACCTGAGCTGGGATAAGAAATGTACGGGGAAATCTAGGAAACATATCAGCATGTGGAAGCAAAGTAGAAGACTTACCACCCAGCGCTAGGCCTGTAGGTGCAATGGAAGAATGACTCACGAAACTACCACTCACCAACCCAGAAGAGACATTTGTGGAGGAAGAAATATTGGGGGAAAAAGAAGGCGTAGAAGTCAACTCAGTTGGAATGGAAACATACGGCGTTAAATCCGAAACATTGAAAATGGGTGAAATACCCCAATCCGTCGGCAAATCCAAAACAAACGCATTATCTCCTAGCCTCTTAATAATTCGAAACGGGCCGGCTCGCTTTGGTGCCAACTCTTAACGGTGCCAGAAGGCAGCCGCGTGGGAATAAGGCGCACTAAAACAAGATCGCCAACTTAGAAGTTAGACTCCCTCCGATGTAAATTCGCTTGGGATCGATACAACTCATACGTGGTAGCTAAAATTGTTCGTATTTGGGCGTGTAAGTCATGTATGTGCTCGGCAAAAGATTGTGCAAATTGACTTGTATGATAAGATGGAGGTAACAGAATCAAGTCAATGGGCACATTCGCAAGGTACCCGTGCACTACTTCATTTGGTGACATACCCGTAGACCGATTGGTAGAGTTGTTGTAGGCTAATTGGGCTTGGGGGAGGAGCAAATCCCAAGTGCCTTTGTGGTCACCCACAAGACAACGCAATAAGTTTCCCAAACTCCTATTTACCACTTCCGTCTGCCCATCAGTTTGTGGGTGATAGGCGGCGGAAAACAACAACTTCGTTCCCATTAATGTCCAAAGCGTCTTCCAAAAATAACTTGTGAATTTAACGTCGCGATCCGAGACAATGGTCTTAGGAACTCCGCGGTGACTCACCACCTCTTTAAAATATAATTTTGCAATGTGAGACGCGTCATTAGTCTTACTACAGGGTATGAAATAAGCCATCTTAGAGAACCTATCAACCACCACAAAAATGGAATCGTGTCATCGCTGGGTTGGAGGAAGCCCCAAAATAAAGTCCATACTCACGTCCTCCCAAGATCTAGATGGAATAGGCAACGGAGTGTATAGTCCCACATTAGTCTTTCCCCCTTTAGACACTTGACAAACCCGACAGCTACTCACGATTTTCCCAACTAAAACGCGAAGTTTAGGCCAATAGAATTTCTCCTCGACTAAGGTTATCATTTTATCCCGCCCCAAATGGCCGCTCAACCCGCCACTATGTAGTTCCCATACTATGTGATGGCGTAGGGAGGTACGGGGAATACATAGCTTAGCATGCCGAAATAAATAACCGTCTCTCAATACATATGCTGACACTATCATTGGTGAGTCATCGTGTGCCGCTAGATACACTTCTCCAAAATCAGGACACATGGCATATTCATCCTTTATTCTCTCAAATTCGACAACTTTTACTTCCATGATCGACAATAAAAGTGTCACTCTACTAAGCGTGTCGGCCACACGATTTTCAGTGCCCTTAAGGTGTTTTAAGGTGAACGAAAACTCTTGCAGATAAGATACCCATTTTGCATGACGGGGGCTGATTTTTGATTGTCCATTAATGTGCCTAAGTGCATCATGGTCAGAGAGAATCACGAACTCCTTGGAAAGTAGGTAGTGTCTCCACTGGTGTAGGCATCTAATGATGGAATAGAACTCTCTATCGTAATTGGAATAATTAAGTTTTGCACCCGCCAATTTCTCGCTAAAATAACTTATTGGGTGTCCCTCTTGGCTTAAGACACCTCCTACTCCTACTCCGGATGCGTCACATGTCAATTCAAATACTTTATTAAAATCTGGTAAGCGCAAAATAGGAGCCTCAGTCATCATCTTCTTAATGTGTTGGAATGTCTGGGTAGCTGCTGGCATCCATTTAAACTCACCCCTTTTCATGCATTCCGTCACGGGAGCCATAATAGTACTAAAATCCCGAATAAATCGTCTATAAAATGAGGCTAACCCGTGGAAACTCCTAACGTCTCTCAAGCTTGTGGGTTCGGGCCACTCCAGAATTGCTTTCACCTTACTGGGGTCTACCTTTATTCCCTCAGATCCAACCAGGTAGCCCAAAAATTCCACTTCCTTTACATAAAATATACACTTCTTTAAATTTAAATATAATTTTTCGTCCCGCAGTGTAGATAGAATAATCCGTAGGTGAGACACATGTGAGTCAAAAGTGGTGCTATAAATCAATATGTCATCAAAGTACACCACCACAAATCATCCCATGTATGGTTGGAATACGTGGGTCATCATTCGTGAGAAGGTGCTTGGAGCATTTGACAACCCAAAAGGCATGACCAACCACTCGTAGAGCCCGTCCTTAGATTTAAATGCAGTTTTCCATTCATCCCCATCACGTATCCGAATCTGATGGTAACCACTCCGCAAATCCAATTTCGTGAAGATCGAGGCACCAGACAACATATCCAAAAGATCGTCCAATCTAGGGATGGGAAACCTATACTTGATAGTGATCTTATTTATGGCTCTACTGTCTACACACATACGCCACGTACCATCCTTTTTTGGAGCCAACAAAGCCGGTATCGCACACGGACTCTTGCTGTTCCTAATGAACCCCTTCGCTAATAAATTCGAAATTTGGGCTTGGAGCTCCTCATGGGCTGCGGGGTGCAACCTATAATGGGGCTGATTAGGCAATGAGGCGCCCGACATAAAGTCAATGGCATGTTGGATATCACGTAGAGGGGTCAACGTAGGGGGCAACTCGTCCGGGTAGACATCCTTATACTCTTCCAGCAGTTTTTTTAATTCTTTGGGTAAATCTTCTAAAACCCCATTTTCTTTATTATTATTCAAAAGAACCAATGCATAAATAATCCCATCCACAAAGGGGTCCCTCTCAAATTTTCTCCTACCCATTAGGCTTACCAATTTCTTCTCGACTGGGATTGTGGTATCCGTACTTGGGCTATTGGGTTCCTTTGGGGCCGTGGGTTTTAACGTGACTACCTTCCCATTATATTTGAACTCATAAGTGTTTGCCCTCCCATAGTGGGTGACATCACGGTCATAGAGCCAAGGGCGGCCTAACAACACATGACAAGCATCCATAGGGATGACATCACACCACACCCCATCCGTATATGACTTGATCGTAAGTGGAACTAGGCAACGCTTGGTGACCGGGATGGTTACCTTGTTGACCCAAGCCACTTGGTAAGGGGTAGGATGAGGCTCGGTAGCCAAATGCATCTGCATAACGGCGTTCTCGAAAACAACGTTCATGCAGCTGCCGCTATCAATGATGAGCTTACAATATTTGTCCCCACTCTTAAAGATGAGGGAGAAAATAGTGGACCTCTTCCAATTGTCAAACGGGCGAGGGGTCGTCAGAATACAACGCATAATGCTAAGTAGGTGTCCATCCTCCATATCACTAGGCACACCATCCGTCTCATAACCTTCATCTGCCTCAATCACTAAATCTGCAAAGTCACTAGTGGACTCGTCTAGAAGAGCTAAAGTAGCCTTGGCCTTGGTGGGGCACTCATAGGCATAGTGGCCTTGAATACCGCAAGAGTAACACGTGGTGTTAGCCTTGCTCACCTTGCCAATAGGGATTCTCTCACTATTAGGCTGCCTAGGGTTTCTCGCAGTCACGACAATTGGTTTGGACTCCCCAACCTTCGCCTTACCCTTATCATAATATGTGGAGGAAAGGGCGCCTATGGGGGCCTTTCCCTTTTGTTGGGAGTAACGAGGTTGGGTTTTCATGGCCAGATGTTTTTCAATGTCCAAGGCGGCATTGAAAGTAGTATTAATATCAGTGTGGCCATATCGAAGAAGCTTCTTCTGAATGTCCGGATTAAGTCCCTTACGGAACCTAGAAAGCGTAACCTCTGGCATCTCTTGGATCTCACACCGCACCATATTATCCTTTAACTCACCCATGTAATCAGCCACCGATTTTGGACCTTGCCGAAGGGTGGCAAGATCGTCGAACATTTGAGTTCGGTGGTAAGCGGGCACGTATTGGTCGGTGAGCAAATTTTTCATAACCGTCCAACCAACTAGGGGTACACCATGACCGGTCCCTAAACGTCGCTCCTCATTTAACCAAAAGGTCTTGGCCCTCCCGTTTAATTTCATACGAGCTACTTGAACCTTTTGCTCATCGGTAAGGTGATACCAATCAAAATAGCATTCTATGTCAACCACCCATGTAAGGAAGACTTGGGGGTCTCCCATACCATCGTAAGAGGGGGCTTCCATACGAATCGCTTTTGTTATATCGAACTCTCTTTCCAGATCGGGAACTTGACGGGCTGCTCCGGGGAAGTACCCATCATGTTCCGCAACATGCACCGGGGGTGGTCGGGGGGCTTGTCCATGGTTAGGTGGTGGTGGTGTTTGAGCAGCTTGGTTCGCCAAAAGTTGTGTCAGCAAACCCCTCAACTCTCCTAATTCTTGCCTAAGCTCAGTGATAGCCGTAGGATTAGTTTCCTCATCAGGGTGTTCAGCCATAGTGGTGGTAGACGGGTTCGTGTACTCCGTACCGTGCCGAGTACGCATTAACACCCTAAAAACCAAAGGCTAGAGCGCAGTTTTCTCTTTGTTTTTTTTTTGAATTTTGAAATTTGAAATTTTGAATTTTGAAATTTTGAAATTTGAAATTTGAAATTCGAAATTTAAAATTTGAAAAAAAAAAATTTTGAAATTTGAAATTTGAATTTCGAAATTTGAATTTTGAATTTTTTTTGAAATTTGAAATTTAAAATTTGAAATTTTGAAATTTGAAATTCGAAATTCGAAATTTGAAATTTGAAATTTGAAATTTGAATTTTGAATTTTGTTTTTTGAAATTTGAAATTTAAAATTTGAAATTTGAAATTCGAAATTTGAAATTTGAAATTTGAATTTTTTTTTGAAATTTAAAATTTGAAATTTGAAATTCAAAATTTGAAATTCGAAATTTGAATTTTGAATTTTTTTTTTGAAATTTAAAATTTAAAATTTGAAATTTGAAATTCGAAATTTGAATCCCGAAATTTGAAATTTGAATTTTGAGCGGGGGAGGAGTGCCAATTAGGAAACTGACAAGAACCTCCCTCTGATACCAAATTGGTGTAGGGATTCGTCGGATTAAAATAGCGAACGGATTTTCTTACAACTCAAGCCCACGTAACACGTTCTAACGCATCCTAACACAAACATTCTAGCCGCACGATTCACCGTCATCCCGCACAAACACGCGGAGGGGAGTGGACTAAAAGCGACGATCTAATTAAAGTCCAATCCTTTCCCACCGAAGATCGAAAGCAAAGGTCGCCACACCTTTTTGAGAGGAAGATCAATAACTATATGCCAAGATCTTCCTCAAGCAAAAGGATCCACCCAATCCGGCTTCTTGCAAGGTTTCAAAAATAAACTCAAGAAGGTTTTCGATTAAATCCAAAAGATCGTATTCAAGATCGCGGATAAAAGGCCATTGCATCCATTCCAAATCTCACAAGAACTCACAAAGGAAAGATGTAGATATTACCCTCCCCAAGATGGGGTTAAGATCACACAAGAAAAGTGGAAGAGTCACACGTCCACGCACCACCGGCGTCACACCAAGCGGCAACCTTCTTCTTCGCCGGAGTCACACCGAGAAGCATCCGCCTCCGCGTTTCACAAGCCTTGGATCACCCAAGCGATTGGCTAACAAGGAGGAGAAGGAGGATGAGGGGGGTGGCAATCCCAAAGGGAGGTGGCCGAAATTCTCAAGAGAGGATTAATTTAGGTTTTCAAATAGCATGCCTTCATTTCTCATCAAATAAGCCTATATATAGGCAAGTCCCAAAACAAGCAAAATAAATCTAGCCATCCAATTTATCATCTATTGGATGGCTATGAGCACACCAAAAATTAAACATGTCCAAAATAAAAGACAACATGAAATAATGATAACATTAAACTAGGAAAATAAAGGTGCAAATAAGGAAAGGGATTAAGCCCGCCGCGAACGAAGATTGTAGCCACCAAGGTCACGAGTCGCGGTAGAAGGTCGTCGAGCATCTTTATGTTGCGCCGCATCAACTTGGTCACGAGCAACTTGATCATCATCCACAGCAACTTGATCACGAGCACTCTTAGCATCAACGGGCAAGGGGATGGGAGACGAGCCGGCATCAGGGTACGGTTCCTCCTAACCCATTGCTCATACCGTAACGTCAACTTAAGCCGTCTACGATGGTCAAGCTTCCACGAGTCCCAAATCGATCACACACCTTACATAACCCAGTTATGTACAATTTGGCTCCCAGACCACCATGTTGGCAGAGTCACGCATCTGCCCAGTTTTCGGGGTGTATCTTGGAGTTAGTCCCCAAGGCTCCCTGTTGCAATCTATCACATAAAAAACCCGAAAAACAAACATTTGCACGGAGTCTTCTCCGACCATTCATGCAATGCAACATCACCGATCCAGACCAACTTGTCCGGGTAGGCTTCACACATCATGCTTATGTCCTTTTCTCGATTACGGACTCTACATGCTAAACAACGGGGACTATTCATGTCTAGCCGAAGAAATGCCTCACTCTCACCGCAAACTCGCGAGAGTGGGCTTCCTACGCAAAGAAAAAGAGGACTTCACATGTCCTAGGATGAGAATCGTTGCCCTAGCATTCCTCTTTGGCGCCATGGAAATCTATGCAGACGAAAAGCACTGCAATGTCCTAACCTCCATAGATCCGAAGTCGGTTCGCGATTTGGGGCTCCGAAGATCCGTCGGTGGCCGAATCTTCCTTCCTTATTCTTCCTGGCTCTCCCCTCTCTCTAGAACTTCAGAAAGAGAGTATTTGGATGAAATGAAGGATTCAAAATCTTATACCCGGGTATAACCTAGCCTGAGCATCCCTGAACCGTCAGATCCCAAAATAAGGAAACGGACGGCCATGATTCGGGCTTGAAATCCAAAACCTGGGATGAACACGGCTTGTGACACGCCCGTATCCAAGGCCGTGTTCCCCATTCGCCGTCGAAACCATCGCGTCCCGAAAAGTACACGGGCTCTCGACACGCCCGTGTCCGACTTGACACGCCCGCGTCATCTAGTACACGGCCGTGTAGCGGGCTGTGTTCCTCCATCGACGCAGGGCCAACACCAACCAGTGAAGGATACGGGTATTGGACACGCCCGTGTCCCAAATGACATGCCCGTGTCATTCCCAAACATGCCTGGGCTCCAGGCAGTGTTTCTCCCCCAACTCAACTCGGCCAACTACCCGAGTAGGACACGGCCTGGGACACGCCCGTGTCTCAGGCCGTGTTCATTGCTCGACGATCGTCGACTGAAATTCGTCAACCACGCGGCCATCATTGAAGCCGAGAATGACACTCCCCTGGGACACACCCGTGTCCCAGGCTGTGTGACCCCTACCAACTTCCAAACTTGGCTCAAAATTCCACCCATCGCTCTTTTGAGTTTTGGGGCGTTACAGCATTGTACATCCCACAATTGATCTGTTTAGTTTGTTAAATTATTTTGATACAATCTATTTAACTTCTCTTCCAATTGTTTGCATTAAGCCTTCTTTGGCTATTGTACCATATACATCACCAATAAGTCCCACAGTTGCCAAGCAACTTAAGGACAGTTTTGCAGTTATTGAGAGTCAAACAATATCAGATCCCAAGGATATTTCTTCTCCAGAGGCTGTCTCAGCTCCCACTTATAAGATGGATGACAGTCCTCTTCCTGATTTGGATGAGATAATCATGGCAGATATAGAAGCAGAAAATGTATCAGTTGCTGAACCTATCCCTGAAACAGTTGCTCCAGCTCCAGAACCTGCAGTACATCCTTAGGCTGAAAAGAAAATTGACAAAGATCTTCTGAAAGCTCTGGATGATTTATATGATAATACTCAGGGATCGTCCTCTGATAAGGATGATGAAGACGAGGATAATGATTCTGATGATAGTCCCTCTGCCAAGAAGAAAGTGTCTAAGAAAAGAAGGGCTCCTCTAGTTGCTACTCCCAAGCCAAATCCAACTCATGATACTCCTTATTATATTCTGTAGAAAATCACTCCTTACCCTGGGATGCCAGCCTGTATATGGCTGTCTAAGAATCAACAAAAGGCAAGAAAGAAAAGTAGGAGATATTTTCCTCCTCCTCCTCAAAGGCACAGGAAAGGTCCTCCTCCTCCTCCACCTGCTGGTGCTTCAGGCAATACTCCTCAGAGGTATACCTCATATGCTCAAACCTACCAAATACATCAAGGTAGATCCTCATCATATCAAGGAAGTAGCCAGTAGAGGTACTCTTCCAGCAGACAGCAACATCAACAAACTCAACAACAGTAATAACAACAACAACATCAGCAACAACAAGCTCCTGAACCACAAAAAGCTGATAGTCCTAAAAGGCTAGAGTCTCCTCCCATTCCCTTTGTGGATCCTGAGATAGAGACAACTGCTAGAATGGCTAGGTTCCATGAACTTGTTGGTCTTTCAATGATAAAAAATGCTAAAACTAAAGGAAAAGATCCTTCCCAAAATGCAATAATGTACAAATACAGAAAAGAAGAATTAAAATGGTATGAAAAAGCTAATAAATTCTTTAATGTTGATGCTTATATGAACCTACATCCAGAGGCTGTTGTGCCTAGAGCAACATCTCTGAATATTATTGGAGTTGTTGATATGACAATGTCCAAGAAGCAAGCAACTAATCCCAACAAAGAAATCAAGTTCACACAGCCTGCTGACCAGGAGAAAGATGACAAGCTAAAGGAGAAGCTAAAGAAAAAGAAATGATATATATTTTGTTTAGTTTCTGTTGGTCTAAAAACTCTTTATTTATGTACTGTCACAAGACTACTTTGTAAATATCTGCTGCATGTTTTAATTTTTTTTTCTGCCAGATATATTTCTTCCTGCTTTGTGAAAGTTTTCATTTCATTTGTATTAGTGACCTCACCCAAATAGGGGGAGATTGTTGGATCCTTAGTTTGATTTAGGCTAGGTTCACTAACTAGGATATTTGACCCACCATGTATAGCCAGGGTCATGTTTGCGTCCTAGAGTTTAGGCTAAGTACTTAGATTCAACCACATGGACCAGCTAACAGAAGACAACAGAAGACTCAAAGACTTAGAAGAAAATCAAGTTCAGAAAGTGAGTTCGACGTTCGTCGAACTCAGCTTGACGAAGGTCGTGCTCCGCTCGATGAACTCAAAGTCAATTCACTGAGTTCAGCTCGACGATATTCGAGCTCAGGTCGACGAATTCCTGAAGTTCAACTTCAACTCATTTAGTCCAGAATACTTTCTCTGAACTCAAGTCGACGAAGTTATATTATCAGCTCGACGAATTTGGAGCGCAGAATTGGGAAGTTTTTCACAGAAAGCAGTTAGCTGATCTCAAGTCGACGAGCATGGTTCTCAGGTCGACGAACAAAAATTCCCAGGTCGAAAAACATGATTTCTCAGCTCGACGAACTTGTATCTCAAGTCGACGAAATCTGTTCTCTGGTCGACGATTCCTGTGCAGTTCTAGACTTGGAAATTTCCTTATTTTGTCCTTATTTTATAGCATTAATGCCTGAGTAATTAATGCTTATATTCTCTGAATATATCCATTAGTGGCAGCATTGATTATGGTCTTCATCAGGAATATTACTTGCTGTTTTTATGGTATAATTGGGGAAATTCTTTAATGCAGATATTCTCTCCAGCTGGATTACATTCTCCAGGCAGTCAGCATTCAATGCAAAAAGGAATTCAAAATTCAAAGGAGAATTCGACTGAACATATAAAATAGATTTTCTTTTCAGTCGACCAACAATAATAATAAGCAGAGACAAAACACAAGAAATCATTCAAGAAAAAGAATTCTGCTCTGTCTTCATCAAGTGTTCTTCTTCCAGCAAGATTCCAAGAGACAATCAACTTGAATCTATCTATAGCTTTCTAAAGAAATTTTTAAAAGACCTACTCACCCTGCAAAGCTCTCAATCTTCTTGAACAAAACTTCATCTCAGGGGGAGCTTTGACACCATCAAGGATCCACAAGTCTTCTCAGTTGTTTTGAGAAAAGAGAAGACAACATATAGTTTTTTTTGTTTCACCCCACTGTACACAGGGTTCTAACTCCCTTCAAAAGTTAAACACTTGGTTGCAAGTCTCCTGATCAAAAGACTTGATTTGGTTTTCTGGCACCTGATCAAAATCCTGAAGTGTTTCCTGATGTACCTGAAGCAGATCTTGTGGTGACAGGCACCTGAGCAAAAACCATATTGGTGACAGGGCACCTGATCAAAAACCTGAATGGATTCCTACCAGGGTGGTAGAAGAGTGCATGTACCCAGGTTTTAGGAGAAACACTATAAAATTCTTGTGTCGTCTGTGATGCTATCTTATTCTTTACTGTGTGCTACTTGTTGTCTAGCTTAGTTTTATTTCTGCACTACCTGTTTACACATATAAGTATTACTATTTTAATTCCGCAATAAAAATCTAACAAGATTTTAAAATACTCTATTCACCCCCCTCTAGAGTTAAACAGATCTAACACCATGGGTGGTATCTTTCATACCATCCTTCAGATTATATTATGTCATTCAAGTATGCTATGATAAGAACATGCAAGTGCAACACACACACTGACTCTATGCACACAGACCTTTAGTTCTCCCTTTTTGGAGCCTAACCTCCCAGGATACCTCTGTAGTGGAAAACGAAAGCGGTTGGTTGGGCCTCGCCCACCTCTAAACCAATATCAGTACCGTTGGATCCCTAGTTTGATTTGAGCTAGGTTCACTAACTAGGATATTTGACCCACCATGTATAGCCAGGGTCATGTCATTGTGTCCTATAGTTTAGGCTAAGTCTTTAGATTCAACCTTACATGGACTATCCAACAGAAGACTGCAAAAGACTCAAAGACTTAGAAGAAAATCAAGTTCAGAAAGTGAGTTCGACGTTCGGCGAACTCAGCTCGACGTTCGTCGAACTTAGCTCGATGATAGTCATGCTCCGCTCGACAAACTCAGAGTAAATTCTCTGAGTTCAGATCGACGATATTCGAGCTCAGGTCGACGAATTCTGGAAGTTCAACTTTAACACATTTAAGCCGGAATACTTTCTCTGAACTCAGGTCGACGAAGTAATATTATCAAATCGACTAACTTAGAGCACATAATTGAGAAGTTTTTCTCAGAAAGCAGTTATCTGATCTCAGGTCGACGAACAAGAATTCTCAGGTCGACGAACTTGGATCTCAGGTCGACGAAATCTATTCTCTGGTCGACGATTCCTGTGCAGTTCCAGACTTGGAAATTTCCTTCATTTTGTCCTTATTTTATAGCAGTAATTCCTGAGTAATTAATGCTTATATTCTCTGAATATAGCCGTTAATGGCAGCATTTATTATGGTCTTCATCAGGAATATTACTTGTTGTTTTAATGGGACAGTTGGAGAAATTCTTTAATGCAGATATTCTCTCCAGCCGCATTACATTCTCTAGGCAGTCAGCATTCAATGCAAAAATGATTTCAAAATATAAAGGAGAATTCGACTGAACAGATAGAAGAGTTTTCTCAGAGTTGAAAAACTCCTACACTCGGAGAAAACTTCTCCTACAATAATAAAATAAAATGTGTATGAAATACAAACAATGAATCTTGTCAGATCTGTAAGTAAATGGCCAGGATCTTCTTCTTCTAAACTTTTCGGCTTTATCAGATAGGTGAAGAAAACCTCGACAAAATCAGATCTGAATCTTCTTGACTTTACACAATCAAATAGAGGATGAAGAGTTGAGCAGAAATCTCGATATGTAATATCTTCTTAATTTGAATCCTCTGAAAATGAAAACCCTAGCCAGTCGGGAATCTGCCACGGCGACGGCGGCGGTTTTCGTTTCTTGGAGAGAGAGAGAGAGGAGATAGAAAGCGACTGCAAAAACCTCTTTAAAATAATCTTCTTAAAATTTAGAATTGTTAGGGTTTGTCGGTTTAGACAAGACCTTTTATAGTAGAGGAGAAGATTAGCCATAATTGAGTGATTATGAGAGACACGTGGACCAATCACGTCAAAGTTTATGAATAAGACCGTTAGTCTGGACTTAATGAATTTTCGGAAAAGTCAATGTAAAATACTCGAGATATACAAGATTACTCGAGCACATGCATCACTACTCGAGTAGGTAGAAGATGACAACTCGAGTACATGAGAAAAAATACTCGAGAGGGAATGAGATCATTACTCGAGTACATGGAGTCAACTACTCGAGTAAATAAAAATTCAAGAAATCAGCTACTCGAGTAACAAGAATAATATACTCGAGTACTTAAGTACTTACACGAGAGGTGGAGTAAATTACTCGAGTATATAAGAAACTATTCGAGTCATAGACTTAGAAAATTTTTGGACTGGAAAACAGAACTACTTGAGTATAGAAGTTGAACTACTCGAGACAAATAGAACTACTCGAGTATATGGAGATGACTACTCGAGTAATTCACTTAGAGAAATTTTCTAGAATGGAATTCTGGATTACACGAGTATAAACACTGGACTACTCGAGTAGTAGATGAACAACTCGAGTACATGACTTAGACTACTCGAGTAAGTGAGAACTACACGAGAGTCAGAATTCAACTACTCGAGACAGAAGATAGAACTAATCGAGGATATAAGATGACTACTCGAGTATTTAACTTAGAAAAATTTGAGAAGATAATTTCTGTAAAACTCGAGAGGAGAAAAGAAACTACTCGAGTAGTTGTCTTAACTACCCGAGAGCCATAATTGGACTACTCGGGATATATCTTAGCTACTCGCGTAGGAGTATTATTACTCTAGTATGAACTCAATAACTTACTCGAGATAGTAAAGAACTACTCGAGTACTTTACTTAGAAAACTTTTCTTGACAGAATTTCTTCTTCTTCCAAGGTGAAATCAGCATCAAGTCTTTTCACATAGTCCTAGAGCTTGAATATGAAGTGTATCCCAATAGAGAGGCTACATATGAGTCAGCACCTTGGAGCACACAATGAGGGATTATATTGTATGGTCATGTGTTTGGTGACCCATTGTAGACTGACATTGGTCTACACTTCCCATAAGAATTCCTGCAAACACATAACTCAAACCAAGCATCAAAGACAACTTAATTCATCTTAGTTTAAGGGTGACTTCATCAAATCTGGGTTAGTGTGGATACAATACCCAACAATCTCTCCCTATTTGTAGAAGTCAGAACCCTTTACACTAAGGTGAATTATGGACATAAAAAGAATGCTAAGTATATAAAGCAGTGTAAGCAACCATAAGAACTATGAAAATTTTCTAGATATTCTTTTACCAATTTCTCCCCCTTTTTGACTTCAACAGATAGCTTGGTAATAGCAGCTTATTTGAAGAGTCCAACTTCTTCACAAATCTTCACCTTGGTTGCTTCAGCTCTTTTGTCCAATTCCATCTTTAAGCCTTGAGCCTTCTTGAAAATCCATCTTCTCTAGTCTTCTTTGTTGAGCATCCCAAGTTCTATTTTGAAGAACGAGAACTTGGTCTCGTCCAGCGGCTTCGTGAAAATGTCAGCAATTGCCTATCTGTAGAGACATATTGAAGGTCTATGTACCCATACTCCACATGCTCCCGGATGAAGTGATACCTTAGCTCTATATGCTTTGTCCGACTGTGCGAGACTGGGTTGTTGGCTATTGCTATTGCGTTGGAAGAGTCGCAAAACAATGGAATCTTTTCAAACTTCATGTTGTAGTCCTCAAACTGATTCTTTATCCAGAGTAATTATGCACAACAACTGTCTGCATAGATGTACTCTAACTCAGCCGTTGAGATTGCCACACAGTTTTGCTTCTTGCTACTCCAGGAGATAAGTCTTTTTCCAAAGAATTGACATGTCCCGGAAGTGCTTTTCCTGTCATCTTTGCTCCCTACAAAATCTACATCTGAAAAACCCATTAGTTCGTTGTCATTACTTCTTGGGTACCATAAGCCAAGATTTGGTGTACCTTTAAGGTATCTCAAAATCCGCTTTGCAGTAGCGTAGTGAGATTCCTTAGAGTTCACCTGAAATCTAGCACATACACATGTTGAGAACATTATGTCAGGTCTACTTGCCGTAAGGTAGAGCAAGGATCCAATTATGCTTTTGTACTTGGTTTAATCAAAAGGTTTCCCTTTTCATCCTTGTCCAGAGATATAGTTGAACCCATTGGATTCCTCATCGAGGTTGCGTTCTCCATTCTGAATTTCTTAATCAGCTCTTTGGTGAACTTGGTCTGTGAGATTAAAATTCCATCTTCAGACTGTTTCACTTGAAGCCCTAAGAAATACTTCAGCTCGCCCATACTACTCATTTCAAACTTCCCTTGCATAAGTTTTGAAAACTTCTTGCAGAGGTTGTCATCAGTAGAACCAAAAATAATGTCGTTGACATAGATTTGCACTAGCAAAATCTTGTCTTTAATTTTCCTAAGCAATAATGTCTTGTTTATCTTTCTCCTTGTGAACTTGTTCTAAAGTAGAAAGCTAGACAGCATCTCATACCAAGCTTGAGGAGCTTGTTTCAGGCCATATAACGCTTTATGCAGTAAGTAAACATAATCAGGAAAGTTAGAATCAACGAAACCTGGAGGTTGTTCCACATACACCACTTCCTTTCTGTCACCATTAAGGAAGGCAGACTTCACGTCCATCTGGTAGACAGTGAAGCCTTTGAGTGCAGCATATGCTAGGAATAACCTTATGGCCTCCAGCCTTGCCACTGGAGCGTATGTCTGGTCGAAGTCGATTCCTTCTTCTTGACGATAGCCTTTTGCGACAAGTCTGGCCTTATTCTTTACTATCATTCCATCCTCGTCCATCTTGTTCTTGTAGACCCATTTTGTCCTAATGACGTTCTTACCTTTGGGTCTTGGAAAAAGCTTCCATACTTTGCAGCACTTGAACTAGTTTAGTTCTTCTTCCATCGACATTATCCACGATGTGTCTGCGTTTGCTTCCTCAAACTTCTTTGGTTCAACCTGTGATAGAAAACTTAAATATAGATTCTTATTAGTTATACCTCTACGAGTTCTGACACCATCCCGGGGATCTCCTATGATCTGGTCCATGGGGTGATCCTTCAGATGTCCGAGCTCTAGAGTCCTTGCATCTGGATTGTCTTCTATCACCGGAGTGACTTCTTTATCTTGGATGACTTCTTCATCTTGATCATCAGTCTCTCCAATATGGGTTGGAGTAGTGATCTTGATGAACTTTTCACCTTTATCTTCGGACGGTCCATCCAAGTTAATTTTTTTCAGCTTTGCACCTGCATCTTCAATGAGCACACTAGAAGAGTTGCTTTGCAGCAAACTCGTCTCATCAAATACAATATGTATCGATTCTTCCACAACCAGGGTTTTTCTATTAAAGATCTTGTATGTATTACTATGACTACTATAACCTACAAAAATACCTTCAAAACTCTTTTCGCTAAACTTTGTAGTATTATATTTGCCATTGTTGAGCACGAATCATTTACAGCCAAAAAATCCTAAAATATGAGATTGTTGGTTTCCTGCCCTTCAGAAGTTTGTAAGGTGTCTTATCATGGTTTTTGTTTATGAGAGCTCAATTTTGCACGTGGCATGCAGTGTTGACGTCTTCAGCCCAAAAATATTCTGGAAGTGAAGCATCACTCAATATGGTCCTGCAGGCCTCTATGAGCGTTCTATTCCTTCTCACGGCCACCCCATTCTGTTGTCGAGTACGAGGAGAGGAAAACTCATGAAAGATACCTAAGCTTTCATAAAATTCTATCATGGCCCCAGACTTGAACCCTGTTTCATTGTCACTTCTGATTTTGACTATGGAGCAGTTGTACTCATTCTGAACTTGCCTGACAAAATTAGCAAAGATGTCGAAGGTATCTGACTTGTGTTTCAGAAAGAACACCGACGCAAAGTGCGAGTAATCATCAACAATTACTAACATATAATCCTTATCTCCAAAACTTCTAATTTGTAGTGGACCAAACAAGTCCATATGCAGTAGATGAAGACATCTATTAGAATCCTTTTCAATAACCTTTTAAAGGTAGCCCTTGTTTGCTTGTCTTTTACACATGCATGACAAGGTCTATCTTTGACGTACTTGACATTTAGGGCATCACGTACTAAGTTCATAGAAAATAATTTATTAATAGTTTTGAAATTAATATGTGCTAGTCTCTTGTTCCATTGGTCACCAAGATATGCACTATCTTTTGCTAAAAAACACACTGGTGTCAAAGAATCTATACAAATGAAATTCAAGCAAAATATGTTTTTTCTTCGAGTGCCGGATAGAATCGTTTCCATGTTGTCAACAGATTTTATCAAGCACTTATCAGCATGAACCTCAACTATGTATCCTTTATCGCAGCATTGGCTTATGCTTATAAGGTTATGTTGCAGCCCTTCCACTTAAGCCATATCTGAGAATGATACATTATCATTTGTAATCATACTGTAGCCTTTAGTGATTCCACGGTCTGAACCTCCAAAGATGACCTTCGGTCCGTTCACGACTAGAGTAAAGTTCTGAATTAGGCTTCTTGTCCCGATCATATGTCGAGAGCATCCACTATCCAAATACCAGATTGGCATTTTGGTGGCCTTTGGACATACCTGCAATCAATCAGTTTGCCTTAGGAACCCAAATACATTTGGGTCCTTGGTCTCGGGTTAGAACACTCCCCCTACGAATATTAGCATTAGGAGTGGTCTTCCTCATATTGCCAACATGTGGGGTTGCAGCATTTCTAGGAGTAAACAAACAATCAATGGCAAGGTGACCAATTCTGCCACAACACGAACAGTCAAATCTGTTGTATCTTTGCCTTTTGGAATTGTTGTTTAGCAGGGGCAGCATCTTTGGAGGAAGAGGCTTCATGATGATGGCAATCACATGTTTTCTTCTCCTTCACTAGCTTTATCTACAACAGGCTTTGCCTTTGGTGCCTTCTTGAAGTTATGGCCATGATTGAAAGGGCCATAGCATTGAAGAATGACTTCTTCATAAGGTGCCTTAAAGACACTTTCACAAAAGTTTCTGGGTCGAGTCCATCCTTGATAACGAGACTTTGGCTCTACATAGGTAGGCCTAGCAAAGTGTCGGTAGATGAGTCAAGATCAAACTCGTTTGAAGGAAATATAACCTTTTTAACGTGGTATGATCTTGAGGGGGTTTCCCCTTCTCTTTGGCTAAGGCCTTTTTGGCGGCCTTATTCTTTCGTTGAGCCTTATTTCTCCTAGAAGACTCACTAGGAGCTTCTTCATGGCCTAGTCCAGCACCCTTGGCATTGGCTGAGAATTCAGCAACGAATGGAAGAACAGTCTTAGGCTTCGAGAAACTTTCAACAAGTTTCTTTTCAGCGGCGAGTTGTTCTTCCAACTTTTTGATGATTTTCTCTTTAAGATGAAGATACTTAAGAGCTTTGTTATATTCTTCAATAGCATTATTGAAGTTCTCTTCGAATGAGTCAGTCTTTATGACTTTCTCTCTCAAGATGCTCTCTTCAGCTTTGAGAGACTTTATCTCTTTAGCCTGAGTTTTCACGACTCGACGACATTTGTCGTAAGCCATGATTAACTCCTTATATTGGGCTATGAGTTCTGACTCATCGTCAAAAGAGCTATCCTCACAATCATGTTCAGAAACTTCAGAATCAGAAAGAGGAGTGTGAGAGTTTACCTTCCTAGTGAACTGGGGCTCTTGTTCGTCATCTGTTTGAGCCATGAGCCCAAAATAGGCTTCTTGTTCTTCACTCGACTCAAATGAGTCAGAGTCACTAAGAGTCTTGCCCTTTTTTGGACATCAAGCTCTTCTCTGTCCTCTTCTTATTGTACGAGGACTTCTTTTCCTCTCTTTTGCCACCCTCCTTCTTCTTGTGAGGGCAATCAGTGATGACGTGTCCTAGCTTATTACAACAATAACAAATAATGTCATTAGAAACATGTTTGTTCTATTTAGAATTATACCTGTCATGGCTGCTTGAGCCTTTTCATTGACGATCACCATCGTGTCATGATCTTATATAGGAGGCATCCTTGCCTTTCCATTGCTTCTTCTTATTCAAGAATTTCTTGAACTGTCGAGAGAGTAGTGAGAACTCTCCTTCTGATAGTTCAAAGCCTGAGGTGCTTGGCTCTGAGGTTTCTTCTTCACTAATTTCTTGTGCTGGAGTAGGAGGAACAACATTTGTCTTCTTAGAGGTGTCTGCCTTTAAAGAAACAGACTTCTCTTTGAATGCAGACCTACTCTTCTCTTCTTCAGCCTTTCTGGTGTTGAGTTGAAGCTCATATGACATAAGCTTCCCGAAGAGATTCCGAGGATTTGTCTCGGTTAGTTTTCCAAACTCCCTTATAGCATAGACCCTGTTATCTCATTCCTTAGTTAGGGATCTCAAGAACTTATCGTTTAATTCTCCATTACTGAAGACTCTGCCATAGACCCTTAGCCCATTCACTATCTTGAAGAAATTCTCAAAGGTGTCAGCAATGGTGTCTTTGTTTCCTTGTCGGAAAGCTTCATACTTCTGATTAAGAAGGAATCTTCTATCATCCCTCACTTCTTCGGTACCTTCCATTAAGGTAACTAGTGACTGCCACATCTCCTTTGCAGGCTGGCAGTGAATCAGGTTTTGCAGCATTGAATCATCGACTGCACTTGCTATAATATTTTTTGCCTTTTTGTCCAAAGAGATAAGTGCAATCTCATCCTTATCTAGATCCATAAGTTTCTTTGGGACTTTCTTAGTTGGATCTATAGTGGAGACGTTCATGGGAATGTAAGGACATTCTTCAACTATCATGAAGATCCTTGGATCCACAGTTTCCATAAAGAACTTGATTCTCTCTTTCCGCATGGGAAAATTATTTTTGGTGCACAAAGGAAGCTTGGCAAAATCTTTATCCTTGTCCATCTTCGGTAGATCTCAAAGGACAACTATTGAAGGATCTGATCAAGGTGTTAACCTTCTAACGATCAACCTCGCTCTGATACTAATTGAAAGTTTATAGTTGCCTACCTAAATCACCTAGAGGGGGGGTGAATAGGTGAGATGTGCGTCTTTTTGCGGAATAAAAAATTACAATTCAATGCACAGATCTATCTACCTATCAAACACAGACGAGTCAAGATTTATAGTGGTTCCCCAACCTTGGGTACATCTACTTTCCCTCACCGATCTAGCAATACACTAGACTCGGCTACTCCACTATATCGGATTGAAAATCAATCCTACCCTCGAAACAACGTTCCTACAAACTCGATCCACAAAATGGATCTAACTCAGAAGGTAAAACTTCCTACAATCTCAGAGTTGAAAAACTCCTACACTCGGAGAAAACTTCTCCTACAATAATGAAATAAAAAGTGTATGAAATTCAAACAATGAATCTTTTCAGATCTGCAAGTAATCGGCCAGGATCTTCTTCTTCTAGACTTTTTGGCTTTATCAGATAGGTGAAAAAAACCTTGGCAAAATCAGATCTAAATCTTCTTGACTTTACATGATCGAATAGAGGATGAAGAGTTGAGCGGAAATCTCGATCTGTAAAATCTTCTTAATCTGAATCCTCTGAAAATGAAAACCCTAGCCGGTCGGGAATCTGCGACGGCGACGGCTGTGGTTTTCGTTTCTTGGAGAGAGAGAGGAGACAGAAAGCAGCTGCAAAAACGTCTTAAAAATAATCTTCTTAAAATTTAGAATTGTTAGGGTTTGTTGGTTTAGACAAGTCATTTTATAGGAGAGGAGAAGATTTGCCATAATTGAGTCATTATGAGAGACACGTGGACCAATCACGTCAAAGTTTATGAATAAGACCGTTAGTCTGGACTTAACGAATTTTCGGAAAATTCAAAGTAAAATACTCGAGATATACAAGATTACTCGAGTACATGCAGCACTACTCGAGTAGGTAGAAGATGACTACTTGAGTATATGAGAAAAACTACTCGAGAGGGAATGAGATCATTACTCGAGTACATGGAGTCAACTACTCTAGTAAATAAAAATTCAAGGAATCAGCTACTCGAGTAACAAGAATAATATACTAAAGTACTTAAGTACTTACACGAGACGTGGAGTAAATTACTCGAGTATAAGAAATACTACTCGAGTATATAAGAATGAGCTACTCGAGTATATAAGAAACTACTCGAGTCATAGACTTAGAAAATTTCTGGACTGAAAAATAGAACTACTCGAGTATAGAAGTTGAACTACTCGAGACAAATAGAACTACTCGAGTATATGGAGATGACTACTCGAGTAATTCACTTAGAGAAATTTTCTAGAATGGAATTCTGGATTACATGAGTATAAACACTGGACTACTCGAGTAGTAGATGAACTACTCGAGTACATGACTTAGACTACTCGTGTATGTAAGAACTGCACGAGAGTCACAATTCAACTACTCGAGACAGAAGATAGAACTACTCGAGTATATAAGATGACTACTCGAGTATTTAACTTAGAAAAATTTGAGAAGATAATTTCTGTAAAACCCGAGAGGAGAAAAGAAACTACTCGAGTAGTTGTCTTAACTACTCGAGAGCCATAATTTGACTACTCAGGATATATCTTAGCTACTCGAGTAGGAGTATTATTACTCGAGTATGAACTCAATAACTTACTCGAGTAAGTAAAGAACTACTCGAGTAAGTAAAGAACTACTCGAGTACTTTACTTAGGAAATTTTTCTTGACAGAATTTCTTCTTCTTCTAAGGTGAAATCAGCATCAAGTTTTTTCACATAGTCCTAGAGCTTGAATATGAAGTGTATTCCAATAGAGAGGCTACAAATGAGTCAACACCTTGGAGCACACAATGAGAGATTACATTGTATGGTCCTGTGTTTGGTGACCAATTGTAGACTAACATTGGTCTACACTTCCCATAAGAATTCCTGCAAATACATAACTCAAACCAAGCATCAAATACAACTTAATTCATCTTAGTTCAAGGGTGACTTCATCAAATCTGGGTTAGTGTGGATACAATACCCAACAATATCGTCTAGCTCAACCCAGAGAAGTAACTCTGAGTTCGTCGATCTGTGATCGACGATCATCGAGCTGAGTTCGAAGAATTTCGAACTGATAAATTTGAACATTGATTTCTTTTAAGTCTTGAGTCTCCTAAAGTCTTCTACTGGCTGCTCCATGAAGGTTGAACCTAATGACTTAGCCTAAACTCTAGGACTCAAACACTTGACCCTGGCTATACAATATGGGTCAAAACTCAACCTAATTAGCGAATCTAGCCCAAATCCAAACTAGGGATCCAACAATCTCCCCCTATTTGGGTGAGGTCACTAATACAAACAAAAGAAAAACAATCACAAAGCATGATAAAATATATCTGGCAGAAAATTAAAAATATCCAGCAAATATGTACATAACAAGAGCTTTGTGATAGATTAATCAAATAGAGTTCAGAAATATAAAAACTAGACAAAATATTCATTTGTTCTTCTTTGACTTTTCTTTATCAGATTTTTTAGAACTTTTAGAGGGTTGTCTGAATTTGATTTCTCTGTTGGGATTGACAGCTTCTCTTTTTAACATAGTCATATTTGTTGCTCCAATTATGTTGAGAGAAGTTGCTCTTGGAACTACAGCTTCTGGATGCAGATTTATATAAGCATCTACATTGAAGAATTTGTTAGCTTTGTCATACCTTTTTAGTTCTTCTCTCCTGTAGGAAGACAAGGCAGTATATTGTGAGGGATCTTTGCCTTCCTTTTTAGCTTTATTAATGTGAGAGAGTCCAACTAACTCTTGAATTCTGGCCATTTTAGCAGTTGTTTCTTGTTCAGGATCCACAAAGGGACTGGAGGAGATTCTGGACTTTTTGGACTATTATCTTTTTCAGATTTATCAATTTCAGATATTATCTGTCGCTTCTCTTGCTTCTGATATTGTTGTTGTTGTATGCTGCTGGAAGAATGTCTCTGCTGATTGCTCTCTTGGAATTGAGATCTTGAAGATATGCCTTGTTGTCATTGGTAAGTTTTAGTATAAGAGGTAGATCTCTGAGAAATATTCCCTGAAGCACCTGCTGCTGGAGGAGGAGGAGGATGACCACTCCAATTCCTTTGAGAATGAGGGGGAGGAGAGTACCTTCTGCTCTTTTTCCTGGCTTTTTGCTCATTCTTAGATAGCCACATCCAATTAGGTATCCCTGGGTAAGGAGTGATCTTCTGCAAGATGTAGTAGGGAGTGTCTGCATTGGGATTTGGCTTTAGAACAGCCTTAGTAGGAGCCTTTTGTTTCTTAACAACCTTCTTCTTTGCTTTTGAGTCATCAGAATCATCAGAGTCTTCATCATCATTGTCATCATCAAATGATCCTGGAGGATTGTCATATAAAGCATCAATTGCCTTCAGAATATCTTTGGATATATGTTTCTCAGTCTGAGGTTGTACAGGAATTACTTGCTCAGCAGTACTTTCAAAAACAGTCAGATTCTATTCTTATATATTGATGAGTCCACTTTATATACCTATTTTCGGACTCATCTGGGCTAGTTTTCACACGGTTGCACTTCACTTTTAGTTCTTTATCGTTCCTATTTCATCTAATCTTTATTTCCATAAGAAGTGCACATTTATGCTCGTGGTTGTGTATGTTGTTATTTTTGAAAGTCCACCTAGTGTCAACTATGTGCACCTATGGGGGGGGGGGGGGGGGAATATGTGACGTGTAGCGCTTTTGCGGAATTTACGAATGTACCTGCACAATTAAAATAAAAAGCACAGCACACAGAATACACAGGCAATTTATAGTGGTTCCCCGACTTGGGTACATCCACTTTCCCTCTTCGACCTATCTCCCAACAAGGGACGACTCGGTCTCTTCTCCAACAGGATTGAAATCCAATCCCTGCACTATCGGAAGGAACCCTTCCACACGTGAGAGTCAACACTCCCACAAAACGGGTTGCACCCAACCCTTACAACTCGGAACAAACGTTCCTTTACAACAAAAGTAAATATAGAATGTACACGAGATACAAACTTCATTTGGAGACTACGGTGTTCCTCTTCGTTCGACGACGTGTTCGTGAAGTCAACGAAAAGTCTACAACCTTGGTCTCTCTTGGAGAGGATCTCCCCGGAACCGGCGGCGGCAACACGAGCGGCGGCTAGCTTCGGGATCGGCGGCTATGATGATGAGCGGCTACTGAAAATAGAGATCCAATCTTCGTAGCGAAGCTAGCTAGGTCTACCAACGGTCACACTAGGATCAATCGTCTCGATCGATTCGAATGGGGAAGACTTTCCCGATCTACAAATCGAGAGACAAGAGATCTCCGGTTAGACACGTGAGACGCAGAGCTTAGCTAGGCTTCTATCGACCGGAGATCAGGAAGAAAACACGATCTTGACAGGCGATCCACACTCTCGCGCGGCGATGGAGGCGGCGGCGGAAACTCGCGAACTAGGTCAAGTCGCGACTCTGCTTTTTCGTTTCTTTTTCCGTTGTTCTTTACTGTTCAAAAATACCCGTGTATTTATACATTGAAGACCCATACAATTTGACCGTTGTGGGTCCCACAAGTAGAAACCCGAAATCCGGTTCAAACTAGTCCAACGGCAGAATCCGGTCCAGCAGCATCCAGAGAAAACGCCAAGTAAAATTCGTCGAGAATCATTGGTGATTCTCGACGAATCGGCGAGAATCAGTTAACGATTCTCGACGGATCACTTGTTGATTCTCAACGATTTTCCCTTGGTATTAATGACCTGCTCAGCGACGGGTTCGGCGAGAATCATTAGTGATTCTCGCCGAATCTCACTTGGCACCATTGTAAGGTAGCCGGAAGGAGTCGACGAGAATCACTAATGATTCTCGACGATTCGGCGAGAATCACTTGGTGATTCTCGCCGAATCGGCGAGAATCACTTGGTGATTCTCGTCGACTTTCACTTAGACGAATTTTCGTCATTCCACTCAAGAGCTGCTCCTTGACCCATCCTTGCTCCTTGTCTTCTCTTGCATAAACATGGCCCTGTACTTGAAAGTAAGTGCACTCCAATAGAGAGAGTACACGTAGGCCAACACACTGATCTGCTCAACGAGGGATTACGTCGTGCAGACCCGTGTATATTGACCTACTGCACCCTGACATTGGTGTGCATTTAGCGTGGAAGAGCTGCAAGCACAACTTAAGATGTTTCATCAAATACATTGTGAATTCATCTTAGCTTGATAGGTGGCTTCCTCAAATCTAGGTGATTGTGGATACAATACCCAACAATCTCCCCCTATTTGACGAAGCCAAAACCCTACTAGCTAAGATGAATAACACATATCAAATAATAAACATAGCATTCAGAAATTAAACATGCAGCACAAGAGAATATATGCAACCAGATCAGGACTTGAGTCATTCACAAATTCAAATACGAATGTATATACATATATAATCTCAGAATTGTTCATATCATAACAATAATCATTAAATGTTTTTAGGAGAGAATGACAAGCTACAAGTTGTTGACTATCTTTCCTTAGCTAAGTCATCCTTGAGTTTCTGCGCCAAAAACTTCTTCCTTTGTCTCTCCATGTACTCCTTAGGCTTCGGGTAATATCTGGGAGGAGGAACTTTATCTGCATCCGTGTTGTTTCTGAAGAATATGTTCCTTTTGGCTTCATACGTCTTATGCCTCTCCCATTCATACTGGCTGTAAACTTCGTTCCGATTGAGTTCTCCCTGATCTTGTAACCAGAAGGTGTCCAAGATGATGTTCTTTGAAACTGGACTCCACTTTTCGTTTCGAACTTCCTCCTCACTCATTCGAGTTCTCTTTTCAGCCTGTGTCTCCTTGGAGGTCCCTTCTTGAGCTTTTATCTTTCCCCTGGCTTTTGCTAAAGCCTCTTGGTCAAACATGCTCCTCAGTTTAGCTTTGGAGAGAGCCCTAGCATCAGCTTCATTTGTGGGAACATCTGCAGCACTAGTACTTAAATCCTCAGCAGCACTTACTTCCTCAGCGGCCATAGAGGTCTCAGGAGCCTGAATATCTGCAGGATGTTCAGGCAAGGCGATGCCTAACGCCTGGTGGAGCATCCACCAGTTGCTGTCATAGACGTATTTGTTTGACAGCTCGAAGTTTTTGATCATAACTTCTCGAAGCTCAGCCATCTTAGCTATGTATTCCTTCTCCCCCTTTTTGGCTTCTACAGCTATGAAGTTGGCATAGGAATGTAGGGAGTCATCAATATGCTTCGTGGTCTTGGAGAATTCAGAGACCAAGGCCTGCTGATTGGCGTTGAGAGTGACCATATTACCGTCAAACTTTTGAATGTTGTTGGCGACAACATGTGCATTCTGATTTACGACAGCAAGAGTATTAGTGTTCTTTTTCAATCCAGCCATAAGGAGTGTGACAGCTTCGCCGGCCGCGGTATACTTTTCTTCAAATTTCTTGTCCATCACGTCAAGTTTATGATTGAGCTCCACCATATTCTTGAGCATCAGATTTTCAGAAGTCTTAATCCTTTTCAGCAGTTTATTCTGAGCGTTAGCAAAGGAGTCTTTGAGTTCATTCACAATTCCCTGAATGACATTTACTGTGTGAGTGGCTAGCTCATCTCGTAATGGAAGAGCCAGAGGCACTTCTGGACCTTGCCCTTCAGCAGACGCATCTGTAGAGCTGGATACAAGCACAGTCTCTAATGGAGGAATGCTGGCGGCCTCTGTAGATTTGTCTGACTCCCCCTCCACTGGTGCAGCAATGTTTTCAGGAACGATTTCAGGTGCATGCTTGTCAGATGGAGGTTCAATGAGATTCGGAGCCTCCAACGCTTCATGTCCCTCATGCCCGTCATCCTCTTCGTCATCATCCATGAACTCATCTTCATCAGCAGCCTCTTCTAATTCTTTGTCAGCAGTCTCCAGTACAGTGTCACTTTCTGCTTGAATTTCGGCCACAACATCCCTGGCCACCTGGGAGATTGCAGATACTACATCAGTATGAGGAGGTAGAGGCTCCCCCTCGATTCCTGCAGTCAAGGTATCAGGAATTTCACCGGGGGTGACTGCTGGAGATACTCCCTGTTGCTCTTCCACTACAGTCTGCCCAATACGCCTCTCCCATCGATCAAACACACTTGTGTCCATCTTCTTCAAGTAGTGGAGAGGGACACCTTTGCTCATGTCAAACTTGTCTCCGTTTAGCTGGTTTAGATATAGACTTATGATGCGGCCAAAACTCGGAGTGCCCAAGGTGTCCTTGATCTTCTCGAACAGCAACTCCCCCCAGTTGAACCTCTTACGGCAGACAACAGCTATCAGGATCTTGAACATATCTCCTGAGATATGGTCATGAGAGCCCGGCTTGCAGATGAGCACCTTTCCAATAATGTCAGACAGGAGCTTCCCTTCTTCATTCATATCCTTTCTCTTTATTGACCGAGTTCCTCGTGGGAGACCGCAGAATAAGAGAGTTCTGGTTTTGTCCTCGTCCTCCAGATAGTCCTCATGCTCCGAGCTAGAAAGCTGCAGGTAGCGAGTCAGCTTGCTGGCTGACAGCTTGACCTTTGCCCCAGCCACCTTGCTTTTGATTAGTGAGTCGCCATTTCGGAGTCTTGCGGTGGCGAAGAACTCCAGTACCTCTTTGTCCAAGATTTTGCAAGGGTGCTCCAGGATGAATGTTAGCCCAGCCTCTTCCAGCATCAGAATGATGTTGCGGAATTCGTCCGAGGCGTGAGAGAACCCAGTCCGAACAAGCTCGCAACCGGTGACCAACCCAGCAGTTGTCCTTGGAGCCATTGCAGATCTAGAGAGAGAAGCCCTACTCTAAGCTATAATGATCAATCAAAAGGAATGTGTCACAAGTGATAACGTCCAAGTATGGGTGAGGAAGAGGTTACCTAAAGGTTTAGACGGAAATGAGTTGGTGGGCTTCCTGCGAGAGATCTTCCTTGAGCATCCTTAGGGAAGACCTTCGGTGTAGGCCTTGCGGGAAACAGCGAGGACGGTGCGGGATCCGACGAGTACCTTACGAGAAGATGATCGAGCTTCCTGCGGGTTTCGGCGAGTCGGCGGATAAGGGAAGATTCGGCGGAAGAGCTCTTGCGAGACGATGATTCGACAAGTTTCCTGCGGGTTTGTGAGAGGGCAGTGCGGGATCCGACGAGAACTTTGCGCGATTCCTACAGGAGACACCTTGCGGGAACTTTGAGAGATTTGACGAGCTTCCTTGCGGGATCCGACGGAAGAAACCTTGCGATTTGGCGTGATTTCTGCGAGAGTCGGCGGGAGACACCTTGCGGGATCATGTAGCTTGCTCCTTCGGCGGGATCCGTAAAGAAGTTGAAAGGTCGGCGAGATTCCAAGTCTATAAAAAGTCGGCGGGATTTGTCTAAGTCGAAATTGAAAGATTTCTTGACTAGGAATTTTCACGTTAAGAAGTATTGCAACATTTTCGAATTCGTCTGATGTCAAGTCAATAAAAAGACGATAAATACAGATATATTTTAAAGCCAATCTATTTGGGTTTGAACGAGGCTTTTCCAAAAACTTTTTGAAAGTCCACCTAGTGTCAGCTATGTGCACCTATGGGGGGGGGATAGGTGACGTGTGGTTCTTTTGTGGAATTTACGGAAGTACCTGCACAATAAATACAACAAGCACAGCACACAGAATACACAACAAATTTATAGTGGTTCCTCGACTTGGGTACATCCACTTTCCCCCTTCGACCTATCTCCCCAACAAGGGACGACTCGGTCACTTCTCCAACGGGATTGAAATCCAATCCCTTCACTAACGGAAGGAGCCCTTCCACACGTGAGAGTCAACACTCCCACAAAACGGGTTGCACCCAACCCTTACAATACGGAACAAACGTTCCTTTACAACAAAATTAAATATAGAAAGTATGTGTGATACAAACTTCTTTTGGAGACTACGGTGTTCCTCTTGTTCGACGACGTGTTCTTGAAGTCGATGAAGAGTCTACATGATGGCGCGGCCCCTCCAACACTTCCTGATGATGACCCGGTTGCTGCGGCGCAACAAGTTAAAGATTTGCGGCGTCATGACAACGCCACGGACGCTAACGGAAAGCTGCGATACAACCTCCGTCCGCGGCGCGCAAAGCTTGCTTAATAATTCTACTTAGTTTTATTTTAATTGCTTAAAACATTTGGCTTGTATTATTTTTATTTTCATGTTGGTGTGCCATTAAACCCTTGGTGTGTATGTAACCGCCCGGATGGATGAGATTTCATCTCCATCTTGGATGGTTGGATCTCTTTTGTAACTCCTATTTAAAGGAGGCTATTATGATGAGTTACACATTGGAAAAAGAAACCTAAAGAAACCCCCTTGAGGAATTTCGGCCACCATGGTGGAAGCCATAGCCACCTCCTCCCCTTTGGTGTGAAGCCAAGCCTTGCCTCCTCCATCCCCGTTCGGTGCGACTCCGGCGTGGCTTCTCTCGGTGCGACTCCGTGGAAGAAGGAAGCAGCCCCCTTCGGTGTGAAACCGGTGGAACCGTGGAGAGAGTGATTCTCCCACAAATATTGTGTGATCTTCTTCTTGGTTGGGTAATCTCTTCCCTATCTTTGTGTTTCTTGCTGTGAGAATTTTGTGGAGGTTATTCATCCGTCTTTTCCGCGATTTTAAAGTGTTTTTCGCTTGCAAATCTGAATCGAACGTTGCTATTGACCCTCTTGTTTTCCGGATTGGAAGATCCGCTAGAGAACAAACTAGGCCAAGCCTTGACTTGTTCTCCAAGATTGGGCACGCTTTGGTGCTAACAAGGGAGTTAATCTCAACTTGTTCTTGATCCCTCCTTATCGTTTACCGCCGCTCCTAAATATATTTTTGCTGCGATTGACGGCTTATTGTGAAAAGAATAGATGCTTGTGTAGGTGCGGTGAGATGTGTGCTTGTTGGAGAGGTAGGTCCTAAGGTCGTGGTATCGAGTCCGGCTAGGCGCGAGTTGTGTGCTTGTTGGAGAGTAGGTCCTAAGGACGTTGTATCGAGTCCCGTATTTTGAGAGCCAACCGACCCCTTTTCGTTCGCTTTTGGTCGGAGCACTCTCCTTTTTTCTATGTTCTGTGATGGGTACCCGCCGTTAGCGTAAGCACGTCAATCTCACAAACATCCCTACACCAATTTGGTATCAGAGGCGGTCGTTTCAACTTTCACGTTGCAAACATCCTCTCTGCGTTCCTTGTTAGAGATCCGATCGTTAGAACTCAAAAAAAAAATATTTTCTGTGGTCTGCAAATAGCGGGCTGAAAACTTTATTTTTCAGCAAAATTTCAAAGAAAAATTTTTTTAACGATCTACGTGTTATTCTCATCGGGAGTATATAAAAATATCTTATTTTCAATATAGCTTCAGTCCTAGAAAATTCATCTTGCCCGGGGCCTCCCAAACCTGAATGCGCACTAGGCTAGGAACGGAGTACGCAACCCCGTCTACGTCTAGGATGGCTGCGAACGAGCATGGTGATCCCAACACCGAGGCTATAGCAGGTCTTCGTGCCGAAATGACAGAGCTTAGGAACGCCTTAGCCCAGATCCTACAAAATCAAGCAAGGCCACCCCCACCTCCCGTTAATGCTGCGCAGCCCAACCGGCACCAACCGAACTTTGATTCGGATTCTGAGGGAAACTCTCCCCGTATGCCCCCTCGAGAACCCCGCCCCAAGCGAGGCTTTGATATCACGAGGGCTATCAAGATAGATGCCCCCACCTATGATGGCATGGGAGATCCCCAGATCTTCCTCCATTGGGCTATAGACATGGAGTGCTATTTCGAATGGCACAACCTCACGGACCCCCAAAAGGTTCAAGTTGCCAGGATGAAATTAATGGGACGTGCCAAAACCTATTGGCTGAATGAAGAACGTAGGTTAGGAGCTGGGCACGGGGTCCCACTCATTGGATGGGCTGTTATGAAGAACCTGCTAACCGATCAGTACGTTCCCGCGTACCATCGGACGCAAATGTTCGATGAGCTTGCCACCCTTCGGCAAGGCTCAATGTCTGTTGCTGAATATATGGGAGAACTTAAGGACCGTATGGTACGATGTGACCTTCGAGAGATCCCCGAAGTAACCTTATCTAGATTTCGAAAGGGACTTCACCCCGACATTCAGCGGAAACTCTTGCGTTATGGTCACACGGACTTGAATACGACTTTCAATGCCGCCTTGGACATTGAAAAGAACCTAGCATCTAAAGCTCACTTCCGTTATTCTAATGCGAAGAATAAGTCCACCGCTGGGGCATCTTCTTCCACTTTTCCTGATAAAGGAAAATTTAGATCCTCCGAGTCGAAATCCGTTGTGATTACCGCGAGAAATACCAAGAACCCCGCTAGTGAGCGTATCCCCGTTGGAAAGGTTAGCAAGGCTAACACCACTTGTTACTCATGCGGTGTTCAAGGCCACTATGCCTACGAATGCCCCACCAAGACGAAGGCCATAGCCTTACTAGAGTCCACTACCGACCCTGACGACTATGTCCATGAGGCCGAAGAGGAGAGCGACCTTGACGGAGTCCCTAGTGACTTGGAGGACGATCACCGCCTTATGGTGATGCGTTGCATTTTGACCACTCCTCGTCCTGTAGACGACTGGAAGAGGACGAGCATCTTTTCCCTGATCTTTAAGAGTGGAGAAAAACTTTGCAAATTAGTTATTGATGGTGGTAGTTGCGTAAACGCCGTTTCTGAGAATGCCGTTAAGCGTATGTCCTTGACTGTCGAGCCGCACCCGACCCCCTACCAGGTCGCTTGGATTAGTAAGGTTACTATTAAGGTTACCCAACGATGCCTAGTCCCCCTGTCTTTCAAATCCTACTCGGATGAGGTTTGGTGCGACGTCCTACCAATGGACGTTTGTCATGTGTTATTAGGCCGCCCTTGGCTATATGACCGTGATGTGACGCACTATGGTCGTGCCAACACTTATGAGTTTAAATTCAATGGCAAGATCGTCACCTTGAGACCGACTGTGCCAAAAGAGCCGGTAGTGTTGGCTAAGGATACCACCATCCCAGTTGAGAGGAAAGCCTTGAGTTTAGTTGGTAGGAAGGAATTTGTGAAGGATCCCTTTATTGGGGGAATAATGTACGCTCTTGTACTTCTGAGTGAAAAAACTGACGGTGGCGTGTTGGAAGATTTACCCCGAGAGCTACGGGTATTGTTGGATGAGTTTAGGGATGTATACCCGGAGGAGTTGCCTTCGTCGTTACCACCGCTTAGAGATATACAACACGCAATAGACCTTATCCCCGGATCGTCCTTACCCAACCAACCACACTATAGGCTTAATCCAACTGCCCACATAGAGTTACAAACCCAGATAGAGGAGTTGTTAAATAAGGGATTTATTAGGACGAGTATGAGCCCATGTGCTGTCCCTGCTCTTCTTGCCCCTAAGAAGGATGGCACCTGGCGCATGTGTGTTGATAGCCGAGCTCTCAACAAAATTACTATAAAATATAGGTTTCCAATTCCGCGACTAGATGATCTCTTGGATGTCCTATCGGGTGCCACTATCTTCTCTAAACTGGACTTACGGAGTGGTTACCACCAAATCAGGATCCGAGAGGGGGATGAGTGGAAGACGGCGTTCAAGTCTAAGGACGGGTTGTATGAATGGCTTGTGATGCCCTTTGGGCTATCCAATGCCCCCAGCACCTTCTCCCGGATGATGACGCACATCTTTAGGCCATATATGGGGAAGTTTGTTGTAGTGTATTTTGATGACATCCTAGTGTTTAGTACCTCCCCCGCCGAACACCTCTCTCACATCCAAGTAGTCCTCTCCACCTTAAGGACTGAAACCTTATATCTAAATCTAAAGAAATGCACGTTTTATGTTTCGGAGGTTGAATTCTTAGGTTATATAGTTGGCTCTGAAGGAATTCGTGTTGACCCAGGAAAGGTTCAAGTGATTAGAGACTGGCCCGAGCCCACTAGCCTTCGTGAGGTGCGTAGTTTCCACGGGTTAGCTACCTTTTATCGTCGTTTCATACGTGATTTTAGTAGCATTATGGCACCCATTACGGACTGCATGAAGAAAGGAGAATTCACATGGTCCAAATCCGCCACGTTTGCATTCCATCGTATTAAGGAGCTTATGACCGAAGCACCGGTGTTACGTCTCCCTGACTTCACCAAGGTCTTCGAGCTTACTTGTGATGCATCTGGCGTAGGGATTGGAGGTGTCTTGAGTCAAGAGGGTCACCCGGTTAGTTATTTTAGTGAGAAGTTAGCGGGTGCCAAATTAAATTATTCCAATTACGATAGGGAGTTTTATGCGGTCATTAGATGTTTGCATCATTGGAGGCACTACCTCCTTCATAAGGAGTTCGTGATCCTCTCTGATCATGAAGCGTTGCGATTCATCAATGGTCAGCACAAAATCAGCCCGCGCCACGCTAAATGGGTATCCTTCTTGCAAGAATACACATTTACTCTCAAGCACCTTAAGGGGACCGACAATCGAGTTGCCGATGCACTCAGTCGCCTCACCCTCTTACTTTCCTCCATGCAAGTCCATGTGGTAGGTTTCGAGCGCATAAAGGATGAATACGCCACATGCCCTGATTTTCAGGAGCCATACTTATCTGCCCAGGATAGCTCTCCCGCGACCATCACGGCCTATTCACTTAGAGACGGATACTTATTCAAACACGGAAAATTGTGTATCCCCCACTCCTCTTTGCGACTCCACATCATTTGGGAGTTACATAGTGGTGGCTTGAGTGGCCACTTTGGCAGAGACAAAACGATAACGCTCGTAGAGGAGAAATTCTTTTGGCCTAAACTAAAGGCGATGGTTGGGAAAGTTGTGAGCAGTTGCCGTACGTGCCAAGTTTCTAAAGGTACTAAGTCCAATGTAGGTTTATACACTCCGCTACCTATTCCGTCAGTCCCGTGGGAAGACGTGAGCATGGACTTTGTATTAGGCCTTCCCCCCACCCTGCGACGTCATGATTCTATACTCGTTGTTGTGGATAGGTTCTCCAAGATGGCGTACTTCCTCCCCTGTAGTAAGACCAACGACGCCTCTCACATTGCGAAACTGTATTTTAAAGACGTCGTTAGTCATCGTGGCGTTCCGAAGACTATTGTCTCAGATAGGGACGTCAAGTTCACTAGCTACTTTTGGAAAACCTTGTGGGTTCTTATGGGCACAAAATTATTATTCTCCGCGGCTTATCACCCACAAACTGATGGCCAGACGGAAGTAGTCAATCGGAGCCTAGGAAATCTTCTTCGATGTCTCGTGAGCGACCATAAAGGCACTTGGGATTTACTGCTTCCACATGCACAACTGGCTTACAATAATTCTAAAAATCGGTCCACGGGTATGTCTCCGAATGAAATTGTCCACGGGTATAAGGCCCCTGTGCCACTTGACTTGGTCCCCTTACCTCCCACATACAAAACAAGTCAATTTGCACAATCCTTCGCCCAACATATTCACGACTTACATGCACGTATACGAGCTACCTTGACTGCTCAATATGAGTCTTATCAAGCGCACGCTAATCTACATTGGAAGGTGTCACACTTTAAGGTCGGCGATCTGGTTTTAGTACGGTTAGTTCCCGAACGAATGCCAACTGGCACCGTTAAAAAGTTAGCTCCAAAACGCGCCGGTCCTTTTCGGATTATCAAGAAGCTAGGTGACAACGCTTTCGTTTTGGATTTGCCTGCTGAATGGGGTATCTCCCCTATTTTTAATGTCTCGGATTTGACGTTGTTTGTTGCGCCTCCACAAGAGTTGGTTTCTTTGTCGTCTTCTCCCTCCACTGAAATTTCTAATGGGTTGGGGAGTGGTAGTTTGGATGATCTCTCTCCTCCGGTCCCCGCAGGTATAACATCGGATGGTACGTTGCCTTCTTTTATTCCTACTGCTGACATGTTTCCCAGGTTTCCCAAGACGTTTCTCCATCCAGATATGATACTCGCTGCTGAGCCACTTACTACTCCTGACGGTGCTACCTACCGCTTCCTCATCCGTTGGCGTGACCGCCCACCGTCGGACGACTCATGGGTACTCGCGGCAGAGCTTCAACGTTTGGATGTCGAGCTTCTCCGCCGTTTTCTCTCAGCCCACGCATCGGAGATGCGCGATTTTGAGTGGGGGAGGATTGATGGCGCGGCCCCTCCAACACTTCCTGATGATGACCCGGTTGCTGCGGCGCAACAAGTTAAAGATTTGCGGCGTCATGACAACGCCACGGACGCTAACGGAAAGCTGCGATACAACCTCCGTCCGCGGCGCGCAAAGCTTGCTTAATAATTCTACTTAGTTTTATTTTAATTGCTTAAAACATTTGGCTTGTATTATTTTTATTTTCATGTTGGTGTGCCATTAAACCCTTGGTGTGTATGTAACCGCCCGGATGGATGAGATTTCATCTCCATCTTGGATGGTTGGATCTCTTTTGTAACTCCTATTTAAAGGAGGCTATTATGATGAGTTACACATTGGAAAAAGAAACCTAAAGAAACCCCCTTGAGGAATTTCGGCCACCATGGTGGAAGCCATAGCCACCTCCTCCCCTTTGGTGTGAAGCCAAGCCTTGCCTCCTCCATCCCTGTTCGGTGCGACTCCGGCGTGGCTTCTCTCGGTGCGACTCCGTGGAAGAAGGAAGCAGCCCCCTTCGGTGTGAAACCGGTGGAACCGTGGAGAGAGTGATTCTCCCACAAATATTGTGTGATCTTCTTCTTGGTTGGGTAATCTCTTCCCTATCTTTGTGTTTCTTGCTGTGAGAATTTTGTGGAGGTTATTCATCCGTCTTTTCCGCGATTTTAAAGTGTTTTTCGCTTGCAAATCTGAATCGAACGTTGCTATTGACCCGCTTGTTTTCCGGATTGGAAGATCCGCTAGAGAACAAACTAGGCCAAGCCTTGACTTGTTCTCCAAGATTGGGCACGCTTTGGTGCTAACAAGGGAGTTAATCTCAACTTGTTCTTGATCCCTCCTTATCGTTTACCGCCGCTCCTAAATATATTTTTGCTGCGATTGACGGCTTATTGTGAAAAGAATAGATGCTTGTGTAGGTGCGGTGAGATGTGTGCTTGTTGGAGAGGTAGGTCCTAAGGTCGTGGTATCGAGTCCGGCTAGGCGCGAGTTGTGTGCTTGTTGGAGAGTAGGTCCTAAGGACGTTGTATCGAGTCCCGTATTTTGAGAGCCAACCGACCCCTTTTCGTTCGCTTTTGGTCGGAGCACTCTCCTTTTTTCTATGTTCTGTGATGGGTACCCGCCGTTAGCGTAAGCACGTCCATCTCACAAACATCCCTACACCACTACAACCTTGGTCTCTCTTGGAGAGGATCTCCCAGAACCGGCGGCGGCAATCGGAGCGGCGGCTTGGTTCGGAGTCGGCGGCAACGAAGGTGCGCTGCTGCAGTGCTTTGAGATCCAAACTTCTTTGCGAAGCAAACTAGGTCTACCAACGGTCACTCTAGGATCGGTCGTCTCGATCGATTCGGACGGGGGAGTTTTTCCCGGTCAACAAATCGAGAGACAAGGGATCTCTGGATAGACACGTGAGACGCAAGCTTTGCTAAGCTTCTGTCGCCGGAGATCGGGAAGATGAACGATCAGCGGCGACGACGTACTTGCTCGAGCGCGACGGCGGCGGAGAAGAGAAATCGCGATATTAGGGTTTCCGCTTGCTCGGCTTCTTTCTGTGTCCGTCTTCCGTTCAAAATACCCGAGTATAAATACTGTAGCTACCCCCAATAAGACCGTTTGTGGGACCCACAAAAGTAATCCCCAAATCCCGGTCCAGATATTAAACAGCGGCAGAATCCGGTTCAGGAATTTCCAGAAAATCGCCAAGTCAAAATCGGTGAGAATCGAAAGTGATTCTCGCCGAGTCGCCGAGAATCAAAGGTGATTCTCGACGATTCGGCGAGAATCAAAGATGATTCTCGTCGAATTTGCCTTGGTTGCACGCACTGCTTTAAGCCAGGTCGAGACGGCGAGAATCAACCAGTGATTCTCGTCGATTCTCGCCGAATCGGCGAGAATCACTAAGTGATTCTCGTCGATTCTTGCTTAGACTCAGAGGTGCTTGCTTAGAAGTTGCTGGAGCGTGTTCGGCGAGAATCAACCGCTGATTCTCGACGAATCGGCGAGAATCCCAAGTGATTCTCGCCGAATCGGCGAGAATCACTTGGTGATTCTCGTCGATTCTAACTTAGACGAATTTTCGTCTTTCCACCTATGAGATGCTCCTTGACCCATCCTTGCTCCTTGTCTGCTCCTGCATGTTTACAGCCCTGTGCTTGAAAATAAGTGCACTCCAATAGAGAGAGTACATGTAGGCCAACACACTGATCTGCTCAACGAGGGATTACGTCGTGCAGACCCGTGTATATCGACCTACTGCACCCTGACATTGGTGTGCACTTAGCGTGGAAAAACTGCAAGCACCACTAGAAGGATTTTATCAAATACATAGTCTATTGACCTTAGCTTGTCCAGGGGCTTCTTCAAATCAGGTGCATTGTGGATACAATAACCAACAATCTCCCCCTATTTGAAGAAGCCTAAACCCTACCAGCTAAGGTGAATAGAGCAGATGAGAATGAAAACCATAAACTGAAAAGAGAGTTGAGTGAGTTATCCATTACCAATATCAATTTCTTGGGAGCGAGCGTGGAGCCACCTTAGCCTTAGCCGAGAGGGTAATCTCCCCCTTTTCGGCTTCTACAAATCGGGGTCTGTAGCATTGGACCCTTTGCTCCCCCTCAGTTCTTGCACGGGCCTGGAGCCTCTGTAGTCTTCATTCATCATAATTGAGCATCCCCAATTCAGTCTTGAAAATATTGAACTTGGCCTCGTCTAGGGGCTTTGTGAATATATCAGCAATCTGCTTGTCCGTGGGGACATAACAGAGAGAGATATCCTTGTTCTCCACGTGCTCCCGAATGAAGTGGTAGCATACTTCAATATGCTTCGTTCTGCTGTGCGACACCGGATTGTTGGCAATGGCAATTGCACTGGAGGAGTCGCAGTACATGGGTACTTCCTTGAACTGAAGGTCGTAGTCGGCTAACTGGTTTCTGATCCATAGAAGTTGCGCGCAACAGCTTCCTGCAGAGATATACTCTGACTCTGCTGTGGAGGTTGCAACACAATTTTGTTTCTTGTTGTTCCATGAGATAAGCCTCCTGCCGAGGAATTGACACGTCCCGGAGGTGCTTTTCCTGTCATCCCTGCTCCCTGCAAAATCAGCATCTGAAAATCCTATTAGCTCGACGTCATTGTTTCTCGGGTACCACAAGCCAAGATTAGGAGTACCTTTAAGGTATCTCAGAATTCGCTTTGCGGCGACATAGTGAGATTCCTTAGTGTTCACCTGATATCGGGCACAGACACATGTGGAGAACATAATATCCGGTCGACTGGCAGTAAGGTAGAGCAGGGATCCAATGATGCTTCTGTATTTGGTTTCATCGAAAGGTTTACCTTTCTCATCCTTATCCAGAGACATGGTGGATCCCATTGGAGTCCTCATAGAGGTTGCACTCTCCATACCGAATTTCTTAAGGAGTTCATTTGTGAACTTCGTCTGAGAGATGAAGATTCCATCCTCAGACTGTTTCACCTGAAGTCCTAAGAAATACTTGAGCTCTCCCATACTGCTCATTTCAAACTTTCCTTGCATAAGTTTAGAAAACTTTTTGCAAAGATTGTTATCCGTCGAGCCGAATATTATGTCATCGACATAGATTTGCACCAGCAAAATCTTGCCTTTGACTTCCCTGAAAAACAATATTTTATCTATTTTACCTCTGGAGAACTTGTTCTCAAGAAGAAAACTAGATAAAGTCTCATACCAAGCTCGTGGAGCTTGTTTCAACCCATATAAGGCCTTATTAAGAAAATAAACATGATTGGGATAAGTAGGATCGACAAAACCTGGGGGTTGAGCGACGTATACTTCCTCTTTCAGGTCTCCGTTCAGGAATGCCGATTTCACGTCCATTTGATAGACTGTGAATCCTTTGTGTGAAGCATACGCCAAGAACAACCTGATTGCCTCGAGCCTTGCTACTGGTGCGAAGGTCTGGTCGAAGTCAATCCCTTCCTCCTGTCTGTAACCTTGAGCCACCAGCCTGGCCTTGTTCTTTACGATGACACCATGTTCATCCAGCTTGTTTCTGAAGATCCACTTTGTGCCAATCACATTCTGCTTGTATGGTCTGGGAACCAGAGTCCAAACCTTGCACCGCTCGAATTGATGTAGTTCCTCTTGCATGGCCAGAATCCATGCCGCATCCTTGTTCGCCTCGTCGAACTTCTTTGGCTCAACCTGTGACAGGAAGCTAAGATGTAATACCTCGTTAATTGTACCTCTTCGAGTTCTGACCCCGACACGAGGATCCCCGATGATATGATCTCTAGGATGATCCCTCACGTGCTGGAGCTCTAGTAGTCGGGCGTCAGGAGCTTCAACTACTTCTTGGGCTTCTCTTTCCTCTAAGAGATTTGTTCTATCTTGATCTTCAACACTTTCAGATGACGTGGAGGTGGAGACTTTGACGTACTTAGGAGCGTCAACTTTAGCGGTCTCATCCAGACTCAGCTGTTCCAGTCGTGCACCTGCATCTTCAAGAATACTACTGGAAGAGTTGCTGTTAAGCAAACTTCCTTCATTAAATACAACATTTATTGATTCTTCTACAACTAGGGTTTTCTTATTGAAGACCCTATATGCCCGACTGTGGGCACTATAGCCCATGAATATGCCTTCGAAGCATTTTTCACCGAACTTAGTACGCGGGTACTTCCCATTATTCAGTACATAACATCGGCAACCAAAAATCCTTAAGTAGGACATGGTTGGTTTCCTGCCTTTCAGTAGCTCGTAGGGCGTCTTACGATGATGCTTGTTGATCAATGCTCGGTTTTGTACATGACATGCCGTATTGACACCCTCTGCCCAGAAGTATTCCGGGAGAGAAGCATCTTTCAACATTGTCGTGCAGGCTTCAATGAGAGTTCTATTTCTTCTCTCCGCAACTCCATTTTGTTGAGGAGTGCGCGGGGAGGAAAACTCATGAAAGATACCTTGTTCTTCACAAAATTCTGTCATAGCACCAGATTCGAATTCTGTTCCATGGTCACTTCTGATTTTGACCACGAAGCAGTTAAATTCGTTCTGAACCTGCTTGACAAAATTAGTGAAGATGTCAAACGTATCTGACTTTCGTTTCAAAAAGAACACCCATGTAAACCGAGAATGATCATCAACTATCACTAGCGTATATGACTTGCCTCCCAAGCTATGAACTTGCATTGGACCAAACAAGTCCATATGCAAAAGGTAAAGACATCGGGAAGAGTCTTTGTCAGCGATGCTCTTAAAGGTAGCCCGAGTCTGTTTGCCCATCTGGCATGCAGGACATGGGCTATCTTTGATGCACTTGATACTGGGAGCATCCCTTACCAAGTCCTTAGAAAATAGCATACTAATTGTCTTGAAATTAATATGTGCCAATCTCTTGTGCCATTGTTCACAAAGAGATGCACTGCCTGTTGCCACAAGGCATACGGGGGTAGATGAATCTAAACTGAGAAAATCTAAACAAAAGATATTTCTGCTCCTAATGCCTGATAATACCGTTTCAGAAGAGGTACGTGAAATTATCATACATTTATCCTTGCAGAACTTAACGTCATAACCTTTATCACATAACTGACTTACACTGATCAGGTTATGGTTTAACCCTTCAACATAAGCCACGTCAGTGATAGAGATTATACCGTTGGAAATCATACCATAACCTCTGGTGACTCCTCGATCTGACCCTCCAAAGATGACGTTGGGTCCATTCTTGACTGGAGTGTAATCACGCAGCAGGCTTCTTGTCCCGGTCATATGCCGGGAGCATCCACTGTCCAAATACCAGATCGGCGTTTTGGTGGCCTTTGGACATTCCTGCAAAACAAGATTAATTTGCCTTAGGAACCCAATCGAACTTGGGTCCTAGATTCCTGGTTAGCACACTCCCCCTCGGTTGGTTAACCCTACGAGTGGTCGGTCTCGCATTGCTAACACGGGGAGTCTCGTAGTTCCTTGGATTAAACCAACAATCCACGGCAAAGTGACCGACTTTGCCACAGCACCAACAGTCAAATCTGTTGTACCTCTTCCTAGGCTCCTGCCTTACCCTGGGAACGGTGGGTACTGCTGGGGCCTTGGATCTGGAGGTGGAGGCCTCATGGTGACAACAGTCGCATGACTTTGTCACCTTCTGTATAACAGGCTTGGCTTTTGGTGCCTGCTTTCCATTATGGCCGCTAGAGAACGGACCATAATGTCCTATGTGGATTTCCTCATAAGGTGCCTTGAAGGCACTCTCACCGAAGTTCCGGGGAAAGTTCCAATCGTCATACCGGCTCTTTGGCTTTGCAACCGAGGGCCGGAAATGATGCCCAAAAGTTGACTCAAAGTCGTGTTGGTTGCAAGGAAAGCCAGGCTTTCTGAACGCAACAGGACTAAGAGGAGCCTTACCCTTTTCATCAGCAGAGGCCTTCTTGGCGGCCTTATTTTTCCTCTGGTTCTTGTTTCTCCTTGATGAAGAACCAGGTACCCCTAAATGCCCTAAGCCAGCTCCTTTGGCCTGAGCAGAGAAGGTATCAACGACTGGAAGAACTGTTTTTGGCATGGAGAAGCTCTTGACGATCTTCCTTTCTGCCGCAAGTAGTTCTTCCAACTTGTCGACTTCCTCCTGCTTTAGATCAAGGAGCTTCAAAGACTCTGAATGCTTGGAAGTCAGGTCAAGGTGTTCCTGTCGGAGAGAAATCAAGCTAGTGACCTCTTCCCTTAGGGAAACACATTCACCCTTAAGGAATTTTACTTCCTTCTTCTCAGCCTTCAGTCTCTTTCGGCACTCATCGAAAGTGTTGAGCAGAAGCTCATACTTCTCGAGGAGCTCAGCTTCACGGGCTGAAGGGCCATCCTCAGGTTCATCATCCTGAGACTCAGGATCAGAGTCGGAGTCGGAGAGAGGGGTGTGAGTTTTTACCTTCCCAGTAAATGGGGGGCATTCTCCTTCTGAGTCCGAGCGACCCACCAGCCCGAAGTAGGCTTCCTCATCATCACTGGAGTCTGAGGAATCAGACTCACTTAGTGTCTTTGGTCTTCTTGCGATGTAGCTCCGCTCCTTCTTCTTATCTCTGGAGAATTTGAGCTCCTCTCCTTTCCCTTTTTCTCTTTTGCTTTGATGGCAGTCGGCCACGACGTGACCTGGCTTATTGCATCCAAAGCAAATGATATCAGAAGAACGATGTTTGTTAGGTTTAGATGCATACCTGTCAGAAGAATAATTTTTCTTCTGATGCCTGGAGGAGGAGCTGTCTTTCTTTCTTTGATTCCTCATCTTGAGGAACTTCTTGAACTCTCGGGTGATGAGGGAGAAATCCTCCTCCGACAGTTCTGAGCCGGAGGAGCATGGTTCAGAGTCCTCCTCCTCTTCCTTACTCCTCGCACGGTATGACATCGCACCCTTGCCCTTTCTGGAGTAACTGGCTTTTAGGGCCACAGTCTTTTCTTTTGCAGCAGCCTTCTCTGCTTCTTCCTCTGCCTTCCTGGTGTTCAGCTGAAGTTCATAGGACATCAGCTTCCCAAACAGGATTTGTGGATCAGTTTCTGCTAGTCTGCCAAATTCTCTGATGGCGCAGATCTTTGTGTCCCATTCCTTAGTAAGGGATCTAAGGAATTTGTCATTGAGTTCACCATTGGTGAACACTCTTCCGTAGCCCTTGAGGGCGTTGACAATCTTCAGGAAGTTCTCGTATGTGACTCCGATCTCTTCCTTAGGCCCTTGCCTGAAGGCCTCATATTTTTGGTTCAGGAGGGATCTCCGATCATCCCTCACTTCATCCGTGCCCTCCATTAGGATGATCAGGCACTGCCAGATCTCCTGAGCTGTCCTGCAGTTGCTGAAGTTTTGCATCATAGAATCATCAACTGCGCTCAAAAGAATGTTTCGTGCCTTCTTGTCCAGTCCCACCAACACCATCTCGTCTTTGTCCATTTCAGAAAGTGTCTTTGGCACCTTCTTGGTGGGATCGATGGTGGAGGCCTTAGTGGGGATATAAGGTCCCTCCTCCACAATCATGAAGAGTCGAGGATCGACTGCTTCCATGTAAAACCTAATTCTTTCCTTCCAGATCGGAAAGTTGAGTCTGTTGCACACTGGGATCTTGCCGGAGTACTTGAGCCCGTCCATAGTAGATATCTGTCTTCTTCTTTTGACACTAGGGGCAGGATTCAACTCAAGGTGTTAACCTTATTGATGAGTAACCTCGCTTTGATACCACTTGAAAGTCTACCTAGTGTCAGCTATGTTCACCTATGGGGGGGGGATAGGTGACGTGTGGTTCTTTTGTGGAATTTACGGAAGTACCTGCACAATAAATACAACAAGCACAGCACACAGAATACACAGCAAATTTATAGTGGTTCCCCGACTTGGGTACATCCACTTTCCCCCTTCGACCTATCTCCCCAACAAGGGACGACTCGGTCACTTCTCCAACGGGATTGAAATCCAATCCCTTCACTAACGGAAGGAGCCCTTCCACACGTGAGAGTCAACACTCCCACAAAACGGGTTGCACCCAACCCTTACAATACGGAACAAACGTTCCTTTACAACAAAATTAAATATAGAAAGTATGTGTGATACAAACTTCTTTTGGAGACTACGGTGTTCCTCTTGTTCGACGACGTGTTCTTGAAGTCGATGAAGAGTCTACAACCTTGGTCTCTCTTGGAGAGGATCTCCCGGAACCGGCGGCGGCAATCGGAGCGGCGGCTTGGTTCGGAGTCGGCGGCAACGAAGGTGCGCTGCTGCAGTGCTTTGAGATCCAAACTTCTTTGCGAAGCAAACTAGGTCTACCAACGGTCACTCTAGGATCGGTCGTCTCGATCGATTCGGACGGGGGAGTTTTTCCCGGTCAACAAATCGAGAGACAAGGGATCTCTGGATAGACACGTGAGACGCAAGCTTTGCTAAGCTTCTGTCGCCGGAGATCGGGAAGATGAACGATCAGCGGCGGCGACGTACTTGCTCGAGCGCGACGGCGGCGGAGAAGAGAAATCACGATATTAGGGTTTCCGCTTGCTCGGCTTCTTTCTGTGTCCGTCTTCCGTTCAAAATACCCGAGTATAAATACTGTAGCTACCCCCAATAAGACCGTTTGTGGGACCCACAAAAGTAATCCCCAAATCCCGGTCCAGATATTAAACAGCAGTAGAATCCGGTTCAGGAATTTCCAGAAAATCGCCAAGTCAAAATCGGTGAGAATCGAAAGTGATTCTCGCCGAGTCGCCGAGAATCAAAGGTGATTCTCGACGATTCGGCGAGAATCAAAGATGATTCTCGTCGAATTTGCCTTGGTTGCACGCACTGCTTTAAGCCAGGTCGAGACGGCGAGAATCAACCAGTGATTCTCGTCGATTCGACGAGAATCACTAGTGATTCTCGCCGAATCGGCGAGAATCACTAAGTGATTCTCGTCGATTCTTGCTTAGACTCAGAGGTGCTTGCTTAGAAGTTGCTGGAGCGTGTTCGGCGAGAATCAACCGCTGATTCTCGACGAATCGGCGAGAATCCCAAGTGATTCTCGCCGAATCGGCGAGAATCACTTGGTGATTCTCGTCGATTCTAACTTAGACGAATTTTCGTCTTTCCACCTATGAGATGCTCCTTGACCCATCCTTGCTCCTTGTCTGCTCCTGCATGTTTACAGCCCTGTGCTTGAAAATAAGTGCACTCCAATAGAGAGAGTACACGTAGGCCAACACACTGATCTGCTCAACGAGGGATTACGTCGTGCAGACCCGTGTATATCGACCTACTGCACCCTGACATTGGTGTGCACTTAGCGTGGAAAAACTGCAAGCACCACTAGAAGGATTTTATCAAATACATAGTCTATTGACCTTAGCTTGTCCAGGGGCTTCTTCAAATCAGGTGCATTGTGGATACAATACCCAACACTTTTTGATGTCAATTGTGAGTTGTCGAGATTCACAATGACATTGCTTTGATAACTCTTTATTGATGTAAAAAGGTTTGCATGTATCGAGTAAACCCATCCTTGGATGTGCATACATACACGTATATACAAAGATGTATCTATATATAAAGATATATATACATATATATGTAATTGTCAATTGAAAACAACTCAAGTCTTGGAACGGATCATGAGTACCTAGGATTTTGAGAGTCATCGTTTTAGTCCCACAGGTAGAACATATCAGTGGCTCAATGTGAGTATGCTCAAATAGATATCACATCTGTTATTGCAGACGCTTGTTCCAATTTAGTCTTGAGCCACCAACTGTCTAGTTCCCTTCATATTTACGGGAACCTAGACTACCCTGCAAGAAAGAATTACCTTACCTTAGGAACCCAAATCATATTGGGTCCTAGGTTCCTGTTAGCATAAGCACGCAACTGCCGTCCTTCAGAAAACCTGTCAGGAAGACTACCTCTGTCCCGTGAATGTGGGTAAGCACTTGCCGTTGGCACAGAGGGGTTGTGCCAACAGTCGATGGCAAAGTGTCCCACTTTGCCACAGCACCAACATGGGTGAATGTTGTATCGTCGTTTGCGACCCGATCTAGTGACTGAGGTAGTCACGGTCCTAGGTCTAAACGGGATAGAGCATGATCTCCTCACAAAATTTCCTCTTCCATCGTGACACGTGGAAGGGTGGAAGGAATGCATGTTGTGAGCGTCATGAGGCCGGGAAGGTGGTGCCCTCCTTTCAGGCATCCCCCTTTCAGAGGCCCCATGAAAACTTACACCATGACTTCTAACCTCCCTATCCTGTGTCCTCGGGTGGTGAGAAATGTTCTGTGAGCTAGGACATGCAGATTCGCACCGAGTTGAGGCAGTGGCAGTGAATACAAAGGGCTCAGAAGGAGCCTTAGGTATTCTCTCATGGGTGGCCATGACGGCCCTTGCACTACGGGTGTCTCCACATGGGGACAGATCACCCTTGCAGTGACCACGACTATTCCTGTGGTCATACCTGAAGGCATGATGAGTTGCCTTCCTGCTTGGAGTGGGGGGTCGGAATACCGTTTCCCCATTTCTCCACGAATTAATAATCCGGGAGATCCACCCGTTTTCTTGCTTTCTCTTTATAGCATCAACCTTGGAAAAGTTTGATACTATTCTTTTCTCATTTTCTAGACTACTCTCTAGAGCTGAGATCTTAGAGTCCTTGACCTTGTTGGACGCCAATTGGAGAACCAACAAGATCTTCAGTCGAGCAATCTCTTGAGCTCGCTCCTCAGCAAGTAGGTTGCTTTCCTGAAGGGCTCTCTTCAGGGAATCAGAATTTTCTGGAGGAGAGCAGTTTCTGTCTTCAGAAGGTTCAAAAGATATGGGGCAGGATGAAGATGTTACCTGCTCATCTGTGTTATTGTCATTAGAGCTAGTGACCATTGTTTCATCCTCATCAGAGCTGCTTTCCTCACTGGCCTCGTCAGTCTCTGACACAGACACTGGAGCTCTGATGCTCTCCGAGTGATGCTTGCCTTCATATTCAGAGGTGAGGACCCCCACATAGGCTTCCTCCTCAGGTTGACAACATATTCCAGCTTTCTCTGACTCCCCCATCCACTCTGATATCATCACCCACATAGATTTAGCCGTCCTACATTTTGCTAATCTAGAGCGAGAAGCTCCAGACCAGATATCCAAGATAATTTGACGAATCCTCTCGTCCAAGTTAAATAGGGACAGTTCTGTCTCTGACATCTCAGCAATGCACATGGGCACTTGGATCCCAGAGTCGGAGGTCTTCATGGGAATGAACGGACCCTCTTCCAGGATGAAGGATGCTCGAGGATCGATTGCATCAAGGTGAAATGACACTCTCATCCTCCAGATGGGATAATAATCCTTTGTGCATGCGGGGAGTTTGAGTGGCGGTATCTCATAATCCAGCTCCATGCCTCTGACACTGGTGGAAGGATTCTACTCAAGGTGTTAGCCTTTTTGATGAGGAACCTCCCTCTGATACCACTTGAAAGTCCACCTAGTGTCAACTATGTGCACCTATGGGGGGGGGGAATAGGTGACGTGTAGCGCTTTTGCGGAATTTACGAATGTACCTGCACAATTAAAATAAAAAGCACAGCACACAGAATACACAGGCAATTTATAATGGTTCCCCGACTTGGGTACATCCACTTTCCCTCTTCGACCTATCTCCCAACAAGGGACGACTCGGTCTCTTCTCCACATGTGAGAGTCAACACTCCCACAAAACGGGTTGCACCCAACCCTTACAACTCGGAACAAACGTTCCTTTACAACAAAAGTAAATATAGAATGTACACGAGATACAAACTTCGTTTGGAGACTACGGTGTTCCTCTTCGTTCGACGACGTGTTCGTGAAGTCAACGAAAAGTCTACAACCTTGGTCTCTCTTGGAGAGGATCTCCCCGGAACCGGCGGCGGCAACACGAGCGGCGGCTAGCTTCGGGATCGGCGGTAATGATGATGAGCGGCTGCTGAAAATAGAGATCCAATCTTCGTAGCGAAGCTAGCTAGGTCTACCGACGGTCACACTAGGATCAATCGTCTCGATCGATTCGAATGGGGAAGACTTTCCCGATCTACAAATCGAGAGACAAGAGATCTCCGGTTAGACACGTGAGACGCAGAGCTTAGCTAGGCTTCTATCGACCGGAGATCAGGAAGAAAACACGATCTTGACCGGCGATCCACACTCTCGCGCGACGATGGAGGCGGCGGCGGAAACTCGCGAACTAGGTCAAGTCGCGGCTCTGCTTTTTCGTTTCTTTTTCCGTTGTTCTTTACTGTTCAAAAATACCCGTGTATTTATACATTGAAGACCCATACAATATGACCGTTGTGGGTCCCACAAGTAGAAACCCGAAATCCGGTTCAAACTAGTCCAACGGCAGAATCCGGTCCAGCAGCATCCAGAGAAAACGCCAAGTAAAATTCGTCGAGAATCATTGGTGATTCTCGACGAATCGGCGAGAATCAGTTAACGATTCTCGACGATTCGTCGAGAATCACTGATGATTCTTGACGGATCACTTGTTGATTCTCAACGATTTTCCCTTGGTATTAATGACCTGCTCAGCGACGGGTTCGGCGAGAATCATTAGTGATTCTCGCCGAATCTCACTTGGCACCATTGTAAGGTAGCCGGAAGGAGTCGGCGAGAATCACTAATGATTCTCGACGATTCGGCGAGAATCACTAGTGATTCTCGCCGAATCGGCGAGAATCACTTGGTGATTCTCGTCGACTTTCACTTAGACGAATTTTCGTCATTCCACTCAAGAGCTGCTCCTTGACCCATCCTTGCTCCTTGTCTTCTCTTGCATAAACATGGCCCTGTACTTGAAAGTAAGTGCACTCCAATAGAGAGAGTACACGTAGGCCAACACACTGATCTGCTCAACGAGGGATTACGTCGTGCAGACCCGTGTATATTGACCTACTGCATCCTGACATTGGTGTGCACTTAGCGTGGAAGAGCTGCAAGCACAACTTAAAATGTTTCATCAAATACATTGTGAATTCATCTTAGCTTGACAGGTGGCTTCCTCAAATCCAGGTGATTGTGGATACAATACCCAACAATTTTTATAGTTTGTACTCCCTTTTGTGATTGTATGGAATGTCTGCACAGATTAGTGATTTGTTTTTCCTATCGGTACAGGGGTCGTGTGCGTGTTCCGGGATGGTTGTGAAATAGGAATACTGCGCACGATCATGGGATATAATGCGCACGACCACTGGTCGTGCGCCCCTGATCGTGCGCACTACTCTACGTTTTCCAGAATCAGCCTGGGGTAAGTGCGCGAACACTGGACATAATGCGCACGACCTCCGGCCGTGCGCCACTGATCGTGTGCATTGATTCCTATTTTCTGGAATCCTGTCTGGGGTAATCGCACGATCATTGGACTTAGTGCGCACGAACACTGGACGTGCTCCACTACTCGTGCGCGCTATCCTAGTTCTTCTTCCTGATCTTCCATGCCAGTGCGCACGAGCACCGTACATAGTGCGCATGACCACTGGTCGTGCGCCTATGATCGTGCACATTGTTCATTTCTGCTTTGTATAAATAGTGCAGGTATCGCCCTAATTCGAGAGAGGATCCGGAGCTCGACATTTCTCCTCCGTTCTCCGCCTTCTCCGACATTCCCCTTCATCTTCCACCCTAGGGAGGTGCTCCGGGCAAGCTTTCACCGCCAAATCCAAGCCGGAGCTTCCTCTCGGCCTTCTCCTTCATCTATGAGCTTCAAGTAGGGTTTGACGCCATAGCCATCAAGCAAAGGAAAGCTAGCAAACTTCGTCCGCTATCGTGAGACGAAGAAGACGGGCCATTGGAAGGTGGTGACAGCCCTTCTCTATCCCGGACGCAGTTGAGGACCGAGCTTGGACGCGAAATGACGACCAGACGATTCCAACCGTGAATCCTCAACAAGGCTTCGGATTTGGTCGATCTCTTGACTTGTTCTTGCTTTCTTGTTGAATATTGGTGTTTAACTTTATTTATAATTGATGAAGTATGCTTAGTTTTGTAAAACGTTTTTATACAATTATGTCTATGTGATTGTATGTTTTCGTTATTTACTTGAGTTGCGCCATATTCCATCCACCACCATTCACCCTTGCCACACTAGCAATTGTTAGTGTCGTGCGTAGAGAAGAGGTGCTTACGACCCTCATTCCGCCATTCTCACCACCCCATCCGCAAGCCTACTCGTCCATCGGCCTAGCGATTCGGTGCATAGCGGCCTGACTAGTCTTCCATCCCGCCTGGCGAAGCATCGCATAGCGGCGTTGCATAGGAGTAGTTGTTAGATTTTTACTTTCTTTTTTCCGTAACAATCCAAACCCCCCCTTAGTTAGCTCCGACCTGAGGACTTCAATCTCAAGTCCTCCTCGAAATTAACTCCACCTTACTGTGTTCCTTGCGAGATCGATACTTGGGAAAACCCCCCATTTTATATTACTTGTGCGACCGGTTCACTATCGTGATCTTAAGAATCAAGTTTTTGGCGCCATTGCCGGGGAACACAGTCGTGTGAGTTTGTGGAGAGGGAGATAATAGATTGAAGCCCTTTTCCATTTGTGCATATCATTTTTTTTTCTTATTTGCTTTGGTTATTAGAATTTTTATTTTGCGTATTTCATTTTACCCTTTTCTGATTTTTGATTTAGATAGCAGATCCGTGCTACTTTTTATTTTAGCTGTGTAGCACTTTTTCAGCAATTATTTTTGATCGTGATGGATCCTGTTGCTGAGTGCCATATTCTTGACACTTTGCGTCGATCCATCGATGACATTACTGTTATGAATGTCGAGCATTGCATTCAGTGTTTGTTATGTCAAGGTGTGGGCCACATGTTGAAGGATTGCCCTCGTTTGTGCAAGCCTTCTCCCTCTGAGGGCGTGTGCACAACAACCTCCCGTTCGCCAAAGACTGTTGTGGACAGGCCTACCAGGGTGTTGCCTGGCCCATACACTGATATAACGCACTTTGCTCATTCTTTACCCGTTGAGATTACTGATGAACTGTAAATATGCGTATTTTTATGCACATTAATTTAGTCATTTTCATTTATTTTCGTCGTTTTTACTTATTTTTGTTCAATAAAATGTTCCTATTCTTGTAAATTTTCTCCTAACTTGTTTTATTTAATTTTGCAGAAAAATTCCAAAATCTGCCAAAATTTGGGAAGTACACGCCCGTGACACATGGGTCACGCCCGTGACCGAGCCGTGACTGAGCATTTCCCGTGAAATCGGAAAATTTCTGAAGAAGAGGCTTGACACGCCTGGCGACACGCCCGTGTCACCCGACACGGGGCGTGACCCAAGCCCGTGTCCTCTCCTCTCGACGAATTCCGCTCGACGATCGTCGAGTGTCGACACCAACTGACACGCCCATAGTCACGCCCGTGACCTAGGGCGTGACCCAATTTCAGCTCAACGATTTCGACTCGACACTTTCCGCTCGACATTCGTCGAGTGTCGACCCAACTGTCACGCCCATAGTCACGCCCGTGACATGGGGCGTGACCTTTCCAGCTGGCCCGACAAGATGCTGCCGAGGACATTTGACGCAACCCGCGCCCGGTTCTACCTCCCCGACACGGCCATAGTCACGCCCGTGACCTAGGGCGTGACTGCTGCGAACTCAGCCCGAAGTCAACTTTGCTGTCCAATCGCCAGCCGCCTTCATGAATAGTACTGTCACGCCCCCCCTACACGCCCGTGACCGAGGGCGTGTACTTTGAAATTTTTTTCTATAAATAGCCCAGTTCTGTAAGGTCCAAGGGTTCAGATTTTTGGGCCAATTTAGTGTCTTTTTGTGGGCTGCATCCGTGATTTTCAAGGCTATGTAAGGAGATTTTTTTCTTTTCTATTTCATATCTTGTTTTGCTTTAGTTTTAGCACTTGTAATAGCTTGTAATAGTTTCATTTTGATCAAATAAAATGTTAAATTTTCTCTTCATGTATGGCTTTGGAATGAACACTTGTGCCCACCTTTCCTTCTCCTTTTTATTCTTAGTTTCACCTTTGTTCTTCATTTATGAAAAGTGTGTGTGTGTGTATGAGTGTAATTTGCTTACTTTACATTTTTTTTACTTGTTTTCATGCTTAGGAATGTTAGGTTTTCCTCTTTACATGCCTTTGATTTTTCAAGATTAGGTTTTGTTTAAAAATGATGAAATGATGAATTAGGTTTTTCTTTTTTTTCTTGTCCTTTTTTAATTTCTTCAACATTTTCACTCTTATGAGTGTGTAAAAGAGTTAGTTTCTTTTGTTTTATTTACTTAGCTTTATTTTAGGATGAAAACTTTTTTTCTTCTTTCTCTTTTATTTCAACTTTTTTTAGCTCTTTTATGAAATCCTTGGAATGAAAATGTTGAAATTTTTATTTTCCAAAAACTTTGGTTTTTAATTTGTTTTGAAAAACTTTTGTCTTCTAAAATTTTAATTTCTTCTTTTTATTTGTTTTTGGCAAAACCTATGCTTGAAATAGTTAAAGTTTTAATTTTTAGGTAACTTTGATTTTTCTTTGTTATTTGTGTGTGTGAGTGTATGAGCCTAAATTTCCTTTTGTTCTTCTTAATCTTCATGAAGAGTGTGTGAGTGTAGGTGTATTAACTTTTATGCTTTGATTTAAATTGTGTAGAGTGTGTGAGTGTAGGTGTTAAATTTTCATGCTTTGTTTTAATGCTTTCTTTTAATGCTTTATTCAAATTATGTAGAGTGTGTGAGTGTAGGTGTATAATTTTATCGCTTTCTTGAATTTCATATGGAGTGTGTGTGTTCGTGTGCATTTATTTCCGCCTACTCGTTAAGAGTTAAATGACGCATCGTTTTCATTTTCAGTCCTACTCATTTGAGTAGGACTTGTAATTTTTCTTTCTTTATTTTTCCGCCTACTCACTTGAGTTTAAATGGCCGGACTTTATTTCAGTCCTACTCGTTTGAGTAGGACTCGCTTTTTACTTTCTTTATTTTTTTTTCCGCCTACTCACTTGAGTTAAATGGCCGGGCTTTTTAGCCCTGTAATCGCATTTATTTTCTCCTACTCATTTGAGTAGGACTCGCTTTCATTTCAGTCCTACTCGTTTGAGTAGGACTTGCAATTTTCAGCCTTTATTTACCGCCCCCACTCGTTTGAGTGGGACTCGCAAATTTGAATTATGCAAATTTTCTTTCATGTGTAACTTAGTTCCTTTTTTATTTATAATTTGGAGTGTGCGTGAGTTCTCGTTTTAGTTAACTTTTTAGCTTTCTAAATGTTGTTATTTTTCTTTTGTCCCTTTCTTATAAACGTTTAGCATTTAATTTCGAACTCGCGCCTCACTAAATTATAAGCCGTCCCCATACCGATGTGTGGCTAATCGCTATTAGCCTCGGCATCGAAGAGCATTGGGACATTTGAAATGATTTATAATAATTAAAGTTCTTTATTTTCATTTTAATTTAAGCACTTAGGGTTTACCCCGGGTTTACGACGCGTAGGACCACATAATCGATGTGTGGGCCCTATTTCCGTAGTCCATATGCTAGCTAGCCGAGAGGCCGTGCATATGGACCGATCACCCCTGGGTAAATAGAGTTGCGTGCACCCCCTCGAGAGAGGACAAGCGTAATTCTACCGGATTGGGTCCCCCACCCAATAGCGGGGTTCTTAGCGTAAAGCGGGCGTTAAGAGGAATCCTTCGTCGGACTAACGTTCGGTCGAATAGTCTTAACGTTTAGGTGAGCGATATCCCTATAGCTAGGTGAGCTCACATTTGTGGAACCTCCACGGCCAAGTTGCCTTATTATTAATTTGAAAACCAAGTCTTTTTATTATTAAAAATTGTTTTAGTCTTAATCCGATTCGATGCCGAGCGTTAACCCTTCATCGAATATTCTCTAAATCGTTTTTTTTTCGCTCCTTTGCTTTTCTGTCTTTTCTTAAAGTAAAAAAAATCCACCTTTTCTTTCAGTAAAATAATAGTCCTCCCGGAGGAGTAAGAATAGTCAACGCGACCCCGAGAACAATACGACCTCGGTATTCCCCCGAATATCGAGTACTACTTGCGATAGGTGCACTTGCCTACCCGAGCAAGCCCGCGGCGATCGACTCAACGAACCAACCACAGTAAGAGTCTGTTCGCGGGCACATCAAGTTTTTGGCGCCGTTGCCGGGGAATCTCTTTTCGAGTTGCTATTTCGAATTCCGGAGTCTATTAATTTTACTTATTTTCTATAAAAAAAAAAAACTAAAAACTTTATTTTAAAAAAAAAACACAAAAAAAAGAGTTTTTTTTTGTTTTATTTTTGATTGGGTGTATGACCCGAGGACAACCCTCAGAGTCTGAAGATTTAGACTTCGACCCTGAGATCGAACGCTCTCTTGCGCGTATCCGATCTCATCGCCGAAATCCTTCTTTAGATCCCGAGGAATCTATCGGAGAACCCACTGTTGTAGTTATGGCCGCCCCTAACGTTCCCCCGGCGGCCGAGCGTACTATGTCTTATTACGCCCGGCCTAACCTGGATGATTCTGGGTCGAGTATTGTCCGCCCTGCGGTGGCCAATAATAATTTTGAAATAAAGTCAAGTGTCATTCAAATGGTCCAAAACGCCGTGCAGTTCGATGGACTGCCGGATGAGGACCCGAATGTCCACTTGTCCAATTTCTTGGAGATATGCGACACCTTCAAGATCAATGGCGTCACTGATGACGCCATTCGTTTGCGCTTATTTCCTTTTTCTCTTAAGTCCAAAGCCAAGGCGTGGTTGAATGCCCTCCCGCGAGGATGTATCACCACGTGGGCTGAGTTGACGGAACGGTTCCTAACGAAGTACTTTCCGCCCGCCAAAACTGCAAAGTTGCGGGCGGACATTTCTTCGTTTGTGCAGAACGATCCTGAGTCTCTATACGAGACTTGGGAACGATTTAAGGAATTCCTCCGCCGTTGCCCGCACCACGCGCTGCCAACGTGGTTGCAAGTTCAAATTTTCTATAATGGGCTGAATTTTCAGACGCGTCAAATGATTGACGCGGCTGCCGGGGGTACGCTTAACAACAAAACCCCCGAGGCCGCCCAGGCTTTATTCGAAGAGATGGCTATGAACGCCTATCAATGGAACGTCCCACGGGGACGGCCAAAGCCGGCGGCTGGTCTTTTTGAAGTGGATGCCACTGCTCTCTTGACCCTTCAAGTTGAAAGGTTAACAAAGCAGGTGGCGGAGATGTCTGCTGCCTCCTCCACTCCGCCTTGTTTTATTCCCCCTAACGTCTGCGTAGCTGAAGAGTTCGTGGACTTCATGGGAAATTCGGGTCGTCCTCCCTTCAACCCCAACAACAACCCTTATAGTAATAACTATAATCCGGGTTGGAGGAATCACCCCAACTTCTCGTGGAGCAACCCGAATAATGCTCAGCGTCCCCCTATTTCTTATGCGCCCGGATTTCTTCCTCCCCCTCCTCTTCCGAAACCCTCCCCGATGGAGGAAAATTTTTCGAAGTATATTGCGTCCAACGAGTCAAATATCCGGAACATCACCGGATCGCTAAAAACACTCGAACAACAGGTTGGACAGCTAGCGAGGATGATGTCCGAGCGCGCGCTCGGGGCACTGCCGGGAAACACGGAGCCCAATCCGCGGGAAAACGCCAACGCTATAACCCTCCGTAGCGGAAAGGAGGTGGTCGATCCAAAACGGACCGACCCTCAGGTACATATTTCACCTCCGACCCCTCTTCCTCTTTCTTCGCTCACGCCGCCTTTACCTATTATAAAAGAAAAAATTATTTTAAACAAGGCTCTTCCGTATCCGCATAAGTTAGAAAACGAGCGTAAGGACGCGCAATATGAAAAATTTATTTTATTATTAAAACAAATTCACATTAATGTTCCTTTTTGCGAGGCTATCTCGCAAATGCCCAAATATGCGAAATTTTTAAAAGAACTACTTTCTAATAAACGCAAATTAGAGGATATTTCGCATGTATCTCTCAACGTTGTCTGCTCGGCGGCCCTTACTAATAAATTGCCCGCAAAACAAAACGACCCGGGACGGTTTTCCATCCCGTGCCTTTTTGGCGATATATTAGTAAAGTACGCCTTAGCTGATTTAGGGGCTAGCATTAATCTAATGCCGTTCTCGCTCTTTTCACGTTTAGGTTTGGGTACTCCTAGTCCTACGAATATGCGCATCCAATTAGCAGATCGCTCGGTTAAGTTCCCTATCGGGGTAGTGGAGGACGTCCTTGTCCGAGTCGACAAGTTTACCTTCCCGGTAGACTTCGTCATCTTAGATATCGAGGAGGACGCCGAGGTACCAATAATACTCGGTCGCCCTTTTCTCGCCACCTCCCGCGCACTAATAGATGTTAGTAATGGTAGCCTTCTCCTCCGAGTAGGCGATGACCAAGTTACTTTCTCTATTAATCCCTCGATGGACAATTTGTCATCGAGCGACGATTTCTGCTATTCTTTAGATACCTTTTTCGGAGATCGTTCTTCTCCCATTTTCGAGTCCGTATTTTTAAATGACGATATTTATGCGCTCGAAAATTTTAACTGCGATGAGGATACGTCTATAGACTTGCCTTTCGAACCAATTGGTAAGAAAGACATAGGCATTAAAACCTCCCTAGAAGAACCGCCCATCCTAGACCTCAAACCCTTACCCGCCTCGCTCAAGTACGTTTTTTTGGGAAAAGGTGATACGCTCCCCGTTATCATTTCTTCGGACTTGAGTGATTCGGAGACTTCCGATTTATTGGAAGTTTTATTTAAACATCGCCACGCAATTGCGTGGCAAATCTCTGACCTAAAGGGGATTAGCCCCTCCTTTTGCACCCATAAGATTTTCCTTAACGATAATTGCCGCAAAACGATACAGCCGCAACGTCGTCTTAACCCAAACATGAAAGACGTCGTTAAAGCCGAAATCATTAAGTTATTAGATGCGGGGATTATCTACCCTATTTCGGACAGTGCATGGGTTAGTCCCGTGCATGTCGTGCCCAAGAAAGGCGGTCTTACCGTAGTGGCGAATGAGCATAACGAGCTTGTCCCAACTCGTACTGTTACGGGTTGGCGAGTGTGCATCGACTATAGGAAACTTAACGACGCCACCCGCAAGGACCATTTCCCTCTGCCATTTCTAGACCAGATTTTAGAGCGTTTATCCGGTCATCCGTATTATTATTTTCTTGATGGTTTATCGGGGTTTTTCCAAATCCCCATTTCCCCCGATGATCAAGAGAAAACAACTTTTACTTGCCCGTTTGGCACCTTCGCCTATCGAAGAATGCCATTTGGACTCTGCAACGCGCCAGCTACATTCCAAAGATGTATGCTAGCGATCTTTGGCGAGCTAGTAGAAGACATTATGGAAGTCTTTATGGATGACTTCTCTGTTTTCGGACGCTCTTTTCCCGATTGCCTTAACAATTTAGATCGTGTCCTTCAACGGTGCGAGGACACAAGCCTTGTTTTAAATTGGGAAAAATGCAACTTTATGGTTCGAGGAGGTTTGGTCCTCGGCCATATGATTTCGTCTAAGGGGATAGAGGTGGATAAGGCCAAAATAGAAATTATAGAAAAACTTCCGCATCCAACAAACGTAAAATCTATTAGGAGTTTCTTAGGCCATGCGGGCTTTTATCGACGCTTTATTCAAGATTTTTCAAAAATAACAAAGCCGCTAACTCACCTCTTGGAAAAGGAATCACGCTTCATCTTTAGTAGCGAATGCGAGTCCGCCTTTAATTTGATAAAACAAAAACTTATCTCTTCACCAATTTTAGTGGCCCCTAATTGGTCCCTTCCGTTCGAAATAATGTGCGACGCTAGTGATATTGCCTTAGGTGCCGTTCTTGGCCAACGCGTAGAAAAACATTTTCATCCTATTTATTACGCTAGCAAGACGCTCACTTCCGCACAAATAAATTACACGACAACGGAAAAGGAACTCTTAGCCGTCGTTTTCGCTTTCGATAAGTTTCGCTCGTATATAATGCTATCTAAAGTTATCGTTTTTACCGATCACTCCGCGCTTAAATATTTATTAGCTAAAAATGATGCGAAGCCCCGCCTTCTTCGATGGATTCTCCTCCTACAAGAGTTTGATTTGGAGATCCGAGATAAGCGGGGAGCGGAAAATCTAGCGGCGGACCACCTCTCCCGTTTAGAAAATCCAGGTGCGGAAGCGCTCGTCGAATCTGAAATAAATGACAGATTCCCCGAGGAACGCCTTCTTGCCATTAATATATCTTCGTCATCTTCGCCTTGGTTCGCAGATTTTGCAAATTTTTTAGTAGCGCGGGTCCTTCCAAAAGAATTTTCCGGTCACCAAAAGAAGAAATTCTTTTCTGACTTGAAAAATTTCTTCTGGGAGGACCCATTTCTTTTTCGTATCTGCGCGGACCAAGCGGTTCGACGATGCGTTGCGGGTGTGGAGTGCTTACAAATTCTTAAGCACTGCCACGAGGGTCCAGCCGGTGGGCATTATCAAGCCAACCGGACCGCTCGGAAGGCGCTAGAGGCGGGCTACTTTTGGCCCACTCTCTTCAAAGACGCGCATAATTTTGTGCGCGCATGCGATAGCTGTCAGCGGTCGGGTAACATCTCTCGTCGCGACGAGATGCCCCAAAACATGTTTTTAGAGTGCGAAGTCTTCGATTTGTGGGGCATAGATTTTGTTGGCCCCCTACCTCCATCTTTCAAAAATATGTATATTTTAGTGGCGGTCGACTACGTATCGAGGTGGGCGGAAGCGCAAGCTCTCCCCACCAACGATGCGCGAGTCGTCGTTACATTTCTTAAAAAATTATTTTCTCGCTTCGGCACGCCTCGCGCAATTGTTAGTGATAGGGGAACGCATTTCTGTAACGCTCTTATGGCTAAGACGTTAGCTAAATACGGAGTCACGCACAAGCTTGCCACCCCCTACCACCCGTAAACAAGTGGCCAAGTCGAGGTAGTAAATCGAGAGATTAAGCGAATTTTAGAAAAAACCGTTTCGCTAAATAGGAAGGATTGGTCCGTTAAACTCGACGATGCGTTGTGGGCGTATCGGACGGCATACAAAACCGCTATCGGATGTACGCCGTTCCGGTTAGTCTACGGCAAAGCGTGCCATTTACCCGTAGAATTAGAACATCGCGCACTTTGGGATTTAAAACTCTTAAACCTCGACTCCAACTTAGCCGCTCAGAATAGAAAACTGCAACTAAACGAGCTCGATGAATGGCGTGCGAACGCTTACGAGAGCAATAAATTCTATAAGGAGCGCTCTAAGTTATATCACGATCGAAAAATCAAGTCCCAAAAATTATTTTCTCCGGGCGATCTTGTCCTTCTTTACAATTCACGCCTTAGGCTTTTTCCAGGTAAATTAAAATCTAGATGGTCCGGTCCCTTCTTAGTTGAAGAAGTTTTTCCTTATGGAACCGTACTCGTCTCCCACCCGGACAAAGGCTCTTTTAAAGTAAACGGTCATCGGTTAAAGTCTTATATAGCAGGCGACCCAGTGATCGGTTTTAGCGAAACCATAACTTTCCTCCACATTATAAACCCGCCAAAATAGTCTAGCTACACGACTATAAACAAAGCGCTCCTGGGAGGCACCCCTCACTTATTTTTTTCGCTCTTTCCTTATTATCTTTGTTATTTTTTTTCTAATAAACGCAGGGATTCTGATCGGCCTCCCCCTACACGTTTCAGGGAAGCTTCTACACCCTTTCCTTTTCTTTTTTTGTACATATTGTCTTTCATTTCTGTTCCGCATACTTACGATACAACATTGGGGACAATGTTGGACTTAAGTATGGGGGTATTTTCGTGCTTTACTTTCTGCACTTCAATTTTTTCTGCATCTCAAAAAAAAAGGGAAAATACAAAAAAATACATATAACAACAAAACAAAAACAAAAAAATTAAAAAAACATCTTAAAATGAAACAAAAAAACTTTTAAATGAAAAACCAAAAAAAAAAAATTTTAAATAAAAAAAAACAAAAATCCAAAAAATTTTTTACTTATTATTTTGTTTAGTTTCACTTTGTATATATTTTTTGTTTTTTTTCCTCTCTCCCCCTTCCTCATTCTTGTACAAACCTTTTTTTTTTCTCCCTTATTTTTGTACATATTATGAAAATTCTCTTAAAAAATACAAAAAAAAAGATAATAGTTCAAAAAAATTTTCAAAAAAATTGAGAAAAACAAAAATACAAAAAAAGATAATAAATGAAAAACAAACAAAAAAAATGATAACAAAAACTATAAAAATAAAAAAAAAAAATGTTTTGAAATAAATAAATTAAATATTCCATACTTAACTTTTCTGCTATCCAAAAATTCTGTTTTGAGTTTATTTATATGTGAATACTATTAATTCTTTGTTTGCTACCCGTTTGTTAATTATTGATTGAAACATTTAAATAGCCAGGGTTAAGTTTTAAAGAATTCTTTATGCTTTGTTAAAACTAGCGGACTCGTTTTAGGCACTACTTCTAATTTTTCATTAATAGGAGCACGTATATTATGTTAGGAAATAACGACTATAGAATTCAATTATACTTACTTTTAGCTTTCTGAAAAATTAGAACGTACAAATTATTAAGGTTGCTCTCAAAAATTTTTAGGATTACAATCTAGTTTTCCTTTCTCCCCTCACTTTTCATGACCTACTTGACATGAAAAATTTTTATCCTTAAAAGATCTTATGTCAATGGGAACAAGATTTCGTTCCGTAAACATAGGCACCCAATAATTTTAAAAAATTATATAAGGAGTAAGAGGATAAAATTCATTACTCCTACAAATATACATTGGGTTAATTTTTCTTATGAAGTTGAAAAACAAAAATCATATTAGGAAAATAAGATTTCGTTTTCCTAATAATCCAAAAGAAAAAAAAATGGAGGTTCGAGAAAAAATTACCTCACCTCAAATATCAAAACCCTCTTCATAAACCACACTACCCCCTTAGCCAATTACACGATTCTAGAATTAATTCAAAAATCTTTTTGAGAGCATAATTAGTAAATTGTATTATTTCCGGTAGCACTCGTATAAGCTAGAATTCTTATAATTCCAAACTATTTTCGTTAACCTAACCATTACAAATGTTGCCTTCTATTTGATTGCATCTAGAAGTCTTTTGGCCAAAACTTTTGCGCTATTTAAATCATCTTCATAATTTTAGGACTTAACTCTTACACCCCGTATATTTATTTCGATCTCTCTTATAATTGATTAAGCGATAGCCAAAACTTAGAGTTTTTTTTATTCCTTATAGATTCACCTCAAACTTTTGCTCTGGAATAGCAAAAGCCTAAGTATGGGGGTATTTGATGAACTGTAAATATGCGTATTTTTATGCACATTAATTTAGTCATTTTCATTTATTTTTGTCGTTTTTACTTATTTTTGTTCAATAAAATGTTCCTATTCTTGTAAATTTTCTCCTAACTTGTTTTATTTAATTTTGCAGAAAAATTCCAAAATCTGCCAAAATTTGGGAAGTACACGCCCGTGACACATGGGTCACGCCCGTGACCGAGCCGTGACTGAGCATTTCCCGTGAAATCGGAAAATTTCTGAAGAAGAGGCTTGACACGCCTGGCGACACGCCCGTGTCACCCGACACGGGGCGTGACCCAAGCCCGTGTCCTCTCCTCTCGACGAATTCCGCTCGACGATCGTCGAGTGTCGACACCAACTGACACGCCCATAGTCACGCCCGTGACCTAGGGCGTGACCCAATTTCAGCTCAACGATTTCGACTCGACACTTTCCGCTCGACATTCGTCGAGTGTCGACCCAACTGTCACGCCCATAGTCACGCCCGTGACATGGGGCGTGACCTTTCCAGCTGGCCCGACAAGATGCTGCCGAGGACATTTGACGCAACCCGCGCCCGGTTCTACCTCCCCGACACGCCCATAGTCACGCCCGTGACCTAGGGCGTGACTGCTGCGAACTCAGCCCGAAGTCAACTTTGTTGTCCAATCGCCAGTCGCCTTCATGAATAGTACTGTCACGCCCCCCCTACACGCCCGTGACCGAGGGCGTGTACTTTGAAATTTTTTTCTATAAATAGCCCAGTTCTGTAAGGTCCAAGGGTTCAGATTTTTGGGCCAATTTAGTGTCTTTTTGTGGGCTGCATCCGTGATTTTCAAGGCTATGTAAGGAGATTTTTTTCTTTTCTATTTCATATCTTGTTTTGCTTTAGTTTTAGCACTTGTAATAGCTTGTAATAGTTTCATTTTGATCAAATAAAATGTTAAATTTTCTCTTCATGTATGGCTTTGGAATGAACACTTGTGCCCACCTTTCCTTCTCCTTTTTATTCTTAGTTTCACCTTTGTTCTTCATTTATGAAAAGTGTGTGTGTGTGTGTGTATGAGTGTAATTTGCTTACTTTACATTTTTTTTACTTGTTTTCATGCTTAGGAATGTTAGGTTTTCCTCTTTACATGCCTTTGATTTTTCAAGATTAGGTTTTGTTTAAAAATGATGAAATGATGAATTAGGTTTTTCTTTTTTTTCTTGTCCTTTTTTAATTTCTTCAACATTTTCACTCTTATGAGTGTGTAAAAGAGTTAGTTTCTTTTGTTTTATTTACTTAGCTTTATTTTAGGATGAAAACTTTTTTTCTTCTTTCTCTTTTATTTCAACTTTTTTTTAGCTCTTTTATGAAATCCTTGGAATGAAAATGTTGAAATTTTTATTTTCCAAAAACTTTGGTTTTTAATTTGTTTTGAAAAACTTTTGTCTTCTAAAATTTTAATTTCTTCTTTTTATTTGTTTTTGGCAAAACCTATGCTTGAAATAGTTAAAGTTTTAATTTTTGAGTAACTTTGATTTTTCTTTGTTATTTGTGTGTGTGAGTGTATGAGCCTAAATTTCCTTTTGTTCTTCTTAATCTTCATGAAGAGTGTGTGAGTGTAGGTGTATTAACTTTTATGCTTTGATTTAAATTGTGTAGAGTGTGTGAGTGTAGGTGTTAAATTTTCATGCTTTGTTTTAATGCTTTCTTTTAATGCTTTATTCAAATTATGTAGAGTGTGTGAGTGTAGGTGTATAATTTTATCGCTTTCTTGAATTTCATATGGAGTGTGTGTGTTCGTGTGCATTTATTTCCGCCTACTCGTTAAGAGTTAAATGGCGCATCGTTTTCATTTTCAGTCCTACTCATTTGAGTAGGACTTGTAATTTTTCTTTCTTTATTTTTCCGCCTACTCACTTGAGTTTAAATGGCCGGACTTTATTTCAGTCCTACTCGTTTGAGTAGGACTCGCTTTTTACTTTCTTTATTTTTTTTTCCGCCTACTCACTTGAGTAAAATGGCCGGACTTTTTAGCCCTGTAATCGCATTTATTTTCTCCTACTCATTTGAGTAGGACTCGCCTTCATTTCAGTCCTACTCGTTTGGGTAGGACTTGCAATTTTCAGCCTTTATTTACCGCCCCCACTCGTTTGAGTGGGACTCGCAAATTTGAATTATGCAAATTTTCTTTCTTGTGTAACTTAGTTCCTTTTTTATTTATAATTTGGAGTGTGCGTGAGTTCTCGTTTTAGTTAACTTTTTAGCTTTCTAAATGTTGTTATTTTTCTTTTGTCCCTTTCTTATAAACGTTTAGCATTTAATTTCGAACTCGCGCCTCACTAAATTATAAGCCGTCCCCATACCGATGTGTGGCTAATCGCTATTAGCCTCGGCATCGAAGAGCATTGGGACATTTGAAATGATTTATAATAATTAAAGTTCTTTATTTTCATTTTAATTTAAGCACTTAGGGTTTACCCCGGGTTTACGACGCGTAGGACCACATAATCGATGTGTGGGCCCTATTTCCGTAGTCCATATGCTAGCTAGCCGAGAGGCCGTGCATATGGACCGATCACCCCTGGGTAAATAGAGTTGCGTGCACCCCCTCGAGAGAGGACAAGCGTAATTCTACCGGATTGGGTCCCCCACCCAATAGCGGGGTTCTTAGCGTAAAGCGGGCGTTAAGAGGAATCCTTCGTCGGACTAACGTTCGGTCGAATAGTCTTAACGTTTAGGTGAGCGATATCCCTATAGCTAGGTGAGCTCACATTTGTGGAACCTCCACGGCCAAGTTGCCTTATTATTAATTTGAAAACCAAGTCTTTTTATTATTAAAAATTGTTTTAGTCTTAATCCGATTCGATGCCGAGCGTTAACCCTTCATCGAATATTCTCTAAATCGTTTTTTTTCGCTCCTTTGCTTTTCTGTCTTTTCTTAAAGTAAAAAAAATCCACCTTTTCTTTCAGTAAAATAATAGTCCTCCCGGAGGAGTAAGAATAGTCAACGCGACCCCAAGAACAATACGACCTCGGTATTCCCCCGAATATCGAGTACTACTTGCGATAGGTGCACTTGCCTACCCGAGCAAGCCCGCGGCGATCGACTCAACGAACCAACCACAGTAAGAGTCTGTTCGCGGGCACATCAATTACTGAAGAATCTCTGGCCGCATACAGCTCTTTCATGGGTCCCTCGATCCCTTTTTACGAGCTTTCCTCGAGTGATGATGATCACTCTGGTGTTAGCCAACAAAAAGAGGAGCAGGAACTCATGGACGCTCCTGTATGGGACGATGAGATTGTTCCGGTCGTCGACGGGGTGGCGTCAGCGAATGATTTTGCGATGGGGCCTGCTCATTCAGTGCTTGATTTTGAGAGCAGCCTTGCCCCTCCGCAATTTTTGCTGGATTGTGCTATTCCTCTTTCTTGTGAGTTGGTTGATGATGTCATATTTGTTGATGATTCGGTGCCCGAGGTTGCGCCGAAGTGGGATGATGATTCCTCTATCTCCGATGGAGAAGGTGGATCTTCAGAACACTTTTACGCACCCCGGTGGGATGAGTAATATCCCCTTTCCGATGTGGAGGTTTGCACCTCCTTATTGGATGAGGTCGTTCCTCTTACCACCGCGGACCTCGAGTTCTCGGATTCCCCTCGGTACGACTCGTATGATACCGATGATGATCTCTTCTTGGATCCTGCTGAGAGTGAGAACGGGATCACTCTCCCATTTTCTGATTCTTTTAGTTCTTCTTCTCTTTTATTACTTGATCCCCCTTCCTTATCTGAGCCTGTCTAGGATGAGTCTCCACAGGTACGTTGGGATGACGTTGAGCTTTGTGCTCATGTCGTTGCCATCGCCTCCTGCGGGCCTGTGATGGACGATACCTTGCTAGGCAAGGATTTGTTTTGTGATAATATGAGCGAGGACCAGGCCTCCTCCTCATCCTATTTCCTATTTTCTCTGCCTGCGAGGAGCAGGTATGATTATTTAGGCAGAGGGGTAACTGTTCTATCGCCGTATCGGTACCCGTTACCGAAACGGATATTGGAACAGTTACCTGTGCATTTTTCGTTTCATAGGCCCATTAGCTAGAACCTTTTCGTAGCTGAATAAGTCGTGCTGGGAGGACAATAACCCCAGTACTTATCTTTCCTTTTCTGCATTTTATTTTTTTTGTCTATTTTAGTTTAAGCATTTCTTTTTGTATATTTTGTTTTGTTTTTTTTTTGCGGAGCTCACCCCTGCAGGTATTCTTGACAACTTCGTGTTGGAGGGGTTGTGATTTTTCGTATGGCGGGCCTGCTTCAGGTTTCCACGCATCTTCTGGTATGCTCACTAGCTGAGCATTGGGTAACCTCTTCCCTTAGCTCTTTATGATCTTAATTTCTCTATCATATGATGTGTAGTTTAGTTTCAGTTTGGGGGAGAGATCTGTTACCAATTGCACGTGCACATCTCATGTGCATACTAGAAGCCTTTATTGTTTTATTTTGCTTAGTTCGTTGCATCACACACCACTACACCCACAAGAGCGCGTGCTTAGCTTTTTGCGTGCTGCGAGTTAAACTCATTTCTTTGTTAGATTTGACAAAATTATGGTGCTGACATAGGATTGTGAGAAGGAGTAAAATGTTGACCTTGCTGTGCTCCTAGTCAACTGCTCTCGTCTCGTGTAGAAATTGGAGTAGATTTAATTTTTTTTGTATGCTTTTAGTTTTATATTTTTTTAATTGCGTAAATACTTTTTATTCTACTCAAAAGTTGGTGAATCCGGTGTGAATCCGACGGTAGCTTAGGGATGTGTGTAGACGGCCGTTAGTTTTCGTATTGCTCGAGTCGGGAGGAGGGATAGTCTTTCTCATTGGCTAAGAACTTGCCCCAAGCTATTCATGAAGCATGGGTATAGGTTAGTCATGCATGAGCGTGATGTAGGCCATCATTTTGGCCCGGTTGAGCTTTGTACCATTCCTGACGTCTTATCCTCGCTAGCCCCGTTATGCCTACCCCTCCTTTTGATTCAGCTCCACCATGATTTCACCAAAGCCTCATAGCCAATCCTAGTCGCACACCCAAGTTGAGCTTTAGTGTTTACATTTTAATGTTGGGGTGTGATGTGGTGATTTTACTTGTGATTATGTGGATGTGCTCCAATGTTATATTTGCTGAAATTGCAAAAATAAAAAGATGATTTGAATAAAGAAAAAAATATTTGTAAAGAAAAAAAAGTGAAAAGAAAAAGTTTTAATTGAAAATCATTTTGGAAATGAGAATGTATTTGGAGTAGGCGGTACACACACCCATATTTGAAAAATTAAGTCTGGGGGTGTGGTGTACTCACGTGTATTTTGCTTAGTAGAGGGATTATTTTTATGATAGCTCATTTGGGTTAGGTGCATAGCCTTCCTTTTTATCATTGTTTACCTCACTGAAACCCAAGCCCCATCTCTTCACTTAATGTCCTACTGATTCGTGTGTGAACAAAACCAGTGCCGTGGAGAGAATGCGAAAGGGCAAGCATATGGTCACCGACATTGGTGGATTCCTTAGGAGGTTATCCTGAGCCCTGATCTTTGGCAATGCTCGCCTAGCGATTAGTCTACTTTCTCCCTACGCATGACCGGATGATTCACCGTGATTCTATTTTTGAGTAATAATAAAATGTTGATACGCATTGTAAAAAGTATAAACTATTTTGTATACTTAGAAATTTCTTCAATTATATTTTTACGCGCGCGAGCATGCGACTTCGCATGGTACTTTGTATCGTAATTTCTTTGTTAACTAGTATTTTTTCCTATCTGCTTAGATTTTGTTTGCTCGGGACGCGCAAACAGTTAAGTCTGGGGGTGTGATGAGTCCACTTTATATACCTATTTTCGGACTCATCTGGGCTAGTTTTCACACGGTTGCACTTCACTTTTAGTTCTTTATCGTTCCTATTTCATCTAATCTTTATTTCCATAGGAAGTGCACATTTATGCCTGTGGTTGTGTATTTTGTTATTTTTATAGTTTGTACTCTTTTTTGTGATTGTCTGGAATGTCTGCACAGATTAGTGATTTGTTTTTCCTATCAGTATAGGGGTCGTGTGCGTGTTCCGGGATGGTTGTGAAACAGGAATACTGCGAACGATCATGGGATATAATGCGTACGACCACTGGTCGTGCGCCCCTGATCGTGCACACTACTCTACGTTTTCCAAAATCAGCCTGGGGTAAGCGCACGACCACTGGACATAATGCGCACGACCTCCGGTCGTGCGCCACTGATCGTGTGCATTGATTCCTCTTTTCTGGAGTCTTGTCTAGGGTAATCGCACGATCATTGGACTTAGTGTGCATACGACCACTGGTCGTGCGCCACTACTCGTGCACGTTATCCCAGTTCTTCTTCCTGATCTTCCATGCCAGTGCGCACGAGCACCAGACATAGTGCGCACGACCACTGGTCGTACGCCTGTGATCGTGCGCATTGTTCATTTCTGCTTTGTACAAATAGTGCAGGTCTCGCCCTAATTCGAGAGAGGATCCGGAGCTCGACATTTCCCCGTCATTCTCCGCCTTCTCCGCCGTTCCCCTTCATCTTCCACCCTAGGGAGGTGCTCCGGGCAAGCTTTCACCGCAAAATCCAAGCCGGAGCTTCCTTCTCGGCCTTCTCCTTCATCTGTGAGCTTCAAGTAGGGTTTGACGCCATAGCCATCAAGCAAAGGAAAGCTAGCAAACTTCGTCCGCTATCGTGAGACGAAGAAGACGGGCCATTGGAAGGTGGTGACAGCCCTTCTCTATCCCGGAGGCAGTTGAGGACCGAGCTTGGACGCGGAATGACAACCCGATGATTCCAACCGTGAATCCTCAGCAAGGCTTCGGATTCGGTCGATCTCTTGATTTGTTCTTGCTTTCTTGTTGAATATTGGTGTTTAAATTTATTTATAATTGATGAAGTATGCTTAGTTTGTAAAATGTTTTTATACAATTATGTCTATGTGATTGTATGTTTTCGTTATTTACTTGAGTTGCGCCATATTCCATCCACCACCATTCACCCTTGCCGCACTAGCAATTGCTAGTGGCGTGTGTAGCGAAGAGGTGCTTACGACCCTCATTCCGCCATTCTCACCACCTCATCCGCAAGCCTACTCGTCCATCCGCCTAGCGATTCGATGTATAGTGGCCCGACTAGTCTTCCATCCCGCCTAGCGAAGCATCGCATAGCGGCGTTGCATAGGAGTAGTTGTTAGATTTTTACTTTCCTTTTTCCGCAACAATCCAAACCCCCCCTTAGTTAGCTCCGACCTGAGGACTTTAATCTCAAGTCCTCCTTGAAATTAACTCCACCTTATTGTGTTCCTTGTGAGATCGATACTTGGGAAAACCCCCATTTTATATTACTTGTGCGACCGGTTCACTGCCGTGATCTTAAGCATCATATATCAGCAAGAATAATATCATCCAGATTAGGTAAAGGACTATCATCCATTTTATAGGTAGGAGGGGAGATAGCCTTGGGAGGACAAATAGCTTTAGAGGATGATTCAGTTAGTGGCTCTGCTTCTGCAAAACTTACATTTAGTTGCTTAGCAACTGCAGGGCTTATTGGGGAAGTATAGCACACTATAGCCATAGAGTGCTCGGTACAAACTTCTGGAAGATGATTCAGATAGGATGTATTAAAAGAATTTAGTAAATGGAATAAATCTATTATGGGATTGATAATACAATCACCAACAGTTATAATCACTGCAGTTTCTACTGCTGCAACTGTACAGATCATATCAAAATCAGCATTTGTCTCTAATTCTGTAGTCATATGTACATCTGCATCTGCATCTGTCTACAAAAGTGTTGTATCTACAGCTTGATGAAGGCTCATACATTTGACAACGAATAGATCTACGAACTAGCACGTTTGTCTCTCCTTGATCCAATCCTATACTAGCACAATCATACTACGCAACACCACGTTAATTAATTTTATCAATTATATGCTAACGTACGGGTAGCCAAACCGCTTAGGATCGAACAAAGGCTATAGGCCAATATTCTTTCTGGCTATAAGGACCCACCCGGTCTGAACGAGCGGTGTTGTACCAAAAGAGATCTACCAAATAAATACGATTTGGAAAAGGTAGATCTCTCCCAACAAAAGAAAACAAAGGTTCGCCAAGCATTTTTTTTGAAAAATAATTCAATGAAGATAAACACAAACCAATCGAAGAAACCACGATTAATTAACGATTCAAATTTCAACGCCAAGAATCTACCACCACAGGAATTAATCTAGGAAGTGAAACACACAATAGGTCGAAAGGATTCGTTACCCTATCAGAATGGATGATTCTGATTTTTCTACTTGGATCATTCTTCAACGGCTCAGACGGAGTCACGCTAGTTGGAGAGAAACTCGTCCGCCTTCGTCACTTCACGCCGGAGTGATCCACAAGGGGAGTTCTTCTTTCCTTGGCCGAATTTCTTCAAGGATGAGGGTGGCAAATTTTCTTGTGGAGGTCGGTTTGGGTGAGGAGGATGGGAGGCGGTTTTGTCTAGGGAAAAAGGAGTAGGAGAGGGTTGTTAAGGGGAGAAAGGAGAAGGGAAAGAGGGGAGGAGGATGGCCAAAATTGCCAAGGAAGAGGGGGAAGAGAGGGGCGGCCAAGGAGGAGAGGAGAAGGAGATTCTCAAGACAAGTTAGGGTTTTCTTTTCAATCATTCACTAATTCAATATGAGAACATGCATGCCTTTAAATAGGCTTACAACCATGACTTGGCTACATGCATCCCAAATAGAAAAATAAAAATAACCCATGGTTCTAAACATAACCATGATATTAAATAAGACATGACAATTAAATAACATTGTAGAATAAAAACAAAACATAAAAAGTTGATTTAATAATGATTAATAATTATTAATAAATTATTAATAATTATTAATATATTGGTTTGCACCCACGTCGGATATTATGGCGACGTTCCACATGGTCATCCGTAGGCACACCGTCACCGTCTTCAATAGGTTGAGGGTCATCGTCTCCATCAATCCTCCCCCTCTCAAAAGTACTCACCACCGATGAGTTGGTCTGAATGCACCAGCGTGGGAGAGCAACATCCAAACGAGCCACCTCCGATCCAAGAAACCAAGAGTCATCGGAGGCCGGTCGATCACGCCATTGAATCAAGTAGTGGCAAACATCACCACATGTAAAGGAGAGCATTGCAACCTGGAGTATCCTGTCATGCAAAGAGATGGTCCTCGGGAACCTTGTAAAAGCATTAGGCAATAAAGGAAAATAAGTTTCTACATCAACAACCAACATACCTCCAGTGAAGACCGATGAAGATAGCGATCCAGGCATAAGCTCACAACCCAAACCATAAGAAAACAAAGTGGACCCCAACGGACAGGCAGATAATTCAAGTGGTGGAGAAACATATGGCATTAAATTAGAAACATTAAAAATAGGGGTAATACCCCAATCAGTGAAAAACTTCAAATGATATTTGTATTCTCCTAATTTCTTTAAGATCCGAAAAAGGTCCAACTTGCCAACTCGCCAACTTTTTATAGCGCCCGAAGGCAACCATTCAGGGACGAAACACACCAAAACTAAATTGTCAATAATATAGTGAGACACTCTTTTATGCAAGCTAGCATGAAATTGATAGGATTTATATAGCGTGGTTAGCGATTCACTAATGTGCTTATATAAAATGTGATCATGATGAGCATAATCTGGTGCGAGTTTCGGCGATAAACTAGCAAGTAGAAAATAAGACGCAACTTGAGTGATTAATTCCCTTAAAGTGTGCCTAAGTATCATACTATCGTGAGGAGTGAAACCGTGGGCTACATGACTTAACCGAAATACGGAGGGTAAAGGGGTTAAGTCCGGTGGGACGGGAGCCTTATAATCAAAGATGATTTTCATAGGCTTCGAATTCACAGTCCTAATTTTAAAATTAATATTTTCACGCTTGGCATGAAGATATACCAAGGGAAACCACTCATCATAAATACTAAAAGAGTTGGACACTCCCGGATGTGACAAGTGGTTCGAGCGATACAACTCATGGGGCCTAACCTTGCTCACTAACGTGTGGGAAAATAGGTCATCAAATGGCGGTGGATAAATACATGCGACCGGGTGTGGGATATAGGTATGTGAAGGAGACACCATGTAACAACCCCATCCGTTCATATGGTATATTCTAGAAGGTCCGTCCGGGGCCCCACAGTATATATCACAAAACAGGCGGTGAAGGTACAGGATGATTCCAGAGTAGCGCAATCGTACCTATCACAAAGCATTCTAGCGGAAGCCTAGACTACAACTTGAACTCCTCGTGAATGTCCAACTATAAAACTCCACATTTTATACGATATAGGCATGTCTTACAACAACAAGTAAAAAGAGTTGGCCTTATGGCCTTACATGGCTGTCAACCAGTGGCCTAAACTATGGGCGCGCTGGCCGGCCACAATAAAAGAAAACACACAACATTTCCAAATAGCTTTCGAGGGCTAGCAGCAGTAGTAACAACAGCAGCAGGAGCATCAACCTCTATGCATCCCGCTCGGCTCTCCAGTACCTGTACAGGAACAATCCACCAACGGTGGTGTTGGAACACCCTATTACTAATTTGGGTCAGGATCACTATGTCTCTAGGAACCTTTATTTGACCTCCTGTATAGCTTAAAAGGTCAATTAGAATTGAGTCTAAGGGTTAGAAGTCTAGGATTGGAAGCTGCCCTGGAGACCAAGTTTTTCTGTCTGGAGACCAAGTCTGATCGTCGAGCTCAGCACGACAATTCGTCGAACTCCGATCGACGATCGTCTAGCTCAACTTCGACAGATTCGTCGAACTCCGATCGACGATCGCTGAGCTCAACTTCTTAATATCGTCGAACTCCATTCGACGATCAGTGAGCTCAGGTCGACGATTTTGACTCTGCTTTGGATCTTTATCTCTGAGCTCAGTTCGACGATCTTTGAGCTCAGATCGACGATTATTTTACTGCTTAAGTTTTCCAGATCGCTGAGCTCAGCTCGACGATAGCAGAGCTCAGTTCGACGATTTCAGGTAACTTCCAGAATTCAAATTCAAATCAGTTAGGAGTTATTCTGCAATTAATTCAGAGATTTGCTAGCCGTTTACATTCAATTCTGGACCAAGTTTCAAGGGATTTTTGAAGGAATAATTCTGTGGACTTTCCTTCAGAAGAGATTATGCAATTAAGGATGCAATCAATGCAGACCAACGGCTATCCTTGACAGAGAATGATATTTTATTCTGGAACAGAGAATAAAAGACAGAATGTTTTTTTTGATTAATAGAGATTAACAAGAAGAGAACATACAATACAGATTACAGAGACTCATTCAAAATCTTCTGTCAAAAAGAATTCTGAAAAACACTCATCAAAGAGATCAAGCTTTCAAAAATCTTCAGATCTCTTCAGATCTCAAAGTGTTCAAGGCCAACATCAGTTCAAGACTCCAGACACTCAACATTTCAGCTATTGCTGAAATCATCCATTGCTGGAGTTCTATATTTGAAGGCCTATCACTCTCAAGCAAAGCTTTTCTTCCTGAAGATTTCAAGGATTCAGGGGGAGCTTTGACATCAATCCACATAGTCTTCTCAGTTGCTTGAGAAAGAGAAGACTTCCATCACTCTTTCACCCCCACTCTGTAAAGGGTTTTTCAAACTCCCTTCAAAAGTTTGAATCTGGTTTTTGAGCACCTTGTCAAAAGCTCATTGGTGGCAAGACACCTGATCAAAAAATCTGCTTTGGTTTTTGAGCACCTTATCAAAAGCTCATTGGTGCCCAGGACACCTGATCAACTCATCCTGCAGTGGATTCCTACCTAGGGTGGTAGAAACGTGGATGTACCCAAGTTTGGGGAACCACTATATTCCCTTGTGTCATCTGGTTTTGGCTTGTTTTCTTTTTGTTTCTGGCCTTGATTCTCTCTGTGCTTAGTTTTTTGTTTAGCTTAGTGCTGTAGTTAGATTCTTTATTTCTTCCCTGCTGACACAGATTACAACAACTATTGTAAAAGCTTGTAAAAAGTTTTTAAGCACCATATACTCTATTCACCCCCCCCCCTCTAGAGTATATCAGATCTAGTTGGCCTTTCAATTGGTATCAGAGGGAGGTTGGTTAAACATACCATATCTGATTGGTTGTACAAGCTAACACCTAAACCCCAAGATTCCAAACTAGATCTGCTTTTCTTCTGTATTTTATTATTAGTTTTTGTTTGCACAAATCATGGCCCAAAACAAAGATTATGCTAGCACCAGACCTCCAGTGTGCAATCTTTCCAAGTTTGCACTTTGGAAAGAAAGGATTAGATTTTACATGAATTCCATTGACGAAGATATTTTCAATTCTGTTTTGACAGTGTGTCCAAAACCCCCAGAGAGCACAAGCACAAATGCTGTTCCACCTCCATCAGGAACAGATGCTGACATCAAAAAATGGAAAGTAGCCGATGCCAAGGCTATGAACATTCTAGCCCAGACAATGTCAGATGACATATTTCAAAAGGTAGCTGAATGCAATTCAGCCAAGGAGATTTGGGACAAGCTCTCAGAAATAGTCTCAGGCTCAGCTGATGAGAGAAAGGACAGAAGATCCCATCTCATCTCCCAATATGAGAACTTCAAGAAGGGGGAGACTGAGTCAGTGGGAGACATGTACAACAGATTGAGTCTAATTGTCAGTGAACTAAGGACATTGGACAAAGAGATTTCTCTGACAGAACTTAATGACAAGATCCTAATGTGCTTCCCCAGCACTTGGGATTCAAGAATCTGGCCAATTAAGGATGCCAGAAGTCTGAATGAAATCACCACTGAAGCCTTGTTGGGTAAGCTCAAATCTTATGAGCTACTTATCAAGAATAGAGAGGAAGAACAGAAGGCTGCTTCACCAGCCACAAGGAAAGAGAAGACCATAGCCTTCAAGGCAACTGAGGATCTGCCTGAAGATAAGAGCACAGACAATGATGAACTACTCAGCTTGTTGGTCAAAAGATTCTACAAGATGGCCAGAAAGGACTTCAGAAGAAGATCATACAAGGAGCAGGACAAGCCAAGGTATGACAAGTCCATTAGCAACAATAAAGATATTATCTGCTTTGGTTGCAGGAAACCAGGGCATATAGTTCCTGACTGTCCAGAGAACAAGATCAAGGACAGAAGGGACAGAAAAGAAAGAAGAAAGGAGAAAGACTCCAAAAGGAATGGAAGTGGCAAACCTTCTTCAAGCAAAAATAAGCATACAAGAAAAGGGTTTGTTGCTGAATCCTGGAGTGAGACAGAAGAGGAGTCAGAAGCCTCTTCTAGCTCAAGTGATGATGAGGATGATGCAGAAGAAAAGGAGTTCTGCATGATGGAAATCAATGCCTCACAGAACAATTCAGAGGAAGAGGAGTCAGAGTCAGACTCAGAGACTCAACCTGAAGAAGATCAGGTAATTGGTTCTTTTGATTTTACTTCAGAAGATTTTAAATCTGAATTTAAAGCACTGTGTTTAGACCTACTAAAGTCTGAGAAAGAGATTATCTCTCTCAGAAATTAATTATCTGAACACAATGATTTAAAGTCAGAAAACCTCAAACTCTCTCAGGAGTTGGAGAACTGTAGGGAACAGATAGCTTCACTGAAAAGTGAGCTCTCTGAGGCCAAGAAGCTTGAAGAATCCCTTAATGGGAGAAGCATCAAGCTGATGGACATCACAAGCACAGTGAACTCTAGATTCAACAGTACACTGGGCTTGGGTGCCTCATCCAGCCAACCTATAGTCCTAACAACTCCCATCAAGTTTATTTCTAACAAAGGAAAGGGAGTTGTAGAGGTTGCCAGGAAAAATTCTGATCTGCCTCAGAAAACTAAGTCCCAGCAAAAATCGTCGAACGGAGATCGACGATCGCTGAATGAAGATCGACGATCGCCGAACGCAGCTCGACGATCTCAGGAAAAATCGTCGAACGCAGATCGACGATCTCAGCCAAAGTCGTCGAACGCAGCTCGACGATCTCATATACCTGACCTAAGCCATAGTCGACCGTCGAACGGAGCTCGACGATCTGACCCAAGATCGTCGAACGCAGCTCCAAGATCGTCGAACAAAGGTCAGAACTCTGGAAACTTGTTTAAAGGCAAATCAAAATTGAATCCTAAGGATTCTTCATCCCAAACCTTTAACCCTTATACTGAATGGATTTTACCTCCAAGGAGATATCATCCTGAAGGATATAAGAGTCAGTCAGGGATGTCCTTCATTTCTGAATTTAGAGGTTATCAACCTAGGCCCAAGGTAAACTGGGTCAAAAATAAATGAATTGTTTTATGTGCAGGTAAAGACCTATCCAATATCTAACCAGCAATGGTATTTGGATAGTGGGTGCTCTAAGCACATGACAGGGAACAAGGACAACCTCACTTCCTTTAGAGCCAAGCTTGGACCCAAAGTTATCTTTGGTGATTCCAACTTTGGACAGACTAAAGGATATGGTGCAGTCCAGATTGGTTCAGTAACCTTCAAGAAGGTAGCATATGTGGAAGGACTGAAGCACAACCTAATCAGCATCAGTCAGCTGTGTGATGAAGGCTACCAAGTGACCTTCAGCAAAACCTTATGCAGAATCAAGTCAGAGGACAACACAACTGTGTTGACAGGTAAAAGGAAAGGTAACATCTATCTAGTAGATTTTCTTTCAACTAATATAGATATCTGCTTGTTTAATTCAGTCTGTAGACCAAATGTTTTATGGCATAAGAGATTAGGACACCTAAACCTTAGAACTATTGCTAGGCTCTCCAAGGACAACCTTGTTAGAGGACTACCTTCTGGCCCCTTCAAGAAGGAAGGACTCTGCAGGGCCTGTCAATTAGGCAAGCAAACTAAAAACAGTTTTAAGTCACTTAATAAGAGTGATTCACCTAGGATATTGTATCTGTTACACATGGATCTATTTGGACCCATCACAGTACAAAGCCTAGGAGGGAAATCCTACACTTTAGTAGTTGTAGATGACTTCTCTAGATTCACTTGGGTGTTCTTTCTAAGGAAGAAGTCTGATAACTTTAAGTGTCTGACAGAGTTTCTCAAATGTATACAGATTGAGTTCAATACTCACATTGCCCTGATCAGAAGTGATCATGGGACAGAGTTTGATTCTCTTCTTATGCAAGAGTTCTGTCAGAGTGAAGGGATCAGGCATACTTTCTCAGCTCCTAGAACTCCTCAACAAAATGGGGTAGCTGAAAGGAAAAATAGAACCCTTATTGAATCTGCCACTACATTGTTGTAAGATGCTCATCTACCTCTATCCTTTTGGGCAGAGGCAGTGAACACCTCCAACTATGTTCTGAACAGAAGTCTGATACATAAACTAAAGGGAAAGACTCCCTATGAATTACTCAAAGGGAAGAAACCTAAAGTTGACTATTTTAGAATTGTTGGTTGTATTTGCTATATTCACAATAATGACAAGAAGTATTTAGCAAAATTTCAAGCCAAAGCTGATGAATGAGTGTTTCTGGGATACTCCATGATCAGCAAGGCCTATAGGGTCTATAATAAATCATCTTTGAAAATTGAGGAATCTGTTCATGTTTCTTTTGATGAATCTAACATGTCTTTCAAGGAGAAGATTTCTTCTACCATAGAACCTTTGCAGGAACATTCTCTAGTTGAAGATATGAACAAGTTACAGGTTGCTCAAGAGGATGAAAGCAGTGAAGATGAAGGCAATGCTCAACATATTGAAGCACCACTTGAAGAGCCAGTTGTTGTACCACAAGAGGAAACAACAACACAGGTTGGTGAACAATCAACACCCCCTGTTGATTTAGTAACATCAAGAGACCATCCAATTTCCCAAATAATTGGAGAAATCTCATCTGGTGTGCAAACCAGAAATCAGGTCAGCCAAAACCTATTGCACACCTGCTTCCTATCTCAAATTGAACTTCAGTCCATTCAAGATGCAGAGCAAGATCCACACTGGATCATTGCAATGCAAGAGGAGTTGCATCAATTTGAGAGGAACAAAGTATGGGAACTAGTGCCAAAGCCTAAGGATCATTCCATTGTTGGAACAAAATGGGTATTCAGAAACAAACTGGATGATTAAGGAGTAATAATAAGGAACAAGGCAAGACTAGTTGCTCAGGGATATTCTCAAGAATAAGGAATTGACTACGACCAGACTTTTGCACCTGTTGTAAGATTGGAAGCCATCAGGATATTTCTAGCTTATGCAGCTCACAAAGGCTTCAAGGTTTATCAGATGGATGTCAAAAGTGCTTTCTTAAATGGAGACATCAAAGAGGAAGTCTATGTCAGACAACCTCCAGGTTTTATCTCTCCAACTCTTCCTGATTATGTTTTTAGACTGAACAAAGCATTATATGGTCTCAAGCAAGCTCCTAGAGCATGGTATGAGACCCTAGCATGCTTTCTCTTGGAAAATGGTTTTATAAGGGGTAGAGTAGACCAAACTCTTTTTATTAGAACCCATAAGTCCCATACCCTACTAGTGCAAATTTATGTAGACGATATCATTTTTGGTTCTACTGACTCAAAATTGTGCAGAAGGTTTTCTAACCTGATGCATTCTAAATTTGAGATGAGTAGCATGGGTGAGCTGTCCTTCTTCCTAGGGTTGCAAGTCAAACAACATGCTGAAGGCATCTTTATTTCTCAAACCAAATATGCTAATGAACTGGTTAAGAAATTTGGTATGTCTGAGGCATCTTGTATGAAAACACCCATGCCTACCAATGCTGTATTGGATGCTGATGAACATGGGAAACCTGTTGATCAGACAACATATAGAGCAATGATTGGCTCTTTACTGTATCTTACAGCTAGTAGACCAGATATAATGTTTGCTACATGTATATGTGCTAGGTTCCAAGTAAGCCCTAGAGAGTCACACCTAACATTAGTAAAGAGGATTCTCAGGTATGTTAAACGTTGTCCAAATCTAGGCCTCTGGTATCCAAAAGATTCAGTATTTGAGTTAACTGGATTCTCTGATGCTGATTATGCTGGATGCAGAATTGACAGGAAAAGCACCAGTGGAACTTGTCAGTTCCTTGGTGATAGACTTGTCTCTTGGTTTTGTAAGAAACAAACATCTGTGTCAACTTCAACTGCTGAAGCTGAATATATGGCTGCAGGCAGTTGTTGTTCACAAATATTGTGGATTCAAAACCAACTCCTAGACTATGGTTACAACTTAGAGAAGTCTAAAATCTTTTGTGACAATACAAGTGCTATTTCTATAGCTCAAAATCCAGTCCTCCATAGTAGGACAAAACACATAGAGATTAGGCATCATTTCTTAAGGGATAATGTTGAAAAACACAAAATTGAATTACAATATATCCCAACTGATTTACAAAGGGGAGATATTTTCACCAAGCCTTTGGATGAAAAGAAACACACCTTCTTCCTAAATCAGTTAGGAATGTTAGATGGAGGAAGCTTTAAATAATCTCCAAGATTTTGAAAGCTAAAAATTGACCGAGACTAGGCAAAAATTCTGATTTTTCTTAGTGTCTAGAATTTTTCTGATCTCTGAACTGCGCTCGACGATTTCCCCAAAGATCGTCGAACGGAGATCGACGATTTCCAGAATCGTCGAACTGAGTTCAGCGCCTCTCAGATAGTATGAACTATCTCTTCCGGTCAACGATCGTCGAACGGCGCTCGACGATTTTGTTCACTGAACGATCGTCGAACGGAGCTCGACGCTTTCCAAGATCGTCGAACGGAGATCGACGATGTTGAAGTCTCTTCGGATTCCTTTAGAAGCCTCGATTGTCGAACTGAGTTCAACGATCTTTCCAATTCTGCGTCGAACCCTAATATAAAACTCATTTTTCGTCGTCGTTCTCTCTTGCGCTTTCGATTTCTCTGCAAGGATTTTCTTTCCCTCCAAACAGTTCTACGCTTGGTCGTTTTGTTTGTTGAATTTTTTGCAGGTACAATGGCTGTGTCCGTTGCATTTCTAGCCGCAATGAAGTTCGATGCTGGATTCGACATTGATATGGAATCTTTCAACACCACTGATCAAATCTTCTAAGATATACTGGATTTATTCAAGGATCAGAATCTGTCTGCCCTCATGATCACTAGAATCAAGCTTGCTTCAGATGAGATAAAGGAGTGGGTCTATACTGCTCATAACCAAGACAACTCCACAATAGTTGGGTCCATTGCTGGAACTCAGGTATCTCTGACCCCCACCATTTTAACAGAGGTTTTTGGACTAAGAAATGGAGATGATACTGCTGAGTTATCTGGAGTGGAGTTTTCTGACATGCTTGCCAGGATGGGTCATCCAGAGGGAAACCCTAGCAAGTTATTCAAGAGGAACCTGTCTGTTGAATACAGATTCCTGGCAGATGTAGTAGGGAAAGTGCTGCTGGCAAAGCACTCTGCATATGATACCATATCCAGATACCATCTCTGCCTCATGGGAGCACTGGTGGATAAGAGAAGTTTGAACTGGGGAGAGGTCTTCTTTGACCTAATCAAGAAGAAAATAAACAAAAGCTTTGTTAACTTTGGAAGGATTCTTGGAGTCTTCCTGCAAAACAAGTGTCCTGCCTTGCTGGTCTCCTCTGGAGTGCACATAAATGCCTCCAAGAGACTCACCTGTGCCCTCTTTGGCAAGTGGGACAGGCAAATCAGCAAGCCTGGCAGGCCCTCCTCAAGTGCTCCTTCAGGCACAAGGACTCCAAGAGTCACTCTCCCACAGGTCTCTGCTCCTGCAGGAGACCTGGCTGCTGCTGTTGCTGCCTCCTCTACTCCTTCAATTCCAACCCTTCCTCTACCATCCACCATTCCAGCTCCATCCACCATTACCATCTCAAGCCCATCTCCAACAACAATTCCATCTCCAGAACCCATTCTGCCTCCACCAGTAGACCACTTCCACCCTCTGTTCTCATACCCTCCACCAGATATCACATCATCCCCATCCATTCCATCCTTCACCCTCCTGGATGACTCCTATATGGATGATTCCCCATCCTCTCCTCCAGACTTACCCTCCTCCTCAACTTCCTTCCAAGATCTCCTCCACCACATTATTGATCAACCAACTTTCACCCCATCCATATCCATCCCCTTATCCTCCATTTCCACCATCCCAACACCCGAGCCATCCATTCCACTCTCCAGCCCTCCACCTCCAGCATCTTCAGCTACACCTATTCCATCTACCTCTACTCCTATTTTTGAGCCAGTAGACCTCTCAGCCCTAGCTGACAAGTTGTATGAGCTAATTGCCCCCAGGCTCTCCCTACTCTTGGAGACCTCATTGGCTCCTCTACACTTGTCAGTGGCAGCCCTCTCTGCCAGGCTTTCTTCCCTCCTTCCTTAGGCAGCACCACCAGCAGTTTGCCTTGATACAGATGTCTCTGCATCTAGGCAGGGGGAGATGCCCTATGAAGCAAGCCTTTATGCTGCTGCTGCTGCTGATGTTTTTGTGTCTGCTGCTCCTTCTGCTACTGTTGTTGTGCCTCCAGGATGTCAAGCTCCTACTGCAGTTCTTGCAATAGACCTAAGGTCTTTGCTTTCTGCCTTTGATCCTGCCTTCTTCAGCTGTTTGCCAGAGAGAAATGCTGTCCAGCACACAGAAGATTTGTCCAAGGCACTGGTGCCTGTCTCTTGCTGTGACCCCAGCATTATCTCCTCTTTTGTATATTCAGTGATTGCTGCTACTGAAGATGTTGCTGCTGATGCTGAAGAAAGGATTGTTGTTGCTGCTGCTGATTCTGATGAGCCATTATCCAAGGATCTTCTGATGTCAGAGGCCACTGATGTTGAGCCTGCTGCAGAGTTTGATGATGTTACTGCTATTATCAATGAAGTTGTTGCTGCTATGAGTGAATCTGCTGTTGAGAGTGAATCTGTTGTTACTGCTGTGAGTGAGACTGTTATAGTTGCTGCTGTTGTCACCAGTCCAGTATCTGCTGCTGCTGCTGTAATTGCTTCTGTTGCACCCTCTCTATCTGCTGCTGTCACCTCTATTACTGTTGTTGTTCCTGCTTCACCTCCTGTATCTGCTGCTGTTCAGTTGAAGAAAGAATTGATGAAGAAAATAGATGCTATATATGATGACCAGAGTTCTGAGACTGATGAATTCAAAACTGACTCTGATGATTCAGCTGCTACCATTGCCAGAAAAAGGAAGGCAAGGAGCAAGGCAATGAAAAGGGTTCCTCCTGCAAAAGTCAAGGATAATAATGATATTCCTTATTATATTCTACATAACTGCCCCATCACAGAACATTGGATGCAATATTCTAAAAATCAGCTCAAGGCCATGAAGAAGAAGAGAAAGTATGAAAAGGGCTCCTCCCAGTTCCAGCACCCTCATCCTCCTCCACCACCTCCTCCTGATGCAGGTGCAGGTGGCAGCTCTGCAAGTCAAGCCCCAGCTAGAAGCCAGGCTCCCTATCAACCCCATGCCAGATCCTACCAAAGGGAAAGCCAGTCTAGGGGTTCTTATTCTAGGAGAGGAGGATACAAGGGTAATCAAAGAGATTTTCAAGTTTATTCCAAAGGGTATTCCAGGCAGCACCCATATTCTAGGGGAGGACATGGTACTTCTGATACTACTTCTGGTCCCTTCCCCTACAAGCTAAAAGAGACAGTGTCTGCCAGGCCTCCTCAAGACAATTCTTCCAACAGGTATGAGCCACCTGTACCATTTGAGGACCCTGAAAAGAATCCATCTGCTTGGATTGCTAGGATGAAGGAACTGGCTGCACTAGATCAGATCAAGAAGGCCAGAGAGCAAGGTTTAGACACTTCAAATATTTCTACAATGTCAGAGCAAAGACAAAAGGAACTAGATAAATATGCTTCCAGCAAATTCTTTGATGCTGAGAGATATATGGAGTTGCATCCTGCTGCTGTGGTCCCCAGATCTTCAAAGCAAACTTATTTGGGTGCAGTAGATGACACCAGGTCCAACAAGGAAGCTCTAAATCCAAACAGAGAAATCAAACTTGTCAAAGGCAAAGAGAAGTAGTGACAGTGTAAGGTGACAATTTCTGTGATTTTCTGACTGCTATCTGGATGACATATATATATATATATATCTCTGTGATGTTTCTGCAATGTCTAGCTGCTGTTTTTTTTTTGCCTCTCTGATTGTATGTTGTTTTTTGAATTTTTCCAAAGTCTGTAAATAGTCATCCTAACCCAAATAGGGGGAGATTGTTGGAACACCCTATTACTAATTTGGGTCAGGATCACTATGTCTCTAGGAACCTTTATTTGACATCTTGTATAGCTTAAAAGGTCAATTAGAATTGAGTCTAAGGGTTAGAAGTCTAGGATTGGAAGCTGCCCTGGAGACCAAGTTTTTCTGTCTGGAGACCAAGTCTGATCGTCGAGCTCAGCACGACGATTCGTCGAACTCCGATCGACGATCGTCTAGCTCAACTTCGACAGATTCGTCGAACTCCGATCGACGATCGCTGAGCTCAACTTCTTAATATCATCGAACTCCATTCGACGATCGGTGAGCTCAGGTCGACGATTTTGACTCTGCTTTGGATCTTTATCTCTGAGCTCAGTTCGACGATCTTTGAGCTCAGATCGACGATTATTTTGCTGCTTAAGTTTTCCAGATCGCTGAGCTCAGCTCGACGATAGCAGAGCTCAGTTCGACGATTTCAGGTAACTTCCAGAATTCAAATTCAAATCAGTTAGGAGTTATTCTGCAATTAATTCAGAGATTTGCTAGCCGTTTACATTCAATTCTGGACCAAGTTTCAAGGGATTTTTCAAGGAATAATTCTGTGGACTTTCCTTCAGAAGAGATTATGCAATTAAGGATGCAATCAATGCAGACCAATGACTATCCTTGACAGAGAATGATATTCTATTCTGGAACAGAGAATAAAAGACAGAATGTTTTTTTGATTAATAGAGATTAACAAGAAGAGAACATACAATACAGATTACAGAGACTCATTCAAAATCTTCTGTCAAAAAGAATTCTGAAGAACACTCATCAAAGAGATCAAGCTTTCAAAAATCTTCAGATCTCTTCAGATCTCAAAGTGTTCAAGGCCAACATCAGTTCAAGACTCCAGACACTCAACATTTCAGCTATTGCTGAAATCATCCATTGCTGGAGTTCTATATTTGAAGGCCTATCACCCTCAAGCAAAGCTTTTCTTCCTGAAGATTTCAAGGATTCAGGGGGAGCTTTGACATCAATCCACATAGTCTTCTCAGTTGCTTGAGAAAGAGAAGACTTCCATCACTCTCTCACCCCCACTCTGTAAAGGGTTTTTCAAACTCCCTTCAAAAGTTTGAATCTGGTTTTTGAGCACATTGTCAAAAGCTCATTGGTGGCAAGACACCTGATCAAAAAATCTGCTTTGGTTTTTGAGCACCTTATCAAAAGCTCATTGGTGCCCAGGACACCTGATCAACTCATCCTGCAGTGGATTCCTACCTAGGGTGGTAGAAGAGTGGATGTACCCAAGTTTGGGGAACCACTATATTCCCTTGTGTCATCTGGTTTTGGCTTGTTTTCTTTTTGTTTCTGGCCTTGATTCTCTCTGTGCTTAGTTTTTTGTTTAGCTTAGTGTTGTAGTTAGATTCTTTATTGCTTCCCTGCTGACACAGATTACAACAACTGTTGTAAAAGCTTGTAAAAAGTTTTTAAGCACCATATACTCTATTCACCCCCCCTCTAGAGTATATCAGATCTAGTTGGCCTTTCAGGTGGTAAACAAAAGCAACGGTCAGCGTTCAGCTGACCAAATTATAACGACCCTACCCCTTTTCTCGGTACAGTGGTAATCTTCCCTGCAGGCATATCATATCACAGTATGGCAAGATATCTCATAAAAATGTGCTTTCACGCACACAAGCCATCACAACCATTCGCCACCTGGCCCAACAGTCCGTGCACTCAGGGCACATTCTTGGTGTTCTGGCAAAGCTCTTGCCCACCACCGTATCAGCGTCACAACCCAACGGTAAATCTCTTGAGCATTGACTCCATGGCGTGCAGCCGGAGTTAGTCTTCCTACACCGGGATGGCCCGTAGCCCCCCATTGTGTCATGGAGCGCAGGCCGAAGACTCTTGCTATGCGCTCCAACAGACCGCACCTTTTGGTCTCACGTCGGACGGACATAGCGCAGGTCGGATCCTCCATCGCCCGTTGCTCAAATCGCCTTGCCTTCTCCGAGTACAGCGTACTCATGGCTATAAAGGCGCGAGTCGGTCTCACCAATCCTGTTCTTGGCATTCAATCCTGGGTATTTCTCGATACCCATTTCCTTAGCACAACAACGGTCTTTCCTGGGCCTCCCAGTACTTCCTGTGACTCTCTTCACAGGTGGACACCGCAAAATCACAAATGTCAGGGGTCTTTCCTGGCTACCATGCCAGTACTTCCTGTTACTCGCTTCCAGAATTTTATTTTTTTGAATTTTGAGAAAAAAAATGAAAATTTTAGGCCGCTATTTGCATACAAAAAATTTAAAAATTGATTTTTATGTTGTGCAATGAAATGTGCAAGTGTGTGTCGGCGTTCTAAGTATTTTTTTCCTAGGATGGTACTAATTAAGAAATTAGCACAACCTGCCTCTGATACCAAATTGATGCAGGCTTGCACGTTTGACAACGAATAGATCTACGGACTAGCACGTTTGCCTCTCCTTCATCCAATCCTATACTCTCACAATCGTTCTACGCAGCACCACGTTAATTAATTTTATCAATTGTATGCTAACGTACGGGTACCCAAACCGCTTAGGATCAAACAAAGGCTATAGGCCAATATTCTTTCCTACTAAAAGGACCCTCCCGGTCCGAACGAGCGGTGTTGTACCCAAAGAGATCTACCAAATAAATATGATTTGGAAAAGGTAGATCTCTCCCAACAAAAGAAAACGAAGGTTCGCCAAACCTTTTTTTTTGAAAAATAATTCAATCAAGACAAACACAAACTAATCAAAGAAACCACGATTAATTAATGATTCAAAACTCAACGCCAAAAATCTACCACCACAGGAATTAATCTAGGAAGTGAAACACACAATAGGTAGAAAGGATTTGTTACTCTATCAGACTGGATGATTTTGATTTCTCTACTTGGATCGTTCTTCAACGGCTCTGTCGGAGTCATGCCGGTTGGAGATAAACTTGTCCTCCTTCGTCACTTCACGCCGGAATTGATCTACACGGGGAGTTCTTCTTGCCTTGGCCGAATTTTTTCAAGGATGAGGGTGACAAATTTTCTTGTGGAGGTCGGTTTGGGTGAGTAGGATGGGAGGCGGTTTTGTCTAGGGAAAAGGAGTAGGAGAGGGTTGTTAAGGGGAGAAAAGAGGAGGGAAAGAGGGGAGGAGTGTGGCCGAAATTGTCAAGGAAGAGGGGGAAGAGAGGGGGCGGCCAAGGAGGAGAGGAGAAGGAGATTCTCAAGACAAGTTAAGGTTTTCTTTTCAATCATTCACTAATTCAATATGAGAAAATACATGCATTTAAACAAGCTTACAACCATGACTTGGCTACATGCAGCCCAAATAGAAAAATAAAAATAACCCATGGTTCTAAATATAACCATGATATTAAACAAGACATGACAATTAAATAACATTGAAGAATAAAAAAAACATAAAAAGTTGATTTAATAATGATTAATAATTATTAATAAATTATTAATATATTGGTTTGCGCCCAGGGCGGATATTATGACGACGTTCCACATGGTCATCCGTAGGTACACTGTCACCGTCTTCAATAGGTTGAGGGCCGTCGTCTCCATCAATGCTGCTGGAGGAGAGGAAACTGGAGCTTCTTCATTGGATATCTCCCCCTGCCTGGTTTCAGAGGGTCCTGAAGCCAGGCCCCTAGAAGAAGTGATAGTGGAGGCAGCAGAAAGGATGGAAGATAGGGATGCAATAGAGTTAGCAAGAGGTTTAATGGCCTCTGCTATAAGGTTTGAGATAAGGGGAGTGAGGAGTTCTAGAAGAGAGGGAAGTGAAGGGGAATCCATTTCCATAAACTCAGAGGTTGTCTGAGTTGATACATGGAGGATGGATGATGAAGGGAAAGTGGTGATGTCTGGCATTGGCTTATCATGAGGAGATGGAGAATTTATGGGAGATGATAGTAGATTAAAAGATGGAATAGATGAGAGGTTATGGAGGGGAATGTTAGCAAGATGATGTGGTAATGGAGATGGAGGTGGTGTGATGTATCCTGTAGATTGAACTGGTATGAGCAGATGTTCAGGAGATGGGAGTGGTGTTGGTGTATGAGCAGGACATTGAGTTGGTGGAGTTGGAGTATGAGGATGCGGTGTGGATGGTTGTTGGAGGGTTGGTGAAGGAATGGAAAGTTGTGGAGGTGTAGGAATCTGGGTGGATGGAATGGTGATGGAGGGGATAACTTCTGGAGGTGGGGGATCAGCTATCACAACTCTTGTATCCTCAGAAATTCTGGAGGAGGTTGAAGCTCTAGATGGATTTGAGATTGTCCTCTCCCATCTGCCAAAAAGAGTAGATGTAGGCCTCTTGGAGGCATTGATGAAGATGGGTTGTGAAACTAACAGTTCTCGTGCCTTTTCCTGGAGGAAAATTCCCAGAATCCTCGCAAAACACACTTCTTTCTTTCTGTTTTTCTTTTTGATCAAATCAAACAGAGACTTTCCCCAATTAACTAATTTCTTCTCAACCAGAGCACACATCACTAGAAACCGGTGCCTAGTGATATATTCGTGGGCTGTATGCTTGCCCAGTAACACCTTGCCAATAATGTCTGTCAAGAATTTATATTGAACAGACAAGTTCTTTTTCAATAACTTATTGCGGTTTCCTCCTGAAATATTTTATTGACAAAAGAGTTCGTCGATCTCAGTCAGAAGAAGGGAAAAGTTTTTGTCGTTCTCAGGTCGACGAAAATTTTCTGAAGCAATATCATCGTTCTCCATTTGACGAAAAGAACTTCACACATAGAGAGTTCGTCGATCTCAGGTCGACGAATTTCTCAAGAACTTTTCTCAGTTCGTCGATCTTCGTTCGACAAACTGTGCTAAATTCTTCGAACACGGACAGAAAATTAAATTTATGCATCTCCATTGATCATACCTAGCTGATTCATAAAGAACAGTTGTTTCTTCTCATCCAAGAGTTTGGTGAAGATATCTGCCTTTTGCAAATCAGTAGAGACAAAGGTGAGATTAATTTCTTTTTGTCTACACACTCTCTAATGAAATGATGTCTTTCATCTATATGCTTATTTATACTATGATACACTGGATTTTGTGCAATAGAAATTGCACTTGTATTATCATAAAGTAGAGTTGAATTATTTAAGTTGACACCATAATCTAGGAGTTGGTTCTGAATCCACAGCATCTGTGAGCAACAATTGTCAGCGGCTATATATTCAGCTTTTGCTGTTGAAGTAGACATAGATGTTTGTTTCTTGCAAAACTAAGACACTAGCCTGTCACCAAGGAACTGACATGTCCCTGATGTGCTCATTCTATCCACTCTACATCTAGCAAAGTCAGCATTAGAGTATCCAGTTAACTCAAATTCTGACAAAATTGGATACCAGAGTCCTAAATTAGGGCAACTCTTTATATATCTCAAAATATTTTTAGGAAAATAAGATGAGATTCTTTAGGGTTCACCTGGAACCTAGCACAAAGACATGTAACAAACATAATGTTTGGTCTACTTGCTGTAAGATATAACAGGGACCCAACAATAGCCCTATATAATTTCCGATCTATAAGTTTCCCATGTTCATCAGAATCAATTACAACATTGGTAGCCATGGGTGTTTTCTTTGCTGAAGCATCGGCCATCCCAAACCTTTTAATTAGCTCCTTAGTATATTTAGATTGGGATAAGAAGATGTCATCAGGTGACTGCTTCACTTGGATACCAAGGAAGTAGGAGAGCTCACCCATGCTACTCATTTCAAACTTGGAATGTATAAGGTTGGAGAACCTTTTGCATAGTTTGGAATCTATAGAACCAAATATGATGTCATCTACATATATTTTTATTAATAATATTTTTTTCATGATGATGCTTAATAAATAAAGTCATATCTACTATGCCTCTAGAAAATTTATGCTTAAGAAAAAGCTAGCTAAGGTTTCATACCAAGCTCTTGGAGCTTGCTTTAGACCATAGAGAGACTTATGCAATTTGAAAACACAAGAGGGATGAGTAGGAGAAATAAAACCTGATGGTTGTTCTACATAAACCTCTTCTTTGAGTTCACCATTTAGGAATGCACTCTTGAAATCCATTTGGTACACTGTGAACTTCTTGTAGGCTACAAAAGCTAGAAAAATTCTAATTGCTTCAATCCTTGCAACAGGTGCAAATGTCTGGTCATAGTCCATGCCTTCCTCTTTTTTGTATCCATGAGCAACTAGTCTGGCCTTGTTCCTTATGATAAGACCTTGAGCATCAAGTTTATTTCTAAATACCCATTTAGTTCCAATGACCGGGTAGTCTTTTGGTCTTGTAACAAAATTCCAAACTATATATCTCTCAAATTGGTTGAGCTACTCTTGCATTGCAATGATCCAGTGTAGATCTTGCTCAGCATCTTTTATGGATTGGGGCTCAGTTTGAGATATAAAGCAGGCATGCATCATGTCCTAGTGGAGTTGATGCCTTGTCTGCACACCAACTGAAATGTCTCCAATCACTTGAGATACAGGGTGATCTCTAAGTGTGACAAATTTAATAGGAGGAATTGGTTGAGCAACAGCTTATGAAGTTAATTCCTTTTGTGGAATTATAATAGCTGTTGGAGGATGTTCAGCCACTTCCAAACTTTCTTCTTCACTCTCTTCTTAACCTTATGGAGAAGGATGTGATGGAGCCTCTTGGGTGAGGTTTATATCATCCAATCTCTCACACAAGTGAGGTACCTGCAAAATGTTATTGGTAGAAACTTCTTTCTCCTTATAAAACATGTTAGTTTCATCAAATGAAATATGAATAGATTCTTCTATTTTCATGGTGATTTATTATAAACCCTATAAGCCTTGCTTACTTGGGAATATCCAAGAAAAATTCTTATTTCAGCCTTGGCTTCAAACTTTTTAATATGTTTCTTGTTATTATTGTGAATATAACAAATGCAACCAAAAATTTTAAAATAGTCTACTTTATGTTTCTTCCCTTTAAGTAGCTCATAAGGAGTCTTATTCTTGGGCTTGTGTATCGGACTTCTGTTCAGTACATAGTTTGCTGTGCTCACAGCCTCTGCCAAAAGAATAGGGGAAAGTGAGCATCTATAAGTAATGTGCCTGCAGATTCAATTAGAGTGATATTTTTCCTTACAACAAACACATTTTGTTGAGAAGTTCTAGGAGCTGAGAAGCAGTGCCTGATACCTTCCTTCTCACAGAACTCTTGCATAAGAAGAGACTCAAACTCAGTACCATGATCACTTTTGATCAATGTAACTGGAGTAGAGTACTCAATCTGTATGTTCTTGAGAAAATCTGTAGGAACCTTGAAGTTATCTGACTTAGATCACAGAAATAATACCCAAGTGAATCTTGAGAAGTCATCTACAATCACTAAAGTATAAAATTTCCCTCCTAGGCTTTGTACACCAATAGGGCCAAAAAAGGTCCATATGTAACAAGTACAATATTCTAGGTGAGTCACTTTTATTTATAGATTTAAAGTTGTTTTTAGTTTGCTTGCCTAACTGACAAGCCCTGCAAAGGCTTTTCTTCTTGTAGGGGCAAGAAGGCAATCCTCTAACAAGGTTGTCCCTAGAGAGTTTAGCAATATTTTTCAGGTTAACATGTCCTAATCTCCTATGCCAAAGTTCATTATTATTACTAGTTTGATTAAATAGGCATATTTCTGTTTTAGCAGATTTAAAATTAACTACATAAATATTTCCTACTCTAGTACCAGTCAATACTACTTGGTTATCTTTAAAAGTAATAATACATGAAGTTTTATTAAATGATACATGAAATCTTTCATCACATAACAGACTTATGGATATAATGTTGTGATTCAGTCCACTTACATAAGCAACATTCCTGAAGGTGACTGCTCCAATCTTAACCTTCCCATATCCTTCAATCAGGCCACAATTGGAATCACCAAATATTACCTTGGGTCCTAGTGTAACACCCCCTATCCGTCGCATAGCATATAGCAGTAGGTCCGGCCGGGGCCCGACGCCATATACCACAGACAGACCGGGTGGTTACTTATGGAAACCATCCAACCAATCTCAATGACCTACACAGAGCATTCTAGCGGAATCAGTTTATAAAAGTTGTAAACAAGAACCCAGCATTAGAGCATGAATGTCCACTAGTACAAATTAGGAATGTATACAAAAATACTCAAAACCAACCTTAAGGCCTTACAAAATGTTTCACTTGAATATTACATGTTTTACAAACCACGGCACGCAGGCCGGTCATACATGAATAAAGCAGTAAACACTTCTACTTGGGCCTTCGAGGGCCAGCTTCGCAAAAAGGGCTTTAGCCCGCTATTGACCGCTTGGTCCAGCTGCACCTGCAAGCAACAAACCACCGCACGGTGGCAAAACAAGGCAACGGTCAGCAATGCTGACCAAATTATAACGATCCCGCCCCCAACTCGGGGCGGCCATGCTCCTTCCCTGCATTTCATTAGCATAAGCGAGCCATACATATAACCATAGCCATTTCATCACAGACGTTGGCTCGTACGGCCACGCGTCCCGTGCACTCATGGCACATTCTCGGTGAACCGGTCGATGTCAAGTCAATTAAAGCCATTAACATTCCGGACTCACCACCGCCACTTAGACGGCCAAACCTATGAGCAAATTGTCTTCCTGGCCTGGGTCACGACAATTCAAGCCATTGACCGCCGAATACTCACATCTATGCCAACGGCGAGTGCCACGTAACCTTAGGTCTCTCTAACCGAACGACATAAAGCGGGTACGGTTCCATCTAACCCGTGCTCACACCGCAACGACACTTTAAGCCATTTGCGCGGGTCAAACTTCCTCCGAGTCCCATTCTATCGCAAGTCACATAACCCCGTTATGTTCAAGTTGGCTCTCAGGCCACCAAGTTGGCAAGATCTCGTATCCGCCCAGTTTTCCGGGTGCACCTTTGGGTTAGTCCCCAAGGCTCCCTGCTGCAATCTACCGCGTAGAAAACCCGAAAAACAACCAATAGCACGGAGTCTTCTCCGGCCTTATGCAATGCAACATCACCGATCCAGACCAACATGTCCGGGTAGGCTTCACACATCATGCCTATGTCCGTTCTCGCATACGGACTCTAAACAACGGGGACTTCACATATCTACCCGAAGGAACGCCTCCAACTCTCCGCAAACTCGCGAGAGCGGGCTTCCTATGCAAAGAAAGAGAGCGACTCATGCTCAAGATGAGGATCGTTACCCTTGAGTTCCTCTTTGGCGCCATTGAAAAGTATCCGGATGAAAATCACCGCACTAGCGTTGCCTCCGTGGATCCGGAGTCGGCTTGCGATTCGGAGCTCCGAAGCTCCTACAATGGCGGATCTAGCTCCTCTTCCACTCTTGGCTCTCCTCTTTCTCTAAGGACTTGGAGAGATGATAAGTGAAGAAAAGTAAGGGTTTTCTAAGTAAAAACCCGGGTATATCACTTCAGGAACAACCCCCAGCCGTTGGATCTTCAGTCAAAGAATTGAACGGCTTCGATTCGGGGCTGAAATGCCCAATCTGGACCGAACACGGCCTGGCACACGCCCGTGTCCAGGGTCGTGTGCCTCATTCGCCGTCAAAATCGAATCACCTGGAACCTCACATGGGTATCAAACACGCCCGTGTTCGGGTTGACACGCCCGTGTTCCAGCTGACACGGCCGTGTGGCCGGCCGTGTACCCCATGATTTTTTCCCCTTTTTCAACCCGAGCACTGCACGGGTTCTAGGACACGCCCGTGTCCTTGCCCGTGTCACCTTGACACGCCTGGGCTCTAGGCCGTGTACACGGTCTCGACACTTCGCGGCTAAGTGTCGACACGGGTCGACACGCCCTGCGACACGCCCGTGTCGCAGGCCGTGTGCCATGTCTCGACACATTGTCGACACCAAAGTGTCGACTTCACGGGACGAGTGTCGACACGGGTTGACACGCCCTGCGACACGCCCGTGTCGCAGGCCGTGTGCCATGTCTCGACACAACGTCCAAGCACAGTGTCGACTTCGCGGCTAAGTTTCGACACGGGTCGACACGCCCTGCGACACGCCCGTATCGCAGGCCGTGTGCCCAGTCTCGACACAATGTCGAGACCAAAGTGTCGACTTCCCGCCTTAGTGTCGACACAGGCTTGACACGCCATGGGACACGCCCGTGTCCCAGGCCGTGTGCCTGCAACCAGAACTCAAACTGGCCCAAAACAACCCCCTTTGCTCCTTTGAGTTTCGGGGCGTTACAACTCTAACCCTCTTAAAAGAATTTCGCCCACGAAATTACATAAAGGAAAGACATACAAAACAAAATTTGTACCTGAGCGGAACAACTCCGGATACTCGTCAAGCATAGTCTGCTCTCGCTCCCAAGAGAGCTCCTCACGACCGCAATTGTCCCACCGGACCTTGACCATCCTAATCTCTTTATTGCGTAGCCGCTTGACCTCCGAGTCCTCAATCCGCACGGGCTTGACCTTTGTCGTTAGCCCACTATCCACCGGCACTTGATCGACCGCGATCACTTGCGTAGGCTTTTGCACCGCCTTCCAAAGCACCGAAATATGGAATACATCATGTAAACCACTTAGCTCCACTGAAAGCTTCAACCTATAGGCCGCTTCACCAACTCGCTCCAGAACCTCAAACGGTCCAAGGTACCTCGGGCTTAGCTTTTTCAATCGTCGCACCCGCGAGACACCCTTGAACGACTTGATCTTTAGGTATACATAATCGCCCACAGCGAACTCCACGTTCCTGTGCTTGGCATTATAGTACTTTGCTTGGCGGTCCTGAGCCATAAGCAACCTCTCCCGAATGGTTCTCACCAAAGAAGTAGCATCATCCACTTCTGATCGCTTATACAACTTTGACTCACCCGTTTCTAACCAAGACAACGGCGTGCGACATCTTCTACCATATAGGGCCTCGAAAGACGCCATCTGAATACTTGCTTGGTAGCTATTGTTGTATGCGAACTCCACCAAATAAAGGTGGTCTTCCCATTGCTTTCCAAAATCCAAGACACACATGCGAAGCATGTCTTCCATGGTTCTATTGACCCTCTCGGTCTGCCCATCCGTTTGCGGATGGAAGGCTGTGCTAAACTTCAGCTTTGTTCCCAACATTTGCTGCACCAGCCTCCAATCATTGGACGTGAACCGCCATCTCGGTCACTCACGATGCTGCGGGGCACACCATGAAGCCGCACTATGTTATCCACATAAAGCTTTGCCAACTTCTCCACCGGATCATCCTTCCTATGCGGAATAAAATGTGACACCTTCGTAAATCGATCAACAACCACCCAAATGGCGTCGTTCCCCTTTTGCGACCTTGGCAAACCGTGCACAAAGTCCATAGAGATGTCGTCGAATTTCCACTCCGGAATAGGCAAGGACTTAAGAAATCCTCCCGGCTTTTGGCACTCCGCCTTTACCAAGGCGCAAGTTTGGCACTTTGCTACGTATAGCGCCACATCCTTCTTTAAACCCGGCCACCAAAATAGCTTCTTCACATCGCGGTACATCTTCGTGCTCCCCGGGTGAATCGAGTACTTGGTATGGTGCTCCTCGTACAACAACTCCACCCGTAAATTGCCCACACTTGGGACGCACAAACGACCGTCTCTCCACAGCAATCCGTCCTCCACGACGAATTGGGAATTTGACCCATCCAGAGCCTCTATCATGAACTACTTCATATGAGCATCCATATCCAACGCCTGCCGAATCCGATCAGCCAGGTCATATTGGACTTCAGTCCAATTCAGAACTGCTTCAGCACTTGATTGTCTGTCCACACAAACAATCTCCAACGCCTCCAACTCCCGCACCAACCGCTCATCGTGCACTGATAGCCAATTGGCTTGAGCTGGGGCTCGGCGACTCAACGCGTCCGCAACCGCATTCCCTTTGCCAGACACGTAGTGGATCTTGAATGTATAGTCCCCCAGGAACTCCATCCATCTACGCCGCCGCATATTCAGATCCTTCTGATCTATCAAATATTTTAGGCTCTTGTGATCGGTACAGATATCAATCTTCACACCGTACAAATAGTGTCTCCACAGCTTCAAGGAAAAAATCACGGCCGCTAACTCCAAGTCATGGACCGGATAATTCCTCTCGTGCACTTTTAGCTGTCTCGAGCCATAAGCTATCACGCTTCCGTGCTGTAGTAGCACGGAACCCAAACCGCTGCCCGAAGCATCGCTATATATCTCATAGCCTTCGGTTCCACATGGAGAACTCAGCACAGGCGCCGTGGTCAACCGACACTTCAATTCCTCAAAAGCTCGCGCGCACTCCAGCGTCCAAACGAACTTATGCTCCTTCCTCGTCAAAGTAGTGAGAGGTAACGCTAACCGCGAGAAGTTCTCTACGAAGCGCCTATAATAGCCGGCAAGCCCCAAAAAGCTCCGGACTTCTGCTACCGTAGCAAGCTCAGGCCACTCCCGTATCGCAACAATCTTCGCCGGATCCACAGCAATACCCTCTCCACTCACTATGTGACCGAGGAACGCCACTGAGGATAGCCAAAACTCGCACTTCGAGAACTTGGCATACAACTGATTTCTCCTTAGTGTCTCCAATACCAAATGAAGATGCTTGAAGTGATTTTCCTCACTTTGCGAGTACACCAAAATATCGTCGATGAAGACGATCACGAAATGGTCCAAGTACTCCCTGAAAGTCATGTTCATCAAATCCATGAACACTGACGGCGCATTAGTCAGCCCAAACGGCATGACCGTAAACTCATAATGCCCGTACCTCGTACTAAATGCTGTCTTCGGGATATCACTCTCCCTTATTCGCAACTGATAGTACCCAGCCTTGAGATCCAACTTTGAGTACACCGTCGACCCGACTAACTGATCGAAGAGATCATCAATCCGGGGGATCGGGTACTTGTTCTTCTCCGTCAGCTTGTTTAGCTCCCGATAATCAATACATAGCCTCAAGCTTCCGTCCTTCTTCTTAACAAAGAGGACCGGTGCGCTCCAAGGCGAAGAACTCGGGCGCACATACCCTTGCTCCAACAACTCTTGCAGTTGAACTTTCAGCTCCGCCATTTTCTTAGGCGCTAGCCGATACAGAGATCGTGACACAGGCTTTGCACTTGACACTAGCTCGATCGTAAAATCTATCTCCCGTTGAGACGGGGCTCCAGGAAGATCTGCGGGGAACACATCAGGGTATTCCGATACCACTGAAATACAATCCAACGCGGGCTTCAGCTTTGCAATCTCCACTAGTGTAAAGAACAGTTCTGCTCCGGCACGAACCGCCTTCACCACCTGAAGAGCAGACATCAACGTCTTGCTCGACCCCTTTAAGCCCGTAAAATTCGTCTCACGACTTGCTCCCAGCTTGACTTCCTTGCTACCGCAATCTATATGGGTCTGCTGCTCCGAGAGCCAGTCCATGCCAAATATGACGTCGAACTCCACCAACGGAAGTAAGGACGCCCGCAGGTCAAACTCTTGCTCTCCAATACGAATCTTAACATCGCAGATCCTATCCGCTCGCATCGAACACCCATTGGGCAACAACACATCCAACTTATCCTTCGCCATCGAAGAAGGGACTCCGATGCGTAATATAAATCCTTCGGACAAGAAGGAGTGTGAAGCTCCCGTATCGAAGAGTGCTCGTGCCGGATTTTCACAAATCAACACAAATCCTAAACAAGTAGTGGTAAGGTAACATGTGCATAACAAGCATATAAAGAAAATGACTTGCTATAAATTAAATCGTACCTGTCACCACATCAGCTTGTTTGATGGCCTCCTGTTGGCCAAGATTATAGACCCTTGGTTGGGCCGGAGCATAGTGGGATGCGGTCGACTCCACCGCCTTTCCCTTCTCTTCATAAGTAGCTCCCGGCCTCCTCTCGGACTTAGGACGTCCGCTCCAACAATTATGGGCGAAATGCCCCGTCTTTCCACATGTAAAACACGCACCCGGGGTCCGACCCGTAGTCGCCCCAGAAGCGCCAGAAGGAGCTGGACCCGAAGTCCTATGCTTCTTGAAAGCCCTCCGATAGCCGGACTTTGAAGTAGTCGGCACTTTAAATTCAGATTTTCTATCAACCAAGCCTTTCTTCGCTTGCACATTCTTCATGTCCTTCTCCAAGGACCGGGCAGTATTGACCAAGGTTAAGAAATCCTGCGTCATTGGCCCCGACAGTAATAGTCTCAACTCGTCCCTCAAGCCTTCATAAAAGCGATTAGTCTTGCGCTCCTCATCCATGATGGTGGAGCTAGCATAACGACTCAGACGAGTAAACTCGTGGAGGTATTCATCCACGCTCCTCTCACCCTGTACCAACTTCAGGAACTCATTCTCCAACGCTATCTTCTGCGTCGAAGGGAGGTATCTAGCCAAACATAATCTCGAGAACTCCTCCATCGAGACATCACCAAGTTGCCTACCCCTCAGTAAGTGCAGCTCCAATCCTTCCCACCACATCCTCGCTTCACCGTCCAGCAGGAACGTAGCGATGGTGGTCATTTGCCACTCCTCCATCTCCGTCGCTGTCATGACTCTCTTCACCCTGGAGAGCCAGTCTTCAGCCTGAGATGGGGTTCCCAACCCCGAGAATAACGGAGGGTTAAAGCTCATTACATGCTTCAGCTGCCTCTCAGTTGCCCTCCTTGGCACTACCGGTTCCACAACCACTTGCTCCACTCTCCTCGGCTCCGCCTCTTGAAGAGGTACTTGCTCCATCACAGGAGCGGGCTGCTGCGCTTGCCTTCCAGGCTGCGCATTGATCACGGCCAACACCGCTTCAGCAACCAATCGTATATTTTCAGCCGACAGAGGTGTTGCAGGAGCAACATCCGGTGCACTACTAGCCTCAGAAACTCGGCGTTCTGACGGCCCAACACCACTTCTGGTCACCTATATTGGTACAAAACACCATTAAGCGACCAAATAAATTGCAAACAGCAATTATAGGAACACGCAGGTTCCGCAAACACGATTATTTTCATTCCTAAGTGGACATTCATGGGTTCTTTTACCATTATAAAGATGACGCACACAATGTGCTCACCACCCCTTAAAAAGAATTCGTCCACGAATTCAGTTTAAGCCCGACCAAAACCAGTAGTCTGATACCAAATTGTAACACCCCCTATCCGTCGCATAGCATATAGCAGTAGGTCCGGCCGGGGCCCGACGCCATATACCACAGACAGACCGGGTGGTTACTTATGGAAACCATCCAACCAATCTCAACGTCCTACACAGAGCATTCTAGCGGAAGCAGTTTATAAAAGTTGTAAACAAGAACCCAGCATTAGAGCATGAATGTCCACTAGTACAAATTAGGAATGTATACAAAAATACTCAAAACCGACCTTAAGGCCTTACAAAATGTTTCACTTGAATATTACATGTTTTACAAACCACGGCACGCAGGCCGGTCATATATGAATAAAGCAGTAAACACTTCTACTTGGGCCTTCGAGGGCCAGCTTCGCAAAAAGGGCTTTAGCCCGCTATTGACCGCTTGGTCCAGCTGCACCTGCAAACAACAAACCACCGCACGGTGGCAAAACAAGGCAACGGTCAGCAATGCTGACCAAATTATAACGATCCCGCCCCCAACTCGGGGCGGCGATACTCCTTCCCTGCATTTCATTAGCATAAGCGAGCAATGTATATAAACATAGCCATTTCAACACAGACGTTGGCTCGCACGGCCACACGCCCCGTGCACTCAGGGCACATTCTTGGTAAACCGGTCGATGTCACGTCAATTAAAGCCATTAACATTCCGGACTCACCGCCGCCACTTAAACGGCCAAACCTATGAGCAATCTGTCTTCCTGGCCTGGGTCACGACAATTTAAGCCATTGACCGCCGAAGACCCTGATCTATGCCAATGGTAAGTGCCACGTGCCTTTAGGTCTCTTTAACCGAACGACATAGAATGGGTACGGTTCCATCTAACCCGTGATCACATTACAACGGCAATTTAAGCCATTTGCGCGGGTCAAACTTCCACCGAGTCCCATTCTAACACAAGTTACATAACCCCGTTATGTTCAAGTTGGCTCTCAGGCCACCAAGTTGGCAAGATCTCGTATCTGCCCAGTTTTCCGGGTGCACCTTTGGGTTAGTCCCCAAGGCTCCCTGCTGCAATCTACCGCGTAGAAAACCCGAAAAACAACCAATAGCACGGAGTCTTCTCCGGCCTTATGCAATGCAACATCACTGATCCAGACCAACATGTCCGGGTAGGCTTCACACATCATGCCTATGTCCGTTCTCGCATACGGACTCTAAACAACGGGGACTTCACATATCTACCCGAAGGAACGCCTCCAACTCTCCGCAAACTCGCGAGAGCGGGCTTCCTATGCAAAGAAAGAGAGCGACTCATGCTCAAGATGAGGATCGTTACCCTTGAGTTCCTCTTTGGCGCCATTGAAAAGTATCCGGATGAAAATCACCGCACTAGCGTTGCCTCCGTGGATCCGGAGTCGGCTTGCGATTCGGAGCTCCGAAGCTCCTACAATGGCGGATCTAGCTCCTCTTCCACTCTTGGCTCTCCTCTTTCTCTAAGGACTTGGAGAGATGATAAGTGAAGAAAAGTAAGGGTTTTCTAAGTCAAAACCCGGGTATATCCCTACAGGAACAACCCCCAGCCATTGGATCTTCAGTCAAAGAAATGAACGGCTTCGATTCGGTGCTGAAATGCCCAATCTGGACCTAACACGGCCTGGCACACGCCCGTGTCCAGGGCCGTGTGCCTCATTCGCCGTCAAACTCGAATCACCTGGAACCTCACACGGGTATCGAACACGCCCGTGTTCGGGCTGACATGCCCGTGTTCCAGCTGACACGGCCGTGTGGCCGGCCGTGTACCCCATGATTTTTCCCCCTTTTTCAACCCGAGCACTGCACGGGTTCTAGGACACGCCCGTATCCTTGCCCGTGTCACCTTGACACGCCTGGGCTCCAGGCCATGTACACGGTCTCGACACTTCGCGGCTAAGTGTCGACACGGGTCGACACTCCCTGCGACACGCCCGTGTCGCAGGCCGTGTGCCATGTCTCGACACATTGTCGACACCAAAGTGTCGACTTCACGGGACGAGTGTCGACACTGGTTGACACGCCCTGCGACACGCTCGTGTCGCAGGCCGTGTGCCATGTCTCGACACAACGTCCAAGCACAGTGTCGACTTCGCGGCTAAGTGTCGACACGGGTCGACACGCCCTGCGACACGCCCGTGTCGCAGGCCGTGTGCCCAGTCTCGACACAATGTCGAGACCAAAGTGTCGACTTCCCACCTTAGTGTCGACACAGGCTTGACACGCCCTGGGACACGCCCGTGTCCCAGGCCGTGTGCCTGCAACCAGAACTCAAACTGGCCCAAAACATCCCCCTTTGCTCCTTTGAGTTTCGGGGCGTTACACCTAGCTTATACTTGTAGTTGATTAAGCTATCCTTGTTTCCAGTCATATATTTTGAACAACCACTATCTAAATACCACTGTTGCTCTGTGTTGGGATAGTCTTTCACCTGCAATAAAACAGAGTAGCTATTCTTGACCCAGGTTACCTTGGGTCCTTTATTTATATAATTAAAGCTGGAAATGTATGAATATTCAGGTTGATTTTTATAACCTAAGGGATGATATCTTCTTGGTGGAATTATCCATTGATTAAATTGGTTAATGGAAGATATTGGTTGATTATAAGTTCTGAAAGAACTAAAGTTTCTATTAAGATGAACTGCGTTCGATGAATTCTAGTAAGTTCATCGATCTGAGTTCGATGAATGAGGATGAGTTCGTCAAACTCCACTCAGAGAATGAAAGTATCCATTCTATGGGCCCCAAAATCGTCAATCTCGGGTCGACAAACCACATTGGTTTCGTCGATCGTAGTTCAACGAATAATTATAATGAAAATTTGCGTTCGGAGTTCGTCGACTTCAGTTCGATGAACTGTACACATTTCGTCGATCTGAGTTCGATGAAATCTGTGGAACATCATTATAGTTAGGCTTTTTCTTATTCTTTCTTTTTTTCTTGGTTTTATGAGTGATTTCAGTTGGTTGATTATCTTCATTTAGCTTTTCTTTTCCCTTTTCTGAAATAAATTTTATAGGAGTTATTAAAATGTTCTTTTGAATCAGTGGGGGCTGGCTTGATGAAGCACCTAAGCTCAGCTTGCCATTAAGCCTGACATTCACAGTGCTTGTGATGTCCATCAGCTTGATACTTCTCCCATTTAGAGATTCTTCAAGTTATCTTGCCTCAGCCAATTCAGTTTTTAATGATATGATTTGTTCTTTGGCTAGGGTTAATTCATCTTTTAACTTAATGTTTTCAGAAATAAAGTTTTCTTGCTCACACAATTTTTCTCTAAGTGTTTTAATCTCTTTTTCAAAGTTAATTAAATCAATGCATAATGATTTGAATTCAGTTTTAAAATTATCTGAATTATAATCAAAAGAGGATAGTACCTGATCTGTCTCAGATTCAGACGTTTCTTCATTGTCTGACTCTTCTGCTTGTTCCTCGGTATCAGATTTGATGCAGGAGGCATTGATAGCCATAAGGCAAACTTCCCTTGCCTTTTCCTCCTCTTCATCTTCACTAGAGCTGGAAGATGAGGATTCTTCATCTGTGTCACTCCAGGTCTCAGCAATGAAACCTTTCTCCTTCCTTTTATGCTTGCTGGAGGAAGGCTTGTTGTAGTACTGCTTCCTGGTTTCTTTTTCTCTTCTTCTCTCCTTCTTTTGATTTTCTGGACACTCTGAAATATAGTGTCCTGGCTTCCTATAACCAAAACAAACAACCTCTTTAGTTGGAGTCTTATCATACATAGGTTTGTCATCTTGTCTAGATGACTTTCTTCTAAAGTCCTTCTTTGTCATCTTGTCGAATCTCTTGGCTAAGAGACTCAGAAGTTCTTCACTTGCTATTGGAGCTTCTGTTTCTTCTAAAGCTTTGAAGGCTATGCTTTGTTCCTTTCTAGTTGCTGAAGGAGTTTTTTGCTCTACAGCTTCTCTTAACTTTATTAGCTACTCATAAGATTTGAGCTTTTCAAGAAGAGATTCAGTGGAAATTTCATTTAAGCTTCTGGCCACCTTGATTGTCCATATTCTGGAATCCCATGAGCTAGGGAAGCGCATGAGAATTTTGTCATTTACTTCTATGAGAGTGATGTCCTTGTCCAGAGTCTTCAGCTTATTAATGATTGAGCTTAGTCTGTTGTACATGTCACTGACAGTCTCAGATTCTTCTTTCTTCACATTTTCATACTGGGAGATGAGGTTATATCTCCTGTCTTTTCTCTCATCTGCTGAACCAGCAACCATCTGGTTGAGAGAATCCCAGATAGCCTTGGCAGATGTGCACTCAGCCACTTTCTGGAATATGTCATCTGACATAATTTGAGCCAGAATATTCATGGACTTGGCATCTGCTATCTTGTCCTTCTTATGTGCATTTGTCCACTCATGTGGTGGAATAGCATGTGTATTGGTAGATGTAGTAGCATCTGTAGGTTGAGGGGGGCCTGTCAAAAAAGTGTTATATATTTCTTCATCAATAGAATTCATATAAAGCCTAATTCTTGCCTTCCAGATGGTAAACTTATTCAGATTGCAAACTGGAGGTCTGGTGCTTGCATAATCTTTGTTCTGTGTCATTAAAAGGAACTTGCAAAACTAGGAAAAAGGAAAATCAGATCTATCAAGGATCTTTTGGTTTAAGTATTAGCTTGAGAAACTAAAGGAACCTGCTCTAATACTAATTGAAAGATAAGGGATAGATCTGATTTACTCTAGAGGGTGGTGAATAAAGTAATTAAAACTTTTTGGCTATTTTTAAATATTATCAGAGTAAAGTAGGTGATACCAATAGTAGTAATAGAAAAAGGAATGTAGTCTAAGCTAATCTACCACAGCACAACAAGAATAAAAAGAAAATAGGCAACCAGACAACACAAGAATTTTATAGTGGTTCCCCAACCTGGGTACATCCACTCTTCCACCACCCTAGTAGGAATCCACTATCAGTTTTTGATCAGGTGACTGCCACCACAAGATCTATTTCCAGGGAGATCTCACAACCCTTTGAGCTTTTGATCAGGTGCCCAAAAACCAAGAATAAACTTTTGAAAGGAATTAATAAACCTTTTTACAGGAGGTGAGAGAGATTTGATGTTGTCTTCTATTTTCTCTATACAACAGAGAAGACTAGTGGATTGCTGGTGTCAAAGCTCCTTCTGAAATAATTTGGAGCCTTGCTCAGGGTGTAGGTCTTCAACCTTGTCTTGAAATGATTCAGGAATCTTCTGACTGATTCAGAGTTGTTGTCCTTGAATATTCCTGGAGTAGAAGTTGAAGAAGACCCTTGATATTTGCTTGTTGTTCTTCTTCAGTCTTCAGTAAGAATAAGGGAAAAATAGATTATTTTCTGCACAGAGATTTTTTATATCTGTGTATTCTCTGTTAGTTCTCTGGTTGTTCTTCTGTATTCCTTCTTGCCATCTGAAAAGAGAAAAACTCTTTTATATTCTGCTATTAAAAATTCTCCCTTGAAATTTGAATTCCAAGCATTGATTGTTGATCTATCTGGAGAATGAAAACGACTGTAGAATATAATCTTTAATGAGTTTCCCCAACATTCCTAATAAATTAAGCAAGTAATTTGTTGGGTACATTGGTCAAATGTACCTGATTTGAAGAAGCCTTCCCTAACTCAATGATATGCATCATAATGTATTTGATGTTTGTTTGAGTTACTTGTGCAGGTTAGGTATACACTGGACTGAAGCTAAAAGTTTCTAAGTCCATGTGTCGACACCCAGAGGAAAAGTGTCGACACTTGAGAAAGCTTGTGTCGACACCCAGACAAGCAGTGTCGACACTTGGAGTCATTGTGTCGACACCTGGGAAGAAGAGTCGACACCAGACAGAAAGTGTCGACACTTGGAGCTGTGTCGACACTCAGTGAAGAAGTATGCAGAAAAGCTGTGTCGACACTTAGCAGAAGTGTCGACACCTAGAAGAGCTGTGTCTACACCAGAAAGTGTCGACACTTGGAGCTGTGTCGACACTCAGCAAAAGTCTGCAGAGTCTAAGTAAAAGTGTCGACACTCAACACAATGTGTCGACACTATGCTGAAGAGTCAGTATTTGAAGTAAGTGTCGACACTCAACACAATGTGTCGACACTATGCTGAAGAGTCAGTATTTGAAGTAAGTGTCGACACTCAACACAATGTGTCGACACTATGCTGAAGAGTCAGTATTTGAAGAAAGTGTCGACACTCAGCACAATGTGTCGACACACAACCAGAAGAGTCAACACTTGAAGAAAGTGTCGACACCCAGCACAATGTGTCGACACTTAGTTGAAGACTCTACACTTGAAGAAAGTGTCGACACAAGGAGCTGTGTCGACACTTAGCAAAGAACAGAAAAGTTTACAAAATATTCTAAGTACAAGTGTCGACACTAAGGGAATGTGTCGACACTCAGCTGAAGAATCAAGATTGAAGACTTGTGTCGACACCAAGAAGCAGTGTCGACACTTGACAGTTTCTACACATAAAGATGTGTCGACACAAAGGAGATGTGTCGACACTTGGAAGAATACAGTTAATGAATGAAGTACAAGTACTTGTGTCGACACTCAATTTCAGTGTCGACACATGCAGAAGAAACCGTGTCGAGACATACAAGGAATTGTGTCGACATCTTGTAGGCTTGTGTCGACACTTACACAATATGTGTCGACACTTGGTCTATAAGTGTCGACACTTAAGAATAGAAAGTCTCGACACTATCTGACAGTTAGAGAATTTCAAGAAGTGACTGGTTGACATGACAGCTGCCGATCCAGCCGGTCTACAGCAACTGTCAGAGAAATCAGAAGTTTGTTATGAACCGGACCAGCCGGTTATCATGAAGGAAGCCTATAAATAGGCATCCATAGTTTACAGAAACAGGAGTTGTGGTTGTGATTGAGAAACAAGAGTTACAGCTTGAGAGAATATTTAAAGTAGTTGATCAGATTAAATCAAGAAGTGATACACAGAGGATCAACACAAGAAGGTCTGTCAGTTCAACTGTAGATCTAAGAAGTTGGAGAGAGAGAGCTCCAATCAAGAATTCAGTCTTTGGAACTAAGGCTGAGAAGAAGGATTCAGAAACAACTGGATCTCAAGAAGCAGAGGTCAAGGAACAACTGCAGAAGATTCAGACTAATTCAGTTCTAACTCAAGAAGCTTTGAAGGAAGCTAAGTCAGTTTGGATCTAACTGAGTTCTTCCAAGAACTTTTCAAGAAACTCTCAACTCCTCTCTTATTTTCTGAGTTGTAGAGTTAGCAATTGTATTTCTATTTTAACTTGTAGGATCCATTGGATCTGAGAGAATTGTAAGCCTATATTATAAAGGTTGGGGTAGGGCTTGATTGCCTGAGTGTAGGAGTTGAAGAACTCTGAGTGTAGGCCTTAATTGGCTGAGTGTAGGCCTGGGTGGCTGAGTGTAGGCCTTAGTGGCTGAGTGTAAGGCTTTGGGCCTGAGGTGTAGGAACCTAGTTGGGTTCTGAGATAGTGGAGAAGTTTGGCCGAATCTAGTACACTGCTAGATAGGCGAAGGGGGAAAGTGGATGTACCCAAAGATTGGGGAACCACTATAAATTAGTGTGTCTGCTGTGGTGTGCTGAGCTGTGCTGTGGATTGACTGTTTGATTTCTGTAATTGCTGTTAGTTGTAATAATCTGTGAAATAACTGTTGTGCTGCCAACAAAATTACAAAAAGGTTTAGGTCACCTATTCACCCCCCCCCCTCTAGGTGTTTAGGTACCATATCTTTCAAGTGGTATCAGAGCCAGGTTCCTCAAAAAGGACTAACTGTCTGAGGAGATCCAGTTTGGCAGATTCAGTGTAAGTCAGGAAACAGTTTCAAGAAAATCAAGAAACATGGGGTCTTCAGAGAATCACAAGGAATTGGGTTCAATGAAACTGCCCATATGCAGAAAAGAGATTTTTGGAATCTGGAAAGAAAGGGTAAGGCTGTTCATGGAGGCCTCTGACCCTAGGATCTACATCACAGTCAAAGAAGGGCCTTATGTGCCCATGAAGATTTCAGTCTTGGATGCTACACAGAGAACTCCAAAGGATTTTTCTGAGATGACCAAGGATGAGATTGTCCTAGCTACAATGGACAAAAGGGCACAAAACATCATAGTTAGTGCAATTGATGATGCCACCTTCCAGAACCTTATCCACTGTAAAACAGCAAAAGAAATGTGGGATACCCTCATTGTCTACATGGAAGGTTCTGAAGAAGTAAGACAAGATAGGAAGTCCTTGCTTAATCAAGAATATGAGAGCTTTAGGCAAGGAAGAGGAGATAGCATCACTGAATGCTACAAGAAGTTTTATAGAATTGTTAATGAACTCATGTCCTATGGAAGAGAGTTCACTAACTATGAATTGAATGATAAATTCTTAAGGTCCCTAACCAAAGACTGGGATACCAAGATCTGTGCCATCAGAGAAATGGCAAAGTTGGGAGAAATTCCTCCTCCCACACTGTTTGGCAAGTTGTTATCTTATGAGATGCAATTGTCAGTAAGAAAAGAGGAGGAAAAGTCAACAAGGACTGAACACAGGGAAAGGACTGTTGCCTTTAAGTCAGAAGTACCTAGAAAGAACAGGACTAAGTCATCAACTCCTCCTCCAGAGGTAGTTGAATCAGAATCTGATGAGTCTGTTAGCACTAAATCTACAAGCAGTGAAAGTGATGAAGATTTTGCTGCATTCACCAGACATTTTCAGAAATTCCTTAAGAAGAAACAGTGGAGGTCCAGACCTTCATATTCCAAAGGGAAAGAAGTCCAGTATCAGGAGAAGAAGCCTTCAAAGAAGGATAAGAAAAAGACAAAGACTAGTAAGGCAACCGGGTCTAAGATTGTGTGTTACTGCTGCAATAGACAGGGTCATGTTATTGCAGATTGTCCTGAAAGAAGGAAAGAATCCAGTGACAAAAAGAAGACTCACTTCAAAGGAAAGAAGGAGAAGTCCTTTGTTGCAAAGAATGAGAAGACTCTTTCAGACATTTCTTCTTCAGACACTGAGACAGATGCTGAAGCCTATATAGGGCTATTTGCTGAAGAAGAAGAAGAGTTTATGCAGATCATGGAATCAATCTATGAACAAGAAGAGGTTCAGTGCCAAGGACTGATGGCATTGACTGAAAGTACCAAAATCCTGGAGCAGTCAGGACCTAGTCAGGTACAAAGTCTAACCTTAAGTTCAGATTCCAGTTCTAGTTCAGAGTCAGAATCATCTTCATCAAGTGATGGAAGTGTTTCTGAATCTGAGGGAGATATTCATCAGCTCTTAGATGAATACCAAGTACTGTTGCAAGCCTATAAGAAAAGCAAGATCCTAGCCAAAAGTCAGGCAAAGGAAATTGCTGATCTAAAGGCAGCTGCAACAGACTTTGAGAAGGAATTTGATCAAAAGCTCAATGAGGTAGCCAGGCTGAAACACATTACTGTGATTCAGATGGGAACTATCACTTATAAAAATGATCAAATTAAGTTACTGGAGATCAATCTCTAGAAGGAAAGAGAGCTAGTTGCTAGGTTTTCAAAACCTAAATCAGTGCTACCCTTGATTGATGAATTTGTTCATCATAAAGGAAAGGCTGGACTGGGTTTTATTAAACCAGCTAGGACTGTTCAGGATCAGTCCAAGTCCAAGGGCAAAGCCCCAGCAATCAATAAGCCTGCTGTAGTCAAGACAGCAAAGGTTGTACCTAAGCAAAGGTACAATAAGTTTGAATGCTGGTGCTGTGGCAAGGTTGGCCACTTTGCCTTGGATTGTTGGCACAATGCCAGTGCCAAGTTGAGTAGCAAGTTACCTGGTGGAAAGCCAGCAGGTAGCTATGTCAAGTTGCAAACTAACAATCACCAAGGACCCAAGTTTACTTTGGGTTCTAAGGTTCATTAATTTGTTTTGCAGGTGAATCCAAGTGGCCATACCCCTACATGGTACTTGGATAGTGGATGTTCCAGACACATGACTGGAACTAGGGGACTACTGAAGGACTACATTCCAATCAAAAATGGTCCTAAAGTGACCTTTGGTGGTTCTGAAAAAGGAATCATCAAAGAGTTTGGTAACATCTCTTCAAACCTTGTTACCATTACTCAAGTGGCTTATGTTAAAGGGTTGAAACACAACCTCATTAGTATAAGTCAGTTAAGTGATGTAGGGTATGACATCTCATTTGTTAAAAATGGTTGTCATATCAAGAGGTCAAGTGATCAAGAGATCATTTTGACAGGATATAGAAAGAGAAATGTCTATTGTTTAGACATTATGATTGAGAACAATGGTTCTCCTGTCTGTCTTGTAGCTAATGAGACAATCTCTCATTGTGTCAAGTGGCACAAGAGGCTAGCTCATCTTAACTACAAGACTATTAACAAACTCTTTAGCAAAGAGTTAGTGAGGAATGGTCCTCAAGTTAAGTGTGTCAAAGATGGCATTTGCTCAGCTTGTCAAAAGGGCAAGCAGACTAAATCCACCTTTAGAAGCTTAGACAACAAAGATGCTGTGAGGTGTTTATACCTCTTGCATATGGATCTATTTGGTCCAATGCCAGTTCACAGCTTAGGTAGGAAGGTCTATACCTTTGTAGTTGTTGATGACTACTCAAGGTTTTCCTGGGTGTTCTTCTTAAAGCAGAAATCTGAAACACCTAGTGTCTTCTATAGTTTTGTTAAGCAAATTCAGAATGAATTGAACTGTACAGTGGTCAAAATTAGAAGTGACCATGGTACTGAGTTTCAGTCTGAAAGCATGACAAAGCTGTGTGAAGACTATGGGATATTTCAAGAATTCTCTTCACCTAGAACACCTCAGCAAAATGGCATTGCTGAAAGGAAAAATAGGACCTTGATAGAGGCTGGTAGAACCCTATTAAGTGATTCATCACTGCCAGAGTATTTCTGGGCTGAAGCAGTTAACACTGCATGCCATGTGATAAATAGGGCTACCATCACTAAAAGGTTAAATAAGACCCCCTATGAAGTAGTGAAAGGCAGGAAACCAAATTTATCCTACTTTAGGATCTTTGGTTGTAAATGCTACATACTTAACAATGGAAAGTCTTACCTAACTAAGTTTGCTGCCAAGTCCCAAGAGGGAGTGTTTGTTGGGTACAGCAATAATAGTAAGGCTTATAGAGTCTACAACTTGACTACACAAGTTGTAGAGGAGTCTGTGCATGTAGTTTTTGATGAGACACAACTAATTAACAATGAGTTGTCTAGTAGTGTGTGCAGCCCCACAGGTCTTACTAAGAAGATGGACAAGCTAACCATAGAAGATGTACCTGCTGCAAGACAGCAAGTAGAAGAAGATGGCTTATGTCCAGGGGGAGAACTACATGAACAAGGAGCTGTAGAAGTACAAGGAACTCAGCTTGATGAAGATGCTGAAGAAGTTCAACCAGAAGTAAGGATGCCTCCAGCCAACAGGCATCTAAGAGATCATCCAGTAGAGCTGATCATTGGAGATCCAAGACAAGGTGTTCAGACAAGGAGCAGAAATCAGAATGCTGTAGTATATTCAAGTTTTCTGTCTCAAATAGAACCAAAGAAATTTGAAGAAGCTATACAAGATCCACAGTGGACTGAAGCAATGCAGGAAGAGCTTAATCAGTTCAAAAGGTGCAAGGTTTGGGATCTGGTTCCTAAGCCTAAAGATCACAATGTGATAGGAACAAAGTGGATCTACAGGAACAAGTTAGATGAACAAGGTGTCATCATTAAGAATAAGGCAAGACTGGTTGCAAAAGGATATAGGCAAGAAGAAGGTATTGATTTTGATCAAACCTTTGCTCCAGTAGCCAGACTGGAAGCCATAAGGATGTTCTTGGCCTATGCAACCTATCAAGGATTCAAAGTATATCAAATGGATGTGAAGTCAGCATTCCTTAATGGTAATTTAAAAGAAGAAGTATATGTGGAGCAGCCTTCAGGTTTTGTTGATCCTACTCTTCCACATTATGTCTATAGACTTAGGAAAGCATTGTATGGGTTAAAGCAAGCTCCTAGAGCTTGGTATGAAACCCTATCTAGTTTCCTCATTGAGAACAAGTTCACAAGGGGGAAAATAGATAAGACTCTATTCCTTAGGGAATCTAGAGGCAAAGTCATACTTGTCCAAATATATGTAGATGACATTATATTTGGGTCTACTGAAAGTAGCCTTTGCAAAAAGTTTGCAAAGCTTATGCAAAGTCAATTTGAGATGAGTAGTATGGGAGAACTGAAGTTTTTCTTGGGTCTCCAAGTTAAACAGACTGGAAGTGGTCTATCCATATGTCAGTCCAAGTTCACCCTAGAACTCATAAGGAAGTATGGTATGGATTCATCCAGTACCATGAAGACTCCTATGGGGTCAAGTATGTCTCTAAGCAAGGATGATGCAGGGAAACCTGTAGATGAAACCTTGTATAGAGGGATAGTTGGCTCCCTACTATACTTGACTGCAAGTAGGCCTGACATTATGTATGCTACATGTGTTTGTGCCAGGTATCAAGCCTGCCCCAAAGAGTCTCACTTGACTGCAGTCAAGAGAATCTTGAGATATCTAAAGGGCACTCCCTATCTAGGCCTCTGGTACCCTAGGAATGGAGATTTTGATCTAACAGGCTATTCAGATGCAGACTTTGCAGGATGCAAAGAAGATAGAAAGAGCACTACTGGATCCTGTCAATTCCTAGGTGGAAGAATAATTTCATGGAGCAGTAAAAAGCAGACTAGTGTGGCTATTTCCACAGCTGAGTCAGAATATGTAGCTGCAGGAAGTTGCTGTGCTCAACTTCTGTGGATTCAACATCAGCTAGAAGACTATGGATTTCAGGTAAGTAGAACTCCACTTTACTGTGATTCTACAAGTGCTATTTCAATAGCTAACAATCCTGTATCACATAGTAGAACTAAACATATTGAGATTAAATATCACTTTCTTAGGGAGCATGTAGAAAGAAATGATATTGCACTTGAATATGTTAAAACTGATAATCAGATAGCAGATATGTTTACTAAGCCCTTAGAAGAAGCTAAGTTCAATAGGTTCAAAATTGAACTAGGTATGATAAACTTAGACTAAGTTTACAGAACTAAAATTGGCTAAGTAAAAAGGTGTCGACACATAGACAAGTCTATGTCGACACAGTATAGTAGGTGTCGACACTTCAGGAAAATGGTGTCGACACATCTAGGAAGCTGGTGTCGACACTTCAGAATGTTAGTGTCGACACATGTCGAGTAGGTGTCGACACATCCAATGTAGTGTCGACACTTAAGTTTTACTCAGAATTTTCCAAGTAAAGTCTCGACTACATGTCGAGTAGTGTGGTGTCGACACTTAACCAAGTGTCGACACATAAAATCTGTTGACTAAACTTGTGTCGACACATGAGTGTCGAGACATTATAAGTCAGTGTCGACACTTATTGACAGTGTCGACACATGTTTAGCTCGCTATCCCGCCTGTTCGTCTTCAAACCAGAAAGGTATAAATAGGATTCTGTCTTTGTTTGTCGACACGCTTTCAAAAGTTTCGAGACCAAAACTCTTGTGTCGACATTTCTCTCTTCTCAAGACTAAATCTTCAAACCCTAATGGCTCCCAAGCTCGAGGAAAATGTTAACGAAGGGTATGAGCTCGTGCGAGGTGCTTTTGACGATGGCGATCAAGAAATCAAGACGGTGGTAACCCTAGTCACCGATTCAGGATTGGAGTTCTTGGTTTCAGAACCAACCAAAATTTGGAAGAAGGAAGTTATAGAATTTCTTACTGGAGCGTCTGTAGATGACTCAGGCTACAGAATCAAGTCAAGGGTGCATGGCACCAAGGTCAAGATTTCACCCAAGTCTTTGAGAAAGGTACTTCAGCTACCTAAAGTTCAAGAAGAAGAGGAGGTGACCACATCTAGGACCAGAGAAGCACTTACCTGGTGTGGTCTTGATCCTAAGATGAAAATAGGATCAGTTTTCAACAGGAAGGGAATGAATAATCAAGGCAAATTCCTGTCTGAAGTTGTAGGCAAAGTTATACTAAGCAAACCAGGAGGACATGACAGGGTGTCAGCCTCTATGTTCAGTATTATGACCAGAATCATCTTCAACCTCAAAACAGACTGGTCTATGATTGTATTTGAGAAAGTGAAGGAAAGTCTGAAGAAGCCCAATCTGGGCAGGATACTAAGTCTCTACCTGGCTGGATCAATTCCAGAGGTAATGAGCACTGCTGCTGGAACTAAAATCAATCACATGAGGAGAATGGATTCAAGGATATTCTCTAGATGGGAAAGAGTGCTGTCCAAAGAAGTTCCAACCCCAGAAAAGCAAGTTTCAAAGAAAGACTCTCCTCCCAGGAAGAAGAGGAAGACTGCTGCTGTGACTCAGGAGTCCTCCAGCAGCTCAGGCAGTGAAGAACATGTTGTTTTCACTCCTGATAGTCCAATAGATGTGGCTGCAGAGAAGTCACCTGCTCCTCAAGAGCCAGCTGACATCCAGGGGGAGCCTCCAGCTGTAGAACAACCCTCTACACTGGAGAGTGAGCAAGCTACTCTCATTATCCAAGAGGTACTTTCTGACCTCAATACTTTAGATTTTTCTATAATAGATTCTGATTTGTCTGATATTTATCAGCAAACTCAGCAAGCAAACCAAGCACCAGATGTTGTTCTCCAAGACACATCTGCTGTAGTTAATGTACCCAGTACATCTCCTGCACAGTCACCCTCAGAATATACAATGGAAGATCTATTTCTGAATTTAGATCAAGAGGACTTTGACATGGACAAGACTGCTGCTGATGAAGAGACGAATGCTGCTACTGAAGAGAAGGGTGCTGCTGTTGAGGGGGAGAATCTGGAAGTTCAGGAAGAGCCTATAAGGCTAAATACTGAGAAGGCACTAGATGTGCAAGCTGACAGACCCTCAAGCCCTAAGGATAGGGTAAATATAGCAAGTACTTCAGAGTCTGAGGATGATGAAGCTGAGCAAGATAAGAAGAAGAAGTTCTTTGTCTTCAAAAGAAGGAGTCAGAGCTATAAGAAAGCTCTACAAACTGTTGCTCAACACTCACTAGTCCAACAAGCTCCATCAACAGATTACAGTAGCCTACTGGTAGCAATGCAAGTTAAGCTGGATGAGCAAAGGAGGGCCATAGAGACGTATATTGATGAAAGCCAAAAGTCCCTACAATTTGATCTAGCTCAAGATATCAAATCAATAAGGTTTGAAATGAATTTGAATAAGAAGGAAATGACTGACTGCTTCCACAAGGGTGGTAATGCAGTGGTCTATTTGGCAACTCACCAGGAGAAAATCAAGTCTCAAGTAGATGATATAGCACAGAAGCAAGGCTATGTGCTGGAAAATCAATTGAGAATGAATGATAATCTGACAGCTTCTCACAATGCAATAGTCACTGAACTGAAGAGTAAGTCTGCTGAACCTTCAACATCATCTGCTGCTGCCAAAGCTGAATTTGATAAAGTATTTCAGGAAGAAATTGCTGCTGTCAAGACTGCCATTAAGGATTCACAGAAGGTCATTTCAGAACAACTTACCAAGCTTAGACCTTTCTTTAAAGAGGGAATCAGGTACTTGGACAGCCAAATCAGATTCCAAAAGGATGATGTGAGAGATCATGTAGAACAAGAAGTCATAAAGGGGGAGAGGGTATTAGTCAAAGCTAGCTCTGACCATGCCAAATGGATTTCTAATTCCATCAGAGCTACACTGGGCTATCCTCCCCTGTGTGATGATGATAATGTAGCTGAATCTGGTATTCAAAGTGCATATCTTGGAGGTGAGCAATAGGAAGTAGCTCAGGTGATCTATCCACCTCCAGATTTTGACATGGTTCATGCTGATGTAAGCACAATGTATAGTCCAACTGCTGGTAAGCCTAATATTGTTCTGGAAAAGGTTGTTCAACCTATTACAGCAGCTATGCAAGAGGCTTTGGACAAAGAAGAAGAGACTAGGCTATCAAAGAAGAAGTTCAGGGAACTGGCTGAGCAAAAACCAGATTTTGAACAATGGAGCCCTACTTCTAGGAACATCATTCTCACAGCCTGGAAAGCAGCCAAGGACAATGCACATGAGAGGAATAAGTGGTTCTCAGAGGCAGAATGGAGGAAGCATGAGAGTAGGCAGGAAGCCATTGTCCAGTATAGAAGGAAGGCTAAGTTAGGAAAGCTACCTCCTACAGCTGTGGAGCCTAGCAAGTACTTTCCTAAGCCCTATCATTATTTTGAGAGACAAAAAATCAAGGCTGAAGAACTAAAGAAGAAGGACTCCAAAGGCAAGAAGCCTGCTGATGCTGAGCCTGCTGCTGCTGCTGCTGTAAAAGCCAAAGTGCAAGCTGGAAAAGGCATAGTCATAAAAGAACCAGAGCAGAATTAGACTAAGCTTAGACTGAAGAATGTTGTACTCTGTTACATCTAAACATTATTGTAAATCTTTGAAAATCTATTGCAAACAATGTATGAACAATTTTTGATAAATATATATTTCATGATTGTTTAGTAGAATGTGTCTAATTCTTGTTTGTTCTGTAATGCTGTATGAGTATACATGTGTGCTTTATTACATGTTTAAGTATACCCTGTTGATATATACCTGCTTTACATCATTCTCTAATTTTTAATTATGAGTGATGTATATCATTGACTAAGGGTTATGACTTCTCCAAATAGGGGGAGATTGTTGGGTACATTGGTCAAATGTACCTGATTTGAAGAAGCCTTCCCTAACTCAATGATATGCATCATAATGTATTTGATGTTTGTTTGAGTTACTTGTGCAGGTTAGGTATACACTGGACTGAAGCTAAAAGTTTCTAAGTCCATGTGTCGACACCCAGAGGAAAAGTGTCGACACTTGAGAAAGCTTGTGTCGACACCCAGACAAGCAGTGTCAACACTTGGAGTCATTGTGTCGACACCTGGGAAGAAGAGTCGACACCAGACAGAAAGTGTCGACACTTGGAGCTGTGTCGACACTCAGTGAAGAAGTATGCAGAAAAGCTGTGTCGACACTTAGCAGAAGTGTCGACACCTAGAAGAGCTGTGTCTACACCAGAAAGTGTCGACACTTGGAGCTGTGTCGACACTCAGCAAAAGTCTGCAGAGTCTAAGTAAAAGTGTCGACACTCAACACAATGTGTCGACACTATGCTGAAGAGTCAGTATTTGAAGTAAGTGTCGACACTCAACACAATGTGTCGACACTATGCTGAAGAGTCAGTATTTGAAGTAAGTGTCGACACTCAACACAATGTGTCGACACTATGCTGAAGAGTCAGTATTTGAAGAAAGTGTCGACACTCAGCACAATGTGTCGACACACAACCAGAAGAGTCAACACTTGAAGAAAGTGTCGACACCCAGCACAATGTGTCGACACTTAGTTGAAGACTCTACACTTGAAGAAAGTGTCGACACAAGGAGCTGTGTCGACACTTAGCAAAGAACAGAAAAGTTTACAAAATATTCTAAGTACAAGTGTCGACACTAAGGGAATGTGTCGACACTCAGCTGAAGAATCAAGATTGAAGACTTGTGTCGACACCAAGAAGCAGTGTCGACACTTGACAGTTTCTACACATAAAGATGTGTCGACACAAAGGAGATGTGTCGACACTTGGAAGAATACAGTTAATGAATGAAGTACAAGTACTTGTGTCGACACTCAATTTCAGTGTCGACACATGCAGAAGAAACCGTGTCGAGACATATAAGGAATTGTGTCGACATCTTGTAGGCTTGTGTCGACACTTACACAATATGTGTCGACACTTGGTCTATAAGTGTCGACACTTAAGAACAGAAAGTCTCGACACTATCTGACAGTTAGAGAATTTCAAGAAGTGACTGGTTGACATGACAGCTGCCGATCCAGCCGGTCTACAGCAACTGTCAGAGAAATCAGAAGTTTGTTATGAACCGGACCAGCCGGTTATCATGAAGGAAGCCTATAAATAGGCATCCATAGTTTACAGAAACAGGAGTTGTGGTTGTGATTGAGAAACAAGAGTTACAGCTTGAGAGAATATTTAAAGTAGTTGATCAGATTAAATCAAGAAGTGATACACAGAGGATCAACACAAGAAGGTCTGTCAGTTCAACTGCAGATCTAAGAAGTTGGAGAGAGAGAGCTCCAATCAAGAATTCAGTCTTTGGAACTAAGGCTGAGAAGAAGGATTCAGAAACAACTGGATCTCAAGAAGCAGAGGTCAAGGAACAACTGCAGAAGATTCAGACTAATTCAGTTCTAACTCAAGAAGCTTTGAAGGAAGCTAAGTCAGTTTGGATCTAACTGAGTTCTTCCAAGAACTTTTCAAGAAACTCTCAACTCCTCTCTTATTTTCTGAGTTGTAGAGTTAGCAATTGTATTTCTATTTTAACTTGTAGGATCCATTGGATCTGAGAGAATTGTAAGCCTATATTATAAAGGTTGGGGGTAGGGCTTGATTGCCTGAGTGTAGGAGTTGAAGAACTCTGAGTGTAGGCCTTAATTGGCTGAGTGTAGGCCTGGGTGGCTGAGTGTAGGCCTTAGTGGCTGAGTGTAAGGCTTTGGGCCTGAGGTGTAGGAACCTAGTTGGGTTCTGAGATAGTGGAGAAGTTTGGCCGAATCTAGTACACTGCTAGATAGGCGAAGGGGGAAAGTGGATGTACCCAAAGATTGGGGAACCACTATAAATTTGTGTGTCTGCTGTGGTGTGCTGAGCTGTGCTGTGGATTGACTGTTTGATTTCTGTAATTGCTGTTAGTTGTAATAATCTGTGAAATAACTGTTGTGCTGCCAACAAAATTACAAAAAGGTTTAGGTCACCTATTCACCCCCCCCCCTCTAGGTGTTTAGGTACCATATCTTTCATAATTAACCCTGATGAAGATCATAATTAATGCTACCAATAACGGCTATATTCAAGAGAATATGGGCATTAATTACTTAGGAAATCACTGCTAAATAATATAAGAAATAAGGACAGAAATAAGGAAAAACTCTAAGTGTGGCACTGGACAGAAATCGTCGAGCTCTGAACAGATTTCGTCGACCGGAGTTCCAAGTTTGTCGAGTTGAGAAATCCTATTCGTCGACCTGAGCTCACTGAACTGTATTCTGAAAATAGCTTGCCAGTTCTGCGTTCACAGTTCGTCGAGCAGAGAATCTGTCTTCTTCGAGCTGAGTTCAGCAAAAATAAATGGGAAAGAATCTGTTGAAGCTGAACTCCAGATTTCGTCAATCAGAGAATCTGTCTCAATGAAGAGATCGTCGACCTGAGCTCGAATATTGTCGAGCTCAACCCAGAGAAATAACTCTGAGTTCGTGCATCTGCGATCGACGATCGTCGAGCTGAGTTCGAAGAATTTCGAATTGATAAATTTGAACATTGATTTCTTCTAAGTCTTGAGTCTCCTGAAGTCTTCTGTTGGCTGGTCCATGAAGGTTGAACCTAATTACTTAGCCTAAACTCTGGGACTCAAACACTTGACCCTGGCTATACAATATGGGTCAAAACTCAACCTAATTAGTGAACCTAGCCCAAATCCAAACTAGGGATCCAACACCACTAGGGAGATGGGCAAGCTAGCTGACACTCCACCTCCAACCCTATTTGGAAAGCTACTATCTTATGAGATGCAGCTTGCAGCAAGTAAGGAAGAAGAAGAGAAGAGCGGTAAGTCACAGAGCAAGGTAAAATATGTGGCCTTCGGAGCTGATGCTTCAACCAAGAGCAGAAGAAAGATATCTACAGTCAAGAGAACTGCTGAGTTAGAATCTGAGAGCTCAAGGTTAGAATCTAAGAGCTTAAGGTCCAGCTCCTCTCATAGTCATACATCTGATGAGGACCTTGCTGCCTTCTCCAGATAATTCCAAAAATTCATGAAGAAGGGGCATTAGAAGAACAGAAGGCCAACCTCCTTCTCACAGCACAGAAGGAAATCTTCTAAGGAGGATAGGTATGCTCCAAACTGTAATAAACAATCTTCCTCTAATATTATTTGTTCTGCTGCAACAAACTTGGGCATGTAGTTGCTGAATGCCCAGTGAAGGGGAAAGAAGAAGGAGTGAAGAAGCACCACAAGGGAAAGAAGAAAGAGAAGTCCCTTGTGGCCAAGAAGGAAAAGACCTGGTCTGACTCCTCTTCCGGCTCAGAGAGAAAAGAAGAAGCCTACATTGGGCGAATAGCTGTTGCTGAAGATGAACCTGAAGGATACCCCACTGCTAGAATAAGGATCAGGGTCACTCTGTCTCACTCAGATAGTGACTCAGAGATGGATGAGGATGAAGAAGAAAATGCTCAATGTCATGGATTGATGGCAATGACAGATGAAGAAAGCAGCCAGGATCTGCCTGGTCAGACTCAGGTAAATGCTAAATCACAATCTTTTATTTCAAGTCATGAGGCTGTCTTAGACTCTGAAGCTCAATCATCAAGAGATGAAGGGGATTCAGACTTTGAGGATGATGTCAACTCCATAATTGCCATGTGTGGAGAACTTCTTGAGGCATTCAAGAGGTGCAAGCTACTTTACAAGAGACAAACAAAGAGCTTCTTAGTCTTAAAAGCAAGTGTGAAGACAAAGAAAAAGCTCTCACTGACATGGCTGCACAAGCAGCCTAGCTCAAGGATATCATTGACAGTGAGTCTGTGACAAGATTCTCAATTGAGAAACTTATCTAGAAACTTGAAAATGATCTCTTAAATGAGAAATTGCTTGTGACCAAATTTTCTAAGCTAAAGACTATGTTGCCCTCAATTGACACCCACCTTACCCAAGCTAGTAAGAAATGGTTGGGATTTAAGGGACCTGCTAGACCTTCCAATCTAAAAGAAAAGGGAAAAGGGAAGGCACCAATTGTGCATCTAGCCTCATTGCCTTAAATTCCTTTTCCGAGAGTGTTGTTGCCTTCTAACAGGTATGACCATGAAATCTGTTATGGTCACTGGGAGAATGACAGATCCACTGGTATGGACCAAGAGAAGCAGCAGAACAGAAGGCAACAACTCCAGTTATAAATGAGCACATCATAGCCTTCAAAGCATCTTAAGAAAGTGAGACATCAACTTCCAATGAAGAGCTCATGCGCTTCTTTGCTAAAAGATTCTACAAGATGGCAAGGAAGGACTTCAGAAGGAAATCATCCAGACAGGATGATAAGCACAAGTATAACAAGACACCAACCAAGGAGGTTGTGTGCTTTGGTTGCAGAAAGCCTAGACACTACATCTCAAAATGTCCAGAAAACCAGAAGAAGGACAAGAGCAGAGAAAAGGACTCCAGGAGAAAGCACAGCAGCAGACCCTCCTCCAGCAAACATAAAAAGAAAGACAAGGGATTTGTTGCTGAGACTTGGAGTGACAATGAAGAAGAAACATCTTCCTCCAGTTCAAGTGAAGAAGAGGAAGAAGCTAGATCCAAGGAGGTGTGCCTAATGGCAATTGATGCCTCCAGGAGCAATTCTGGATCAGAAGAAGAATCTGAAGATGAAACTGCCTTAGACTCAGAGGCAGATCAGGTTATCTCTAGCTTTGACTTTAGTTCTGATTTATTTAAAGCTGAATTCAAATCTATGTGCTTAGACCTAATCAATTCAGAAAAGGAAATAAAAACACTTAGAGAAAGATTAGGGAGTCTTGAATCTGTAAATTCAGAGAACATAAAGCTAACAGACCAACTAACCTTAGCTAATGAACAGATAATTAAATTAAAATCTGAATTATGTGAGGCCAAACAACTTGAGCAATCTCTCAATGGGAGAAGCCTCAAGCTGATGGACATTACAAGCACAGTGAATGCCAGATTAAATGACAAGTTGGGCTTGGGTGCTTCATCAAGTTTACCCCCCATAATTAAGAAGAGTATTCTTTCAACCCCCATCAAGTTTATCTCTGTAAAGGGAAAATAAAAGTTAATAAACAAACCATTGTCTGAAAACAATCCTAAACCTATAGACAAGAGAAAAAGAAATCAGAAAACAGTCAGTAAAAACAAAGTTCAGCAGCATTCGTCGAACTCAGATCGACAAAATGTGGCTAGTTCGTCGAACCCAGATCGACGAACGCTGAACGCAAACTTCAGATATAACAATTCGTCTAACTGCGATCGAATAACTGTGTGTGGTTCGTCGAGCAGAGGTCGACGAACTTGGGGCGCAGAAAATGACTATTGTCATTCTCTGAGCAGAGATCGACGATCTCATCCCCATTCGTCGAACTCTGGTCGACGAACTTACAACAATTCGTCGAACCCAGAAAGACCAAACCTAAATCATTTCTCTTACAGAAATTTTAAGCCAACTAATAAGACATTTAATCCAGTAGCTGATTGGGTTATTCCACCTAGAAGATATCACCCTTTAGGTTATAAATCTCGACCTGCTTTATAAGTTATTTCCAGCTTTACTTTTCAGCCAAATAAAGGACCCAAGGTAACCTGGGTCAAGAACAATTGAATTTTGTTTTTCCTTGCAGGTATAGGTGAAGAGCTGTCCAAGGGTAAGTTAGACATGGTACTTGGATAGTGGTTGCTCCAAACACATGACAGGCAACAAGGGCAATCTATCCAATTACAAGCCCAAGCTAGGACCAAAGGTGATTTTTAGAGATTCCAACAGTGGTCAATCAGAAGGATATGGGACAGTGAAGATTGGATCAGTGACTTTCAAGAACGTAACTTATGTAAGAGGACTCAAACATAACCTTATATCCATAAGTTAATTATGTGATGAAGGTTATCATGTACATTTTAACTCTACTTCCTGTTCTATTATTGATAATAAAAACAAAACTGTTTTAATTGGACTTAGACAAGGTAATATATATTTAATAGATTTTATATCTGTCACAACTGATATCTGCTTACTGAATGTTACTAGTAATTAAAATGAGTTATGACACAAAAGATTAGGACATGTAAATCTTAAGAATATATCTAGGTTATCTAAGGACAATCTTGTTAGAGGCTTACCTTCTGGCCCCTACAAGAAGGAAAGCCTATGCAGGGCTTGTCAACTAGGCAAGCAAACCAAAACTAGTTTTAAATCTATTAATAAAAGTGATTCACCTAGGATATTGTATTTGCTTCATGTGGATCTATTCGGACCCATTGCAGTACAAAGCCTAGGAGGGAAGTCTTATACTTTAGTGATTGTTGATGACTTCTCTAGATTCAGTTGGGTAGCCTTTCTGAGAGCTAAGTCAGATACATTCAAGGTTCCTTAATGAGTCTTGACGTGATTCGTCTACATGTCCCTCATTATGAATTAATTATGATAGATTATCTCCGATCCTATATAAGGTTTGTCAAACTGACAAACCCTAAGAAGTTTAATCAGAAGTTTTTGCTACCGAATTTTTGTTCTAAGTTTTTTGTTCCTCTCTCTCTCTCTCTCTCCAAGAGGCCACCGCTGCCGATTCTCATCCGGCTAGGGTTTTCATTTTCAGAGGATTCAGATTAAGAAGGTCTTACAGATCGATATTATCACACAACTTCTCATCTTCTATTCGATTGTGTGAAGCCAAGAAGATCCAGATCTGATTTTGCTGAGATTTTCTTCACCTCTCTGTTAAAGCCGCAAAGTGTAGAAGAAGAATATCTAGGACGATTCTTGCAGATCTGACAAAGATTCTTTGTTTATATTTCATGCACATTTTATTTCATTATTGTAGGAGAAGTTGTCTCCGAGTGTATGAGCTTTTGACTCCGAGATTGTAGGAAGTTTCATCTTCCGAGTGTAGATCCTCTTTGTGGATCGAGATTGTAGGAACGTTGTTCCGAGGCGTAGGATTGGTTTTTCAATCCGAGATAGTGGAGTAGCCGAGTCTAGTTTATTGCTAGATCGGTGAGGGAAAGAGGATGTACCCAAGATTGGGGAACCACTATAAATCTTGCTTTCTCTATGATTGCTTGGTAGATAGCTATGTGCATCGATCTAATTTTTTATTCTGCAAAAAGATGCACATTTCACCTATTCACCCCCCCTCTAGGTGATTTAGGCAGACAACTAATAACTTTCACTAATAAGATTAAGTAAACATATATCTGATGTTGTAGAATGAAAATCAACTACATATATGTTGCCTTGTCTATTTCCAATTAAAACAGTTTGGTTTTCTTTAGTAGAAAAAAAACAAGAGCTGGAGTTAAAATATACCTGATAACCTTTAACACATAGTTGACTTATGGAGATGAGGTTATGTTTCAGTTCACTTATATATGTAACCTTTTTGAAAGAAACTGCTCCAATCTTGACTTCTCCAAAGCCTTCAGACTGGCAACAATTTGAGTCACCAAAGATCACCTTTGGTCCCAGCTTGGACTTGTAATTATTTAGGTTGTCCTTGCTTCCAGTCATATGCTTGGAGCATCCGCTGTCCAGATACCATTATTGATTTAAAGCGGGAGAGCACTTTACCTGCAATGTAAAAAATTAGTTGTTCTTGACCCAGATTACCTTGGGCTCTTTATTTTTCTGATATAAAAAACTGGATATAACAGAAAATTCAGGTTGAGATTTATATCCTAAGGGATGGTTTCTCCTAGGTGAAATTTCCCAATTAGCAAATGGATTAACATATTTTCTAGGATGATTAAAGTTCCTGTTAAAGTTATGATTTTTGTTAAGTCTGACTGGGTTCGATGAAATGTTGTAAGTTCGTCGATCAGAGTTCGACGAAATGGGATGATGTCGTCGATATCTGCTCAGAGAATGAATATATTCATTTTCTGTGCTCTAAGTTCGTCGATCTCTGCTCGAAGAACCATACACGGTTCGTCGATCGCAGTAAGACGAATTATTATAGCTAATGTTGGCGTTCAAAGATCGTCGATCGGAGTTCGACAAACTAGCCACATTTCGTCGATCTGAGTTCCACGAAGTCTGTTAACTTTGTTTTTATTTAGATTTTTCTTGTTTCTGTTCTTTTGATTTTTACAGCTAAATAAATCTTCTATGGGTTGCTTATGGTTTATTACTTATTTTCCTTTAGCTTAAATAATTTTTATGAGGGTTGATAATATGTTTTTCTTAAGTATGGGAGGTAAGCTTGATGAAGCACCTAAGCCCAGCTTACCATTCAGTCTGGCATTAACTATACTTGTGATGTCCATCAGCTTAAGGCTTCTCCCATTGAGAGATTCCTCAAGTTGCCTAGCCTCACATAATTCTATTTTCAGTGAAATGATTTGTTCATTTGCTAAAACTAAATCATCCTTGAGTTTAGTGTTTTCAGTAAATAAATTGTCAAATTAAGCTTGCCCGTCTCTTAGAATTTTGATTTCTTTTTCAGATTTGATTAAGTCATTACATAAAGCTTTGAATTCATTTTTAAAATTAGTAGAATTGAAATCAAAGGAAGAGATTACCTGATCCTCTTCTATCTTAGATTCCTCATTTGATTCCTCAGAATGACTTTCTGCTTGATCTTCAGCATCAGGCCTGCTGCATGAGGCATTAATTGCCATGAGGCAAACTTCTTTTGCCTTGGATTCTTCTTCATCTTCACTGGAGCTTGAAGATGAGGTCTCTTCATCAGTATCACTCCAAGTTTCAGCAATGAAGCCTTTCTCCTTTCTTTTATGTTTACTGGAGGAGTGTTTACTTGAGTGCCTGCTTGAATTCTTCTTGTTCTCTTTCTCTTTTCTTCTGTCTCTTTTCTGAGCTTTTGGGCATTCAAGAAGAATGTGCCCAGGCTTTCTGCAGCCAAAGCAAATAATCTTCTTGGTAGGAGTTCTGTCATACTTAGGTTTATCATCACTCTTGGATGGCCTTCTCCTGAAGTCTTTCTTGGCCAGTTTGTAGAACCTTTTGGCCAGCAAACTCATCAACTCTTCATTGGCAGGAAGGGTTTCTGATTCTTCTATTGCTTTGAAAGCAATATTGTGCTCCTTCCTTGAAGAGGTTGATGACTTCAGTTCAACAGCCTCTCTGGTCTTGATTAACTGCTCATAGGATTTTAGCTTTCCCCGAAGAGACTCAGTGGATATCTCATTCAAACTCCTGGCTTCTTTGATTGGCCAGATCCTGGAATCCCAACTGTTGGTGAAGCACATCAGGATTTTGTCATTAATATCAATTAAGGAGATATCTTTATCTAGGTTCTTTAGTTCATTGATGATAACATTAAGTTTGTTATACATCTCAGTCACTATTTCAGATTCCTACTTCTTGAAGTTCTCATATTGAGATATTAGGAGGGATCTTCTGTCCTTTCTTTAATCTGCTTAGCCTGCCACCATTTGGTTTAGAGAATCCCAGATTTCTTTGGCAGAAGTGCATTCAGCCACCTTTTGAAAAATGTCATCTGACATAGTCTGGGCCAGTATATTCATAGCTTTTGCATCAACTATTTTGGCTTTCTTCTAAGCATCAGTCCACTCAGGTGGTGGAACTATATGAGTGCTAGAAGTTGTTGTAGATGTAGATGCTGTTGGTTGAGGAGGACCTGTCAAAATAGAATTGAAAATATCCTCATAAATAAAATTCATGTAGAGCTTGATTCTTGCCTTCCAGAGTGCAAATTTGTTCAAGTTGCAGACTTCAGGTCTGGTGCTAGCATAATCTTTATTTTGTGTCATTGCTGAACAATAGAAAAACTAAAGAAGGGAAAAACAATCTAACAAGGATCTTGGTTTAGATGTGAATCTGTGAAACCAAAGAAAATCAAGGCTCTAATACCAATTGAAGGATGGTATGAAAGATACCACCCAAGGTGTTAGACCTGTTTAACTCTAGATGGGGGGGGGGGTGAATAGAGTATTTTAAAATCTTGTTAGATTTTTATTGTGGAATTAAAATAGTGATACTTATATGTGTAAACAGGTAGTGCAGAAATAAAACTAAGCTAGACAGCAAGTAGAAACACAGTAAAGAATAAAATAGCATCATAGATGACACAAGAATTTTATAGTGGTTCCCCTAAAACTTGGGTACATCCACTCTTCTACCACCCTGGTAGGAATCCACTCAGGTTTTTGATCAGGTGCCCTGTCACCAATCAGGTTTTTGCTCAGGTTCCTGTCACCACAAGATCTGATTCAGGTACATCAGGAAATCCTTCAGGCTTTTGATCAGGTGCCAGAAAACCAAATCAAGTCTTTTGATCAGGAGACTTGCAACCAAGTGTTTAAGTTTTGAAGGGAGCTATAACCCTGTGTACAGTGGGGTGAAACAAACAAAACTATATGTTGTCTTCTCTTTTCTCAAAACAACTGAGAAGACTTGTAGATCCTTGATGGTGTCAAAGCTCCCCCTGAGATGAAGTTTTGTTCAGGAAGATTGAGAGCTTTGCAGGGTGAGTAGGTCTTCTAAAAATTTCTGCAGAAAGCTGTAGACAGATTGAAGTTGATTGTCTCTTAGAAGCTTGCTAGAAGAAGAACACTTGATGAAGATAGAGCAGAATTCTTTTTCTTGAATTATTTCTTGTGTTCTGTCTCTGCTTGTTATTATTGTTGGTCGACTGAAAAGAAAATCTCTTTTATATGTTAAGTCAAATTCTCCTTTGAATTTTGAATTCCTTTTTGCATTGAATGCTGACTTCCTAGAGAATATAATGCGGTTGGAGAGAATATCTGCATTAAAGAATTTCCCCAACTGTCCCATAAAAAACAGCAAGTAATATTCCTGATGAAGACCATAATCAATGCTGCCACTAACGGCTATATTTAGAGAATATAAGCATTAATTAATCAAGAATTACTACTATAAAATAAGGAAATTTCCAAGTCTGGAACTGCACAGGAATCGTCGACCAGAGAACAGATTTCATCGACCTGAGATACAAGTTCGTCGAACTGAGAAATCATGTTCGTCGACCTGGGAATTTTTGTTCGTCGACCTGAGAACCATGTTCATCAACCTAAGATCAGCTAACTGCTTTTTGTGAAAAACTTCTCAATTTTGTGCTCCAAGTTCGTCGAGCTGATAATATAATTTCGTCGATTTGAGTTCAGAGAAAGTATTCTGGACTAAATGAGTTGAAGTTGAACTTTTAGAATTCGTCGACCTGAGCTCGAATATCGTCGAGCTGAACTCAGTGAATTGACTCTGAGTTCGTCGAGCGGAGCACGACTTTCTCCGAGCTGAGTTCGACGAACGTCGAACTCACTTTCTGAACATGATTTTCTTCTAAGTCTTTGATTCTTCTACTGTCTTCTGTTAGCTGGTCCATGTGTCTGAATCTAAGTACTTAGCCAAAACTTTAGGACATAAACATGACCCTAGCTATACATAGTGGGTCAAATATCCTAGTTAGTGAACCTAGCCCAAATCAAACTAGGTATCCAACATAATCATTACATATAACCCTTGACACCTATTGTATAGATTGGTATTGGACACTTTATACAATAAGTCTTGCAAAAATGACCCCTTGGTCTATAGGTTTGTATGGGCATTTCTATAGGTCATGATTACTTACTTAGTTTACCTTCTTGTACTTTACTTGGTCATCTTGTTCATGTGTATACTCATATTGTTTAACAACTGTTAGCTTACTTACGCTTGCTGTGGTTTTATACTCATGATAGACTAGTTCCGCTGTCACCTGCATTCTTTATACTCCCCACCTTCAGTACCTTACCTTTCCTTCTCCCCGCTCGGTGCCTAGGATCCATTAAGGGAGGGGTGGGGGATGATAGGACTTAGTCTTTTAGACTAACGGTTGTTTACCAAATCATTTTAGGGGATCATGGAGCCGAACCTGGAGATGCAACCCCAGAGGTTGGTGCACTTAGAGACAGGACAGTCTAGCACGGGAGTTCAGGCAGTAGGGACAGTGAGTCCTGATCATTAGTACTTACTATAGATTTGCTTCCGCATTGAGTGACTTGTAGTGACGATCATGATGTATCGGGCAGGAGCCCTTTTTATTAGTACTTTGATTTATCATTACTATGGACTCTCCATTCATGGAGATTTATTTTATATTCATGTGATTTCTGGTGGACCAGCATTTTGAGTTTTATTTTACTCATATACTTACTCTTCTCTTCTGCGATCGGTATGACAGGCAGGATCGGCGTTTTGTAGTGACGGCCTTCCTGGATGTGTTGGTGTGTAACATCTCCATCCGTTAAATGACATATAATAGAATGTCCGGCCGGGGCCCCACACTATATACCACAAACAGTCGGCGCGATTACATGTTAATATCAAAGACTACAACACCAATCAGAAGATGTTTGGCCTTAAGGCCTTATAGTTAAACTTCATAGGTGTGGATTATAAACATCGGCATGCAGGCCGACCACACATGAAAAGGACAAAACTATTCCATTCGGCCTTCGAGGGCCTGCATAACAGCATGGTCTTCAGCTCGCTATTTCCCCCTCGGCTCTCCAACACCTGCATAGAGACAATCCACCCCGAGGGCGGCAATCAAGACAACGGTCAATCTTCAGCTGACCAATTTATAACGACCCTACCCCTTTCCCGGGGTAGTGGTATTCCTTCCCTGCAAGCATAGCATTTTCACAAGAAGATATATCACAAGAAAGTGCAGTCACGCACCGTTCAACACATCACAAACGAATGCCTCAGCGGCCAAATGTCTCGTGCACTCGGGGCACATATTTGTTGTACCGAAGAATCATGCCCCGCCACCGTTTCCAACGACAAACTTGAGCATTGCACTCTACGGTCTACAGTCGAGACTTTAGTCTTAATGGTACGCAGGCCTAAGACTCTCAATATCTGCTACAACAAATGCCCAATAACCCGGGAAAATCAAGTTGATAACCATAACGTGGAGACAGGTCAGCCCTACCAATTGCTCAAATTGCCACAAGTGACGCGGGTCGGCTTCTCCCTTATCCGTTCGGCACGAAGCCTTTTAAAGAGATCATAGATCACAATAGCCACACTATCCCCTAAGGACTGGCTTTACAATCAAATTGGGAGTTAATGCTAGCGTTCATGACAATCGCTTGGCGGAATCCACATAACTCTCTTTCTGCACCCAAACTCAACCCAAACCCTGCAGTAACCTGCAGTGCCAGAAAACTGGTCTTTCACATCACAAATAGTACTCTAGGAGCAATCGCCGTCGGCGACACCCACTGTCGCCCGACGATATCAACAATTACCAAAACAGTGATTTCACTAGGGTATTTTCCTGGAGATCCTCTCCAGTACTTCCGGTTACTTCCATTCACAGGCATAACCCATAGACTCCGTAAAATACTCGTTTATATGCGGAGTCTTCTCTGGTTCGCGTTCGCAAAAGAAAACATCACCAATCCAGACCAACCTGTGCAGATGGGCTTCACACAACATACCTATTCCGTACTATACATTTTCGTATCTATATGCAAACTGACTTGGGGATATGAGTATCGACCCAACGGAATCTACTTAACAATTTCACCTTTCAGTATAGGATTCCATACAAATGCAAAATTAGGACTTGACTTGTCCAAGAAGAAAGATCATTACCCTTGAAGATCTCTTCAGAGCCATGAACGTGATCTATGATCTGGATGGAATTGATTGCCACAACTTCCTCGCCGCGGATCTAGCGTTGACTCGCGATTCCAATCACAAGAAAACCTTGGATCAACCCTCACACATGCTCCCGGACGTGCCTCCTGTTACCTCTCTAGAAGTACATCATAGAAAGGATATGAGAAGATGAGAATAAAATTTCAAGTCCATTCTTATACAAAAGATACCGTCGTGCGGTAAATACTACCGCTGCGCGGTAACATAAGCGGGAACCGCTTTAACCCGTCGGCACCGCTATTAGAGCTAGGTCCCCGTGATAACATTTTAGCGCTTGCCGGTAACCCGTTCGACTTTCGTTGATCGGTTAGCGCGGCGTGGTAACTCCTACCGCCTGACATTAGCGCTCTCGATGATTGTTTGACAGCGTTGAGTGCTCGAAAGCATTGAGTGGTCGAATGCATTGAGTGGTCAAAGGCGTTGAGTGGTTACCGCGACACTCTAGCTTTGCGGTATCCAACCCGAGCGCTAGGTCTTTTAAATCACTAGGCTACCGCCTGCGATAAGTCTATCGCTGTGTGGCAGCCTCCAATGACCATTACTCATTTTGGGGTGTTACAATCCTCCCATCTTTACAGAAATTTCGTCCTGAAATTTACATATAGTTATAAGGAAGACATCAACTTAAAAGTTGCAACAACTTATTATTCATACAAGTAATGTTATAACAAGTTATACAAACAACTCGGGATATTCATCACGCATAGTATACTCACGCTCCCATGTTAGCTCTTCACGACCATAATTGTCCCACTAGACTTTGACCATCCCGGTTGTCATGTTCCACAGCTTTTTAACTGCCTTATCCTCGATCCAAATGGGCCTAACCTTCGTCGTTAGACCGGATTCGACAAGTACGTGATCATTCACAATCACTTGAGCTGGATCTTTCACGGCTGCACTGATATGTAAAACACATCATGCAACCCACTCAATTCCTCTGGAAGAGCTAGCCAATAGGTAACATCTCCACTCGTTCCACCACTTCAAATGGGCCAAGATACCTCAGACTCAGATTTTTCAAGCATCGAATCCTAGATACGCCTTTCAATGTCTTGATCTTTAACTATATCCAATCGCCTACTGCAAACTCCACATGACTATGTTTGGCATTGTAATAGTTTGCATGTTGGTCTTGGGCTATCAATAGACTCGTCCGAATAGAGTGTATTGTCGAATTAGCCTCTTCGACTTCCTTATTCTTATACAAGTTAGATTTGCCTGTTTTCGCCCAAGCTAACGGTGTACGACACTTCTGACCATACAAAGCTTCAAAATGCGCCATATTTAAACTAGCTTGATAGCTATTATTATAGGCAAACTCTACCATATAGAGATGATCTTCCCATCTCTTCCCAAAATCCAAGGCGCATATTCAGATCATAACTTCCATCGTTCTGTTGGTACTTTCAGTTTGTCCATCCGTTTGTTGATGAAAGGTCGTACTGAATATTAACTTTGTCCCCAACAACTGATGGCTTAGCCTCCAATCATTCGAAGTGAAGTGCCCATCTTGATGAACGATGCTACGGGGCACACCGTGCAATCGTATGATTTGCTCGACGTAAAGTTTAGTTAATATTGCCAATCGTCCCTCTTGTATAGAATGAAGTGAGCCACCTTAATGAACCGGTTCACGATCACCCAAACAGAATCATTCCTATATTGTGAACTCGGCAAACCGTGCATGAAATCCACTAAAAGGTCATCAAACTTCCATTCCGAAATAGGTAGTGACTTCAGGAAACCTCCAGGGTTCTGGCATTCCTCTTTCACTAAGGCACAAGTCTGACATTTAGCCACATAAAGTGCTATGTATTTCTTCATGTCTGTCCACCAGAACAACTCTTTCATGTCTTTATACATTTTTGTGCTCCCTAGGTGAATTGAATACTTCATAAAATAAGCTTCATACATCAATTCATCTCTTAACTTACCCATACTTGGGATGCACAAACTACCATCTTTTCACAAATGGTCGTCATCCCAGGAGAATTGGCCATTTACTCCACCACTACATAATGTTGCAAAGTTTCATCAAGTTCCATTACTTGCCAAACCCTATCTGCAAGGTCATATTGTACCTCCGTCTAGGTCAAGCATGCATTTGTTGTGGAATTCTTGTCAACACAAGAAATTTCTAACGTTTCCAACTCCTAGATCAGAAACTCATCATGCATCTGCAACCAAGTTGCCTTTACAGGAGTCCTATGACTCAAGGCATCTGCTACGTTGTTTCCCTTCCCTGGAGTATAATGAATCTGGAAGGTGTAGTCTTCGAGGAACTCCCTTCACCTGCGTTGTCACTTGTTGAGATCCTTTTGATCCAACAAGTACTTTAGGCTCTTATGGTCCGTGAATATATATCCACCTTCAAGCCATATAAATAATGACACCATAGTTTAAGTGCGAAAATCACCACAGCCAACTCCAAGTCATGGACGAGATAGTTCCGCTCAAGTACTTTCAACTGGCATGAGCCATAAGCGATCGCCTTTCTAAACTGAAGAATAACGCATCATAAGCCGCTCCCCGATGCATCTATATAAGTTTTAAAGATGTTTGCATCACATGATGATGTTAAGATTGGCATCGTGGTCAAGTGACTCTTCAGCTCTTCAAAAGCTCATGCGCACTCTGGCGTCTAAATGAACTTCTGATCCTTAGTCGTTAATGTAGTAAGAGGCAAAGTGATCTGTAAGAAGTTTTCTACAAAACATCGATAGTAGCCCGCTAGTCCAGGAAACGTCTGACTTCTGCCACAAAAGATAATACTGGCAACTCCTGTATGGCTTTTATCTTTGATCGATCCACCACAATGCCCTCTCCACTCACCACATGGCCAAGAAAATCCACTGATGATAGCCAAAACTCACACTTTGAATACTTGGCGTAGCATGTAAAACGTTGTCTTGGGAATGTCACCTTCCCGAATCCTCAACTGGTAGTAACCTAACTTCAAGTACAGTTTCGAATAGACGGTTGATCCCACTAGCTGATCAAACAAGTCATCAACGCGAGGTATTGGATACTTGTTCTTCTCCGTCAGCTCATTCAACTCGCGATAGTCGATGCACAACAGCAAGCTACCGTCCTTATTTTTCACAAAGAAAATATGTGCGCTCCAAGGTGACATACTTGGGCATATATACCCCTGTTCCAGCAACTCTTGTAGTTACACTTTTAGTTCTGCCATTTCCTTTGGTGCTACCCAATAGGGCGAGCGGGCTACAAGTTTCATACCTGGCACCACCGCAATAGTGACGTTGGTCTCCAGAGGGCCATCACCCATGGAGGTTATTCGGAAACACATCTGTATAAGCCAACATAATAGGAGTGTCACTCAACCGGGCTTTAGCCTAAAGGCCGGTATAGGCATGAAGAATTACTTCTTGTATAGCCGAACAAGTGACGACTTGGAGAGCAGACATCCATATCTTGCTCGATCATCGCAATCAAGCGAACTTAGTCCCTCATTCGATGATCTTTCCCAGTGTGACTTCCGTGATGTTCGGATCTATATCGGTATGCTGCTCCAAGAGATAGACCATACCTATGATCACATCAAACACAATGATTATCAGCACAGACGCTCCTACGTCCTGATCTAACCCCATAACGACATCTTACCATATCATTTTAACTATTTTCATTACGGTCATGTCATTCCACTCGTATCTGTGGCACCAAAATAAGTACACAGGGCATATATTAAGCCGTAAGCAAACAACTTCTTGATTATTCATCAAACCATGTTTATATCTTGAACACAAGTATTATTGTATACATCATTCCTTACTAGGAACCGTACGGTACATCATTACAGTTATTTATGTACATACATCAACATTCCCTTCTTATTTGGTGTTGTCTAAGGGCCACTTCAGCATTCTCGGGATTTATGTCCTTCTTTGCAACACAAGTAGCAAATGTGTTGAGTTTGCCCTGCAACTGCTCCAACCTTAGCTTTGGTTGTCCTTGGCGCATCACCACGACATTCTCAGACATGATGTCCTACCTTACCACATGAAAAGCAAATATATGGACCACACTGTTAACCCCGAAATTGGCGATCCTTCTTAAGGGAGCCAGCTCGCTCGTCGCAGTCTGCTCCGGGTTCCTCTTGGAGGTCGTGATGCCTGCTCTAGGTTGGGCGGACAGAGTTCTCTGTCCACTCAGGCCGCGTGACCTGCGCGGTCTCAGCGTTCTGACCCCAAGGCCGCATGTCTTTCCCTTGGTCAGCAGGGTCCGCGGACTGCTTCAGCAGTCCTCCTCGGCAGGCCGCCCCCCTTTTCATCTTAACCGAAAGGTTATATCCGCAGGTCACTCTCTGCCGGACTCAACTTCCTGTCCACTCAGGCCGGAAGCAGGTCACATCCCTCCGCCACCAGCCACATGGGCAGCCGACTCCCCCAGTCCGCCTACAAGGCGCGGACTCCAACTCCGGGTATCCGCTAAGACCAGCTGCAACCTCCAAGTCCCTCGCGAGCTGGGCGGACTCGAAGTTTGATCAAGACTTCCAATCCGCCTTCAGTGGTGAACCCCAGCAGCCTCAACAGCCAGGATCTACATCTCTAACATAAGCGGACTCAGCTTTGCAGTAGACGCGGACTTAGCGGACTGCGCGGACCCTCTGTCCAGTCCGCCCTTTCTTAGCCAGCGCCTGCTCTCGGTAGCAGCAGGGTCAATTTCTCCCTTAGTCTGCAGCCTTGGCGCGGACTCAGTCAGCAGTTGTGGACTCCATCCAGTCCGCCACTCAGCAAACCCTCCAGAAGGCAGTGCCAGTCCGCATAACCTCATGCGGACTCGGCGGATTCCGCGGGCACTCTCCAACTCGCATCCACTTTAGCTCCCTTAGCTCAGCAGTAGCGGACTCCGCTGACTCGCCTCCCAGTCCGCCATTCAGTTTGCCCTCAGCAGCTCCAGCTCCAGAAGCAATCCCAGTCCGCCCGGTCTGTTGCGGACTCAGCGGACTCTGTCTTCATCTCGCTCAAGTTACCGTCTCATCGGGGGTAACGTCACCGCAAGCCATTACCTCCTCGGGCCTATAAATAGCCCCCATGCCTCTCATTCTGGGTGCCTTCTACGCTCAAGGACAAGCTCACGCACCCGAAGTCAGCCAGCCAACCCAGCTCCTACTGACTCCATTTTTCAGACCGCGCTCCCTTCTCTGCTTAGTCGCGCGGCTTACCGTCCTCTGATCTACAGTCCGCGCGGTCTCCCGTTTTCCCTTAACCGCGCGGCCTGCCGATTAGGATCTTCAATCCGCGCGGCCTCCTCTGGCATTTCTCTTCCTTAGCCGCCAGCTTACCTTTGTACCCCTTTATTGATTTGTTGTAAAGGTGTACTAGCAAGCTTGTAACTCTCGTTGTTAATAAATGGAAAGCCCGTCGCAAGAGTGGCATTTAAGCCGCGGCGGGCGAAGTCTGTTGTTGCTGCTGCTATTGGCCCCTTCTCTCTTCTTTCTTCCTAGCTCTACTCAGCTCAGCTCCCCTCGTCAATCAACCTGCAAGCACGACCATCATATTAACCGTCTGCTCGACAGCTCCGGATCAACCTCCTCCTCTCTTGATTAACCTTCTCTGTTGATCAAGCTTCTCCTCTACTCTCAGCACCATCTCCTCTATCCCCGCAACCTCCTTTGACAAGATGCTTGCTCCACTCTCGAGCACTCAGAAGCTTCCTTCCTTCCTCTTCCTCTCCTAGCTTGTGAGACCGAACACGCCCCTTCCGTGTTAGCTGACCCCGGTGCCGTTTTCGCGCATCAACAGTTAGCACACGGCCTTCAGATCCGTTCAGACGGTGAACATCGACTGTTAACCATGTCAGATCATCACTCAGCCGAGAACTTTGCTCCAAGTCCCAGTGAAGATCCTCTCTAGGAAGCCTTCGAGCAATCGCGCCGTGAGAATGCTCAGCAGTTCCAAGCAATCAACAAAATTCTTACTGCAATCACGCAATGACTAGACTCTCAACCAGCAACCACTCCAGTTGCTTCCGCTGCTCCAATCAATCTGGCATCAACTTTGGGTCATCAACAAGCTTATCCTCCAGCTTTCCCGCCAGTCTATCCTCCTCCTTATACAATAACCTTTCCGCAAGGTCCAACAACTCCTCTACGACCTCAAGATGAAGAGTTTGCTGCTCGACAAAACTTCTTCCGGGAAGCAGCCCGGGGAAGCCCTGCTAGGTTTCTCAATTTTCAAGGAAGTCGTCCCTACCCTGCAGCTCCTGATTTGCTACTCCTGCAGCTACTTTTCCTATTTATCCTCCTACTTCTTTTGCAGCTGCAGCTTATGCTCCCTTCTTTCCTTATGCTGTAGGAGATCAAGAAGAACCTTCACCATTCACAGAGAATGTTCGCCATGAGCCAACTCCAGCTAACTTCAGGGAGCCCCGGTTACCAATCTACACCGGGGAAACTGATCCAGTAAAGCATCTGCAAGCTTTTGAATCAGCCGTTGCTCTCAAAAACCTTATAGATGCGACTAAGTGCAAGCTCCTTGTCACTACCATTGATGGGCAAGTGAGGGGCTGGTTCTATTGCCTCCGTCCTCACTCCATCACTTCCTTCGTTGATCTGCGAAGAGAGTTTCTTCTCAGATTCTCTACCTCCACCAAGATAAAAGGGCGGTCCTGAAGCCCTCTTTGAGATCAAGCAGCGCAACGATGAAACTTGGTCTCAGTTTGTTGATCAATTCCAAAGAGAGATTTTGGACATCGAGATTACTGATCAAGAGATGTATAGAGTGCCTCTTATTCATGGTCTTCTTGAAGGGCCTCTCAAATTTGAAGCCAATGTCCGTGCTCCGAGAACATACCAAGAGTTGATTGCTCTAGCCAACTCATACATCCGAGGCGAAAAGAGCAACCCAGGCTTCGTCTGTAAGCTCTTATCAGAGAAAGATGTCTCTCGCAAGCATCCTCCAAGGTCTCCTTACAATCATTTTCCAACTCACTCAAAAAAGGAGAGAAGGTTTCAACGCCATCGATATTCCTTTCCGAGTCGTGATCATGCTCAAGACCCATTGCTACTGCCAGCTCCTTCTTCTCAAGCAGCAGCAGTTCATCACTGACAAGATAATGACTTGCATGAGTCTGATCTCGATGAGGCCATGCAATAAGTAATCCAAATTATGAAAGATGGGGCAAGCTACAAGAAGCCCTATCGACCAACCGATCAGAGGTCTAAAGATTCCGAACCATACTGTGAATTCCACAAAGAGTCAGGCCACTTGATTGAAAACTGTCGAGCACTCCGCCAGCTTGTGCAAAGGATGCTCCGGCAGGGTAAGATGCTTGACCTGCTTCCCAAAGAAGATCACCCTAGTCCAGCAACCTCAAAGGGCAAAGAAGTCGCAGATGTTCCTTGCTCCTCCAAAGGAGTGAACCTAGTCGAAGAACCTCCTCTCCTCATTGTCAACAACACTGTCGAATGCTTCGATGCCGACGATGAGGGTGTGCTTGGAAGGCTATTCTAAGCAAGTAAATGACTTCACAGTCCTCCAAATTCCCTCAACCTTGATGGGTTATCTCAACCCTTACTCTTTCTCTTTTCAGACATTTTCATTTTACCAAACACTTCTCTGTGTTCTTTTCTTGCTTTTCAACAAAGCTTTTTATCAGGGATCTTATACTGACACAGTTCCCCTCTTGTGATGCATCCTTCCTGAAAGTGCAACTAGATCTGATATACTCTAGAGGGGGGGGGGGGGTGAATAGAGTATATGGTGCTTTAAAAACTTTTACAAACTTTTACAACAATTGTTGTAATATGTGTGAGCAGGGAAGCAGAAATAAATCTAATCACAGTACTAAGCTATGCAAAAACTAAGCACAGAAAAATCAAGGCCAGAAACAAAAAGAAAGCAAGCCAAAACCAGATGACACAAGGGAATATAGTGGTTCCCCAAACTAGGGTACATCCACTCTTCTACCACCCTAGGTAGGAATCCACTGCAGGATGAGTTGATCAGGTGTCCTGGGCACCAATGAGCTTTTGATAAGGTGCTCAAAAACCAAAGCAGATTTTTTGATCAGCTGTCTTGCCACCAATGAGCTTTTGACAAGGTGCTCAAAAACCAGGTTCAAACTTTTGAAGGGAGTTTGAAAAACCCTTTACAGAGTGGGGGTGAGAGAGTGATGGCAGTCTTCTCTTTCTCAAACAACTGAGAAGACTATGTGGATTGATGTCAAAGCTCCCCCTGAATCCTTGAGATCTTCAGGAAGAGAAGCTTTGCTGAGGGTGATAGGCCTTCAAAGGTTGAACTCCAGCAGAAGATGATTTCAGCAATAGCTGAAATGTTGAATGTCTGGAGTCTGGAATATGTTGGCCTTGAACACTTTGAAAACTAAAAGAGATCTGAAGATTTGAAAACTTGATCTCCTTGGATGAGTGTTCTTCAGAATTCTTTTTGGACAGAAGATTTTTGAGGTTGTCTCTGTAATCTGTATTGTGTGTGCTCTATTGTGAGAGATTCAAAAAATCCTGTCTTTTATTCTCTGGTACAAAATAGAGTATTATTCTCTGTCAAGGATAGTCGTTGGTCTGCATTGATTGCATCCTTAATTGCATAATCTCTTCTAGAGGAAGGTTCACAGAAACATTCCTTGAAAAATCCCTTGAAACTTGGTCCAGAATTGAATGAAAACGGCTAGCAAATCTCTGAATTAATTGCAGAATAACTCCTAACTGATTTGAATTTGAATTCTGGAAGTTATCTGAAATCGTCGAACTGAGCTCTGCTATCGTCGAGCTGTGCTCAGCGATCTGGAAATCTTAAGCAGCAAAATAATCATCGATCTGAGCTCAAAGATCGTCGAACTGAGCTCAGAGATAAAGTTCTAATGCAGAGTCAAAATCGTCGACCTGAGCTCACCGATCGTCGAATGGAGTTCGACGTTATTATGAAGTTGAGCTCAACGATCGTCGAATGGAGTTCGACGATCTATCGAAGTTGAGTTAGACGATCGTCGACTGGAGTTCGACGAATCGTCGTGCTGAGCTCGACGATATGACTTAGTCTCCAGACTGAGAATCCTGGTCTTCAGGACAGCTTCCAAACCTAGACTTCTAACCCTTAGACTCAATTCTAATTGACCTATTAAGCTATACAGAAGGTCAAGCAAAGATTCCTAGAGACATAGTGATCCTGACCCAAATTAGTAATAGGGTGTTCCAACAATCTCCCCCTATTTGGGTTAGGATTACTATTTACAGACTTTGGAAAATTCAAATAATAACATACAATCAGTAAAACATGAAAACAACAGCTAGACATTGCAGAAACATCACAGATATATATATGTGTCATCCAGATAATCAGAAATTCCAGAAATTGTCACCTTACAATATCATTTATTCTCTTTGCCTTTGACAAGTTTAATTTCTCTGTTTGGATTTAGAGCTTCCTTGTTGGACCTGGTGTCATCTGCTGCACCCAAATAAGTTTGCTTTGTAGGCCTGGGAACCACAGCAGCAGGATGTAATTCCATGTATCTCTCAGCATCAAAGAATTTGCTGGAAGCATATCTGTCTAGTTCTTTTTGTTTTTGCTCAGACATTGTAGAAATGTTAGAAGTATCTAGTCCTTGTTCTCTGGCCTTCTTAATCTGATCTAGTGCAGCCAATTCCTTCATCCTGGCAGTCCAAGCAGATGGATTATTCTCAGGGTCCTCAAAAGGTACAGGTGGCTCATACCTGTTGGAAGGATTGTCTTAAGGAGGCAGGGCAGACACAGTCTCTTTTAGCTTGTAAGGGAAAGGACCAGTTGATGTATCAGAAGAACCATGTCCTCCCCTGGAATATGGGTGCTGCCTGGAGTACCCTTTAGAATAAACTTGAAAATCTCTCTGATTACCCTTGTATCCTCCTCTCCTAGAATATGAACCCCTAGATTGGCTTTCCCTTTGGTAGGATCTGGCATGGGGTTGATAGGGAGCCTGGCTTCTAGCTGGGGGTTGACTTGCAGAGCTTCCACCTGCACCTGCATCAGGAGGAGGTGGTGGAGGAGGATGAGGGTGCTGGAATTGGGAAGAGCCCTTCTCATATTTTCTCTTTTTCTTCATGGCTTTCAACTGGTTTTTAGAATATTGCATCCAATGTTCAGAGATAGGGCAATTATGAAGGATGTAATAAGGAATGTCATTGTTATCTTTGACTTTTGCAGGAGGAACCCTTTTCATTGCCTTGCTCCTTGCCTTCCTTTTCCTGGCAATAGTAGCAGAAGAATCATCAGAGTCTGTTTTGAACTCATCAGATTCAGAACTCTGGTCATCATATAGAGCATCTATTCTCTTCATCAAGTCTTTCTTCAGCTGAACAGAGGCAGATGAGGCAGAAGTTGAGATAGCAGCAGCAGGGACAGCAGCAGATGGAGCAGCAGATGGAGAGGGTGCAACAGAGGCAAATACAGCAGCAGCAGATACTGGACTGGTGACAACAGCAGCAACTGTCTCACTATCATCAGCAGAAATTTCACTAACAGCAGTAGAATCAGCAGAAACAACAGCAAAAACTGCAGCAGGCTCAATTTCAGTTGCCTCTGTCATAGGACAATCCTTGGATATTTGAGCATCAGAAACAGTTGGAACTTCAGCATCAGTGTGACCAATCTCAGCAGCAGTATCAACAGTCCTTTCTTCAGTAGAGGCAGCAGCAGCAACATCTTCAGTATCAGCAGTCACTGAATGTACAAAAGAGGAGATAATGCTAGGGTCACAGCAAGAGAAAGGCACCAGTGCCTTGAATAAGTCTTCTGGGGGCTGGACAGCATTACTCTCTGGCAGACAACTGAAGAAGGCAGTATCAAAAGCAGATAGCAAAGACCTTAGGTCAATTGCAAGAACTGCAGTAGGAGGCTCAGCAGCAGCAACAACAAGAGGAGGAACAGCAGAAGAAGCAGAAACAGCAGCAGCAACAGCAAGAAGGCTTTCTTCATGTGGCATCTCCCCCTGCCTAGATGCAGAGACATCTGGATCAAGGCACACTGCTGTGGGTGCTGCCTGAGGGAAGAGGGAGGAGAGCCTGGCAGATAGAGCTGCCACTGACTGGTGTAGAGGAGCTAAGGAGGTCTCCAACAGGAGAGAGAGCCTGGGGGCAATCAGCTCATACAGCCTGTCAGCTAGGGCTGAGAGGTCTACTTGCTCAACAGCTGGAGCAGATGTAGAAGGGATGGAAACAGCTGGGGATGCTGGAAGGGAAGGGCTGGAGAAGTGTGGAATGGAGGGCTCAGGTGTGGGCAGGGTGGATATAGAGGACGGGGGAATGGATATGGATGGGGTGAAAGTTGGTTGATCAATGATGTGGTGTAGGAGATCTTGGAATGAAGTGGTGGAGGAGGGTAACTCAGGAGGAGAGGATGGGGAGTCATCCATGTAGGATTCATCCAGGAGGGTGAAGGATGGAATGAATGGAGAAGAGGTGATATCTGGTGGAGGGTAGGAGAACAGAGGGTGGAAATGGTCTGCTGGTGGAGGCAGAATGGGTTCTGGAGATGAAGTTGATGTTGGAGATGGGCTACATGTGGTAATGGTGGATGGAGCTGAAATGGTGGATGGTAGAGGAAGGGTTGGAATTGGAGGAGGAGAAGAGGCAGCAACAGCAGCAGCCAGGTCATCTGCAGGGGCAGAGACCTGTGGGAGAGTGACTCCTTGAGTCCTTGTGCCTGAAGGAGCACTTGAGGAGGGCCTGCCAGGCTTGCTTATTTGCCTGTCCCACTTGCCAAAGAGCGCACAGGTGAGTCTCTTGGAGGCATTTATGTGAACTCCAGAGGAGACCAGCAAGGCAGGGCACCTGGTCTGTAGGAAAACTCCAAGAATCCTTCCAAAATTAACAAAACTTTTGTTTATTTTCTTTTTGATTAGGTCAAATAAGACCTCTCCCCAGTTCAAATTTTTCTTATCCACCAGAGCTCCCATGATACAGAGCTGATGTCTGGATATAGTATCATGTGCTGAGTGCTTTGCAAGCAGCACTTTCCCTACCACATCTGCTAGGAACCTGTATTCAACAGACAGATTCCTCTTGAATAGCTTGCTAGGGTTTCCCTCTGGATGACCCATCCTGGCAAGTAGTTCAGAATATTCTTCTCCTGATAACTCAGCAATATCTTCTCCATTTCTCAGTCCAAAAACCTCTGTTAAAATGGTGGGGGTCAAGGGTACCTGATTTCCAGCAATGGACCCAATTATTGTAGAGTTGTCTTGATTATGAGCAGTATAGACCCACTCCTTTATCTCATCTGAAGCCAGCTTGATCCTGGTGGTCATGAGGGCAGACAGATTTTGATCCTTGAACAAACCCAGTATGTCTTGGAAAATCTGGTCGGTGGTACTGAATGATTCTATATCAATGTCAAAGCCTGCATCAAACTTCATTGCGGCAAGAACTGTAACTAACACAGCGATTGTACCTGGAAAAACTCAACAAACAAAACGACCAAGCGTAGAACTATTTGGAGGGAAAGAAAATTCTTGCAGAGAAATCGAAAGCGCAAAAGAGAACGACGGCGAAAAAAGAGTTTTATATTAGGGTTCGACGCAGAATTGGAAAGATCATTGAACTCAGTTCGACGATCGAGGCTTCTAAAGGAATCTGAAGAGTCTTCAACATAGTCGATCTCCGTTCGATGATATTGGAGAGCGTCGAGCTCCGTTCGACGATCGTTCAGATAACATAATCGTCGAGCGCCGTTCGACGATCGTTGACCAGAAGAGATAGTTCATACTATCTGAGAGGCGCTGAACTCAGTTCGATGATTTTTGGAAATCGTCGATCTCCGTTCGACGATCTTGGGGCAAATCGTCGAGCGCAGTTCAGAGATCAGAAAAATTCTAGACACTAAGGAAAATCAGAATGTTTGCCTAGTCTTGGTCAATTTTTAAGCTTTCAAAATCTTGGATATTATTTAAGGCTTCCTCCATCTAACATTCCTAACAGATTTAGGAAGAAGGTGTGTTTCTTTTCATCCAAAGGCTTGGTGAAAATATCTCCCCTTTGTAAATCAGTAGGGATATATTGTAGTTCAATTTTATTCTTTTCAACATTATCCCTTAAGAAATGATGCCTAATCTCTATGTGTTTTGTCCTACTATGGAGGACCGGATTTTGAGCTATGGAAATAGCACTTGTGTTATCACAAAAGATTTTAGACTTCTCTAAGTTGTAACCATAGTGTAGGAGTTGATTTTGAATCCACAAGATTTGTGAACAATAACTGCCTGCAGCCATATATTCAGCTTCAGCAGTTGAAGTTGACACAGATGTTTGTTTCTTACAAAACCAAGAGATAAGTCTGTCACCAAGGAACTGACAAGTTCCACTGGTGCTTTTCCTGTCAATTCTGCATCCAGCATAATCAGCATCAGAGAATCCAGTCAAATCAAATGCTGAATCTTTTGGATAACAGAGACCTAGATTTGGACAACTTTTAACATACCTGAGAATCCTCTTTACTAATGTTAGGTGTGACTCTCTAGGGCTAACTTGGAACCTAGCACATATACATGTAGCAAACATGATATCTGGTCTACTAGCTGTAAGATACAGTAAAGAGCCAATTATTGCTCTATATGTTGTCTGATCAATAGGTTTCCCATGTTCATCAGCAGCCAATACAGCATTGGTAGGCATGGGTGTTTTCATACAAGATGCCTCAGACATACCAAATTTCTTAACCAGTTCATTAGCATATTTGGTTTGAGAAATAAAGATGCCTTCAGCATGTTGTTTGACTTGCAATCCTAGGAAGAAGGATAGCTCACCCATACTACTCATCTCAAATTTAGAATTCATTAGGTTAGAAAACCTTCTGCACAATTTTGAGTCAGTAGAACCAAAAATGATATCGTCTACATAAATTTGTACTAGTAGGGTATGGGACTTATGGGTTCTAATAAAAAGAGTTTGGTCTACTCTACCCCTTATAAAACCATTTTCCAAGAGAAAGCATGCTAGGGTCTCATACCATGCTCTAGGAGCTTGCTTGAGACCATATAATGCTTTATTCAGTCTAAAAACATAATCAGGAAAAGTTGGAGAGATAAAACCTGGAGGTTGTCTGACATAAACTTCCTCTTTGATGTCTCCATTCAAGAAAGCACTTTTGACATCCATCTGATATACTTTGAAGCCTTTGTGAGCTGCATAGGCTAGAAATATTCTGATGGCTTCCAATCTTGCAACAGGTGCAAAGGTCTGATCGTAGTCAATTCCTTCTTCTTGAGAGTATCCCTGGGCAACTAGTCTTGCCTTGCTCCTTATAATTACTCCTTGATCATCCAGTTTGTTTCTGAATACCCATTTTGTTCCAACAATGGAATGATCCTTAAGCTTTGGCACTAGTTCCCATACTTTGTTCCTCTCAAATTAATGCAATTCCTCTTGCATTGCAATGATCTAATGTGGATCTTGCTCTGCATCTTGAATGGACTGAGGTTCAATTTGAGATAGGAAGCAGGTGTGCAACAGGTTTTGGTTGACCTGATTTCTGGTTTGCACACCAGCTGAGATTTCTCCAATTATTTGGGAAATTGGATGGTCTCTTGATGTTACTAAATCAACAGGGGGTGTTGATTGTTCACCAACCTGTGTTGTTGTTTCCTCTTGTGGTACAACAACTGGCTCTTCAGGTTGTGCTTCAATGTGTTGAGCATTCCCTTCATCTTCACTGCTTTCATCCTCTTGAGCAACCTGTAACTTGTTCATATCTTCAACTAGAGAGTGTTCCTGCAAAGGTTCTATGGTAGAAGAAATCTTCTCCTTGAAAGACATGTTAGTTTCATCAAATGAAATCTGAACAGATTCCTCAATTTTCGAAGATGATTTATTATAGACCCTATAGGCCTTGCTGATCATGGAGTATCCCAGAAACACTCCTTCATCAGCTTTGGCTTGAAATTTTGCTAAATATTTCTTGTCATTATTATGAATGTAACAAATACAACCAAAGACTCTAAAATAGTCAACTTTAGGTTTCTTCCCTTTGAGTAATTCATAGGGAGTCTTTCCCTTTAGTTTATGTATCAGACTTCTGTTCAGCACATAGTTGGAGGTGTTCACTACCTCTGCCCAAAAGGATAGAGGTAGATGAGCATCTGACAACAATGTAGTGGCAGATTTAATAAGGGTTCTATTTTTCCTTTCAGCCACCCCATTTTGTTGAGGGGTTCTAGGAGCTGAGAAAGTATGTCTGATCCCTTCACTCTGACAGAACTCTTGCATAAGAAGAGAATCAAACTCTGTCCCATGATCACTTCTAATTAGGGCAATGTGAGTATTGAACACAATCTGTATGCATTTGAGAAACTCTGTCAGACACTTAAAGTTATCAGACTTCTTCCTTAGAAAGAACACCCAAGTGAATCTAGAGAAGTCATCTACAACTACTAAAGTGTAGGATTTCCCTCCTAGGCTTTGTACTGTGATGGGTCCAAATAGATCCATGTGTAACAGATATAATATCCTAGGTGAATCACTCTTATTAAGTGACTTAAAACTGTTTTTAGTTTGCTTGCCTAATTGACAAGCCCTGCAGAGTCCTTCCTTCTTGTAGGGGCCAGAAGGTAGTCCTCCAACAAGGTTGTCCTTGGATAGCCTAGCAATAGTTCTAAGGTTTAGGTGTCCTAGTCTCTTATGCCATTAAACATTTGGTCTACAGACAGAGTTAAACAGGCAAATATCTACATCAGTTGAAAGAAAATCTACTAGATAGATGTTACCTTTCCTTTTACCTGTCAACACTGTTGTGTTGTCCTCTGACTTGATTTTGCATAAGGCTTTGCTGAAGGTCACCTGGTAGCCTTCATCACACAGCTGACTGATGCTAATTAAGTTGTGCTTCAGTCCTTCCACATAAGCTACCTTCTTGAAGGTTACTGAACCAATCTGGACTGCACCATATCCTTTAGTTTGTCCAAAGTTGGAATCACCAAAGATAACTTTGGGTCCAAGCTTGGCTCTGAAGGATGTGAGGTTGTCCTTGTTCCCAGTCATGTGCTTAGAGCACCCACTATCCAAATACCATTGCTGGTTAGATGTTGGATAGGTCTTCACCTGCACATAAAACAATTCATTTGTTTTTGACCCAGTTTACCTTGGGCCTAGGTTGATAACCTCTAAATTCTGAAATGAAGGACATCCCAGGATGACTCTTATATCCTTCAGGATGATATCTCCTTGGAGGTATAATCCATTCAGTATAAGGGTTAAAGGTTTGGGATGAAGAACCCTTAGGATTCAATTTTGATTTGCCTTTGAAAAAGTTTCCAGAGCTCTGACCTCTGTTCGACGATCTTGGAGCTGCGTTCGACGATCTTAGGTCAGATTGTCGAGCTCCGTTCGACGGTCGACTATGGCTGAGGTCAGGTATATGAGATCGTCGACCTGCGTTCGACGACTTTGGCTGAGATCATCGATCAGCGTTCGACGATTTCTCCTGAGATTGTCGAGCTGCGTTCGGCGATTGTCGATCTTCATTCGGCGATCGTCGGTCTCTGTTCGACGATTTCTGCTGGGACTTGGTTTTCTGAGGCAAATCAGAATTTTTCCTAGCAACCTCTACAACTCCCTTTCCCTTGTCAGAAATGAATTTGATGGGAGTTGTTAGGACTATAGGTTGGCTGGATGAAGCACCCAAGCCCAGTGTACTGTTAAATCTAGAGTTCACTGTGCTTGTGATGTCCATCAGCTTGATGCTTCTCCCATTAAGGGATTCTTCAAGCTTCTTGGCCTCAGAGAGCTCACTTTTCAGTGAAGCTATCTGTTCCCTACAGCTCTCCAACTCCTGAGAGAGTTTGAGGTTTTCTGACTTTAGAGCATTGTGTTCAGATAATTGGTTTCTGAGAGAGATAATATCTTTCTCAGACTTTAGCAGGTCTAAACACAGTGCTTTAAATTCAGATTTAAAATCTTCTGAACTAAAATCAAAAGAACTAATTACCTAATCCTCTTCAAGTTGATTCTCTGAGTCTGACTCTGACTCCTCTTCCTCTGAATTATGTTGTGAGGCATTGATTGCCATCATGCAGAACTCCTTTTCTTCTGCATCATCCTCATCATCACTGGAACTAGAAGAGGCTTCTGACTCTTCTTCTGTCTCACTCCAGGATTCAGCAACAAACCCTTTTCTTGTATGCTAATTTTTGCTTGAAGAAGGTTTGCTATTGCCATTTCTTTTGGAGTCTTTCTCCTTCCTTCTTTCTTTTCTGTCCCTTCTGTCCTTGTTCTTGTTCTCTGGAGAGTCAGGAACTATGTGCCCTGGTTTCCAGCAACCAAAGCAAATAATGTCTTTGTTATTACCAATGGACTTGTCATACCTTGGCTTATCTTGCTCCTTGTATGATCTTCTTCTGAAGTCCTTTCTGGCCATCTTGTAGAATCTTTTGGCCAGCAAGCTGAGTAGTTCATCATTGCCTGTGGCTTTATCTTTAGGCAGATCCTCAGTTGCCTTGAATGCTATGGTCTTCTCTTTCCTTGTGGTTGGTGAAGCAGCCTTCTGTTCTTCCTCTCTGTTCTTGATGAGTAGCTCATAAGATTTGAGCTTACCCAACAAAGCTTCAGTGGTGATCTCATTCAGACTTCTGGCATCTTTAATTGGCCAGATTCTTGAATCCCAAGTACTGGGGAAGCACATTAGGATCTTGTCATTAAGTTCAGTTAGAGAGATCTCCTTGTCCAATGTCCTTAGTTCACTGACAATTAGACTTAGTCTGTTGTACATATCTCCCACTGACTCAGTCTCTCCCTTCTTGAAGTTCTCATATTGAGAGATGAGATGGGATCTTCTGTCTTTTCTCTCATCAGCTGAGCCTGAGACTATTTCTGAGAGCTTGTCCCAAATTTCCTTGGCTGAATTACATTCAGCTACTTTCTAAAATATGTCATCTGACATTGTCTGGGCTAGAATGTTCATAGCCTTGGCATCAGCTACTTTCCATTTTTTGATGTCAGCATCTGTTCCTGATGGAGGTGGAACAGCATTTGTACTTGTGCTCTCTGGGGGTCTTGGACACACTGTCAAAACAGAATTAAAGATATCTTCGTTAATAGAATTCATGTAAAGTCTAATCCTTGCTTTCCAAAGTGCAAACTTTGACAGATTGCACACTGGAGGTCTGGTGCTAGCATAATCCTTATTTTGGGCCATGATTTGTGCAAACAAAATCTAATAATAAAATACAAAAAAAAACAGATCTAGTTTGGGATCTTTGGGTTCAGGTGTTAGCCTGTACAACCAATCAGGTATGGTATGTTTAACCAACCTCCCTCTGATACCAATTGAAAGTGCAACTAGATCTGATATACTCTAGAGGGGGGGGGTGAATAGAGTATATGGTGCTTTAAAAACTTTTACAAACTTTTACAACAATTGTTGTAATATGTGTGAACAGGGAAGCAGAAATAAATCTAATCACAGTACTAAGCTATGCAAAAACTAAGCACATAAAAATCAAGGCCAGAAACCAAAAGAAAGCAAGCCAAAACCAGATGACACAAGGGAATATAGTGGTTCCCCAAACTTGGGTACATCCACTCTTCTACCACCCTAGGTAGGAATCCACTGCATGATGAGTTGATCAGGTGTCCTGGGCACCAATGAGCTTTTGATAAGGTGCTCAAAAACCAAAGCAGATTTTTTGATCAGGTGTCTTTCCACCAATGAGCTTTTGACAAGGTGCTCAAAAACCAGGTTCAAACTTTTGAAGGGAGTTTGAAAAACCCTTTACAGAGTGGGGGTGAGAGAGTGATGGCAGTCTTCTCTTTCTCAAACAACTGAGAAGACTATGTGGATTGATGTCAAAGCTCCCCCTGAATCCTTGAGATCTTCAGGAAGAGAAGCTTTGCTGAGGGTGATAGGCCTTCAAAGGTTGAACTCCAGCAGAAGATGATTTCAGCAATAGCTGAAATGTTGAATGTCTGGAGTCTGGAATATGTTGGCCTTGAACACTTTGAAAACTAAAAGAGATCTGAAGATTTGAAAACTTGATCTCCTTGGATGAGTGTTCTTCAGAATTCTTTTTGGACAGAAGATTTTTGAGGTTGTCTCTGTAATCTATATTGTGTGTGCTCTATTGTGAGAGATTCAAAAAATCCTGTCTTTTATTCTCTGGTACAGAATAGAGTATTATTCTCTGTCAAGGATAGCCGTTGGTCTGCATTGATTGCATCCTTAATTGCATAATCTCTTCTAGAGGAAGGTTCACAGAAACATTCCTTGAAAAATCCCTTGAAACTTGGTCCAGAATTGAATGAAAACGGCTAGCAAATCTCTGAATTAATTGCAGAATAACTCCTAACTGATTTGAATTTGAATTCTGGAAGTTATTTGAAATCGTCGAACTGAGCTCTGCTATCGTCGAGCTGAGCTCAGCGATCTGGAAATCTTAAGCAGCAAAATAATCGTCGATCTGAGCTCAAAGATCGTCGAACTGAGCTCAGAGATAAAGTTCTAATGCAGAGTCAAAATCGTCGACCTGAGCTCACCGATCGTCGAATGGAGTTCGACGTTATTATGAAGTTGAGCTCAGCGATCGTCGAATGGAGTTCGACGATCTGTCGAAGTTGAGCTAGACGATCGTCGAACGGAGTTCGACGAATCGTCGTGCTGAGCTCGACGATATGACTTAGTCTCCAGACTGAGAATCCTGGTCTTCAGGACAACTTCCAAACCTAGACTTCTAACCCTTAGACTCAATTCTAATTGACCTATTAAGCTATACAGAAGGTCAAGCAAAGATTCCTAGAGACATAGTGATCCTGACCCAAATTAGTAATAGGGTGTTCCAACACTTCCTCTATTTTTTTTCTCTTTGCCAAAGGGATCACTATGCCAATGAGATATCGCCGAGTCTGAAACGTTCCCTCCGTAGTTTGTTCTGGCACCACCGCTTCGACCACATATGGCGGGAGTATACCCATATGTGTAGTGGGAGTAGTTCAATCACGATGTTAGGCTTCAGATTTTGGATCCTAGCCAGCATCTGACACAGAGTGTGTGCTAGGGGATCCCCATGTGTTAGCTCTATTGTGCTTCGCAAAGGATACATTACAGTTATGATGATATTTGCTTGACAAGCAATGGCGATCAAGCGTAGCCTTGTCTCTTCGATCATCACCTAACTGTGATAATCGAACACTCTATGGTACTCTTGATCCGTGCCTTCACAGGTTCCCACAACTCCACTGATCAATCCATAGACGAGCAATAGGCCACTTGGCGCAACTAGTCTCATTGATCAGTGATGATTGTACCCGAGGCAAGAGAGCAGTGCATCTGTCGCTTCCATCTTAGGATTTTTTGCGCATGTCTCCCTTTTGTGCCCTGTCAAGGGAGTATAGCTAGTTCTCCTTTTTTGTCAATTGCCTTCTTTCACAGGTGAACAGGTTATTCCGACCTACCAAAAGGATTTCTAGCAATCATTTTGCTTATGCTCATTTCATATACATTGCTTGCTCAAGCTCTATCAGATGACGGTTCACGAAACTATTCGTTACTCTTATCAAGGTCTAATGGTATCAAACATTGATCAAGGAATCTTACTCTCCTCGATCATCAAGTCATGCTATTGCAATCTAGTTAAGATTGACAGAATTCGTCAAGTTACTTCTCTGCTAACCTGATCATGTCCACCCAGCCATATCAACAGGTAAAGCTTAATTTATTGGTCTGGGCTTCATGATAAGAATTCATCAGACATTTCCTGTTTTATTTGGTCATATCAACCTTATATCATCAACAGTAAACACTTGCAAGCCTTCTCCACAGGTACTTGGAAGCTCCTTTCACATATATTGTCTGCTTCTAACTCTTCTATTTGTAGAGATCAACAGACACCTGCAAGTTATATCTAGGTACTTGCAGTTTAATTCATTATTCTATGTCTGCTACTTACTCTTCTCTTTGCAGTGGTTAGCAGACGTCTGCAAGCCTCATCCAGGTACTTGCATCTTATTTTTGTATAAAATACCTGCTCCTAACTCTCATCTTGTAGAAAGCAGCAGACCCTTGCAAGTTTCTTCGCAGGTACTTGGAAGCTACTCACATATACCTTGTTTGTTCCTAACTCTCATTTTGTAGAGATCAGCAGATACTTGCGAGTTTCTTCACAGGTACTTGCAAGTTACTTTCATATACTGTGCATACCTTTAACCCTTCTTTTGTAGAAACTAGCAAAGACTTGCAAGTCCCTTCCAGGTACTTGCAGCTCATTTTTTCTTCTCGTATACTCTTCATCCTTCCTTTTTTGCAAAGTATAACAGGTGTTTGCAAGCCTCCATCAGGTACTTGCAAGTTATTGTACGTTTTCCTCTCACTTTCATTTTGCAGAACTTAGTGAAAGACACACCTTCTTCGTTTTGCAAAAGCAAACTCAGGTACATACTCATTGTACCACCCATACATGCCTACCCTAACTTTCCTCTTGCAGGAAAAACAGACAGGCAACTCCAACCTCCTAAGGAGAGGTTTCAGGTTCTATCTCTCCTTGCCCCCTTCTCTTTTCGTTGGGGTGGATCACGATTTTCATGGGTCTCCAACTTTTTTGAAGTTCTTTTCGGAACTTAAAAAAGTTCGGTGATTATGTTAACCCCGAAATCGGCGATCCTTCCCAAGGGAGCCAGCTCGCTCGTCGCGGTCTGCTCCGTGTTCCTCCTGGAGGCCGTGATGTCTGCCCTAGGTTGGGCGGACAGAGTTCTCTGTCCGCTCAGGCCACGTGACCTGCGCGGTCTCAGCGGTCTGGCCCCAAGGCCGCGCGCCTTTCCCTTGGTCGGCAGGGTCCGCGGACGGCTTCCGCAGTCCGCCTCAGTAGGCCGCCCCCCTTTTCAGCGTAACCGAAAGGTTGTATCCGCGGGTCACTCTCTGCCGGACTCAACTTCCTGTCTGCTCAGGCCGATAGTAGGTCACATCCCTCCGCCACCAGCCACATGGGCAGCCGACTCCCCCAGTCCGCCTGCAAGGCGCGGAATCCAACTCCAGGTATCCGCTAAGACCAGCTGCAACCTCTAAGTCCCTCGCGAGCTGGGTGGACTTGAAGTGTGATCAAGACTTCCAATCTTCCTTCAGTGGTGAACCCCAACAGCCTCAATAGCCAGGCTCTCCATCTCCAACATAAGCGGACTCAGCTTTGTAGTAGACGCGGACTCAGCGGACTACACGGACCCTCTGTCCAGTCTGCCATTTCTTAGCCAGCACCTGCTCTCGGTAGCAGCAGGGTCAATTTCTCCCTCAGTCCGCGGCCTTTGCGTGGAATCAGTCAGTAGTTGCGAACTCCATCCAGTCCGCCACTCAGCAAACCCCCCAGAAGGCAGTATCAGTCCGCATAACCTCATACGGACTCGGCGGATTCCGCGCGCACTCTCTAGCTCGCATCCCCTTTAGCTCCCTCAGCTCAGCAGTAGCGGACTCCACGGACTCGCCTCGTAGTCCGCCATTCAGTTCGCCCTCAGCAGCTCCAGCTCCAGAAGCAAGCCCCAGTCCGCCTGGTCTGTTGCAGACTCAGCGGACTCTATCTCCACCTCGCTCAAGTTACTGTCTCACCGGGGGTAACGTCACCGTAAGCCGATACCTCCTCGGGCCTATAAATAGCTGCCATGCTTCTCATTTTGGGGGCCTTCTGCGCTCAAGGACACGCTCACGCGCCCGAATTCAGCCAGCCAACCCAGCTCCTGCGGACTCCATTTCTCAGACCGCGCTCCCTTCTCTGCTTAGTCGCGCGGCTTGCCGTCCTCTGATTTACATTCCGCGCGGTCTCCCGTTTTTCCTTAACCGCGCGGCCTGTCGATTAGGATATTCAGTCCGCGCAGCCTCCTCTGGCATTCCTCTTCCTTAGTCGCCAGCTTCCCTTTGTACCCCTTTATTGAATTGTTGTAAAGGTGTACTAGCAAGCTTGTAACTCTCGCTGTTAATAAAAGGAAAGCCCGTCGCAAGAGTGGCATTTAAGCCGCGACGGGCGAAGTTTGCTGTTGCCGCTGCTAGCGGCCCCTTCTCTCTTCTTTATTCCTAGCTCAGCCCAGCTCCTCTCGGCAATCAACCTGCAAGCATGACCGTCATATTAACCGTCTGCTCGACAGCTCCTGATCAACCTCCTCCTCTCTTGATCAACCTTCTCTGTTGATCAAGCTTCTCCTCTTCTCTCAGCACCCTCTCCTCTATCCCCGCAACCTCCTTTGACAAGCTGCTTGCTCCACTCTCGAGCACTCAGAAGCTTCCTTCCTTCCTCTTCCTCTCCTAGCTTGTGAGACCGAACACGCCCCTTCCGTGTTAGCTGACTCCGGTGCCGTTTTCGCGCAACAACACACACTTTTTCTTTGTTCCCATGATTGTGGAGGAGGTCGATTCTACTAGGTGTAATTTCTTCTTCCACTTGCAAGAGTTTGATTTTGATATATTTGCACAGATCGGCACATTGGACCCGTGCCTCGCCCTGAACTTATTCAAGTCCATTTCCAATGACCTCGCAGTCATTACCAAGGAAACAAATCCAATTAACTTTGGACCCACCAATATACATCGTAGTTCCTCACGCATACCATCATAAAATCTGTTGGTCTTAGTCTCCTCAGTTTCAAACACAAACACTGAATGTTGTCTCAGCGCAACAAATGCATGAAAGTATTCCTCGACCGTATACACTCCTTGACTCAGACACATATTCAACGGTGGAGCCGATGCTCTTCCCCTTGCCATCTACTCAAGTACACCAACCGACATTGAATTCATCACCGGGACAGAGGGTTGTTCATGCCTCTCATGTTGGGCCTTGATCATTGCAAAGACCACATCAGCGATCAACCAGATCGTATCTACCGAAGGAGGAGGTGTTGACACCTTAGGTGGCGCATTAATCCACATCAAATGTTGAGGTTCTTGCTTCCCCGCATTTGCTCTAGTCGCCTACAATCGTGAAATACACAATTAAACAACTAAAATATTGCAAAAAGCAATACCAAGAACGCACAAGTTTCCCAAATATGTGTATTTTCATTCCTAAGTGGACATTCTTGAGTTCATTTATGTTATAACGGGTCACACATACACGTGCACGCCATCCCTCAAAAGAATTCGATCACAAATTCGAAGGAGGAAGACCAAGACAAGCTGATACCAAATTGTAACACCTCCATCCATTAAATGACATATAATAGAAGGTCTGGCAGGGGCCCCACACTATATACCACAAACAGTCGGCGAGGTTACATGTTAATATAAAAGTCTACAACACGCATCCTAACTCAGAGCATTCTAGCGAAAGCATTAGGGGTTATGATTGAACTCAACTATCATGAATGTACATTATATATAAATAACCAACTTTATATATATCCAAGGAATGTTTACAAAATACACAAAATATTTGGCCTTAAGGCCTTATAGTTAAACTTCATAGGTGTGGATTACAAATATCGGCACGTAGGCCGGTCACATATGAAAATGACAAAATTAGTCCATTCGACCTTCGAGGGCCAGCATAATAGCATGGGCTTCAGCCCGCTATTTCCCTCTCGGCTCTCCACAACCTGCATAGAGACAATCCACCCCGAGGGCGACAAATAAGGCAACGGTCAGCATTCAGCTGGCCAATTTATAACGACCCTACCCCTTTCTCGGTGTAGTGGTATTCCTTCCCTGCAGGCATAGAATTTTCACAAGAAGATTTATCACAAAAACGTTCACTCACACATAGTTCAACACATCACAAACGAACGCTTCAACGACCAAACGTTCCGTGCACTCAGGGCACATATTTGGTGTACCGAAGTATCAGGCCCCACCACCATTTCCAACGGCAAACATGAGCATTGTGCTCCATGTCCTACAACCAGAGACTTTAGTCTTAATGTAACGTAGGCCTAAGACTCTCATTAAGTGCTACTAAGAATGCCCAATAACCCAAGAAACTCATGTTGAGAACCATAACGCGGAGACAGGTCAGCCCTACCCATTGCTCAAATTACCACAAGTGACGTGGGTCGGCTTCTCCCTTATCAGGTAGGCACGAAGCGTTTTTAAGAGCTCATAGATCACAATAGCCACACTGTCCCCTAAGGACTGGCATTACAATCAAAAAGGGAGTTAATGCCAGCGTTCATCACAATCGCTTGGCGGGATCCACAAAACTCTCTTTCTACACCCAAACTCAACCCAAACCCTGCAGTAACCTGCGGTGCCAGAAAACTGGTCTTTCACAACACAAATAGCTCTCTGGGAGATATCGCCGTCTGCGACACCCACTATCGCCCGACGATATCAACAGTTACCAAAACAGTGATTTCACATGGGTATTTTCCTGTAGATCCTCTCTAGTACTTCATGTTACTTCCATTCGCAGGCATAAACCACAGACTCCATAAAATACTCGTTTATACGCAGAGTCTTCTCCAGTTCGCGTTCGCAAAAGAAAACATCACCAATCTAGACCAACCTCTCCAGATGGGTTACAAATGACATGCCTATTCTGTACTACATATTTTCGGATCTATATGCAAAATGACTTGTGGATACGAGTATCGACCCAACAGAATCCACTTAACAAATCCACCTTTTGTGGATGATTCCATATACATGCAAAATTAGGACTTCACATGTCCAAGAAGGAGATCGTTACACTTGAAGATCTCTTCGGAGCTATGACCGTGATCTATGATCCGGATGGTACTGATTGCCACAACTTCCTCATCGCAGATCTAGCGTCGACTCGCGATTCCAATCACAAACAGACCTTGGATCAACCCTCACACAAGCTCATGGACGTGCCTCCTCTTCCCTCTCTAGAAGTACATCAGAGAAAGGATATGAGAAGGTGATAATAAAATCTCAAGTCCATTATTATACAGAAGATACCGCCGCGCGGTAACTACTACCGTCACGTGGTAACATAGGTGGTAACCGCTTTAACCCATCAGTGCCGCTATCAGAGCTAGCTCCCCACGATAACATTTTAGCGCTTGGCGGTAACCCGTTTGACTTTTGTCGATCGGTTAGCGCAGCGTGGTAACTTCTATCGCCTGGCATTAGCGCTCTAAACAATTTTTCGACAATGTTGAGTGCTCGAAAGCGTTAAGTGGTCGAAAGAGTTGAGTGGTCAAAAGCATTGAGTGGCTTCCATGACGCGCTAGCTTTGCGGTACCCAACCAGAGCGCTAGGTCTTTTAAATCACTGGTCTACTGTCGCGATAAGCCTATCCTGCGCGGTAGCCTCCAATGACCATTACTCGTTTTGGGGTGTTACATGGTGTCACGACAAAGTAGCGGTTCTGGGCATAAGACCCTGTTGGTTTTACAAAAAAGGGTCTTACAGAAGCAAAGGATGTTGAAGCAAGTTGTAACATATGAAATACGAGCAGCAGTAGCATCCAAAGTCAGAGTATCTGCCTCTCCTAGAATCTATTGACGAATCATGTCATATGAGTCAGTAAGATGAAACAAGTAGCAAATGACAAAAAGCTCCTAAAAGTGTTTGTGCTGCTCAGCAAGATCAACAAAAAATGGATGATGTTGAAGAAGTTCAACCCCAAGACTCCGGACCTCCTGATAAGCAGCAGTAGGAGTCTGAACAGGGCAAGCAAAGAGATCCGCATATAAAGTATAGATGCACGATGTAACGCCCCGAACCTCAAAAGAGCAACGGGAGCCGTTTTGGGCCAAGTTTGGAACTTGGTAGGGGGCACACGGCCTGGGACACGGGCGTGTCCCAGGGGAATGTCATGCTCGTGTCGACGATCTGGACGAGTGGTCGACGAATTTGGAGTCGACGATCGTCGAGCAGCGAAAACGGCATGAGACACGGGCGTGTCCCAGGCCGTGTCCTTCTAGGGTAGTTGGCCGAGTTGAGGGTGGGAGAAACATGGCCTGGAGCCCCAGGCATGTTCGGGTATGACACGGGCGTGTCATTTGGACACGGATGTGTCCAATACCTGTGTACTTCACGGGTTGGTGTTGGTCCTGTGTCGATGGAGAACACGGCACGCTACACGGCCGTGTACTGTATGACACAGGCGTGTCAAGTTTTACATAGGTGTGTCGGTTACCCATGTACTTTTTGGGACGCATCAGTTTTGACGGCGAATGAGGAACATGGCCCTGGACGCGGGCGTGTCACAGGACGTGTTCAGCCCAAATTTTGGATTTCAGATGCGGATCGTGGTTGTTTGTTTCATTATTTTGGGATCTGATGGCTGGGGGTTGTTCCTGCTTGGATATGGCCGGGTTTAGGGCTTAGAAAACCACATTTTACTTGGGCCATTCTCTTTCTAAAGCCTAGAGAGAGGGGAGAGCAAGGAAGAAGAAAGGATGCTAGATCCGGTCATCGGCGGAGCTTCGGAGCTCCAAATCGCGAGCCGACTTCGGATCTATGGAGGCAAGGAGATTGCGGTGCTTTTCATCCACATAGATTTTCATGGCGCCAAGGAAAAATGCTAGTGTAACGATTCTCATCCTAGGACATGTGAAGTCCTCTTTTCTTTGCATAGGAAGACCGCTCTCGCGAGTTTGCAGTGAGTTTGAGGTGTTCCTTCGGGTAGACATGAATAGTCCCCGTTGTTTAGCATGTAGAGTTCGTATTCGAGAAACGGACATCGGCATGATGTGTGAAGCCTACCCGAACAAGTTTGCCTGGATCGGTGATGTTGCATTGTATGAATAGCCGGAGAAGACTCAGTGCAATTGATTGTTTTTCGGGTTTTCTACGTGGTAGATTGCAATAAGGAGCCTTGGGGATTAACTCCAAGATGCACCCGAAAAACTGGGCAGATGCGTGATTCTGCCAACTTCGTGGCCTGGGAGCCAACTTGCACATAACTGGGTTATGTGAAGTGTGTGATCGGATTGGGACTCGAGGAAGTTTGACCCTCACCCGTGCCTTAAGGTGACAGGGCATTGTGAGCAATGGGTTAGGCGGAACCGTACCTGCTCTATGTGGTTCGGTTAGAGAGACCTAAGGTACGTGGTACTCGTCGTTGGCATAGATGGACGGTCTTAGGCAGTGGCCAGAAAGACCAAATGCTCATGAGATATTTCCGTCCAAGGGGTGGTGGTGTGACCGCGGTATTGATCGGGTTCACCGAGAATGTGCCCTGAGAGCACGGGGCGTGTGGTCGTATGTGCCTACGTCTGTGATGAAGTGTTTATTCACTATACTGCTTGGTTATGCTAACAAAGTGCAGGGAAAGAGCATCGCCGCCCCGATTATGGGGGCGGGATCATTATAATTTGGTCAGCATAGCTGACCGTTGCTTTTGTTTGCCACCGTTGCGGTGGACTGTTGCTTGCATGTGCTGCGGAGCCGAGCGGTAAATAGCGGCCTAAAGCCCAAGTTGCTGAGCCGGCCCTCGAAGGCCAAAATTTGAGTGTTTACTTGTTTTATTCATGTGTGAACGGCCTGCGTGCCATGGTTTGGAAAACATGTTATTTGAGTAAACAATTGTAAGGCCATAAGGCCAATAGTTGTGTATTGTACTTCATTCCTATTGGGTTCTGTAGTGGACATTCATGCTTGTGGCTGGGTTCTTTAATTTGCAACTTTAAATTGCTTCCGCTAGAATGACTCTGTGTAGGACGTTGATGATTAGTTGGATGGTTTCCATTGAGTAACCACCCGGTCTGTCTGTGGTATATGGCGTCGGGCCCCGGCCGGACCTACTATTATATGATATGTGACGGATACGGGGTGTTACAATTTGGTATCAGAGCGAGGTTTTGATCATGCTTAACTGAATTCATGGGAGAATTTTTTTAAGGGGTGGTGAGCACATGTGTGTGCGTCATCATTATAACATCAAAAGAACCCATGAATGTCCACTTAGGAATGAAAATACACGTGTTTGGGGAACCTGCATGTTACCATAATTGCTTTTTGCAATTTTGTATGGTCGCTTAATGGTGTTTTGTACATCTATAGGTGACCAAAAGCATTGTAGGGTCGTCAAAACGCCCAGTTTCTGAGGCTAGTAGTGCACCAAATGATGCTCCTGCAACACCTCCCTCGACTGAAACCATACGATTGGTTGCCGAAGCAATGTTTGCCATGATCAATGCGCAGCTTGCAAAGCAAATGCAGCAGCTCGCTCCTACGATGGAGAAGGTACCGCTTCAAAGAGATGAACCGAGAAGAGTGGAGCAGGTAGTGGTGGAACCTTTGGTCCCGAGGAGAGCAACTGAAAGGCAGCTCAAGCACGTTATGAGCTTTAATCCTCCTGGGTTCTTAGTGTTGGGAACCCCATCTCAAGCTGAAAACTGGCTCTACCGAGAAAAGAGAGTCCTGACAGCTACTGAAACTGAGGAGTGGCAGATGACCACTATAGCTACATTCATGTTGGACGGCGATGTGAGGCTATGGTGTGAAGGTCTAGAGATGCATCACTTGAGAGGAAGGCAACTCATGGACATCTTGATGGAATAGTTTTCGAGATTGTTCTTGTCTAGGTACCTCCCTTCGGCTCAAAAGATTGCGTTGGAGAATGAATTCCTGAAATTGGTGCAAGGAGAGAGTAGCGTGGATGAGTATCTCCACGAGTTCACCCGATTGGGTCGGTATTCTAGCGCCACATTCGTGGATCAGGAGCACAATACAAACTGATTCTATGAAGGTTTGAGAGATGACTTGAGGCTACTGCTCTCGGGGCCTATGATGCAGGGCTTCTTGACCCTGGTCAATACGGCCCGGTCTTTGGAGAAGGACTTGAAGAATGTGCAAGCAAAGAAAAGCTCTAGTGATAAGAAGACGGAGTTCAAGGTGATGGCTAACTCAAAGCCTGCGTACCGTAGGTGGTCTAAGAAGGCTAGGACTTCGGGTCCAGCCCCATCTTTCGGTGCTTCTTGGGCGACTACGGGTCAGACCTCGGGCGCATGCTTCACTTGTGGGAAGCCGGGACATTTTTCTAGAGACTGCTGGAGCGGTCATCCAAATTCTGAGAGGAAGTTGGGAACAACATACGAGGAAAAGGGCAAGGCGGTGGAGTCAACCGCATCCCATTATGCTCCGACTCAACCTAGAGTCTACAATCTTGGCCAGCGGGAGGCCATTAATCAAGCGGATGTGGTGACAGGTACGATTTAAATTTATAGCAAGTTAATTTGTAAATACTTGTTATGCGTGTGTTACCTTACCACTGCTTGTTTAGGATTTGTTTTGATTTGTGAGAATCCGGTGAGAGAACTCTTCGATACGGGAGCTTCACACTCCTTTTTGTCCGAAGGATTCATATCATGCATCGGAGTACCTTCTTCGATTGTGAAGGATAAACTGGACGTGTTGTTGCCCAATGGGTGTTCGATGCGCGCGCATAGAATCTGTGGCGTTAAGATTCGTATCGGGAGTCAAGAATTCAACTTACAAGTGTCGTTGCTACCACTGGTGGAGTTCGACGTAATATTTGTCATGGATTGACTCTCGGAGCAGCAAGCCTATATTGTTTGCGGTCGAAAGGAAGTTAAGTTGGGAACAGGTCATGAGACAACTTTTACGGGCTTGAAAGGGTCGAGCAAGACTTTGATGTCTGCTCTTCAGGTGGTGAAGTGTTGGGTATTGTATCCACACTAACCCAGATTTGATGAAGTCACCCTTGAACTAAGATGAATTAAGTTGTATTTAATGCTTGGTTTGAGTTATGTGTTTGCAGGAATTCTTATGGGAAGTGTAGACCAATGTCAGTCTACAATGGGTCACCAAACACAGAACCACATAATGTAATCCCTCATTGTGTGCTCCAAGGTGTTGACTCATGTGTAGCCTCTCTATTGGGATACACTTCATATTCAAGCTCTAGGACTATGTGAAAAGACTTGATGCTGGTCATCCCCTAGAAGAAGAAAAATTCTGTCAAGAAAATTTCCTAAGTAAAGTACTCGAGTAGTTCTATTCTTACTCGAGTAAATTACTGAATTCATACTCGAGTAGTTAAGATATTACTCGAGTAGTTGCTTTTCTCCTCTCGTGTTTTACATAAATTATCTTCTTATTTTTTTAAGTTAAATACTCGAGTAGTCTTCTTATATACTCGAGTAGTTTTATTTTCTGTCTCGAGTAGTTTTATCTTATATACTCGAGTAGTTCCATTTGTCTCAAGTAGTCTAAGTCATGTACTCGAGTAGTCCAGTGTTTATGCTCGTGTAATCCAGAATTCTATTCCAGAAAATTTCTCTAAGTGAATTACTCGAGTAGTCATCTTATATACTTGAGTAGTTCTATTTGTCTCGAGTAGTTTATTTACTACTCGAGTAGTCCAGTGTTTATACTCGTGTAATCCAGGATTCCATTCCAGAAAATTTCTCTAAGTGAATTACTCGAGTAGTCATCTTATATACTCGAGTAGTTCTATTTGTCTCGAGTAGTTCAACTTCTATACTCGAGTAGTTCTGTTTTCTAGTACAGAAATTTTCTAAGTCTATGACTCGAGTAGTTTCTTATATACTCGAGTAGTTCATTCTTATATACTCGAGTAGTATTTCTTATACTCAAGTAATCTACTCCACCTCTTGTGTAAGTACTTAAGTACTCGAGTATATTATTCTTGTTACTCGAGTAGCTAATTCCTTGAACTTTTATTTACTCGAGTAGTTGACTCCATGTACTTGAGTAATGATCTCATTCCCTCTCGAGTAGTTTTTCTCATATACTCGAGTAGTCATCTTCTACCTACTCGAGTAGCGCTCCATGTACTCGAGTAGTCTGTTATATCTCAAGTATTTTACTTTGACTTTTCCGAAAATTCTTTAAGTCCAATCTAACGGTCTTATTCATAAACTTTGACGTGATTGGTCCACGTGTCTCTCATAATGACTCAATTATGGCTAATCTTCTCCTCTACTGTAAAGGTCTTGTCTAAACTGACAAACCCTAACTATTCTAAGATTATTTTTTAAGAAGTTTTTGCAGCCTCTTTCTGTCTCCTCTCTCTCTCTCCAAGAAAAGAAAACTGTCGCCATCTCCCTCGCAGATTCCCGACCGGCTAGGGTTTTCATTTTCAGAGGATTCAGATTAAGAAGATTTTATAGATCGAGATTTCCGCTCGACTCTTCATCCTCTATTCAATTGTGTAAAGTCAAGAAGATCCAGATCTGATTTTGCCGAGGTTTTCATCACCTATCTGATAAAGCCGAAAAGTCTAGAAGAAGAAGATCCTGCCCGATTACTTGCAGATCTGACAAGATTCACTGTTAGTATTTCTTTACAAATTTATTTTATTATTGTAAGAGAAGTTTTCTCCGAGTGTAGGAGTTTTTCAACTCTGAGATTGTAGGAAGTTTTACCTTCTGAGTGTAGATCCGTTTTGTGGATCGAGATTGTAGGAACGTTGTTCCGAGGGTAGGATTGATTTTCAATCCGAGATAGTGGAGTAGCCGAGTCTAGTGTATTGCTAGATCGGTGAGGGAAAGTGGATGTACCCAAGGTTGGGGAACCACTATAAATCTTGCCTCATCTGTATATGATTCGTAGGTTTCTCTGTGCATTTGTTTGTAATTTTTATTCCGCAAAACGACGCACAATTCACCGATTCACCCTCCCCCCCTCTAGGTGATTTAGGTAGGCAGCTATAAACTTTCATGAAGGCATTTCGTGCTGGAGCATAGCTGTTTTTCATGCTAGTGGAGGTTGCAAAGCCTAAGCCTACGTTGGACAACATTTCAGTGATATCTGAGTAACCTGATGTGTTCCCTGGCAATCTTCCTGGAGCCCCGCCTTAACGGGAGATTGATTTCACCATCGAGCTAGTGCCAGGTGCGAAACATGTGTCACGCTCTTCGTATCGGCTAGCGCCTAAGGAAATGGCGGAGCTGAAGGTTCAACTTCAAGAGTTGTTGGAACAAGGGTATGTGCATCCAAGTTCGTCGCCTTGGAACATACCGGTTCTTTTTGTTAAGAAGAAGGATGGAAGCTTGAGACTATGTATCGATTATCGAGAGCTAAACAAGCTAACAAAAAAGAACAAGTACCCGATCCCAAGGATTGATGGTCTAATTGATCAGTTAGTCGGGTCGACGATGTACTCTAAATTTGATCTTAAGTCCAGTTTATCAGCTGAGAATAAGGGAGAGTGATATCCCTAAAACAGCGTTCAGTACGAGATACGGGCATTACAAGTTTACAGTCATGCCGTTTGGGCTGACGAATGCATTGTCAGTGTTCATGGATTTGATGAATAGGACTTTCAGGGAGTACTTGGATCATTTTGTGATCGTCTTTATCGACGACATTTTGGTGTACTCGTAGAGTGAGGAGGATCACTTTAAGCATATGCACTTGGTATTGGAGACGTTGAAGAGGAATCAATTGTATGCCAAGTTCTCCAAGTGCGAGTTTTGGTTGTCTTCAGTGGCGTTCCTTGGTCATATAGTGAGTGGAGGGGGAATTACGGTGGATCCGGCGAAGATTGTTGTGATCCGAGAGTGGCCGGTGCTATCTTCGGTAGCGGAAGTCCGGAGTTTTCTGGGGCTTGCCGACTATTACAGGAGCTTCGTGGAGAACTTCTCGCGGATAGTGTTACCTCTCACTACTTTGACGAGAAAAGATCAGAAGTTTTTTTTGATACCGGGGTGCGCACGAGCTTTTGAGGAGCTGAAGAGTCGGTTGACCACGTGCCTATGCTGAGTTCGCTGAGTGGGACCGAAGGTTTTGAGATCTACAGTGATGCTTCAGTCAGTGGTTTGGGTTGTGTGGTACTGCAGTATGGTAGTGTGATAGTGTATGGCCCGCGATAGCTGAAAGTGCACGAGAGAAATTATCCGGTCCATGACTTGGAGTTAGAGTCCTTGATTTTTGTTGGGTACATTGGTTCTAATGTACCTGATTTGAAGAAGCCTCACCCAACTCAATGATATACATCAGAATGTATTTGATGTATTTTGAGTCTAGTTGTGCAGGTCAAGTATTTGCAGGAAAGATGAAAAAGTTTCTAAGTCCATGTGTCGACACCCAGAGGGAAAGTGTCGACACTTAAGAAGACTTGTGTCGACACCCAGGCAAGCAGTGTCGACACTGGGAGTACTTGTGTCGACACCAGGGATGCAGAGTCGACACCAGACAGAAAGTGTCGACACAAGGAGCTGTGTCGACACTCAATGAAGAAAAGTCCAGTGAAGCTGTGTCGACACTTAACAGTTGTGTCGACACCCAGTGAAACTGTGTCTACATCAGAAAGTGTCGACACAAGGAGCTGTGTCGACACTCAGCAAAAGTCAGCAAAATCCAAGTATAAGTGTCGACACCCAGAGCAATGTGTCGACACACAGCAAAAGAGTCAACACTTGAAGAAAGTGTCGACACAAGAAAGAATGTGTCGACACTCAGCAAAAGAGACAACACTTGAAGAAAGTGTCGACACAAGAAAGAATGTGTCGACAGTCAGCTGAAGACTCAACACTTGAAGAAAGTGTCGACACAAGGAGCTGTGTCGACACTCAGCAAAGTTCAACAAAATATTCTAAGTACAAGTGTCGACACTAAGGGGATGTGTCGACACTCAGCTGAAGTCTCAACAGAAGAAGAATGTGTCGACACAAGGAGCTGTGTCGACACTCAGCAAGTATCAACACTGAAGAAGTGTCGACACCAAGAAGATGTGTCGACACTAAAACAAGTTCAACATATGAAGATGTGTCGACACAAGGAGATGTGTCGACACTTACAAGAATTCAGCAAAATACTGAAGTATAACGACTTGTGTTGACACACATTATCAGTGTCGACACATAAACAAGAAGCAGTGTCGAGATATAAAATCTACAACACAAGGAGTTGTGTCGACACCTTGTAGGCTAGTGTCGACACTTAGTCAACTTGTGTCGACACTTGGTCTATAAGTGTCGACACTTAAAGACAGACAGTCTCGACACTTTCAGACAGTTACCGAATTTTCAAGAACTGACTCGATGACTTGGCAGCAACCATTCCAGCCGGTCTACTGCACCTGTCAGAGTTGTCAGAAATCAGTTATGAACCGGACCAGCCGGTTACCATGAAGAAGGCCTATAAATAGGCTTATACTGTCTATAGAAGATGAGGATTAATAGTTCAAGTAATCAATATACAAAGAAGATCTAGCTATTCATTGAAGAATCTAGTGAAGATCTAAGAAGTTGGAGAGAGAGAGAGCTCCATCCAAGATGTCAACCGTTGGAACCAGGCTGAGAAGAAGGGTTCAGATTTGGTCTGAATCTTAAGTAGCAGAGATCGAGGATCAACTGCAGAGGAATCAATCTTATTGTGTTCTACATTCAAGAAGCTTTGAAGAAAGCCAAGTCATGTTGATTTCAACTGAGTTCTTCCAAGAACTCATCAAGAAACTCACAACTCTTCTCTCTTGTCTCTGAGTTATTTGAGTTATATTTTGTATTCATATTTTCTAGTAGGATCCTTAGGGATCTGAGTTTGTAAGCCAGTAATTATAAAAGCTGAGTGTAGGGCTTGAGTGCCTGAGTGTAAGAGATTTGAATCTCTGAGTGTAGGCCTGTTGTGGCTGAGTGTAGGCTTGTTGTGGCTGAGTGTAGGCCTTGATGGCTGAGTGTAGGCCTTGGTGGCTGAGTGTAGGCTTTGAGAAGAAGCTGAGTTGTAGGGCCTTGGGCCTGAGTTGTAGGAACCTATTTTGGGGTTCTGAGTGTAAGATCTGTGGATCTGAGATAGTGGAGGAGTTTGGCCGAATCTAGTACACTACTAGATAGGCGAAGGGGGAAAGTGGATGTACCCAAAGCTTGGGGAACCACTATAAAACTGTGTGTCTACTATGTGCTTGTGATAATCTGTGATTGCTGTTTGATTGTTGTGTGTAAGTAGATATAACTCTGAGATAAATTCTGAATTATGTCTTAAAAGTGAAAAAGATTTAAGTCACCTATTCACACCCCCCCTCTAGGTGATTAGGTACAATATCTTTCAAGTGGTATCAGAGCCAGGTTACTCAAAAAGGGACATAACTGTCTGAGTAGATCCTGTTGGCAGATTCAGTCTAAGTACATTACAGAATCAAGAAAATCAAGAACCATGGGTTCCACTGAGAATCATAAGAAATTGGGATCCATGAAGCTACCCATATGTAGAAAAGAGATCTTTGACATCTGGAAGGAAAGGGTGAGACTTTTTATGAAAGCCTCAGATCCTAGGATTTATATCACAGTGAAAGAAGGGCCATATGTGCCCATGAAGGTTTCAGTCTTGGATGCCAATCAGAGAACACCTAAAGATTTCTCTGAAATGACAAAGGATGAGATAGTTCTAGCCACAATGGACATGAGGGCTCAGAATATCATAGTAAGTGCTATAGATGATGCTATCTTTCAGAATTTGATACACTGCAAGACATCCAAGGAGATGTGGGATACCTTGATAGTGTATATGGAGGGTTCTGAAGAAGTGAGGCAAGATAAAAAATCTTTGCTCAACCAAGAATATGAAAGTTTTAGACAAGGTAGATCTGATAGCATAACTGAATGCTATAAGAAGTTCTATAGGATTGTGAATGAGCTTATATCCTATGGCAGAGAGTTCAGTAATTATGAGCTTAATGATAAGTTTCTAAGGTCCCTTATAAAAGATTGGGACACCAAGATCTATGTCATTAGGGAAATGGCAAAGTTAGCAGAAATTCCTCCACCAATACTGTTTGGCAAACTGCTTGAAAGGGGAAACTAGATCAGATATACTCTAGAGGAGGGTGAATAGAGTATATGGTGCTTTTTAAAACACAAAGAAAAACTTTTGCAAAGCTTTACAACAATTGCTGTAATGAGTGTAAGCAGGGAAGCAGAAATAAAATTAATCACAAAACTAAGCTATGCAGAAACTAAGCACAAGAAAATCTAGGCCAGAAACAAAAAGAAAACATGCAAAACCAGATGACACAAGGAATTATACTGGTTCCCCAAACTTGGGTACATCCACTCTTCTACCACCCTAGGTAGGAATCCACTGCAGGATGAGTTGATCAGGTGTCCTGGGCACCAATGAGCTTTTGATAAGGTGCTCAAAAACCAAAACAGATTTTTTGATCAGGTGTCTTGCCACCAATGAGCTTTTGACAAGGTGCTCAAAAACCAGATTCAAACTTTTGAAGGGAGTTTGAAAAACCCTTTACAGAGTGGGGGTTGAGAGAGTTATGGCAGTCTTCTCTTTCTCAATCAACTGAGAAGACTAAGTGGATTGATTTCAAAGCTCCCCCTGAGTCCTTGATCTTCAGGAAGATGAGCTTTGCTGAGGGTGATAGGCCTTCAAAGATAGAACTCCAGCAAGAGATGATTTCAGCAAGCTGAAATGATGAGAGTCTGGAGTCTTGAAATGATGTTGGCCTTGAACACTTTAAGAGCTGAAGAGATCTGAAGATTTTTGAAAGCTTGATCTCTCTGATGAGTGTCCTTCTGAATTCTTGTTGACAAAATATTTTGAAAGAGTCTCTGTATTCTGAGTTGTGTCCTATTCTTGTCAATCTCTCTTTTTTTTGTTCTTATCTATTCTCTGTCTTGATTCAAAAGCATTCTGTCTTTTATTCTCTGTGTCTGAATAGGATATTACTCTGTCAAAGATAGCCGTTGGTCTGTATTGATTACAGCCTTAATTGCATAATTTGTTCTGAAGGAAAGTCCACTGAATTGTTCCTTGAAAAATCCCTTGAAACTTGCTCCAGAAGTAAATGAAAACGGCTCGCAGATCTTCGGAATTAAATGCAGAATAACTTCTATCTGATTTAAATTTGAATTCTGAAGGATAACTGAAATCGTCGAACTGAGCTCTGCTATCGTCGAGCTGAGCTCAGCGACCTGGAAAATGCAAGCAACAACATAATCGTCAATCTGAGCTCAAAGATCGTCGAACTGAGCTCAGAGATAAGGATCCAGTGCAGAGTCAAAATCGTCGACCTGAGCTCAGCGATCGTCGAATGGAGCTCGACGATATTGAGAAGTTGAGCTCAGCGATCGTCGAGTGGAGCTCGACGATATTATGAGGTTTGAGCTCAGCAATCGTCGAATGGAGCTCGACGATCTGTCGAAGTTGAGCTAGACGATCGTCGACCGGAGTTCGACGAAACGTCGTGTTGAGCTCGACGATTTGACTTAGTCTCCAGAAAAACTTTGGTCTTCAGGGCAGCTTCCAAACCTAGACTCCTGATCCCTTAGACTCAATTCTAATTGACCTATTAAGCTAAACAGAAGGTCAAACACAGATTCCTAGAGACATAGTGATCCTGACCCAAATTAGTAATAGGGTGTTCCAACAATCTCCCCCTATTTGGGTTAGGATTACTATTTACAGATTTTGAAAAATCAAACAACAACATACAATCAAAAATGCATAAAAACAATATCAGCTAGACATTACAGAACCATCACAGAGATATATAAATATGATATCCAGAAAGCAGTCAGAAAAACCAAGAATTGTCACCTTACAGAGTTACTCTTTCTCTTTGCCTTTTACCATTTTGATTTCTCTGTTAGGATTTAAAGCTTCTTGTTTGGATCTGGTGTCATCTGCTGCACCCAAATAAATTTGCTTAGTAGCCCTGGGAACCACAGCAGCAGGATGCAACTCCATGTACCTGTCTGCATCAAAAAAATTTACTGGAGGCATATCTTTCTAGTTCTTTCTGTCTTTGTTCTGACATTGTAGATATATTAGAGGTGTCTAGGCCTTGCTCTCTGGCTTTCTTTATTTGATCTAATGCAGCCAACTCTTTCATTCTAGCAGTCCAAGCAACAGGATTCTTCTCAGGGTCCTCAAATGGAACAGGTGGCTCATACCTATTGGAAGAAGTATCTTGAGGAGTCCTGGCAGTCACAGTTTCTTTGAGCTTGTAGGGGAATGGACCAGAAGATGTATCAGAAGGAACATGTCCTCCCCTGGAATAAGGGTGCTGCCTGGAATGCCCTTTAGAATATACTTGAGTCTCTCTTTGATTTCCCCTATATCCTCCCCTTCTAGAGTAAGAGCCCCTAGACTGGCTTTCCCTTTGATATGTTCTAGCATGGGGTTGGTAGGGAGCCTGGCTTCTAGATGGGGCTGAGCTTGCAGAGCTGCCACCTGCACCTGCATCAGGTGGAGGTGGTGGAGGAGGATGAGGGTGCTTGGACTGGGTGGAACCTTTCTCATACTTCCTTTTCTTCTTCATAGCCTTTAGCTAATTCTTAGAGAACTGCATCCAATGCTCAGTAATTGGGCAGTTGTGCAGAATATAGTAAGGAACATCATTATCATCTCTAACTTTGGCAGGTGGAACCCTCTTCATTGCCTTACTTCTTGCCTTCCTTTTCCTTGCAATGGTGGCAGAAGAATCATCAGAAGCAGTGTTGTAGTCATCAGATTCAGAGCTTTGAGCATCATATATAGCATCAATCCTTTTCATCAAATCTTCTTTTAGTTGAACAGCAGCAGATGGGGCAGAAGCAGAAGCAGAAGGAGCAACAGAGACAGATACAGCAGCAGATGTAACAACAGATACAGGAGCAGCAGTAGAAGCAACACTGGTTATTTCAGGAATTATGGCAGCAGCAGGTTCAGAAACAACAACAACATCTACAGCAAGCTCAAAGCAACAGCCTCTGTCATCAGAGAATCCTGGGAAATGGGCTCATCAGAAACAATTTGATTTTCAGCAGCAGTTGGAACATTTTCTTCAGCAGCAGCAAGAACAATTTCAGAAGTAGATTCAGCCTTTTCTTTATCAGCAGCAGCAGCAGTCATCACTGAGAGTACAAAGGATGAAAGAATGTTGGGGTCACAGCCAGAGAAGGGCACCATTGCCTTAGACAGATCTTCTGAGGGCTGGACAGCAATAGCTTCTGGAAGGTAGCTGTAATATGCATTATCAAATGCAGATAGCAAAGACCTTAGGTCTATTGCTAAGACTGGAGTAGCAGCAGCAACTGGAGCAGAAGAGGCAGTAGACACAGGAGCAGCAGCAGCAGCAGCAGCAGCATGAAGGCTGGCTTCATAGGGCATCTCCCCCTGCCTGGATGCAGATACCTCTGTATCAAGGCAAACTGCTGGTGGGGCTGCTTGAGGAAGGAGAGAAGAAAGCCTGGCAGAGAGGGCTGCCACTGACAAGTGTAGAGGAGCCAAAGAGGTCTCCAAGAGAAGGGAGAGCCTGGGGGCAATGAGCTCATACAACTTGTCAGCAAGGGCTGAAAGATCTACTTGCTCAAGAAGAGGAGCAGAGGTAGAGGGTACAGGGATGGCTGAAGAAGCTGGAGGTGGAGGGCTGAATGGTGGAATGAATGGCTCAGGAGAGGGGAGTGTGGAGATGGAGGACAAAGGGAGGGATATGGAGGGAGTGAAAGTGGGTTGGTCAATAATGTGGTGGAGAAGGTCTTGGAAAGATGTTGAAGAGGATGGTAAGTCTGGAGGAGAGGAGGGGGAATCATCCATGTAGGATTCATCCAGAAGTGTGAAGGATGGTATGGATGGAGATGAGGTGACATCTGGTGGTGGATATGAGAATAATGGGTGGAAGTGGTCTACAGGTGGAGATGAAATGGTTGCTGGAGATGGAATTGAGGTTGGAGATGGGCTGGAGATTGTAATTGTGGATGGAGCTGGAGTGGTGGATGGAATAGGTAGGGTTGGACTTGGAGGAGGAGGAGGAGAAGCGGCACTAGCAGCAGGCAGGTCTTCTGCAGGAGCAGTGACCTGGGGGGGAGTGACTCTTTGAGTCCTGGTGCCTGAAGGGGCAGTTGAAGAGGGCCTGCTGGGCTTGCTAATCTGCCTGTCCCATTTCCCAAATAGGGCACAGGTGAGTCTCTTGGAGGCATTGATGTGCACTCCAGAGGAGACCAGCAGAGCAGGGCACCTTGCATGAAGGAAAACTCCCAGAATTCTTCCAAAATTTACAAAGGTTTTGTTAATCTTTTTCTTTATCAGGTCAAAGAAGACCTCTCCCCAGTTCAAGCTTATCCTATCTACCAGAGCTCCCATGAGGCAGAGCTGATGTCTGGAGATGGTGTCATGTGCAGAATGTTTTGCCAACAGGACCTTGCCTACAACATCTGCCAGGAACCTGTATTCAACTGACAGGTTCCTCTTAAACAACTTGCTAGGGTTTCCCTCAGGATGACCCATCCTGGCAAGTATATCAGAAAATTCTTCTCCAGAAAGTTCAGCAGAGTCTTCACCATTTCTTAAACCAAAAACTTCTGTTAAGACTGTTGGGGTCAGAGGTACCTGGGTGCCAGCAATAGATCCAACAATGGTGTTGTTGTCAAGGTTGTGTGCAGTATATACCCATTCCTTTATTTCATCTGAGGCAAGTTTGATTCTTGTGGTCATGAGGGCAGATAAATGCTGATCTTTGAATAAATTCAGGATGTCCTGGAAGACTTGATCAGTGGTGTTGAAGGAGTCCAGATCAATGTCAAATCCTGCATCAAATTTCATTGCGGCGAGGACAGCGACTGAGACGGCCATGGTACCTGCAAAAACTTAACAAACAAACCGAACAAGCGTAGAACTGTTTGGAGGGAAGAAAATTTTTTTTCAGAGAAATTGAAAGCGCAAGAGAGAACGACGGCGAAAAATGAGTTTTATATTAGGGTTCGACGCAAAATTGTAAAGATCGTTGAACTCAGTTCGACGATCGCGGCTTCTAAAGGAATCTGAAGAGACTCCAACATCGTCGATCTCCGTTCGACGATCTGGAAAGGCGTCGAGCTCCGTTCGACGATCGTTTAGTGAACAAAATCGTCGAGCGCCATTCGACGATCGTTGACCAGAAGATATAGTTCATACTATCTGAGGGGTGCTGAACTCAGTTCGACGATTCTGGAAATCGTCGAACCCCGTTCGACGATCTTTGGGAAAATCGTCGAGCGCAGTTCAGAGATCAGAAAATTCTAGACACTAAGGAAAATCAGAATTTTTGCCTAGTCTTGGTCAATTTTTAGCTTTCAAAATCTTGGATATTATTTAAGACTTCCTCCATCTAACATTCCTAACTGATTTAGGAAGAAGGTGTGTTTCTTTTCATCCAAAGGCTTGGTGAAAATATCTCCCCTTTGTAAATCAGTTGGGATATATTGCAGTTCAATTTTATTCTTTTCAACATTGTCCCTTAAGAAGTGATGCCTAATCTCTATGTGTTTTGTCCTACTATGGAGGACTGGATTTTGAGCTATGGAAATAGCACTTGTATTGTCACAAAATATTTTTGACTTCTCTAAGTTGTAACCATAGTCTAGGAGTTGATTTTGAATCCACAATATTTGTGAACAACAACTGCCTGCAGCCATATATTCAGCTTCAGCAGTTGAAGTTGACACAGATGTTTGTTTCTTACAAAACCAAGAGACAAGTCTATCACCAAGGAACTGACAAGTTCCACTGGTGCTTTTCCTGTCAATTCTGCATCCAGCATAATCAGCATCAGAGAATCCAGTTAACTCAAATGCTGAATCTTTTGGATACCAGAGACCTAGATTTGGACAACTTTTAACATACCTGAGAATCCTCTTTACTAATGTTAGGTGTGACTCTCTAGGGCTAACTTGGAACCTAGCACATATACATGTAGCAAACATTATATCTGGTCTACTAGCTGTAAGATACAGTAAAGAGCCAATCATTGCTCTATATGTTGTCTGATCAACAGGTTTCCCATGTTCATCAGCATCTAATACAGCATTGGTAGGCATGGGTGTTTTCATACAAGATGCCTCAGACATGCCAAATTTCTTAACCAGCTCATTAGCATATTTGGTTTGAGAAATAAAGATGCCTTCAGCATGTTGTTTGACTTGCAATCCTAGGAAGAAGGATAGCTCACCCATGCTACTCATCTCAAATTTAGAATGCATTAGGTTAGAAAACCTTCTGCACAATTTTGAGTCAGTAGAACCAAAAATGATATCGTCTACATAAATTTGTACTAGTAGGGTATTGGACTTATGGGTTCTAATAAAAAGAGTTTGGTCTACTCTACCCCTTATAAAACCATTTTCCAAGAGAAAGCATGCTAGGGTCTCATACCATGCTCTAGGAGCTTGCTTGAGACCATATAATGCTTTATGTAATCTAAAAACATAATCAGGATGAGTTGGAGAGATAAAACCTGGAGGTTGTCTGACATAGACTTCCTCTTTGATGTCTCCATTTAAGAAGGCACTCTTGACATCCATCTGATAAACCTTGAAGCCTTTGTGAGCTGCATAAGCTAAAAATATCCTGATGGCTTCTAATCTTGCAACAGGTGCAAAGGTCTGGTCGTAGTCAATTCCTTCTTCTTGAGAATATCCTTGGGCAACTAGCCTTGCCTTGTTCCTTATTATTACTCCTTGATCATCCAGTTTATTTCTGAATACCCATTTTGTTCCAACAATGGAATGATCCTTAGGCTTTGGCACTAGTTCCCATACTTTGTTCCTCTCAAATTGATGCAACTCCTCTTGCATGGCAATGATCCAGTGTGGATCTTGCTCTGCATCTTGAATGGACTGAGGTTCAATTTGAGAAAGGAAGCAGGTGTGCAACAGGTTTTGGTTGACCTGATTTCTGGTTTGCACACCAGCTGAGATTTCTCCAATTATCTGGGAAATTGGATGGTCTCTTGATGTTACTAAATCAACAGGGGGTGTTGATTGTTCACCAACCTGTGTTGTTGTTTCCTCTTGTGGTACAACAACTGGCTCTTCAGGTTGTGCTTCAATATGTTGAGCATTGCTTTCATCTTCACTGCTTTCATCCTCTTGAGCAACCTGTAGCTTGTTCATATCTTCAACTAGAGAGTGTTCCTGCAAAGGTTCTATGGTAGAAGAAATCTTCTCCTTGAAAGACATGTTAGTTTCATCAAAAGAAACATGAACAGATTCCTCAATTTTCAAAGATGATTTATTATAGACCCTATAGGCCTTGCTGATCATGGAGTATCCCAGAAACACTCCTTCATCAGCTTTGGCTTGAAATTTTGCTAAGTATTTCTTATCATTATTGTGAATATAGCAAATGCAACCAAAAATTCTGAAATAGTCAACTTTAGGTTTCTTCCCTTTGAGTAATTCATAGGGAGTCTTTCCCTTCAGTTTATGTATCAGACTTCTGTTCAGCACATAGTTGGAGGTGTTCACTGCCTCTGCCCAGAAGGATAGAGGTAGATGAGCATCTGACAACAATGTAGTGGCAGATTCAATAAGGGTTCTATTTTTCCTTTCAGCTACCCCATTTTGTTGAGGAGTTCTAGGAGCTGAGAAAGTATGCCTGATCCCTTCACTCTGACAGAACTCTTGCATAAGAAGAGAATCAAACTCTGTCCCATGATCACTTCTGATCAGGGCAATGTGAGTATTGAACTCAATCTTTATACATTTGAGAAACTCTGTCAGACACTTAAAGTTATCAGACTTCTTCCTTAGAAAGAACACCCAAGTGAATCTAGAGAAGTCATCTACAATCACTAAAGTGTAGGATTTCCCTCCTAGGCTTTGTACTGTGATGGGTCCAAATAGATCCATGTGTAACAGATACAATATCCTAGGTGAATCACTCTTATTAAGTGACTTAAAACTGTTTTTAGTTTGCTTGCCTAATTGACAAGCCTTGCAGAGTCCTTCCTTCTTGTAGGGGCCAGAAGGTAGTCCTCTAACAAGGTTGTCCTTGGAGAGCCTAGCAATAGTTCTAAGGTTTAGGTGTCCTAGTCTCTTATGCCATAAAACATTTGGTCTACAAACTGAATTGAATAAACAGATATCTATAGTAGTTGAAAGAAAATCTACTAGGTAGATGTTACCTTTCCTTTTACCTGTCAACACAGTTGTGTTGTCCTCTGACTTGATTTTGCATAAGGTTTTGCTGAAGGTCACCTGGTAGCCTTCATCACATAGCTGACTGATGCTGATTAGGTTGTGCTTCAGTCCTTCCACATATGCTACCTTCTTGAAGGTTACAGAACCAATCTGGACTGCACCATATCCTTTAGTTTGTCCAAAGTTGGAGTCACCAAAGATAACTTTGGGTCCAAGCTTGGCTCTAAAGGAATTTAGGTTGTCCTTGTTCCCTGTCATGTGCTTAGAGCACCCACTATCCAAATACCATTGCTGGTTAGATGTTGGATAGGTCTTCACCTGCACATAAAATAATTCACTTGTTTTTGACCCAGTTTACCTTGGGCCTAGGTTGATAACCTCTAAATTCAGAAATGAAAGACATCCCTGGCTGACTCTTATATCCTTCAGGATGATATCTCCTTGGAGGTAAAATCCATTCAGTATAAGGGTTGAAGGTTTGGGATGAAGAACCCTCAGGATTCAATTTTGATTTGCCTTTGAAAATTTTCCAGAGCTCTGACCTCTGTTCGACGATCTTGGAGCTGAGTTCGACGATCTTGGGTCAGATCGTCGAGCTCCGTTCGACGGTCGACTATGGGTGAGGTCAGGTATATGAGATCGTCGAGCTTCGTTCGACGACTTTGGTTGAGATCGTCGATCAGCGTTCGACGATTTTCCTGAGATCGTCGAGCTGCGTTCGGCGATCGTCGATCTTCATTCGGCGATCGTCGATCTCCGTTCGACGATTTGTGCTGGACTTTAGTTTTCTGAGGCAGATCAGAATTTTTCCTGGCAACCTCTACAACTCCCTTTCCCTTGTCAGAAATGAACTTGATAGGGGTTGTTAGAACAATAGGTTGGCTGGATGAGGCACCCAAGCCCAGTGTACTGTTGAATCTTGAGTTCACTGTGCTTGTGATGTCCATCAGCTTGATGCTTCTCCCATTGAGAGATTCTTCAAGCTTCTTGGCCTCAGAGAGCTCACTCTTCAGTGAAGCTATCTGTTCCCTATAGTTCTCCAACTCCTGAGAGAGTTTGAGGTTTTCTGATTTTAAAACATTTTGTTCAGATAATTGATTTCTGAGAGAGATGATCTCTTTCTCAGACTTTAGCAGGTCTAAACATAGTGCTTTAAATTCAAATTTAAAATCTTCTGAAGTAAAATCAAAAGAGCTGATTACCTGATCTTCTTCAGGTTGAGTCTCTGAGTCTGACTCTGACTCCTCTTCCTCTGAGTTGTGTTGTGAGGCATTGATTGCCATCATGCAGAACTCCTTTTCCTCTGCATCATCCTCATCATCACTGGAGCTGGAAGAGGCTTCTGACTCCTCTTCAGTCTCACTCCAGGATTCAGCAACAAATCCTTTCCTTGTGTGCTTATTTTTGCTGGAGGAAGGTTTGCTATTTCCATTCCTTTTGGAGTCCTTCTCCTTTCTTCTTTCTTTTCTGTCCCTTCTGTCCTTGTTCTTGTTCTCTGGACAGTCAGGAACTATGTGCCCTGGTTTCCTGCAACCAAAGCAAATAATGTCTTTGTTATTGCCAATGGACTTGTCATACCTTGGCTTGTCCTGCTCCTTGTATGATCTTCTTCTGAAGTCCTTTCTGGCCATCTTATAGAATCTTTTGGCCAACAAGCTGAGAAGTTCATCATTGGCTGTTCCTTTTTCTTCAGGCAGATCCTCAGTTGCCTTGAATGCTATAGTCTTCTCCTTTCTTGTGGCTGGTGAAGCAGCCTTCTGTTCTTCTTCTCTGTTCTTGATGAGTAGCTCATAAGATTTGAGCTTACCCAACAAGGCTTCAGTGGTGATCTCATTCAGACTTCTGGCATCTTTAATTGGCCAGATTCTTGAATCCCAAGTGCTGGGGAAGCACATTAGGATCTTGTCATTAAGTTCTGTCAGTGAGATCTCTTTGTCTAATGTCCTCAGTTCACTGACAATTAGACTCAGTCTGTTGTACATGTCTCCCACTGACTCAGTTTCTCCCTTCTTGAAGTTCTCATATTGGGAGATGAGATGGGATCTTCTGTCCTTTCTCTCATCAGCTGAGCCTGAAACTATTTCTGAGAGCTTGTCCCAAATCTCCTTGGCTGAATTACATTCAGCTACCTTTTGAAAAATGTCATCTGACATTGTCTGAGCTAGAATGTTCATTGCCTTGGCATCAGCTACTTTCCACTTTTTGATGTCAGCATCTGTTCCTGATGGAGGTGGAACAGCATTTGTGCTTGTGCCATCTGGAGGTCTTGGACACACTGTCAAAACAGAATTAAAAATATCTTCGTCAATAGAATTCATGTAGAGTCTAATCCTTGCTTTCCAAAGTGCAAACTTTGACAGATTGCACACTGGAGGTCTGGTGCTAGCATAATCTTTGTTTTGGGCCATGATTTGTGCAAACTAAATCTAATAATAAGATACAAACGAAGGATCTAGTTTGGGATCTTTGGGGTTCAGGTGTTAGCCTGTACAACCAAACAGATATGGTATGTGTAACCAACCTGGCTCTGATACCAATTGAAAGGGGAAACTAGATCAGATATACTCTTGAGGGGGGTGAATAGAGTATATGGTGCTTTTTAAAACACAAAGAAAAACTTTTGCAAAGCTTTACAACAATTGCTGTAATGAGTGTAAGCAGGGAAGCAGAAATAAAATTAATCACAAAACTAAGCTATGCAGAAACTAAGCACAAGAAAATCTAGGCCAGAAACAAAAAGAAAACATGCAAAACCAGATGACACAAGGAATTATAGTGGTTCCCCAAACTTGGGTACATCCACTCTTCTACCACCCTAGGTAGGAATCCACTGCAGGATGAGTTGATCAGGTGTCCTGGGCACCAATGAGCTTTTGATAAGGTGCTCAAAAACCAAAACAGATTTTTTGATCAGGTGTCTTGCCACCAATGAGCTTTTGACAAGGTGCTCAAAAATCAGATTCAAACTTTTGAAGGGAGTTTGAAAAACCCTTTACAGAGTGGGGTTGAGAGAGTTATGACAGTCTTCTCTTTCTCAATCAACTGAGAAGACTAAGTGGATTGATTTCAAAGCTCCCCCTGAGTCCTTGATCTTCAGGAAGATGAGCTTTGCTGAGGGTGATAGGCCTTCAAAGATAGAACTCCAGCAAGAGATGATTTCAGCAAGCTGAAATGTTGAGTGTCTGGAGTCTTGAAATGATGTTGGCCTTGAACACTTTAAGAGCTGAAGAGATCTGAAGATTTTTGAAAGCTTGATCTCTCTGATGAGTGTTCTTCTGAATTCTTGTTGACAGAATATTTTGAAAGAGTCTCTGTATTCTGAGTTGTGTCCTATTCTTGTCAATCTCTCTTTTTTTTGTTCTTATCTATTCTCTGTCTTGATTCAAAAGCATTCTGTCTTTTATTCTCTGTGTCTGAATAGGATATTACTCTGTCAAAGATAGCCGTTGGTCTGTATTGATTACAGCCTTAATTGCATAATTTGTTCTGAAGGAAAGTCCACTGAATTGTTCCTTGAAAAATCCCTTGAAACTTGCTCCAGAAGTAAATGAAAACGGCTGGCAGATCTTCTGAATTAAATGCAGAATAACTTCTATCTGATTTAAATTTGAATTCTGAAGGATAACTGAAATCGTCGAACTGAGCTCTGTTATCGTCGAGCTGAGCTCAGCGACCTGGAAAATACAAGCAACAACATAATCGTCGATCTGAGCTCAAAGATCGTCGAACTGAGCTCAGAGATAAGGATCCAGTGCAGAGTCAAAATCGTCGACCTGAGCTCAGCGATCGTCGAATGGAGCTCGACGATATTGAGAAGTTGAGCTCAGCGATCGTCGAGTGGAGCTCGACGATATTATGAGGTTTGAGCTCAGCGATCGTCGAATGGAGCTCGACGATCTGTCGAAGTTGAGCTAGACGATCGTCGACCGAAGTTCGACGAAACGTCGTGCTGAGCTCGACGATTTGACTTAGTCTCCAGAAAAACTTTGGTCTTCAGGGCAGCTTCCAAACCTAGACTCCTGATCCCTTAGACTCAATTCTAATTGACCTATTAAGCTATACAGAAGGTCAAACACAGATTCCTAGAGACATAGTGATCCTGACCCAAATTAGTAATAGGGTGTTCCAACACTGCTGTCCTATGAAATGCAGTTAATAGTGAGGAAAGAAGAGGAGAAATCTACAAGAAGTGAACATAAAGAAAGGACTGTGGCATTTAAAACAGTAGCCCCCAGAAAGTACAGAAGTAAGTCACCAACTCCACCACCAAAAGTAGCTGAAACTGAGTCAGATGAGTCAGCAAGCAGAAAGTCTGAAAGCAGTGAAAGTGATGAGGACTTTGCTGCCTTCACAAGACACTTTCAGAAGTTATTAAAGAAGAAACAGTGGAGGACAAAGCCATCTACTTCCCAGGGTAAAGAAGACTATTATCAAAATAAAAAGTCTTCAAAGAAAGACAGGAAAAAGACCAAGTCTAGCAAAGCAACTCTTTCAAAAATAGTATGTTATTGCTGTAATAGACAAGGACATGTGATTGCAGATTGTCTTGAGAAAAGTAAGGAGTCTAATGATAAGAAAAAGACTCATTTCAAAGGCAAGAAGGAAAAGTCTTTTGTTGCCAAAAAGGATAAGAGCCTGTCAGACATTTCTTCATCAGAAACTGAGTCAGATGTTGAAGCATATATAGGACTGTTTGCTGAGGAAGAAGAAGAAGAGTTCATCCAGATCATGAACTCCATATATGATCAAGAAGACAGTCAGTGCCAAGGACTGATGGCATTGACAGAAAGTGACAAAATCCTGGAGCAGCCAGGACCTAGGCTCTATTTGTTTGGGCATTTCGTAACTCCGTTTTGGGCAAACGACGCCGGAAGGAGGGTAAACAAATGAACCTCCAGCGGCGTTTGCTCCGTTTCCACCCGCCGCCTTGAGAAACGCCCCAAAAAGCTCCGTTTGGAGCAGGCACCGCCCCCTTCAGGTTCAAACTCTCCGTTTCCACCCGCCGAATCGACCCGTCACCGCTAAAACAAATGAATCCCTAGTAAGGTACAAAGTTGTTCTTTCAGTTCAATTTCTTGTGCTAGTTCAGAATCAGATTCATCATCATCAAGTGATGAGAGTGCATCTGAGTCTGAAGAGGATATTCATCAATTGATAGATTAATATAAAGTTCTGTTGCAAGCATTTAAGAAATGCAAATCCTTGGCCAAGAGTCAAGCTAAGGAGATTGCAAGTCTCAAAGTGGCTGCAACTGATTATGAGAAGTTGTTTGATCAAAAACTTAATGAGATAGCCAGACTGAAGCACATAACTGTGATTCAGATGGGGACTATATCATTTAAGAATGATCAAATCAAGAGTCTGGAGATTAGTCTTCAGAAGGAGAGAGATTTGGTTGCTAGGTTTTCAAAACCAAAGTCTGTTCTACCCTTAATTGATGAATTTGTTCATCAAAAAGGTAAAGATGGACTGGGGTTTACTAAACCAGCTAGGACTGTCAAGTCCAAGTCCAAGGGCAAAGTCCCAACTCTCAACAAGCCAGCTGTAGATAAAACAGCTAAGACTGTACCTAAGCAAAGGTACAATAGGTTTGAGTGTTGGTGCTGTGGCAAGGTAGGCCACTTTGTCATGGACTGTTGGCACAATGCTAGTGCCAAAGTGAGTAGAAAACTGCCTGTTAGAAAACCTGCAGGTAGCTTTGTTAGGAAGCAAACTAACCAGTACCAAGGACCCAAGAATTCTTTGGGTTCTAAGGTTCACTAATCTGTTTTGCAGGTGAGTACAAGTGGCCATGCCCCAATATGGTACTTGGACAGTGGATGTTCCAGACATATGACTGGAACAAGGGGATTGTTAAAGGACTACACTCCAATCAAAGATGGTCCTAAAGTCACCTTTGGTGGTTCTGAAAAAGGAATCATCAAAGGGTTTGGTAACATTTCTAGTAACTTAGTTACCATTACTCAAGTGGCTTATGTTAAAGGTTTGAAACACAACCTAATTAGTATAAGTCAATTAAGTGATGTAGTATATGACATCTCATTTGTTAAGGATGGTTGTCATATCAAGAGGTCAAATGATCAAGAGATCATTTTGACAGGTTATAGAAAGAGGAATGTCTACTGCCTAGACATTATGTGTGAGACCAATGGTTCTCAAGTGTGTCTTATAGCTGATGAGAAAGTCTCTCATTATGTCAAATGGCACAAGAGGCTAGCCCATCTAAATTACAAGATAATTGGCAAACTCTTTATCAAAGAGTTAGTGAGGAATGGTCCTCAAGTTAAGTGTATTAAAGATGGAATATGCTCAGCTTGTTAAAAGGGCAAGCAGACAAGATCCACCTTTAGTAGCATTGAAAACAAAGATGTTGTGAGGTGTTTATACCTCCTGCATATGGATCTCTTTGGTCCTATGCCAATTCACAGCCTAGGTAGGAAGGTCTATACCTTTGTAGTTGTAGATGACTACTCAAGGTTTTCCTGGGTGTTCTTTCTTAGACAGAAATCTGAAACACCTAGTGTCTTCTATAGCTTTGTCAAACAGATTTAGAATGAACTAGACAGTACAGTGGTCAAGATAAGAAGTGACCATGGTACTGAATTTCAGTCTGATAGTATGACAAAACTATGTGAAGACTTTGGGATATTTCAAGAGTTTTCTCCACCAAGAACACCTCAGCAAAATGGCATTGCTGAGAGGAAGAATAGAACTTTGATTGAGGCTGGTAGGACCCTACTAAGTGATACATCACTACCAGAATATTTCTGGGCTGAAGCAGTTAATACTGCATGACATGTTATTAATAGGGCTACCATTACTAAAAACCACAACAAGACCCCCTATGATGTTGTGAAAGGTAGAAAACCAAACCTATCCTATTTCAGGATCTTTGGTTGTAAGTGCTTTATACTTAACAATGGAAAGTCTTACTTGACTAAGTTTGCTGCCAAGTCCCAAGAGGGGATCTTTGTTGGGTACAGCAACAACAGTAAGGCTTATAGAGTCTACTACTTATCTACTCAAGTTGTAGAGGAGTCAGTATATGTAGTCTTTGATGAAACTAGACTTATTAACAATGAGTTGTCTAGTAGTATTTGCAGCTCCACAGGTATTACTAAGAAGATGGACAAGCTCACTATAGAAGAAGAACCTACTGCAAGACAGCTAGTAGAAGATAGTGTCTGCTATCCAGGGGGAGTACTACATGTACATAATGAAGAAGAAGTTCAAGGAGTACAACAAAATGAAGAAACTGAAGAAGTTCAACCTGAAGTCAGGATGCCTCCAGCCAATAGGCATCTTAGAGATCATCCAGTAGAACAAATCATTGGTGATCCAAGACAAGGGGTACAAACAAGGAGCAGAAATCTGAATGCAGCACTATACTCCAGTTTTCTATCCCAAGTTGAGCTAAAGAAGTTTGAAGAAGCCATCCTAGACCCTCATTGGATTGAGGCAATGCAAGAAGAGCTGAATCAGTTCAAGAGGTGCAAAGTCTGGGAGCTTGTTCCTAAACCAAAAGACCACAACATAATTGGAACCAAGTGGATCTTTAGGAACAAGATGGATGAACATGGAGTCATCATTAAGAACAAAGCAAGATTGGTTGCTAAAGGATATAGGCAGGAAGAAGGTATTGACTTTGATCAAACCTTTGCTCCAGTAGCCAGACTGGAAGCCATAAGGATGTTCCTGGCCTATGCAACCTTTCAAGGATTTAAAGTTTACCAAATGGATGTAAAGTCAGCCTTTCTGAATGGTAATCTAAAAGAGGAAGTCTATGTGGAACAACCATCAGGTTTTGTTGATTCAACTCAACCTAATCATGTCTATAGACTTAGGAAAACATTATATGGGTTAAAGCAAGCCCCTAGGGATTGGTATGAAACCTTGTCTAGTTTCCTCATTGAGAATAAGTTCACAAGGGGGAAAATAGACAAGACTCTATTCCTTAGGGAATCCAGAGGCAAAGTAATACTAGTCCAAATATATGTAGATGACATAATATTTTGGTCTACTGAAAGTAGTCTTTGCAAAAAGTTTGCAAAACTAATGCAAGGACAATTTGAGATGAGTAGTATGGGGGAACTTAAGTTCTTCTTGGGTCTCCAAGTTAGACAGACTGAGAATGGTTTATCCATATGCCAGTCTAAGTTCACCCTAGAACTCATAAGGAAGTATGATATGGATTCATCCAGTACCATGAAGACTCCTATGGGGTCAATTATGTCTCTTAGCAAAGATGATGCAGGGAAACCTGTAGATGAGACTTTGTATAGAGGGATAGTTGGCTCCCTACTCTATTTGACTCCAAGTAGACCAGATATCATGTATGCTACATGTGTCTGTGCTAGGTATCAAGCATGCCCTAAAGAGTCTCATTTGACAGCAGTCAAAAGGATACTAAGATATCTAAAGGGAACTCCTTATCTAGGCCTCTGGTACCCTAGGAATGGAGATTTTGAACTAACAGGTTATTCAGATGCAGACTTTGCAGGATGCAAAGAAGACAGAAAAAGCACAACTGGAACCTGTCAATTCCTAGGTGGAAGACTGATTTCATGGAGTAGCAAGAAGCAAACAAGTGTGGCTATCTCCACTGCAGAGTCAGAATATGTGGCTGCAGGAAGTTGCTGTGCTCAACTTCTATGGATACAACATCAGCTTGAGGACTATGGAATTAAGGTAAGTAGAACTCCACTATTTTGTGACTCTACTAGTGCTATATCAATTGCACACAATCCTGTTTCCCATAGTAGAACCAAACATATTGAAATAAAATATCATTTTCTTAGATAACATGTAGAAAAAGAAGATATTTTACTGGAATATGTTAGAACAGATAATCAACTAGCTGATATGTATACTAAGCCCTTAGAAGAAATTAAGTTCAATAGGTTTAAAATTGAACTAGGTATGATGAACTAAGAATAAGTTTATAGAAATGGCTAAGTGAAAAGGTGTCGACACACAGAGATATCTGTGTCGACACAGAAAAGTGGTGTCGACACTTCAGGGAAAAGGTGTCGACACATCTAGGAAGTAGGTGTCGACACTTCAGAATATTAGTGTCGACACATGATAAGTAGGTGTCGACACATCCAAGGTGGTGTCGACACTTAGGCTTTACTCAGAATTATCTTAGTAAGGTCTCGACTAAATGTCGAGCTGAGTTGTGTCGACACATAAACAAGTGTCGACACATATATCTGCCGACTAAACTTGTGTCGACACAGTGTGTCGAGACATTATAATCCTGTGTCGACACTTATCGTCAGTGTCGACACAATTTAAGTTAGCTGACCCCCCCCCCCCTTTCATCTTCAAACTTAAAAAGGTATAAATAGGATTTTGCCTTTGTCTGTCGACATGCTCACTAAAGTTTCGAGACCAAAGTTGTGTGTCGACACCTCTCTTCTCTCCAGTCAAATTCTTCAAACCCTAATGGCGCCAAAGCTCGAGGAGAACGTGAACGAAGGCTATGAACTGGTGCGGAATGTGTTTGATGAAGCAGACCCATAGATCAAGACTGTGGTAACCCTAGTTATAGACTTAGGGTTAGAATTTCTTGTTTCTGAGCCGACTAAGATCTGGAAGAAAGAAGTACTGGAATTCCTAAATGGAGCAACCCTAGACGACACTGGATTCAAGATCAAGTCCAGGGTCCATGGTGAAAAGGTTAAGGTCTCACCAAAAAGTTTGAGAAAAGTCCTAAATCTACCAAGGACAAAAGAAGAGGATGAAGTAACTGCTTCTAAGACCAGAGACGCATTGACATGGTGTGGTCTGGATTCAAAGATGAAAATTGGCTCTGTTTTCAATAGAAAAGGAATGAACAGCCAGGGGAAATTCCTGTCAGAAATTGTTGTCAAAGTGATATTGAGTAAGCCTGGAGGGCATGACAGGGTATCTGCTCATATGTTCAATCTCATGACCAGGATAATCTTCAGCCTAAAAACTGACTGGTATGTAGTAGTCTTTGAAAAGATTAAGGAAAGCCTGAAGAAGCCCAACTTGGGTAGGATCATAAGTTTATACCTAGCTGGTAGTATTCTAGAGATAATGAGTCAAGCTGCTGGAACAAAAATCAACCACATGAGGAAAATGGACATGAGGATCTTCTCCAGATGGGACAGGGTTTTGTCTAAAGAGATGCCAACCCCTGAGAAGATAACTCCTGAGAATGTAACACCTCTAAAGAAGAAGAAGAAAACTGCCCCAGTGGCTCAGGTTTCCACTAGCAGCTCTGGTAGTGAAGAGCAAGTGGTCTTCACACCTGATGAAGAAGACACTGGAACTGTTGAGAAGTCTCCAGCTCAACAAGATACTGCAGTGAGATAGGGGGAGCTACCACCATCTAGCCCCTTACACCAGGATTCAGTCCATGGGGAGCCACTAATAGTGGAAGGGTCAACTCCACTGGAAAGTGAGCAAGCTACAAACATCATCCTTGAGGTAATCACTGAGCTTAATGCTTTAGATTTTACTATAGAGGATACTGATTTGTCTGATGTTTATCAGCAACCACAGATTTATAGTCAATTCCCAGATGTTGTCATGGAGGACACATCTGTTGAAGTTCAAGTTGTATCTGATCCAGTAGAAGATGAGTCAAGAATTTCTCCTTCCCATTCTCCACAAGAATTTACTATGGAAGATCTCTTCCTAAATCTGGATCAAACAGATTTTGATAAGGAAACTGCTGCTGAGGGGGAGAATGCTCCAATTGAGGGGGAGCAAGTAGTAATTCTTGAAGAGCCTGCAAGGCAAGAACCTGAGCAGCCCAAAGAAGTTGAGGAGCTACCTAAGGAGAGGGTAGATATAGCAAGTACATCAACATCTGAAGATGAGGAAACTTCAAGGGCAAAGAAAAAGAAGTTTCAAGTATTCAAGAGAAGGAGCCAGAATTACAAAAAGGTTTTACAAACTATTGCTCCACAACCTATATCACAGCCAGCACCAACTGTTGATTACAGTGCACTGATGGTTGTCATGCAAATCAAGTTGGATGAGCACAGGAAAGTCATAGAAACTTATGTGAATGAGGGTCATAAGTCTCTACAATTTGACCTAGCTCAAGATATAAAGTCTATAAGATTTGAAATGAATCTTAATAAAAAGGAGATGACTGACTGCTTCCACAAAGGAGGGAATGCAGTAGTCTATTTAGCAACTCATCAAGAAAAGATCAAAGCTCAAGTAGATGACATTGCACTGAAGCAGGGTTATGTTCTTGAGAATCAGATCAGGATGAATGATAATTTTACAGAATCTCACAATGCCATTATCACTGAGATGAAGAATATAGCTGCAGGACAGACAACTTCTACTGCTACTGCTAAGGCAGATTTTGATAAAGCACTGCAAGAAAGCTTAACTGCTGTTATGACTGCCATTCAAGACTCTCAAAAGCTTCTCACTGAAAAACTCCAAAGGTTAAAACCTTTCTACAGGGATGGAGTCAATTATCTAAATGCCCAAATCAGATTTCAAAAAGATGATTTAAGGGATCACATAGAAAGAGAAGTCATAAAGGGGGAGAGGGTATTAGTCAAAGCTGGCTCTGACCATGCAAAATGGGTTTCTAATTCCATCAGAGCCACTCTTGGTTATCCTCCTTTATGTGATGATGACAACGTTGTAGAATCTGGGATACATCCTGCATATCTAGGAGGGGAGCAACCTGAAGTGGCTCAAGTCATCTACCCTCCTCCAGATTTTGATATGGTTCAAGTTGACATACAGTCCATGTATAGTCCACCTGATGGAAATCAGAAGGTTATTCTTGAAAAAGTGGTTCAGCCAGTATCTGAGGCTTTACATGAAGCTATCTTGAAAGAGCAAGCTGAACAAGAAGCCAGACTGTCTAAGAAGAGGTTCAGGGTGTAAGCTGAACAAAGACCTGACTTTGAGCAGTGGAGCCCCACTTCAAGAAACATTATTCTAACTGCATGGAAGGCTGCCAAAGATAATGTGCAAGACATAAACAAGTGGTTTTCTGAATCAGAATGGAGGAAGCATGAGACAAGGAAGGAGGCCATAGTCCAATATAGAAGAAAGGCCAAGATGAGAAAGCTACCTCCTACTGCCCAGGAGCCTAGTAAGTACTTTCCCAAGCCATATCATTATTTTGAGAGACAAAAGATCAAAGCTGAAGAGCTAAAGAAAAAGGATCTAAAAGGCAAAAAGCCTGCTGCTGCTGAAGACACTGAAGCCCCTGTACAAGCCAAAGTACAATCTGGAAAAGGGATAGTGATCAAAGATGCTGATCAAAAATAGCATAGAAATTTTCTTAAGTTTACTATGTAATCTTTTGATGTTAAACATTCTGTAAACTTTTGAAATATGAATATGACAAAGTATTAGAATAATGTGTTGTGTGATAAATTTGCTGTGTGATAAATTTATTTCATAGTTGTTCTGAGATTATGTCTTTGTATACATGTTTGATTGATACATGTTTATGTTTGCCCTGTCATATATTCCTGCTTTACATCATGCTATAATTTTATTATGAATGGTGTATATCATTGACTAAGGGTTTTGACTTCTCCAAATAGGGGGAGATTGTTGGGTACATTAGTTCTAATGTACCTAATTTGAAGAAGCCTCACCCAACTCAATGATATAGATCAGAATGTATTTGATGTATTTTGAGTCTAGTTGTGCAGGTCAAGTATTTGCAGGAAAGATGAAAAAGTTTCTAAGTCCATGTGTTGACACCCAGAGGGAAAGTGTCGACACTTAAGAAGACTTGTGTCGACACCCAGGCAAGCAGTATCGACATTGGGAGTACTTGTGTCGACACCAGGGATGCAGAGTCGACACCAGACAGAAAGTGTCGACACAAGGAGCTGTGTCGACACTCAATGAAGAAAAGTCCAGTGAAGCTGTGTCGACACTTAGCAGTTGTGTCGACACCCAGTGAAACCGTGTCTACATCAGAAAGTGTCGACACAAGAAGTTGTGTCGACACTCAGCAAAAGTCAGCAAAATCCAAGTATAAGTGTCGACACCCAGAGCAAATGTAGACACACAGCAAAAGAGTCAACACTTGAAGAAAGTGTCGACACAAGAAAGAATGTGTCGACACTCAGCAGAAGAGACAACACTTGAAGAAAGTGTCGACACAAGAAAGAATGTGTCGACAGTCAGCTGAAGACTCAACACTTGAAGAAAGTGTCGACACAAAAAGCTGTGTCGACAAAATATTCTAAGTACAAATGTCGACACTAAGGGGATGTGTCGACACTCAGGTGAAGTCTCAACAGAAGAAGAATGTGTCGACACAAGGAGCTGTGTCGACACTCAGCAAGTATCAACACTGAAGAAGTGTCGACACCAAGAAGATGTGTCGACACTAAAACAAGTTCAACATATGAAGATGTGTCGACACATGGAGATGTGTCAACACTTACAAGAATTTAGCAAAATATTGAAGTACAAGGACTTATGTCGACACACATTATCAGTATCGACACATAAAGAAGAAGCAGTGTCGAGATATAAAATCTACAACACAAGGAGTTGTGTCGACACCTTGTAGGCTAGTGTCGACACTTAGTCAACTTGTGTCGACACTTGGTCTATAAGTGTCGACACTTAAAGACAGACAGTCTCGACACTTTCAGACATTTACAGAATTTTCAAGAACTGACAGGATGACTTGACAGCTGCCATTCCAGCCGGTCTACTGCACCTGTCAGAGTTGTCAGAAATCAGTTATGAACCGGACCAGCCGGTTACCATAAAGAAGGCCTATAAATAGGCTTATACTGTCTATAGAAGATGAGGATTAACAATTCAAGTAATCAATATACAAAGAAGATCTAGCTATTCATTGAAGAATCTAGTGAAGATCTAGGAAGTTGGAGAGAGAGAGCTCCATCCAAGAAGTCAGCCGTTGGAACCAGGCTGAGAAGAAGGGTTCAGATTTGGTCTGAATCTTAAGTAGCAGAGATCAAGGATCAACTGCAGAGGAATCAATCTTATTGTGTTCTACATTCAAGAAGCTTTGAAGAAAGCCAAGTCAGGTTGATTTCAGCTGAGTTCTTCCAAGAACTCATCAAGAAACTCACAACTCTTCTCTCTTGTCTCTGAGTTGTTTGGGTTACATTTTGTATTCATATTTTCTAATAGGATCCTTAGGGATCTGAGTTTGTAAGCCTGTAATTATAAAGGCTGAGTGTAGGGCTTGAGTGCCTGAGTGTAGGAGATTTGAATCTCTGAGTGTAGGCCTGTTGTGGCTGAGTGTAGGCCTGTTGTGGCTGAGTGTAGGACTTGGTGGCTGAGTGTAGGCCTTGGTGGCTGAGTGTAGGCTTTGAGAAGAAGCTGAGTTGTAGGGCTTTGGGCCTGAGTTGTAGGAACCTGTTTTGGGGTTCTGAGTGTAAGATGTGTGGATCTGAGATAGTGGAGGAGTTTGGCCGAATCTAGTACACTGCTAGATAGGCGAAGGGGGAAGTGGATGTACCCAAAGCTTGGGGAACCACTATAAAACTGTGTGTCTACTGTGTGCTTGTGATAATCTGTGATTGTTGTTTGATTGTTGTGTACAAGTAGATATAACTATGAGATAAATTCTGAATTGTGTCTTAAAAGTGAAAATGATTTAAGTCACATATTCACCCCCCCCCTCTAGGTGATTAGGTACAATATCTTTCAATTTTTGCCTTGAAGCTGTGGTGGCACTACTTGTATATGGTGAAGGTCGATATCTATAGCGACCATAAGAGCCTGAAGTGTTTGTTGGATCAGAAAGATCTAAACATGTGGCAGCGTAGATGGATGGATTTCTTGGGGGAGTACACATTCAAGATCCACTACGTGCCTGGTAGAGACAATGCGGTTGCGGACGCGTTGAGTCGTAGGGCCCCTGCACGGGCCAACTGGTTGTCGGTTCATGACGAGCGCCTAATTCAAGAGTTGGAGGCGTTGGAGATCTCTTGCGTAGACAAGCAGTCAAGTGCTGAAGCACTATTGAACTGGACTGAAGTTCAGTATGACCTGGCTGATCGGGTTCGGCAGGCATTGTTTGTGGATAGCAGCACGAAGCAACTCATGATAGAGGCTTTAGATGTGTCAAATTCCCAATTCGTTGTTGAGGATGGATTGCTTTGGAAGGACAGTCGTCTATGCGTCCCGAACGTGGGAAATTTGCGGGTGGAATTGTTGTACGATGCGCATCATACCAAGTACTCGGTTCACCCGGGGAGCATGAATATGTACCGCGACGTGAAGAAATTGTTCTGGTGGCCAGGACATAAGAAGGATGTGGCACTGTATGTGGCGAAGTGTCAGACATGTGCCTTGGTGAAGGAGGAATGCCAAAAGCCAGGAGGATTCTTGAATTCCTTGCCTATTCTGGAGTGGAAGTTTGACGACATTACTATGGACTTTATGCACGGGCCCCAAATCGCGAGCCGACTTCGGATCTACGGAGGCAAGAAGATTGCGGTGGTTTTCATCCGCATAGATTTCCATGGCGCCAAGGAAAAATGCTAGTGTAACGATTCTCATCCTAGTACATGTGAAGTCCTCTTTTCTTTGCATAGGAAGGCCTCTCTTGCGAGTTTGCGGTGAGTTTGAGGCGTTCCTTCGGGTAGACATGAATAGTCCCCGTTGTTTAGCATATAGAGTCCGTATTCGAGAAACGGACATAGGCATGATGTGTGAAGCCTACCTGGACAAGTTAGTCTGGATCGGTGATGTTTCATTGCATGAATGGCCGGAGAAGACTCCGCACAATTGATTGTTTTTCGGGTTTTCTACGTGGTAGATTACAAAAGGGAGCCTTGGGGATTAACGCCAAGGTGCACCCGAACAATTGGGAAAATGCGTGATTCTGCCAACTTTGTGGTCTGCGAGCCAACTTGCACATAACCGGGTTATGTAAAGAGTGTGATCGGATTGGGACTCGGGGAAGTTTGACCCACGCCCATGTCTTAAGGTGACAGGGCGGTGTGAGCAACGGGTTAGGCGGAACTATACCCGCTCTATGTGGTTCGGTTAGAGAGACCTAAGGTACGTGGTACTTGTCGTTGGCATAGATGGAGGGTCTTAGGCAGTGTCCAGAAAGACCAAATGCTCACGAGATATTGCCATCCAAGGGGCGGTGGTGTGACCGCGGTATTGACCGGGTTCACCGAGAATATGACCTGAGAGCACGGGGCGTGTGGCTGTGTGTGCCCACGCTTGTGATGAAGTGTTTATTCACTATACTGCTTGGTTATACTAACAAAGTGCAGGGAAAGAGCATCGCCGCCCCGATTATGGGGGAGGGATCGTTATAATTTGGTCAGCATAGCTGACCGTTGCTTTTGTTTGCCACCGTTGCGGTGGATTGTTGCTTGCAGGTGCTGCGGAGCCGAGCGGTAAATAGCGGGCTAAACCCAAATTGCTGAGCCGGCCCTCGAAGGCCAAATTTTGAATGTTTACTTGTTTTATTCATGTGTGACCGGCGTGCGTGTCGTGTTTTGGAAAACATGTTATTTGAGTAAACAATTGTAAGGCCATAAGGCCAATACTTGTGTATTGTACTTCATTCCTATTGGGTTCTGTAGTGGACATTCATGCTTGTGGCTGGGTTCTTTAATTTGCAACTTTAAATTGCTTCCGCCAGAATGACTCTGTGTAGGACGTTGGTGATTAGTTGGATGGTTTCCAATGAGTAACCACCCGGACTGTCTGTGGTATATGGCGTCGGGCCCCAGCCGGACCTACTACTATATGTTATGTGACGGATAGGGGGTGTTACACACGAAGTCTGAGCCCCCTTGGAATATAATGCATCAAGATGATTCCATGCAGCTTTGACAGTGTGATCTTCTCGGATGACCGGAAGACATTCATCAGACAAACAGTTGGCCAACCAGGTGCGGACCAAGGCATCAGATACATCTCAATCATCATAAGTGACTGAGCCAACAGGAGGAGGATCATCAGTCAAATAAGACCACTTATGCTGAGAGCATAAGAGAAAAACAAAGACACACTCCAGTCAGGATAGTTTGTGTCGGTAAGCTTGGACAACGTACTCAAATTACCCGAAGTAGAAACAGAAGTAGAAGAAAGAGAAAGAGGAGCAGAGAAAGTAGCAGAAGAAGACGGAGTGTCCATGGAGAAAAATAGCAAGCCGCACGGTTAAGCACACAAACCACGTGAACAAACAAGGGGGAAAACAACCCGCGCGAACAGGGGAATATACCACCTGGTCTCAGTGTCAACACACCAGCATCTTGGGAGATGCTGCGACCAAAAAGCGGAGCCAAATAGAGAAACCGCGCAAATAGAAAGGCGCGCAAGAAATCGCGCGAACAAGTCTCAAACAACGCGACCAGAAAGAAAGGGAGGGAAGATACCGGAAGAAGCCGGAAGAATGGAGGGAAAGAGAAACCACACAGTTAGAAGGAAACAAACCACAAACAAGAGAAGCAATCAAAGCGGAGCAAAAGACCGGTTTTCCTTTGATACCAAGTAAACAATGAGAGAGAAAAAGGGCAAGATGTAAATAAACAAAAACTTTATTGCTCCAAAAATATAATCATTACATTGGTATGCCCACTTATTTATAGAAAATGGGGGGAGGTGAGAGAATATAATACATTATGTGGGACTAACTTAAGCCGGGAGTCCTGTGCGGTTTGACATACACAAACTGCACACTACATAATACAACTATACATCCGGCGACCACTAGGTAAGACCGCCAATACTAATGGAAGACCGCCTGATTAACCGCCTAACCGCACATGCGGGTTTCGATCAAACCGAAGCTACTGCAAGCTACCTAACCACATACTGCGAGTTGCCACCAGACCGCAGTTACAGGTATCCACAAGACCACTGCCACGGCATCAAGCAGACAACTGTGAATTCTCTAGACCGCAGTGACTAACACCTAAGCCGCAGTTGCGACCTCCTGCCAGACCGATGCAGCTTAACTCCAGATTACTGATGCGGCTTCACCAGACCTCTGCGGCTTCTATTTAGACCACTATTGCGACCTCCCGCCAGACCGCTGCGGCTTACAACCAAGGCACTACAATGGCCTCAAACTAGCCCGTTGGAGAACCAACCAAATAGTCCGCTATGCCAAGCCGCCAGAAGGCTGACTGGACAAGCCGCGACGGCTAGTTCGGCTAACCGCCCGAACTGAGTTCCAACATTAAATCAGAGCTGGATTTGAAAAGAAATAATGTAATTGTGAGTTTTTTTATTAACATCAAATATAATTTGCTTAATTTTTTTATTTAGATACCAACAATTCAATTTATTATTAGTCGAAACTTCAAGATACCATGAATAATTAGGAAAGTAATGTAGAAGCATTTAAAGTCATGTTTGGGAAAGAACATTCTGGTTCAATGCGATATTTTCAAAAAGGTACTACGCTAACTCTTTGAAGCGAAAAGAAGGGATTGCGGCTTTGAAGCAAGTACATATTGAAGTGGTAGCTTTATTAAAAGCAAAAATGCATAATGTGAAAGATACACTGAATAATTTAAAAATTGTACATAAGATTATGCTGCAACAAAACAAACTTGTTGAAATTGATGTAGATTCATTAGAGAATCAGTGGAGTTATCTTCAAGTTTTGGTGGATCTAGCAACATTGAGTTGCAAGTGGTGAGTTTGTCATTGCTTGGTTTGAAAATTTTCATTATAGGAGTCAAATTTAGGTTGTTCAAAGTGTGTTTTTTTTATTTTTAGGAAACAATGATATCACTTGGATTAAAGGAGGAAGAGGATGCAAAAATTCCTTGCACTATTTAGGAATATGGTATTGTCAATTATATCCTAATTTTGTGTATATTTGTTGCATAGATTGGGTAAAATAGAGTTCTTTTTATGTTTTATTTTGTAGATGTGACGTCTTTCTTCCAAACAAAATCAATTTTGTGTCTAAGGAAGAATTAGTTGATTGAGCACGTAAAATCTGTAGAAGTCTGAGCTATGTTGTGACGATATTAGGTTCTGATAAAGTAACTGATATACCACGACCACGTGTTCTTTTGGGATGTGATAGAGTCGGGTATAACCATATCAATCCTAAACAAGTGAGGAAAAATAAGCGTAAGACAACTACCAAAAAATGTGGGCGTCCATTTCAAATCAGAGGTCAGAAGGACATATGTGTCGATGAATGGACAGTTGAGGTGTTGTGTTGCAAACATAATCATGGTTCTGTACATTTAGAGGCACATTCATTTTCTAGTAGGTTGGATAAAGATGAAGGAAAATTGGTTGGAAATATGTATACTTTAGGTGTTAAACCCTGCAAAATCCTTTCCTCCCTTAAGAAAAAGAACCCATCAAATACAACAACAATAAGGACAATTTATAATCATAGAGCTGCAGTTCACAAGACTGAGCTGGGAGGCAGAACACCGATTCAGTTTCTTTATAAATGTTTTACAGATGGTGGGTATGTGTGTTATAGAAGGGTGAAAGAGGATAGTTCACAACTAGAAAGTATGTTCTTTTCACATCCTTTCTCAATAAAGTTATGTCGGATGTTTCCATCTGTATTTCAGTTGAATTGCACATACAAAACCAACAGATATCGTATACCGTTGTTATCAATTGTTGGTGTGATTTCCACAAACAAATCTTTTTTTGGGACATTTACCTTTATTCCAGATGAGACAGAGCTTAGCTACTGTTGGGCGCTTGAATGCTTTAAATCTATTTTGTACTCATGTTCCTTACCACTTGTTCTAGTGACAGATAGATAATTGGCTTTAATGAATGTTATCAAGCATGTTTTTCCTCATTCAAAAAATTTATTATGTCAAGTTCATATTCATAGAAATATTTTGGCGCATTGTCGAAAGTTATTTACCAAAGGCATTGAGTGTGATCATTTTTTGGGTAAATGGCAAAATTTAGTGAATGCAAAAATAGAGATAGAGTTCAACATAAGGTTCAACTTACTGCTCATTGCCTATGCAAAAAACAAAACACAAAAGTTTTCGCTTATGTTGTCAGTGCATGGATTGATCCTTACAAAGAGTACTTTGTGTCGGCATGGGTAGATAAATTTTTACACTTGAGAAATGTTACAACCAACCATGTAGAGAGTGGACATTCTCTATTAAAAAAATTTCTAGAGGTCTCTATTGGAAATTTAACCATGGTATGGAAAAAATTTGACCAAATGATTATTATCCAACACACCGAAATTAAGACATCATTTGGACATAGCGTGATCCAAGTAAGCACCTTGTATATTGGATCACTCTACATAAATCTTGTTGGTTGTATATCACTAACTGCATTAAAGGTTATCAAAGAAGAAGAAGATAAAGTCAATGCCACAAATTATTGCCAAGAATGGGAATGTACACACAAGATACGATATTCAATGGGCTTACCTTGCGCTCTTAAGTTAGTCCCATTTATTACTCAGTCTACACCATTCCCTTTACGCATGATACATCACCATTGGAAGCAATTATCTCTAAAGGAAGAGTGTGAAGTTCATATTTCAGATGACATCGCTGCAGAGTTTGAGGGGATTAATAGAAGGTTTAATGAAACTTCTACTGAACAAAGATAAGAAATAAATGAAAACTAAGGGAGATAATTGATCCTAATTCATCACAGACAAGAGAGCCAAAAGTACCATTAAGTTTAAAGGGAAGACCAAGAGGAAGCTACAAAAGATTGAAGGATGATCCTAAATCTACAAAACCTGATCCCTCGTTATTTGAACATGTTATGGAGGGAGAAAACACAGAAGCCCAACGAAAAATTTCAAAGAAGGCGATAGCCAAAAAAAATATCGGCTACCATATGAGAACACAAACACTAATTTCAAGTCAGCGATTCTACATTGAAGTTTGTAAGCAAATGCCATCTCATTTAGCGGAGCACGTAAAAGAGGAGATTAATGTTATTTTGGATGGACATTGCGGATTTCGTGTTGTTGGCCGTGCATTAGAGATGGGTGAAAATTGGGCACAAGTACGGTTGGATCTTTCCAATGAATTGAAGGTTAAAGAGAGCATGTATCTTAATCTTTTCAGCAAAGAGAGGTGGCAAGAACTATTATCTTCTCTTAATTGTACTAAGATACCCCCCCCCCCACCCCCCAAATAAATCGATGTCTATGCCGGATATGGGGCTTGTGGTGGCTTCATGCTATAATATAGCTTTTGTCCTAATTTCTAAATGTCAAAGTCTCACCTTTTTCCAATGAATTCTCCACCTTCGGCTTCACAAAAGTTAGTTGCAATGGGTTATATAGATGGAAATCATTTCATACAGTTGGTGATGCATGAACGATGTCCTATACCACATATTGTCTCCTATTAGAGACAAAATATGATCTAATAGTAAGCATGTGAGAGGATATATACAAATCACGATTACCAAATCCAAATCCACAAATTGGCACATCAAGGGTGATCGTAAATGTGGACAACTTCTAACTCGAAAGGTAAGCAAACTTTTTTTCTTGTTTAGAATTTACTATAATTGCATGTATCTAAATTTTTTTTTTTGGGGGGGGGGGGGGGGGGCGGGGGTCATTACAGGATGATCTAACAATTATTTACATTAAAGGGATAGAAATGGACGGCCAAATATTGTCACTTATTGGTTGAAAAGGTAAGAACGATGATTTTTTTTTAAAATGATCATTTAAGCTTTTGATCGACACTCTAATTTTTATTGTACAGGTATTTCTGATTTTGGAGCATGAAGAATATCCAAGATGATTTGGATGTAGCATGTAGCTAATTCCAATTTTTTATGGTTGTATTTAGAATGCTTTGAAAACCTAAAAGAATTGATATCAACTAATTTTAGTTTTTATATGTAAAACTAATTTGTTTTTGAAAAGATGATATTGATGGGTTGTCTTTAAATTTAGTTTTTGGTTGATTTATCAAAATTTTTTTTAATTTTAAATTGGTTTGTATATAACCAATAGGTTTGTGTATAACAAAAAAAAATATTTGCATTGGTTTGTATATAGTAAAGATTTATATATAGTCATTATTGACTTACATATAACATCACCCTAAAATTATAGATTTGAGACATGCCCTCATGGTAGGTTTAGAGATCTAGGAAAACAATATGGAAAGTTCGGATTCATTTTTGTGATCGAACGATTGAGATCTTAAAATTATAGGTTTAGAACATTCTATCATGATAGGTTTAAGAGATCTCGGAAAAATATATGCATAATTTTGAATCATTTTTGTGATCGAAGGATTGAGATCTTATGATCTAATTAGATCAGACTGTTCAGATTGATCTAGCGAAGATCAAGTGTTACGTTGCAAGCTGTGATTGGCAGGTGATATATTTTTGTATATAGTATATTTATATCTATACTATATAAAAAGAAATAGTTTGTGGTGCATGCCGTGTAACTCAGCGTACCATCCAATCAATATGAACCGTCTGATCTGATTTGGTCATAACATCGCAACAGTTCGATCATGCATTGAATCAATTTGGACCGTCCGTCTAATTTTTATAGGGCTCCTAAACCTATAGTAGTATTTTGTCCTGAATTTATAAAATTACCATTTTACACATCTAACTTTGAAAAAAATATTCAATAAACATGAATTGCCAAAGGCATAGCATACTCGATGAACATGACACACAACTCAGGCAAGCCCGCGGGCACAGTCGACCTGCTGCACGAGGCACAACCCGCCCCGCCATGCCTCTCCCGATGTTGTCGATGGAGGTGCTGGCGGCGGTCTGCCATGCCCACACCGGCGGGTTCGCCATCCGCGGGCGTGCTCGCCGGGGGTTGTTCGGCGGCAAGCTGGCAAGTCCATCAGCGGCGGTGGCCCCGCGTTTCAGAATTCACGGGCAGGGCCACCGACGGCGGTGGCCCTGCCCACCTATCGCCGGACAACCCCCGACGGGTTCGCCGGCGGTAGGCAAACTCACCGGTGTGGGCAAGGCAGGCCGCCGGTAGCATCGGGAGAGGCGGGGCAGAAAGCTGTTAACAGATTAATCCCATATCGCCAAGGGCACAGTTGACACGCTGCACGAGGCACAACCTGCCCCGCCTTGGCTCTCCCGATGCCACCGACGGCCAACCCTGCCCACAATGGCGGGCTCTCCATCAGTCGGCGTGCCCGCCGGGGTTTGTCCGGCGGCAGGCAGGCAAGGCCACCACCGGCGGTGGCCCTGCATTTCAGGTTTCACGGTCAGGGCCACCGATGGCGGTGGTCATTCCCGCCTACCGCCGGACAACCCCCGACTGATTCGCCGGTGGCAGACGAACCTGCCGATGTGGGCAGGGCAGGCCACCGTTAGCATCGAAAGACGCGGGGCGGAAAGCTGTTAACGAATTGATTCCACATCGCCTGTTGGAATGTTATTTTCCAGTATATAATGCACTGGTATTATTTCTTTCCAGTTGAGTTCTTTTGGTCCGAAATCTGGCTTGTGAAATGTTTCAGAGTGGCCTTGAAATGCGCTTTCTTTAAATAGTTTTGTTGGGTTGTGTAAATTGTGCTTGATTTGAGGCTACATGTTTAATTTTTTAAAAAATTTATTGGGATAAAATAATAAATTTATTTTGTAGGGTAGCAACCCTACAAAATTTATAGGTTTAGGACACTCTTGTATGGTAGGTTTAGGAGAGCTAGGAAAAGATATGAAAGTTTCTGATTCGTTTCCGCGATCTAACGGTTAAGATGTTATGATCTAATCTGATCGAATGGCTCAGATTGGCTGAGGATATATATATATATATATGTATATATATATTGAAATAATTATCCAAACCTCTCTTCTAAATTAACATAATTAGTGAGAGCACCACTCGTATTTTTGAAATTTTGAAAAACTTCACGGAAATTTTTATTTCATTACAAAAATCTCCTCTGATCTATTCATTTCATTGCATCCATAAAGAAAAATACCCCCATGTACACTGTACTGAGGGGGGTGTTTTTGTGCATTGATGTTATGAAATTAAAACTTCAGGAGAAGTTTTTGTAATGAAATACAAACTTTAAGAGAAGTTTTGATAATTTCAAAAATAAGAGAGGTGTTGTTAATAATTTAACAAAATTAGAGGGGAGGACCCCGTAAATATATATATATATATATATATATATATCTTTCACTATTATAAGGGAAAAGTTGTCTTTTGTGAAACATTCAATAATACCAATTATGCTCTCATTTTTATATTTTAATGACTTGATATATATTATAATCTATTACAAAGAAATTAAAATACAATGTTCATTCAAGTAATCACACTATCAAAAAATTAGACGTAATGATGAAAATTCATTTAAATTCAAAAAGTTTTTTAGTAGAGCTCCCACACCTACTATGATAGGTTGTCATTAGACATGTCAGCGGTCTATTTAAGGAAGGTTGTCATTAGACATATTAGTGGTATTTTTGAGGTGATGAAATTAAATCAATCAACTTTATTAAAGTCAAAATTAATATTTTTAGGTCAAAACATATATTGTTTTACAAAATAAAAATTGTAATATTTATGTATATTTTGTTACGCTATTTTGAGTACTCATATGTATATGTTGCGAGCGAAACCCGTCTCGATGGGGCGGGCGAAACCCGTCGTCGCCGGTCGGGTACTGTCCCCCATGGCCATAAGGGCGGAGCCCCGTGTCAGAGACTCGTATGTATATATATATATATATATATATATATATATATATATATATATATATATATATATATATATATATATATATATATATATATATATATATATATATATATATATATATATACTAGCATCTTCGAACGGGCTCCGCCCGTTCTCGATGCGTCGCTGCGGGCTTCGCCCGCTTGCCATTCCGGCGGGCTTCGCCCCCCCGGCGGGCTTCGCCCGCCCGCCCGGCATACAATTTTAAAATTGTAAAGTTATTTATTAAATTTAAATTTAAATTTTCTGATTTTTAAATAATTATTAATTATTAAATAATTTATTAATAATATAATTTATTTAAATATATAGAAAATCAAAAAATCGGGAAAAAAATTTGTAAACCTGCGCCCCTCACGGCTCACCCCCGCCGCCGCCGCCGGCCTGCCCGACGCACACGTACCGGCGGGTTCGCCGACATCCGGCGGGTTCGCCGGCATGATGCCGGCGAACCCGCCGGGGGTTGTCCGGCGGCGAGCGGGCATGGCCACGGCGGTGGCCCTGCCCGCTCGCCGCCGGACAACCCCCGGCGGCTTCGCCGGATGCCGGCGAACCCGCCGGTGTGCGACGGGCAGGCCGCCGGTGGCTCCGCCGCCGGCAGAGGGCTGAGGCCGTGGGGGGACGGGATGCGAATCTGGTTATCGGGATTTTTGGGATGATGAACAGTGTTTTATTTAGAGCTTTGGTTATTGGCAGTCCTGCTGCTTTGAATCCAACGACCTGCTTTTGATGATGCTTGATCCGACGGTCCAGATTCCGCTGGTGGTGTGATTTCAAATAGGACTATTGTATATATATATATATATATATATATATATATATATATATATATATATATATATAGTCTTTATCATGTCCCCATCTAGAATTATGTCTTCAATCGGTTCATAAGTCAACGAGTGGCTAAGTCAATGGTGATAACTGATAAGAGAAAAAGTAAATAAATCATTACATCTCATTAATGATTCAATAACACCTTGATGTTCATATTCGGAGTCAGCGCGTCACAGGGAAAATTATAAGATAATCATTCTCAAAATATTTATACTTGTATATTCATGAGAACTATCAGGCTGCATTATTACTCGGGCTTGGTTGCAGCAAAAAATCAGCTAAAACATTATGCTCAATTACAACCTGCTCCTCTCATCTTTGAACAAGATGACATGAGCACTCTCCCTTAATTTTTAAATCAGTGTTCCGTTTGGGGAGACTTATTTTTACAGATCAAGCGGTTACAAAAGGTCCGGTTCATGCGAACGTAACTGTTTGACTGGTGAAAATAAGTCCCCATAAACAAAGCCTAAATTGTTGCAATCGACCTTCATGCTAATAAAAAAAAATTGACAGATGTTGCTAATTTTTTTTTGACCCAAATCCTAACAAAATATACCAACACTAAATTGTTGAAACCGAAAACCGGCTTCTGTGAAGTTCGAACCCTTGGGGAAGGGGTGATCGCACACTTACTTCTCATAACGAGCTTGTCTGACTGAAGACTTATAATTTAGAACTGACCCAAAGCTCCAGCACGGAGGTCCCATCACACACCCGAAAGATCTTAGAGTGTTTTCCCTCCTTAGCCAAGTGCTGAGCTAAGGATACCTCAGAAAGCGCTAGAAGACCAGAGAAGAAGTAAGCCTGCCTTCTGAGGTACCCCCTTGGGTTTATTTATAGTTTTTGAAGTTGGTCTGCCGATAGCTCACCTCCGCTGTTCTAAACAACTATATGCAGCCCAAGTTGGCCTGCCAACATCGTAACTCAGCTGTTTTGAAAGGCTATGGACAGTCCATCGGGGGTGGAATGGTAAAAATACAACACACATCACTGGGCGAATGGCTCTTGAAAACCTGCACTCGCCTGGGGAGGCGAGTGCTCGATGGGGCTAGCAATTGCTGCGTCTGTATGGCCACGGGCGAGTGCGGGCCTAACCTGCCCCACTCGCCTTCCATTGCCAAGAACCAGGGGCGAGTGCGAGCCTACTTGCTCCAGTCGCCCCATACTTGTTCCTCCCCTCCCGGGCGAGTCGGCGAAGCTACAAAGCCCTCGCCTCCCTTCCAACTCGCTTGAGACTTATACTACGTCAAAATGGCTGGATCGACTCCTGATGACTCCACTCGCCGGATATGAGGTTGTACAAAATCCTCGCTCTTTACGAGATTGCCCCAAACTTGAAAAGAAACATCAAATCCCAAGAGATCGGCGAGTGAGTCAGTGAGCCCAAGGGAATCTTTTGGTGGGATCCACAAGTGGCTATATGTATGCCCGCCTGCCTGGGTGATCTTTGTCATTCCCCCTACTCTGATTTTACCGAGATGCCTCTTTCCAAGGAGTTTCAAGAGAGACTCAACCGTGCCCGGGAGCTCAACGCTACTCGCACTACCGAGCTGAGCCCTTGGCTATCCAATCCCTCGTCGTGCGAGTCATTAAAACATAAACTCGCTAAAAAGGCCAAATACGCCGCAAAAGTTGTCGAGTCCATCTATAGCGATCTGGCCTCCACCCCAGATCATGGACTCGCTTCTTTCTCCAGACCGGACGCTAAACCAAAAGGGAAAGAGATCGTTGACCTTTCTGTCGACCACGACACAAATCAGGACGATGCGGAAACTCCTACATCTTGTGTCAATTCTCCTCGGAATGTCTCGCGCCTCCAAATATCTCTTGAAGACCGCGCGAGAAGTCCGACCCCTACCTTTAGGACCACTGGACTGGACTCGCTAAGGCTGAAGTCGCCGGCTCGCGAACCTGCTCGGCAACCCAAACCCGATCCTGCACTCGCGGGGGGAGGTGTTAAAGACATCCTTGTCCTGAGCTTTGAGCTAATCATCTCCCCAAACTCTCAGCTTCCAGGTAGCGACAAGACCATTCTGCCTCCTCTCACTCGCCCTTTCCATGGGCGGCCAAACTCTTCTCTGCAGCCCCACCTCGATAGGATCATCTCGCAAGGTTAGTCTGAAGCACTCGCCATTTTTATAACCCCAAGCTTCTAATCTGAATTTATTATCCTCACCGGCCTTCCTGACCAATCCGAAGCCGAAGAATCTTCTAAGCCGGCGCGCCACTCGCTACCTCCTTCCCCCAATACGATGGAAGATTTCCTGGACGCCTCGATGGAATCTGCCGAGCTGAGGAGGTCCTTAAGAAGTAAAGACTCATTTTGTGCTGGAACCAGGAGATGAATGTACTTGGAAAACAGAGACTGCATGCACTAGAGCAGGATTATGTGCTACTGGCGGACGAGGTGAAGTGCGGCTCGGCGAGTGGGATGACTTCTCCCAGCCCTCTCATGGATCGAATCTACGAGAATATGCGGTTCATCCACCAGGATCTAGAGCTGGTCCGCGAGTTTAACAACCCACACCTGCCTCCGGCGGTGGGGACGCGAGGGCGGGGTAGATGGAAATGAATCCCTAGCAGAGCCTACCGACACTCGCCCCCCAGACCCCCAACTCGCACTTGTAATAATCATTATTTCTTTTATGTTGTATTCTCTGAACATTTAACTTGGTTGTGTAATCACTTTAACTATTTTTAAATCTAATTTCCAATGCTTGTTACTTGTGAATCACGTTGTGCTATAAACTCAGCTCGCATTAGGGTAGAAAAGATCGTAGTGTTCGGCGAGTCGGATCCTGCGAGCTGGGCTGGAGCAGTCGGCTCTGCAAGTTTAATTCACTTTCTATAAATAGGCCCCCTTACCTAGTCTTAGCCTATCACATTTATTGCCAACATATACCCCTTCTTATTGCTCTTCACGCCACTTGCACTCGGGCCGAGATCTATAGAAATGTGCAAGACGCGACCTGACGCCGATGGGAGGTCAAAGTGTGCAAAACAATTTGCCATGTACCCCTTTTTTGATGGAAACACTACAGAGCAGGAGTATTTGACCTTTGTGGCTGACCACGTTCCCTCAGGTTCTCCACACATTGACCCTGGAAGGGCAAGGCGATAAACATATTTTTCGAGGATGAGCTCGCCTTCTCCATCTTGCAATTCGAGGTGGGGCTACGCTTCCCGATCTGGCCGGAGATCCGCCAGATGCTAAAGTACTATGTGGCAGTACCCGCGCAGCTGAACTCGAATGCGATTGCCATGATGGTGACATTCGCATGTTTCCTCCGGCGAGAACGGATCGAGTTCAACCTCACCATCTTTCGGAAGCTGTTTGTTAACCCAAAAATCGGCGATCCCTCCCCAGTTAGCCAGCTTGCTAGTCGCGACCTGCTCTAGGTTCTCCCTGGAGGTCGCGACCAGCCAGTGTGAGCAGACAGACTCTTCTGTCCGCTCAGGACGCACGGCTAGGGCGGTCTCCCCGATCTGACCGCCCAAGTCGCGCAACAGCCGCTTGTTCTATAGGGGCTGCAAACTGCTTCCTCAGTCTGCCCCTGCTGGCTGCACGGTTTGTTCAGCTAACTGCATCATGGGGTTTCTCTATGCCAACAGGTAGAATACCTGTGTAACTGTGGCGGACTCGAATTCCTATCCTCCGAGACCGCCATATAGTCGCATGTTCACCAGCTTCACTAGGCGACCTGCCTCCAGGTCACTCAACTCTAGGGGACCTGCCTCTAGGCCACTCAATGCTGGGCGACCTGCCCTCAGGTCGCCCAACAACGACTGCTCTCAAAGTCGCCCACCAGAGGGAGACAACCTCCAGGACGCCCAGTAGGGGCGGAAAGCCTGACCATTACAACAGGAGACGGACTTCAGCAAAGGTCGCGGCCTTCTTCCTCTGTCCGCCAGGTCACCCAGTCAACCAACTCGCCCGCCAACGGTTCGCAGACTCTAATTCAGTCCGCCAAAGGAGCATGGACTTGCTCCAGCTCTCCGTCAATCTACAAACATCCTGCGGACACTTCTTTAGTCTGCATGCAGTAGACGACTCCCCCAACAACAAAGGCGACCTGCTCTATTCAGGTCGTCAACCTTTGACCAAGCGGCAAGCCTCCAGTAGAGGCAGACTCGTCTCGTCCGCCGCAGGCCGGGCGGACTCTCCCAGTCTGCCACCAAGCCCTACAGCTTCACCAGCAAACTTCCCTACAGCAGAGGCAGCCTCACTACACAGCCCGCTAATCAACCTTCCACCCACTTCTCCCACCAGCGGGAGGACAACTCCTTAGCCTGCATATCATGCCGCGGGATCACTCAGCACAGAAGAGGAGGACTTCTCCAAGTCCGCCAAGATCAACATCAACTCAAGCAAGTTCATGACCGCACGGCCTGGTGCTAACTCGATGTACTACAAGCTCTACTCACACAAATCACTGACTCACCGGGGGTGACGTTACCAGAAGCCGTTACCTCCTAGGGCCTATAAATAGCCCCCCATGCCTCTCATTCTGGAGGACACAGACACGAGGACAACTTCCGCCAAGGTCAATCATCAGGCCCTGCAGACTCCGTCTTCCAGTCCGTGTGACTTCACCTGTTCTCTCTGCCAACCTCACTTCTCAGTCCGTGCAGCCTCCTTTGGCAACTTCTCTCCTTAGTCGTCAGCTTCCCCCTATGTACCCTTTATTTGCTTTCCATGTAAAGGTGTAACTAAAGCTATAATAACTAAATTTTAATCAAAGGAAAGCCCGTCGCAAGAGTGACATTTAAGCCGCGGCGGGAGAATTTTGCTATTGCCTCTGCTAGCGGCCCACTATTCTTATCAACTCCCTTCTCTCGGCATCAACCGGCAAACACAACTATCAAAGTAACCGTCTGATCGACAGTTTCTGATCAACCTTCTCGACCATCTCCACACTCAGAGCAACAACCTTTTCCTCTCCTCTATCCCCGCATCCCTTGATCAAGCGTTTGCTCCACTCTCGAGCACTCAGAAGCTTAACCTCTCTGTTATCCCCACAATTAACCTCTTCACCTCATCATCCTTGCTTGTGAGACCGAACACACCAGTTAGCTGCTGGTTCCCGTGACAACCTTCACCTCTCTCCATTTTTGCGCATCAACAGTTAACACGCGACCTTCAGATTCGAATAGATGGTGAAAAGTAACGCTTAGCCATGTTAGATCATCAATCAGTCGAGAACTTTGCTCTAAGGCCTGGTGAGGACTCACTTTGGGAAGACTTGGAGCAATCACACCGTGAAACCGCCCAACAGTTTCAGTCAATCAACCATACTATAGCTGCAATCGCACAACGATTAGTGATGCAATCAACAGCCGCGCCTGTTCCTCCAATCAATCCAACACCAACATTGGAAAATCAGCAGGGTTATCCTCCATCTTATCCTCCTGTTTATCCTCCTCCTTACACAACAACCTTTCCACAAGGGCCTGCAACCCCTTTGCGGCCTCAAGATGATGAGTTTGCAGCTCTTCAAAGCTTCTTCCGGGAAGCTGCCCGGGGAAGCCCAGCAAGATTTCTGAACTTTCAGGGAAGTCATCCTTACTCATCAACTCCTGCCTTTGCTCCACCCACAACAGCTTTTTCCTTCTATCCACCTGCTTCTTTTGCAACAAAACTTATGATCCCATCTATCCTTATGCTGTAGGAGAGCAGGAAGAGCCGTCACCATTTTCAGAGAACATTCGTCATGAACCAACTCCAGCCAATTTCTGAGAGCCACGGTTACCAACATACACTAGAGAGACTGATCCAATGAAGTAACTTCAAGCTTTTGAATCAGCCATAGCTATCAAGACTCTCTCAGATGCTACTAAGTGCAAGCTCCTTGTAACAACCTTTGATGAAAAATGTGAGGGATTGGTTCTATTGTCTGCGCCCTCAGTCCATCACTTCCTTTGCTGATCTGCGAAGGGAGTTCTTGCTCAGATTTTCCACTTCAACAAAGAGAAAGGGCGGTCCAGAAGCCCTCTTTGAGATCAGGCAACGATAGAACGAGACTTGGTCTTAGTTTGTAGATCGATTTCAGAGAGAAATCTTGGACATTGAGATCGTTGATCAAGAAATGTATCGGGTGGCTCTAATACATGGTCTTCGTGAAGGGCCACTCAAGTTTGAAGCTAATGTCCGAGCACCGAGAACATATCAGGAGTTGACTGCCTTAGCCAACTCATACATTCTAGGTGAAAAGAGCAACCCCGGCTTCATCACCAGGCTTATAACAGAGAAAGATCCTCCTTCTCATAAGCAACCTCCGAGATCTCCTCGGAAAGATTTTCCATCCCACTCAAGGAAGGGAAAGAGATTTCAACGTCATCAACACTCCTCACCGGACCATGATCATACCCAAGATCAATTGCTACTACTACCAACTCCATCTTCACAAATAACCTCAGCTCATCAGCAGCAAGATGATGACTTGCAAGAATCTGAACTAGATGAGGCCATGCAAGAGGTAAGCCAAGTCATGAAGTATTGGGCTAACTACCAAAGGCCTTATCGACTGGCCGATCAAAGGTATAAAGACTCAGATCCATATTGCAAATTCCATAAAGAGCCAGGGCATTTAACTGAAAACTGCCGAGCACTTCGTCAACTAGTGCAAAGGATGCTAAGGCAGGGGAAGATGCATGACTTGTTCCCCAAAGATGATCGCTCCGATCCATCAACCTCAAAGGGCAAAGAGGTTGCAGACACTCCTTGTTGCTCAAGAGGAGTGAGCCAAATCAACGAATACCCTCACCTCGTTATTGACAATACCTTTGGTGCCAATGACGAGGGTAAGCTTGGAAGACTATTTAGAGGTTAAAAGGACATCATAGCTCCTCAAGGCTCCTTGCAACCATTACCAGTTACACTTACTTTTCTTTTCATGTTTCAAGCATTTGTCTTTCTAAAAATGCTTCTAAAGTGTTTTTTTTCTTGCATTTCAATAAAGTTTACGTCAGAGATCTCATACTGACACATTTCCCTTTTTGGAGTGCTTTCTCCTCTATTTTTTCTTTGCCAATGAGATCAATAAACCACCGAGAGATCGCCGAGTCTTGCTATAGGCCCCTCGATATTGGACTCCGGCGTAACGCCACAATGATCACATATCGTGGGGGTTGTTCGCATGTGTGTAGTGGGAGCTGTCCAATTCTCATACGGTGGAATACGGGACTTCGGATCCTAGCTGGCATCTAACACAAAGCGTGTATCAAGGGAGGTCACATGTGTTAGCTCTGCGGTGCTCCGTTAAGGATACATTATAGTTACGATGATCTTTGCTTGACAAGCAAGGCGATCAAGTGTAGCCTTGTCTCTTTGATCATCTCATGATTGTAATAGTCGAATACTTTATGGTACTCTCAATCCGTGCTTTTGCGGGGCCCACAACTCCGCTGATCTTTTCCACAGGCAAGCAATGCTATAGACCACTTGGCGCACCTGGCTTGACTGATCAGCGATGTTGTAACCCGAGGCATGAGAGCAGTGTATCTAATGATCCTTCTCAGGATTTCCTATGCTTTTATCTTTTGTGCTCTTCCAAAGGATGCGCGGCCATCCCACTCTAAGTAGGACTATACTCGTGATGACCTTTCTCAAGGAAGCGATGCATAAGGCCCATGAGTGATCTCCCGAGGCAGCATACAGTCTTTCTTCGCCATCTCCGAGTATATACCTCTTTTTATCAACTGCCTCTTTCACAGGTTAACAGGTTAAATCCAACCAATCAAAAGGATTTGCAGCATTCATTTTTCTTATGCTCATCTTATATGCACTGCTTGCATAAAGCTCTATCAGATGATAATTTACAAGCTCTCTATTACTCTTATCAGATATTAATGACACCAATCATTGATCAAAGTATAGATTCTCTTTGAGTAAAAAGCCTTGCTATTGGAGTCTAATTAAGATGGTTTCTTCTTATTGATCTAGACTTCATTTTCAATATAAGATCACTATCGCAGCTTGGTCTGTAACACCCCCTAGCCGTCACATAGCATATAACAGTAGGTCCGGCCAATGCCCGATGCCATATACCACAGACAGACCGAAGGGTTACGAAATTGAACCATCCTTCCAATAACAAACATCCTATACAGAGCACATTCTAGCGAAAGCATTTTAATTGTTGCAAAGTAAGAACCCAGCCACAACATGAATGTCCATTAAAATAACCCAAACGGAATGAGCGTACAAATACACAAAGTACTTGGCCTTATGGCCTTACAAGAGTTTACTTATACAAATAGTGTCTTCCAAACATCGGCACCCAGGCCAGTCACACATGAGAATAAAAGTAAACATTCTAATTGTCCTTCGAGGGCCGGTTCAGCAACCAGGGCTTCAGCCCGCTATTTGCCAATAGGCTCCGCAGCACCTGCAAGCAACAATCCACCACAACGGTGGCAAACAAAAGCAATGATCAGCTAAAGCTGGCCAAATTATAACGACCCCGCCCCTTAACTCGGGGCGGCGAAGCTCCTTCCCTGCACTTTATTAGCATAGCCAAAGACTAGTGAAATTACACTTCATCACAGGCGTAGGCATGCACGACCACACACCCCGTGCTCTCAGGACACATTCTCGGTGAACCCGGTCAAATTTGTGGTCTCACCACCGCCCATTGGAAGGCAAATCTCGTGAGCATCACAGTCTTTCCAGCCTAAGCCTAAGACCCTCCATCGATGCAAACAGCAAGTACCACGTACCTTAGGTCTCTTTCACGAAACGACAAAGAGCGGGTACGGTTCCACCTAACCCGTTGTTCACACCGCAACGTCAATTTAAGCCATATGCGCGGGTCAAGCTTCATCGAGTCCCAATTCGATCACACCCGCTACATAACCCAATTATGTGCAAGTTGTCTCCTAGGCCACCAAGATGGCAGAATCACGCTTCTGCCCAATTTTTCGGGTGCACCTTGGAGTTAGTCCCCAAGGTTCCCTGTTGCAATCTACCGCATAGAAAACCCAAAAACAGCCATCGGCGCGGAGTCTTCTCCGGCCATTAATGCATAATGAAACATCACCGATCCAGACCAACTTGTTCGGGTAGGCTTCACACACCATGTCCATGTCCGTTCTTCATTTCCGAATGCTACATGCAAAATAAAGGGGACTATTCATGTCTACCCGAAGGAATACCTCACACTCACTGCATACTCGCGAGAGCGGGATTCCTATGCAAAATGGAAAGAAGACTTCACATGTCCTAGAAGGGAATCATTACCCTTGCATTTCTCTTTGGTGCCATGAAGATCTAGACGGATGAAAAAGCACCGCAACGGCCTTCCCTCCGTAGATCTGGACTCGGCTTGCGATTTGGGGTTCCGAGCTCCACCGACGGCCGAAATTCTCCTCCTCCTTCATCCTTGCTATCCCCTATCTCTAAAGCTTTAGAAAGAGAAAGCTCCAAGTATAATAAGGGTTTCAAACCCTATTCTCGGACTTAACCCAGCAAGATCGGCCCTGGGACCTTGGATCCCAAAAGAAGGAAACAGACGGCCACGATTCGCACTAAAAATCAATTTCCTGGGCCGAACAAAGCTTGTGACACGCCCGTGTCCAAGGCTGTGTTCCTCAATCGACGCTGAAACCATCGCATCCCGACCAGTATACAGGCTAAGACACGCCCGTGTTAACCTTGACACACCCGTGTCAATCAGTACATTCCCGTGTTACGGGGCGTGTTCCTCAATCGACACATGTCCAAAAACATCCCAAAGAGGACACGGGTTCTCGACACGCCCGTGTTAATTTTGACACGCCCGTGTCAACCGGAACACGCCTAGGCTCAATGCCGTGTTCCTCCCCAGACACAGCCCGACTAATAGCCTGAGCAGGACACGACCCGAGATACGCCCGTATCTTAGGCCGTGTTCGCTGTCTTGACGATCGTCGACTGAATTTTGTCGACCACTAGGAAAGTTTGTCGAACCCGAGCACGACATGGCCCTGGACATGCCCATGTCCCAGGCCGTGTGACCCTTACCAAGCACCAAACATGGCTCTAAGTGCTGCCCGTCCATCTTTTGAGTTTCAGGGTGTTACATGGTCTTTATTCAGTTATCAGCAGAATCCATCAGATATTTCTTCTGCTATCCGATCATATCTATCTTATCATATTGACAGATAACACTTGCAAGTTCCTTTTAGATACTTGCAGCTTACTTTCATATATCGTATTTGCTTCTAACTCTTTTCTTGCAGAGTTCCGCAGATACTTGCAAGTTCCTTTTAGGTATTTGCAACTTACTTTCATATATCAAATCTGCTTCCAACTCTTTTCTTGAAGAGTTCAGCAGATAGCACTTACAAGTTCCCTCAAGGTACTTGTAGCTTAGCTTTTCTTTCATATCTGCGTCTAACTCTTTTCTTGTAGAGTTCAGCAGATACTTGCAAGTTCCCTCAAAGTACTTGCAGCTTAGCTTTTCTTTCATATCTGCTTCTAACTCTTTTCTTGCAGAGTTCAGCAGATACTTGCAAGTTTCTTCCAGGTATTTGCAGCCTACTTTCATATATTAAATCTGCTTCTAACTCATTTCTTGCAGAGTTCAGCAGATACTTGCAAGTTCCTTTCAGGTATTTGCAACTTACTTTCATATATCAAATCTGCTTCTAACACTTTTCTTGCAGAGTTCAGCAGATACTTACATGTTTCTTTCAGGTACTTGCAGCTTAATTTTATATATCATATTTTCTTCTAACTCTTTTCTTGTCGAGTTCAGCAGATACTTGTAAGTTCCCTTCAGGTACTTGCAAGTTATCACTCTTCTGTGTCTTTCCTCTCATCTTTATTTTGCATAGCTTAGTGGAAGACATTCATGTCTTCTTCATTCTGCAAAGGCAATTTAAGTACACACAAGATGTACCCTCCTTTCTTTGCCTGAATTAACTTTGCCTTTGTAGGAGAAAGATTGGCATTAGCAAACTCCTTCTAAGGAGAGACATCAGGTTCTATCTCTCCTTACCTATTACTTTTTTAAGGGGTGGATCACGATTTTCGTGGGTCTCCTACTTATTCGAAGTTCTCTTCGAGACTTAAAAAAGTGCGGGGATTATGTTAACCCAGAAATCGGCGATCCCTCCCCAGTTAGCCATCTTGTAGTCGTGGCCTGCTCTAGGTTCTCCATGGAGGTCGCGACCAGCCAGTGTGGGCGGATAGACTCTTCTGTCCGCTCTGGCCGCACGGCTAGGGGGTCTCCCCGGTCTGACCGCCCAAGTCGCGCAGCAGCCGCTTGTTATGTAGGGGATGCATACTGCTTCCTCAGTCTGCCCTTACAGGCTGTGTGATTTGTTCAGCTAACTGCATCATGGGTTTTTCCATGCCAACAGGTAGACTACTTGGGTAACTGTGGCAGACTCGAATTCCTATCTGCCGAGACCGCCATATAGTCGCATGGTCACTAGCTTCACTAAGCGACCTGCCTCCAGGTCGCTCAACGCTAGGCAACCTGCCTCTAGGTTGCTCAATGACAGGCGACCTACCCCCAGGCCGCCCAACAACGACTGCTCTCAAAGTTACCCACCAGAGGGACAAAACCTCCAGGCCGCCCAGTAGGGGCGGCAAGCCTGACCTTTACAACAGGAGGAGGACATCAGCAAAGGTCGCGACATGCTTCCTCAGTCCGCCAGGTCGCCTAGTCAACCAACTCGCCCGCCAACGGTTCGCGGACTCTAGTTCAGTCTGCCATAGGAGCGTGGACTTGCTCCAGCTCTCCGTCAATCCGCAAACATCCTTCAGACACTTTTTCATTCCGCCTGCATTAGACAGACTCCCCTAGCAGCAAAAAGGCGACCTTCACTATTCAGGTCATCAACCTCTAACCAAGCGGCAAGCCTCCAGCAGAGGCAGACTCGTCTCGTCTGCCACAGGTTGGCCGTACTCTCCCAGCCCGTCACCGAGCCCTCCAGCTTCACCAGCAAACTTATCTGCAGTAGAGGCGGACTCACTACGCAGCCCGATAATCAGCCTTCAACCCTCTTCTTCCCAACAGCGGGTGGACAACTCCTCAGCCCACATATCATGGTGCGGGATCACTCAGCACATAAGATAAGAACTTCTCCCAGTCTGCCAAGATTAGCATCAACACAAGCAAGTCGCTGACCGTGCAGCCTGGTGCGGACTCGGCGGACTCCAAGCTCTACTCGCACAAATCACCGACTCACCGGGGGTGACGTTACCAGAAGTTGTTACCTCCTCGGACATATAAATATCCCCCCATACCTCTCATTCTGGAGGACACACACACGAGGACAACTTCCGCCATGGTCAAGCATCATACCTTGCGGACTCCGTCTTCCAGTCCGCGCGACTTCACTTGTCCTTTCTGCCGACCTCACTTCTCAGTCCGCACGGCCTCCTCTGGCTACTTCTCTCCTTAGCCGCCAGCTTACCCCTATGTACCCTTTATTTGCTTTCCATGTAAAGGTGTAACTCAAGCTGTAATAACTGAATATTAATCAAAGGAAAGCACGTCGCAAGAGTGGCATTTAAGCCACAGCGGGCGAAGTCTGCTGTTGACGCTGCTAGCGGCCCCCTCTTCTTCTCAACTCCGTTTTCTCGGCATCAACCTGCAAACACAACCATCAAAGTAACCGTCTGATCGACAGTTTCTGATCAACCTTTCCGACCATCTCCACACTCAAAGTAACAACCTCTTCCTCTTCTCTATCCCCGCATCCCTTGATCAAGCGTCGAGCACTCAGAAGCTTAACCTCTCCGTTATCCCCTCAATCAACCTCTTCACCTCATCATCCTTGCTTGTGAGACCGAACACACTCGTTAGCTGTTGGTTCCCGCGAAACCTTCTCCTCTCTCCGTTTTCGCGCATCAACACTATTAATATACCGCGCCATCAACGATGGGGTCTGCTTTTTCGCCGGCTCGCAATTCAAAGTTCGCGAGACGACAAATAAGAACCACAACTGATTCTCAAAGTTCGTCTTCATCATGGGCGAGCTTGGCAACATACCTTTCTCGCCTCAGCAGCGGAGATAGGAGGTGTACCAGCCACCGACAATGACGGGCAATGACGCTGAGCTCCACAATTTCTTCCTCAACAAGGACTTTGAGGTCGCCTACCTCCGATGGGACCTCGACTCGCTCCCTTTGGTTCATCCCGGCGAAGGTATCATTCTTTTCCCTCTCGCTTTAATGGGCTCGCCCAAAAATCGATCTTTCTGATGATAAGTTATTTTATGCAGGGAGCGACAGATTCCCAAGCATCCACCCTTCGGGGACTCGGTACTTTACCCTGACCCACTCGTGCATGAGAAGGCAGCAGAGGTAGCCTGCTAGAGGGAATCATAATCGGCTAGACCTCGCTCCAGCAAAAAGAGACCCGACCTCGCGAGCTCCAACTCGCCTTGGAGCACAACGCCACTAAAGAAACTGAAGAGGGCGGTGGTGATCTCCAAGGGAAGCAGATCATGCTTGACTCGCCGAAGAAAGAGCTAGGCGGTGATGACCCTCCTACATCCCCAGTTGCCGAGGAGTTCACAGTCCGCGAGCCGGGCCTGCCGAAAGTCCATCAACACTTTGGTCTCGGTGGGAAGGCAAAGGACCAACTCGGCGAGCCGATGGTCAAGTGGGATGAATAGGCCCACAGAGTCACCATCTCATCCATCCTCTACTCCTGGTCAAAGTGTCGTCCTCCTAGCGGGGACGCTTATGCCCTCGGCTTTGGGCTATATGTCCACGAGGACGCAGAGGCCTATATTGATATGATCATTAAGCGGATCAGCCATGAATGCTCCCAAGCCCAAATGCGGGCCATGGAGCTTGCGCACATGTCGGACCGCCGCGACTTCAACCTCAGTCACAAATTGTTGAGTGCCTAGCAGGATCGGGATATCGCCAAAGGCGATGCCGCCGACTTGGTGAGGCGGTTGGGAATCGTCGAGGACATCATTAACAAGGGATCCAGCGAGGTGGTGAGTGCTAGTTAACCTCTTCTTATTTTACTTTGCTTTCATAATTTCCTTTCTTACCCCCTTTTGCCTCGCAGGATGCCGAAACAGCGGACTGTCTACTCACTCACGCTACTGAGTTGGAGGAGAAAAATAAAAACCTAGAGGAGTAGAATAAGTTGCTCAATGGTGAGGTATCTTGCATGGTGGATTACCTGCTCCCTCCAGCTCGCGGTGAGCCGAGCTCCCAAGGCAAAGACATGAAAATCTTCAGCCAGGCTGAGGTCAACGAAATGTTGCGGATCAACTATATCAACACAGCTGATCAAAACATACAGGTCATGCGAGATCTACAGGTGCTGACGGCGGACTGTGAGGAGGTGACCACCAAGGACCTAGTTGTAACAACCCAATTTTTCAACATGCAAATTTTTGGGTGACACGGCCTGGGACACGGGCGTGTCCCAGGGTGTGTCTTGCTCGGGCATGGAGCCGTCGTGAGTTCGACGAAAAATACATTCGATGAAGTGTTCGGGAGGAACTCGCCCCTTGTCATGGGCGTGACCTAGGGTGTGACCTCCCTGTCGACACTCGAGTTCTTTGGTCGACGAACTGCGCTCAACGTTCATCGAGCATGGGGTACATGGCCTGTGACATGAGCGTATCACAGGGCGTGTTCCGCTGTGTTGAGTGGTCGGCACTTTTCTCTTGAGTAGGTGTAAAAGTACTCGAGTAAGGGGGGGGGGGGGGGGGGGTGCCACGGGCGTGTTTTCCCTGTGACACGGGCGTGTCCAATCCGTGTACTCGAGTAGTTGGTTTTCTCTCGAGTAAGTCCTCTCGAGTAGGTCTCGATTAGGTGACACGACCCGTGTCACGGGCATGTTGGTCATCTGACACGGGCGTGTCATAGCTAACTACTCGAATAGTCCTCTCGAGTAGGTCATGAAGATGACTCGAGTGAGGTACATACCCTATGTCACGGGTGTGACCTGGCTATCACGGGCATGTACCCTGGGTGTGACCTGTTTTGGGATAAGACGGTTGATAAGTCGGTTTAAGCACCACTTAGTGTGACACGGCCTGTGACACGGGTGTGTCACAGGGCGTGTCGGGCCCGAAAAATGATTTTACGGGTTTTTGTGGCCGTCCATTCTTCTTTAGCTGGGAACTAACACCTGAGAGCCTTCCCTGTTTCCTTAAGGCCGAAAAGTGAGAAGGAAGACTCATTTTTATTTTGCCTTCATCTTTCTAAACTTCTAGAGAGAGAAAGGGAAAGGAAGAAGGAGGACGAAGAAGAGGGGCTGATCTCTGGTGGAGCTTGAGAGTGTCAAGCTGAGATTTGAGGCCATCGTTGCGGAGGAAAAGCTTTTTCGGTTCTTTCGAGCAAGCTAGGAGTTCATGGCACCGAAACGGTCTTCAAGGGTAACGACCTTTCTTATTAGCCATGTGAAGGCTTCCTTTTTGGCATATGCATAATTCCCCCACAAAATTGTGGCTGATGTTGGGAGTCTTTTGGGTTGATTCATGGAATCCCCTTTTTTGGCATATAGATCCGGAAATGAAGTACGAAATAGGCATGCTGTGTGAAGCCCATCTGGACAGGTTGGTCTGGATTGGTCATGTTGCATACGAACCGGAGAAGACTCCGTGATAAACGCGTAGTTTAGGAGTCGACGAGTTGGACCTGTGAAAGTAAGTAGAAGGAAGTACTGGAGTGGTAGTCCAGGAAAATACCCGTAGAATGCTTGTGCTGCTTTTGCTGTTGGGTTCAACCTGTGAAAGGAAGTAGCAGGAAGTACTGGATTGGAATTCCAGGAAATACCCTTTTGTAATGCTTAATGTTCATAGGGAGTCCACCTGTGAGGAGAGTAATAGGAAGTACTGGCGTGGTAGCCAGGAAAGACCCCTGATATTTGTGCTATTTGCGCTGTCCACCTGCAAAGAGAGTAGCAGGAAGTACTGGTGTGCCCAGAAAAGACCCGCTAATGTTGTGAGATGAATGGGTGTAAGAGTTATGCCCAGGCTTGAATGCCAGAATAGGATCGGTGAGACCTACCCGCACCTTTATTTAGCCCGAGTACGCCGTACTCAGTGATGGTAAGGAGATTTGAGCAACGGGGGGGGGGGGGGGGGGGGGGGGTGGAAGATCCGACCTGCGTTATGTCCGTCCGACGTGAGGCCAGAAAGTGGGGTCTGTTGGAGAGTATAGCAAGAGTCTTAGGCCTACGCGCCGTGATACAATGGGGGGCTATGGGCTAGTCCCGGTTCACTATGACTATAAAACTCCGGCTGCACGCCATGGAGTAAATGCTCAAGTGAGTTATCATTGGGCTGTGACCCTGATACGGTGGCGGGCCACTGGTTTGCCAGTACACCAAGAATGTGCCCTGAGTGCACGGACTGTCGGGCCGGGTGGCTGATAGTTGTGATGGCATGTGTGCGTGAAAGCACATTATATGAGATATAGATATATACATGCTTGTGATATTCTATGCCTGCATGGAAGATTACCGCTGCCCCGAGAAAGGGGTAGGGTCGTTATAATTTGGTCAGCTGAATGCTGACCGTTGCCTTTATTTGCCACCGTTGGGTGGATTGTCCCTGTACAGGTGCTGGAGAGCCAAGCGGGACAAAAAAGGGTTGATGTCCATGCTGCTTTAGCTGTTGCTGCTGCTGTTAGCCCTCAAAGGCTAATTTGGATATAATGTTATGTTTTCTTTTGATGTGGCCGGCCTACGTGCCAATGTTTGGGCCACTGTTTGAAAGCTCTGTAAGGCCATAAGGCCAACTCTTTATGTATGTTGTAAGACATTCCTATAATGTATAAAATGTGGAGTTTTTATATGTTGGACATTCAAGTGAGGAGTTGAAGTGTAGTGTTATAGGATTCCATTAGAATGCAATGTGTTAGGTACGATGCGCTACTCTAGTATCACTCCGTAGCTTCATCGTCTGTTTTGTGGTATATGTTGTGGGGCCCGACCGGACCTTCTAGTATATAGTATATGAACGGATGGGGTTGTTACACTAGTGCTGGAGCTGTTCCTCCCCATTCCCACCCTTGGCGAGAAGGAGGAAAGCTTCAACTCGCTTTCTGTAAGACCCCCCTCCCGGATCCCAAAACACGGCACGAAGGGGATCTTATGCCCAGAACAGCCGCCTTGCGGTAGCATTAGCACACAGGCTAACCTGTACCACAAAACGCCTATTCTGCCGGCTACAAAAAATATCAATAAATATATGCCAACCCAACCAAAATAATAATCAATAAGATGTCAAATCCACACAAGCATATAGTCCAAAAGTACATCAAATAAGGAAGCTAAAACATGCTTATACAATATTAGAGTACAACAAATAAATGCCCAACGGGGCTACATCAAAGTCGCTCAACACTCACATTAGTAACTGATGGTAGCAACGACACCGTCACTTCAGGCCCTGTCGTCCTTGCCTGGTTGTCCTGCTGCAAAGTCTGCGACTGCTCTACCTACGGGGTGACCTCCTAAAAAGGAAGACGTAGCAACCGTTAGTGGAAAAGAGTAAGTGGCTTCACATCCGCTCCCCCGACGACTCCTTGGCACCGGGCAGAGAAAGAGCAATGGTACAAAGTATAATAAATAATAAACAGGTATAAGCAGGTGGAAATAGTACATGATTAACAGTATTATAAAGTAGCAGTTCTATATGAGCAATAACAAATCATCAAGTACGAGTAACTACAGTAGGAAAGTAACTTAACTTATAAGGATGCCCATACACGCTTATAAGTTAAGGATCAGTTTACATAAAATAACTCATCATATAGGAGTGCCCATACAAACTTATACGATGAGGATCTTGTTGTGTAATGTTATGAAATGGTATGTATACTATGAAATGACTCACCCATGTTCAAGCACATTCAATTCCCATGTCGACACAGACTATAATTCCCACTATTCGAGCAGGTAGCTAACCTCTCAGGCATCAACCGCCGTGTCCAGGCGGTGACTGTGGAGCGAGCATCTCTACTACTAAGCGGACATCCACACAGCTTCACTTAGGCCTTACGCCTCAACGCTAAGAACACAACAGCGGAGACCATGCATACTATGGCCCAGCGAGGGGTATCGGGTAGATGTGCACCAAGAACACAGCCCCGAACTGGCCTTGTGTTACCCGGAAGGGGCCTCAGAAGTAAGAACGAGGACACAAACCAATCGTTCACTTCGCATGAAAGGAGTCCTGGGACGTGAACAACGAGGACCAAGCCCAACCGCCCAAAATCTAACTGTCAACTCCCGTCGGTGTGACGATCGGCGAGCCCGTAGTCCTGCCACACTATCCTTAACCCAGGATTATGACACTGCGTGTCGACTCACACTGCATGCAATTCCACATAATCATGACATGGAAGGAGCCTCAGAGAAAACACGAGTACCAAGCCCAACCATCCACCCGGCATGGAAGGAGTCCCGGGAAATAAACATCGAGGACCAAGCCCAACCATCCAACTTTGACTCATCTCAACGCAATCCCAACTAGTGACGGCCAACACCGCACTTACACCCTTCCACAATGCTACCCGTAGTGAGACAACACTCTAAGAATTGGACTACTAAATTCAATCTATTAAACAGTAATTCACATGGCCATAGATTATCCTCCAGCATGTCATTCCAAATGATTTCAACACATTATAAACATGATGCACAATTATATTAATTTATCAATTTATATCAAATCATTTCATTTAAGTATGCTTCGTTTCACAAATCAATTTCATGAGATCCAATAATTAAACTTCATCAATTATAGAACTAAGATGATTAACATAAAAGAGATCACCCAAACCTCAAGTTAATTGCATCATTGAATCCACCGAATCCAAATTCATGTTATACTAAACCCAGAATTTAAGTGCAGACTAAATCTAGATAGTAAATTCGACATGAGATTCCCGAAGCTACAGGAACCTGTGAAGACGTGTAACCCCTCGATGGAAAGGTCTTTCCATGGGATACAACGTTTATGTTCAGACCATAACCCAGATCCAATAGTATCATACTTGAAATCAGGCTTGAAGTCCGCTGCTTACAGAACACAATTTCTACATGCAGGATTTATCAGACGTCATATTATTTCAGGCTTTCCTGTGGCTACACACTTCACCTGAAGTCGTGAAACCATTCGTTGGAAAGATATTTGCAAGGGCTTCAACTTTCGTGTTTAGTCAAAAGCCCACTTCTGGCCATATCACATCTAAAAATGGCCGAGAAGATCGATGCGCGCAGAACACAGATTCTGCACGCATCTTAAAGCGGAATGAAGGAAATCAGTTCATCTTCCTCCTCAAGCCGATCTCCCCAAATCACATCAGAAATTCCCCCTCCCTTATTCACCCTCATGAGGCCATGACTCTTCACGAAACCATCCCCCATCTTCATATAGAAGATTGGAGAGGTTGAAGACGCAACTAGCCTTAGAGCACAAGCCCTAGAATGGCCTCTTCCTAGAGAAATCACCATCTCGCTAGTCAAGACTCTTTTGAGTCGACATCTCACCTAGATATCTACAAATCTAGCACCAAGGGAGAGGGGAGGAAGCTCACCTCATTTCTGGCATTTCTGGCCGTGGACCTTGTAACTCTTCTCTGCGACATCTTCTCCTTCACGACGATGACGAATCTTATCCTCTAGGACTTGCTCCAGCAGCTTTCCCTCTCTATAGAAGTTTCTCTCAGGAAACGTGGATGGAATGAGGAGTGAAAACGGCTAGGGTTTTCACAACCCTTATAAATAAAAAGTGACACGGGTAGGGACACGCCCGTGTCCTTACCCTTGTCCTGCTCGGGCGAAACGTCGACGACAGTTTTAGTGTCGGTTCAATACTCGACACGGGTAGGGACACACCCGTGTCCCTACTCATGTCCATATGACGCGGCCGTGTTCTCTGGCCGTGTCCTTCTCTGGACATGCCTCGATGAACTCAACTCGACACACACGGGTAGGGACACACTCGTGTCTCTACCCGTGTCCTTCTCGGGTACACTTTGTCGATCTCAACTCGACACACACGGGTAGGGACATGCCCGTGTCTCTTCCCGTGTCAACTTCACATGGCTAGTGACACGCCCGTGTCACTACCCGTGTCCTTCTCTGGACACACTCGAGTCGTCTGTTAAAAACGAACAAAAAACAAACCGGAAGTGGTTTAACAAAAACTTTATTATCTCAAAAAGGTATCAATTACAATGGTATAGCCTCCCTTTTATAGAATGGAGGAGATGAGAGAGATTACAAATAAGCAATATCCTCATTATATAGATCTAAAGGTCCCTCGACCTGAGATGGAGAAGGAGATGGAGATGGAGTCTTGTCCTCTGTGACTATAGCTTCAGTGACTTTGGAAGCTTGAGAGGGATTTTGCAACTTGAGCTCCCATCTTTTAATTGAGGAGATGAAGATGTTGGAACACCCTATTACTAATTTAGGTCAGGATCACTATGTCTTTAGGAAACCTGTTTTTGACCTCATTGTATAGATCTAAAGGTCAATTAGAATTGAGTCTAAGGGTTAGTAGTTAGGTTTGGAAGCTGCCCTCAAGACCAAGGTTTTTCAGTTTGGAGACAAAGTCATTTCGTCGAGCTCAGTACGACGAATCGTCGAACTCCTATCGACGATCGTTTAGCTCAACTTCGACGGATCGTCGAACTCCATTCGACGATCGCTGAGCTCAACTTTAACAAATCGTCGAACTCCATTCGACGATCTTCGAGCTCAGTTCGATGATCTTGACTCCAGTTTGTTCCGCTATCTCTGAGCTCAGTTCGACGATAGTTGAGCTCAGATCGACGAACTCTATTTTTGTATATGTCCAAATCGCTAAGCTCAGTTCGACGATAGTAGAGATCAGTTCGACGTTTTTCTGAAGAGTTCAACGACTTTCAAGATTCAAATTCAGAACAGTTAAGGAGGTATTCTCAACAATTAATTCAGAAGATCTTGTAGCTGTTTTCATTTATTCTGGAGCAAGTTTCAAGGAGTTATCAAGGAATGTTTTTATTGGACCTTCCTCTAGAAGACAATTACAGTTAAGGAAGTCATTTAATGACAGGCCAACGACTATCTTGTCAGTGGATCATTTCTATTCAGAGAAAAAGGAATAAAAGACAAGATTTTTGAATTCCAGAGACAAGGGAGAAGAACAAGGAGAGACACTCATTCTGCAATATTCGTTCTCTGCAAATCTTCTTCTGCAACAACTCTCACAACCACAATCACACAAGAGAAAGAAAAAGAGTTGCAGACATTCTCTGTCTCAAAGAATTCATACAAGAACACACATTCAAATGAGATCAACAAAACTGAAATTTTCAGATCTCTTGTGATTCAAGTGTTCAAGGCCATCAACATTCAAGACTCCAGACACCTCACATTTCAGCTATTGCTGAAATCATCATTTGCTGGAGATCAATTTTCTGAAGGCCTATCACCCTACTGCAAAGCTTCAATTCCTGAACAACTACAGATCTCAGGGGGAGCTTTGACAACATCAATATCCACATAGTCTTCTCAGTTGCTTTGAGAAAGAGAAGACTTCCATCACTCTCTCATCCCCACCTCTGTAAAGGGTTTTTCAAACTCCCTTCAAAAGTTTGTGTGTGGTTTTTGAGCACCTGATCAAAAGCTCATTGTTGGCAAGACACCTGATCAAAAAATCTGGTTGGGTTTTTGAGCACCTTACCAAAAGCTCATTGGTGCCCAAGACACCTGATCAACTCATCCTGCAGTGGATTCCTACCTAGAGTGGTAGAAGAGTGGATGTACCCAGGTTGTTTGGGGAATGATGCGCCCGCAAACAGACTCTTACTGTGGTTGGTTCAGTGAGTCGATCGCCGCGGGCGTGCTACAGGAGGCAAGTGCACCTATCACAAGTACTACTCGATATTCGGGGGAATACCGAGGTCGTATTATTCTCGGGGTCGTGTTGACTATTCTTACTCCTCCGGGAGGACTATTATTTTACTGAAAGTAAGGTGGATTTTTTTAATTAACAAAAGACGAAAAGCAAAAGGAGCGAAAAAACGATTTAGAAAATATTCGATGAAGGGTTAACGCTCGACATCGAATCGGATTAAGACTAAAACAATTTTTAATAATTATAGGACTTAGTTTTCAAATTAATAATAAGGCAACTTGGCCGTAGAGGTTCCACAAATATGAGCTCACCTAGCTATAGGGATATCGCTCACCTAAACGTTAAGACTATTCGACCGAACGTTAGTCCGACGAAGGATTCCTCTTAACGCCCGCTATACGCTAAGAACCCCGCTATTGGGTGGCGAACCCAATCCGGTAGAATTACGCTTGTCCTCTTTCGAGGGTATGCACGCAACTCTATTTACCCAGGGGTGATCGGTCCGTATGCACGGCCTCTCGGCTAGCTAGCATATGGACTACGGAAATAGGGCCCACACATCGATATGTGGTCCTACGCGTCGTAAACCCGGGGTAAACCTTAAGTACTTAAATTAAAATGAAAATAAAGAGCTTCAATTATTAGAAATCATTTTAAATGTCCCAAAGCTCTTCGATGTCGAGGCTAATAGCGATTAGCCACACATCGGTATGGGGACGGCTTTATAATTTAGTGAGGCGCAAGTTCGAAATTAAACGCTAAAAGATTATAAGAAGAGGACAAAAAAAATAACAAACATTTAGAAAGCTGAAAGATTAGCTAGAGCAAGAACTCACGCACACTTCAAATTATAAATTAAACAGAAACTAAGTTACACATAAAAGAAATTTGCATATTTAAAATTGCATGTCCCACTCAAATGAGTGGGGGCGGTAAATAAAAGCTGAAAATTGCAAGTCCTACTCAAACGAGTAGGACTGAAATGAAAGCGAGTCCTACTCAAATGAGTAGGAGAAAATAAATGCGATTACAGGGCTTTCTCAAATATTTACAGGGAGATAAAGATCAGTCCATTTAACTCAAGTGAGTAGGCGGAAAAATAAAGAAAGAAAATTACAAGTCCTACTCAAAGGAGTAGGTGGGAAATAAAGTCCGTCCATTTAACTCAAGTGAGTAGGCGGAAAAATAAAGAAAGAAAATTACAAGTCCTACTCGAACGAGTAGGACTGAAAATGAAAACGATGCGCCATTTAACTCTTAACGAGTAGGCGGAAATAAATGCACACAAATACACACACTCCATATGAATTTCAAGAAAGCATGAAAATTAACACCTACACTCACACACTCTACATAATTTGAACAAAGCATTAAAAGTTATACACCTACACTCACACACACAACATGAAAATTAAGAAGAACAAAAGAAAATTTATGCTCATACACTCACACACACTAATAACGAAGAAAAATCAAAGTTGCTTATAAATTAAAATAACAAGATTTCTACTCCTAAAGCTTACCCAAAACACATAAAAAGAACAAATAAAAAGAGAATGAGCAAAACATTTTCCAAAATAAAGTCAAAATCAAAGGTGCTCAAAAATTAAAACTATAACTTTTTTATTCTTAAGAATTCATAAAAGTGATAAAAAAGGTGAAGAGAAAATGAAAAGAACAAAATAGGTTTTACAATCCTAAAAAAAACTAAGTAAAAAAAGAGAACAAAATCACTTTTTAAATCTCTTTTATAAATTCATAAGAATGAAATCATGATTCTCTCAAGAAAAAGACATGGTGAAAAAGAGGAAAACCTATCATACCTAATCCTGAAGACAAGTTAAAAACATGAATATTAAACATGTTACACTCATACACACACACACACTTTTCATAAAGAGAAAAACAAGGGTAAAACTAAGAACAAAATGAGAATAAAAGTGGGCACAAGAGTTCATTCCAAAGCCAAATAAGAAGAGAAAATCTAACATTTTTATTGATTAAAGGAAACTATTACAAACTATTACAAGAGCTAAAGCTAAAGAACATGAAAGAAAGGAGGGAGAAATCTCCTTACATAGCTCTAGAAATCACGGATGCAGCCCACAAAAAGACACTAAAATGGCCCAAAAATCTGAACCCTTGGACCTTACAGAAATGGGTAATTTATAGGCAAAACATTCTAAGTACACGCCCTCCGTCACGGGCATGTAGGGGGGGCGTGTCAGTACTATTCATGAAGGCGGCCGACGATTGGACAGGAAAGTTGACTTCGGGCTGAGTTCACGGCAGTCACGCCCCAGGTCACGGGCGTGACTCTGGGCGTGTCGGGGAGGTAGAACCGGGCGCGGGTTGCGTCAAAAGTATTTGGCAGCATCTTGTCGGGCCAGCTGGAAAGGTCACGCCCCAGGTCACGGGCGTGACTCTGGGCGTGTCGGTTGGTGTTGACACTCGACAATCGTCGAGTGGAAAGTGTCGAGTTGAAATCGTCGAGCTGAGATTGAGTCACGCCCTAGGTCACGGGCGTGACGCTGGGCGTGACTGTTGGTGTCGACACTCGACAATCGTCGAGCGGAAAGTGTCGAGAGGAGAGGACACGGGCTTGGGTCACGCCCCGTGTCGGGTGACACGGGCGTGACACCAGGCGTGTCAAGCTTTTTACTTCAGAAATCATCCGATTTCACGGGAAATGCAATGTCACGGCCCGGTCACGGGCGTGACCAAATTGTCACGGGCGTGTACTGCCCAATTTTGGCAGATTTTGAAATTTTTCTGCAAAATTAAAGAAAACAAGTTAGTAGTAAATTCACAAGTAGAGAAGTATTTTATTGAACAAAAATAAGTAAAAATGACGAAAATAAATGAAAACGACTAAATTAAAGTGCACAAAAATACGTATATTTACAATTCATCAAATACCCACATACTTAGGCTTTTGCTATTCCAGAGCAAAAGTTTGAGGTGAATCTATAAGGAATAAAAAAACTCTAAGTTTTAGCTATCGCTTAATCAATTATAAGAGAGATCGAAATAAATATACGGGGTGTAAGAGTTAAGTGCTAAAATTATGTAGATGATTTAAATAGCGCAAAAATTTTGGCCAAAAGACTTCTTGATGTAATCAAAAAGAAGGCAACATTTGTAATGGTTAGATTAACAAAAATAGTTTGGAATTATAAGAACTCTAGCTTATACGAGTGTTACTGGAAATAATGTAATTTACTAATTATGCTCTCAAAAAGATTTTTGAATTAATTCTAGAATCATGTAATTGGCTAAGGGGGTAGTTGGTTTATGAAGAGGGTTTTGATATTTGAGGTGAGGTAATTTTTTCTCGAACCTCTATTTTTTTTCTTTTGGATTATTAGGAAAATGAAATCTTATTTTCCTAATATGATTTTTGTTTTTCAACTTCATAAGAATTAACCCAATGTATATTTGTAGGAGTAATGAATTTTATCCTCTTACTCCATATATAATCTTTTTAAATTATTGGGTGTCTATGTTTACGGAACGAAATCTTATTCCCATTGACATAGGATCTTTTAAGGATAAAATTTTTCACGCCAAGTAGGTCATGAAAGGTAATGGGAGAAAGAAAAACTAGATTTTTAATCCTAAAAAATTTTTGAGAGCAACCTTAATAATTTGTACGTTCCAATTTTTTTTCAGAAAGCTAAAAGTAATTATAATTGAATTCTATAGTCGTTATTTCCTAACATAATATACGTGCTCCTATTAATGAAAAATTAGAAGTAGTGCCTAAAACGAGTTAGCTATTTTTAACAAAGTATAATGAATTCTTTAAAACTTAACCCCATGTATTTAAATTTTTCAATCAATAATTAACAAACGGGTAGTGAATAAAGAATTAATCAAATTCGCATATAAATAAACTCAAAACGGAATTTTTGGATAGCAGGAAAGTTAAGGATGTAATATTTGATTTATTTGTTTCAAAACATTTTTTTTTGATTTTTATAGTTTTTATCATCATTTTTTTTGTTTCATTTATTATCTTTTTTTTTGTATTTTTGTTTTTCTCAATTTTTTTTTCAATTTTTTTGAACTATTATCTTTTTTGTATTTTTTTTAGAGAATTTTCATTATATGTACAAAAATATGGGAGAAAAAGAGAGATTTTTACAAGAATGAGGAAGGGGGGAGAGAGAAAAGAGTATGTACAAAAAATATTTACAAAGTGAAACTAAATATATTTTTTGTTTTTCTTTTTTTTATTGTTTTTGAGTTTTTGGAAAAAAGAAAGAAAGAGAACAAAAAATGTTTTTTGGATATTTCATTTAATATTTTTTTTCATTTTAAGATGTTTTTTATTATTTTATTTTTTTTTGTTTTTTTGTTGTTATATGTATTTTTTTGTATTTTTGAAATGCAGAAAAAATTGAAGTGCAGAAAGTAAAGCACGAAAATACCCCCATACTTAAGTCCAACCTTGTCCCCAATGTTGTAACGCAAGTATGCGGAACAAGAGGGAAGACAATATATACAATATATAAAGAGAGGGGGGGGGGGTAGAAGCTTCCCTGAAACGCGTAGGGGGAGGCCGATCAGAAACCCTGAGGGTCGGTCCGTTTTGGATCGACCACCTCCTTTCCGCTACGGAGGGTTATAGCGTTGGCGTTCTCCCGTGGATTGGGATCCGTGTTTCCCGGCAGTGCCCCGAGCGCGCGCTCGGACATCATCCTCGCCAGCTATCCAACCTGTTGTTCGAGAGTTTTTAGCGATCCGGTGATGTTCCGGATATTTTACTCGTTGGACGCAATATACTTCGAAAAATTTCCTCCATCGGGGAGGGTTTCGGAAGAGGAGGAGGAGGAAGAAATCCGGGCGCAAAAGAAATAGGGGGACGCTGAGCATTATTCGGGTTGCTCTACGAGAAGTTGGGGTGATTCCTCCAACCCGGATTATAGTTATTACTATAAGGGTTGTTGTTGGGATTGAAGGGAGGACGACCCGAATTTCCCATGAAGTCCACGAACTCTTCAGCCACGCAGACGTTAGGGGGAATAAAATAAGGCGGAGTGGAGGAGGCAGCAGACATCTCCGCCACTTGCTTTGTTAACCTTTCAACTTGAAGGGTCAAGAGAGCAGTGGCATCCACTTCAAAAAGACCAGCCGCCGGCTTTGGGCGTCCCCACGACGGATACGTTCCATTGATAGGCGTCTGAAAATTCAGCCCATTATAAAAAATTTGAATTTGCAACCACGTAGGCAGCGCGTGGTGCGGGCAACGGCGGAGGAATTCCTTAAACCGTTCCCAAGTCTCGTATAGAGACTCAGGATCGTTTTGCACAAACGAAGAAATGTCCGCCCGCAACTTTGCAGTTTTTGCGGGCGGAAAGTACTTCGTTAGGAACCGTTCCGTCAACTCAGCCCACGTGGTGATACATCCTCGCGGGAGGGCATTCAACCACGCCTTGGCTTTGGACTTAAGGGAAAAAGGAAATAAACACAAACGAATGGCATCATCAGTGACGCCATTAATCTTGAAGGTGTCGCATATCTCCAAGAAATTGGACAAGTGGACATTCGGGTCCTCATCCGGCAGTCCATCGAACTGCACGGCGTTTTGGACCATTTGAATGACACTCGACTTTATTTTGAAATTATTATTCGCCACCGCAGGGCGAACAATACTCGACCCAGAATCATCCAGGTTAGGCCGGGCGTAATAAGACATAGTACGCTCGGCCGCCGGGGGAAGGGTAGGCGCGGCCATAAGTACAACAGTAGGTTCTCCGATAGATTCCTCGGGATCTAAAGAAGGATTTCGGCGTTGAGATCGGATACGCGCAAGAGAGCATTCGATCTCAGGGTCGAAGTCAAAATCTTCAGACTCGGTGGGTTGTCCACGGGTCATACACCCAAACAAAAATAAAACAAAATAAACTCTTTTTTTGTTTTTAAAATAAAGTTTTTACTTTTTTTATAGAAAATAAGTAAAAGTAATAGACTCCGGAATTCGAAATAGCAACTCGAAGAAAGTAGACTCCCCGGCAATGGCGCCAAAAACTTGATGCGCCCGCGAACAGACTCTTACTGTGGTTGGTTCGGTGAGTCGATCGCCGCGGGCGTGCTACAGGAGGCAAGTGCACCTATCGCAAGTAGTACTCGATATTCGGGGGAATACCGAGGTCGTATTGTTCTTGGGGTCGTGTTGACTATTCTTACTCCTCCGGGAGGACTATTATTTTACTGAAAGTAAGGGGGATTTTTTTAATTAACAAAAGACGGAAAAGCAAAAGGAGCGAAAAAACGATTTAGAAAATATTCGATGAAGGGTTAACGCTCGGCATCGAATCAGATTAAGACTAAAACAATTTATAATAATTATAGGACTTAGTTTTCAAATTAATAATAAGGCAACTTGGCCGTGGAGGTTCCACAAATATGAGCTCACCTAGCTATAGGGATATCGCTCACCTAAACGTTAAGACTATTCGACCGAACGTTAGTCCGACGAAGGATTCCTCTTAACGCCGCTATACGCTAAGAACCCCGCTATTGGGTGGGGAACCCAATCCGGTAGAATTACGCTTGTCCTCTTTTGAGGGTATGCACGCAACTCTATTTACCCAGGGGTGATCGGTCCATATGCACGGCCTCTCGGCTAGCTAGCATATGGACTACGGAAATAGGGCCCACACATCGATATGTGGTCCTACGCGTCGTAAACCCGGGGTAAACCTTAAGTCCTTAAATTAAAATGAAAATAAAGAGCTTCAATTATTAGAAATCATTTTAAATGTCCCAAAGCTCTTCGATGCCGAGGCTAATAGCGATTAGCCACACATCGGTATGGGGACGGCTTTATAATTTAGTGAGGCGCAAGTTCGAAATTAAATGCTAAAAGATTATAAGAAGAGGACAAAAAAAATAAATAACAAACATTTAGAAAGCTGAAAGATTAGCTAGAGTAAGAACTCACGCACACTCCAAATTATAAATTAAACAGAAACTAAGTTACACATAAAAGAAATTCGCATATTTAAAATTGCATGTCCCACTCAAACGAGTGGGGGCGGTAAATAAAAGCTGAAAATTGCAAGTCCTACTCAAACGAGTAGGACTGAAATGAAAGCGAGTCCTACTCAAATGAGTAGGAGAAAATAAATGCGATTACAGGGCTTTCTCAAATATTTACATGGAGATAAAGATTCGTCCATTTAACTCAAGTGAGTAGGCGGAAAAATAAAGAAAGAAAATTACAAGTCCTACTCAAACGAGTAGGCGGGAAATAAAGTCCGTCCATTTAACTCAAGTGAGTAGGCGGAAAAATAAAGAAAGAAAATTACAAGTCCTACTCGAATGAGTAGGACTGAAAATGAAAGCGATGCGCCATTTAACTCTTAACGAGTAGGCGGAAATAAATGCACACAAACACACACACTCCATATGAATTTCAAGAAAGCATTAAAATTAACACCTACACTCACACACTCTACATAATTTGAACAAAGCATTAAAAGTTATACACCTACACTCACACACACAACATGAAAATTAAGAACAAAAGAAAATTTATGCTCATACACTCACACACACTAATAACGAAGAAAAATCAAAGTTGCTTATAAATTAAAATAACAAGATTTCTACTCCTAAAGCTTACCCAAAACACATAAAAAGAACAAATAAAAAGAGAATGAGCAAAAAGTTTTCCAAAATAAAGTCAAAATCAAAGGTGCTCAAAAATTAAAACTATAACTTTTTCATTCTTAAGAATTCATAAAAGTGATAAAAAAGGTGAAGAGAAAATGAAAAGAACAAAATAGGTTTTACAATCCTAAAAGAAAAACTAAGTAAAAAAAGAGAACAAAATCACTTTTTAAATCTCTTTTATAAATTCATAAGAATGAAATCATGATTCTCTCAAGAAAAAGACATGGTGAAAAAGAGGAAAACCTATCATACCTAATCATGAAGACAAGTTAAAAACATGAATATTAAACATGTTACACTCATACACACACACACACTTTTCATAAAGAGAAAAACAAGGGTAAAACTAAGAATAAAATGAGAAGAAAAGTGGGCACAAGAGTTCATTCCAAAGCCAAATAAGAAGAGAAAATCTAACATTTTTATTGATTAAAGGAAACTATTACAAACTATTACAAGAGCTAAAGCTAAAGCAAAAACAAACATGAAAGAAAGGAGGGAGAAATCTCCTTACATAGCTCTAGAAATCACGGATGCAGCCCACAAAAAGACACTAAAATGACCCAAAAATCTGAACCCTTGGACCTTACAGAAATGGGCAATTTATAGGCAAAAATTTCTAAGTACACGCCCTCCGTCACGGGCGTGTAGGGGGGGGGCGTGTCAGTACTATTCATGAAGGCGGCCGATGATTGGACAGGAAAGTTGACTTCGGGATGAGTTCGCGGCAGTCACGCCCCAGGTCACGGGCGTGACTCTGGGCGTGTTGGGGAGGTAGAACCGGGCGTGGGTTGTGTCAAAAGTCTTTGGCAGCATCTTGTCGGGCCAGCTGGAAAGGTCACGCCCCTGGTCACGGGCGTGACGCTGGGCGTGACTGTTGGTGTCGACACTCGACAATTGTCGAGCGGAAAGTGTCGAGAGGAGAGGACACGGGCTTGGGTCACGCCCCGTGTCGGGTGACACGGGCGTGACACCAGGCGTGTCAAGATTTTTACTTCAGAAATCATCCGATTTCACAGGAAATGCAATGTCACGGCCCGATCACGGGCGTGACCAAATTATCACGGGCGTGTACTGCCCAATTTTGGCAGATTTTGAATTTTCTGCAAAATTAAAGAAAACAATTTAGTAGTAAATTTACAAGAAGAGAAGTATTTTATTGAACAAAAATAAGTAAAAATGACGAAAATAAATGAAAACGACTAAATTAAAGTGCACAAAAATACGTATATTTACAATTCATCAGGGAACCACTATAGCTCCTAGTGTCTTCTGGTTGCTTGTTTTTCTTTTGTTTCTGGCTTTGGCTTGTGTTTAGTTCTTTTGTAGTTTGTGATTATTCTGTGCTTAGATTTACTATTTGCTTCCCTGTTCACATTAGAATACAACAACTGTTGTGAAAGTTTTTACCAAGCACCATACTCTATTCACCCCCCTCTAGAGTATATCAGATCTACCTCAGACTTTTAATTGGTATCAAAGCGAGGTTGGTTAAACATACCACACCTTGGTGGTTGTACAGGCTAACACCTAAACCCAAAGATTCCTAGTTAGATCTGCTTGTTGTAGATTTTATTATTAGAATTATTTCTTCACAAAACATGGCCCAAAACAAAGATTATGCTAGCACCAGACCTCCAGTGTGCAATCTGTCTAAGTTTGCACTTTGGAAGGCAAGGATTAGACTCTACATGAATTCTATTGATGAGGACATTTTTAATTCTGTTTTGACAGTTTGTCCAAGACCTCCAGAGAACACAAGTACAAATGCTGTTCCACCTCCTTCAGGAACAGATGCAGAGATCAAGAAGTGGAAGGTAGTATATACAAAGGTTATGAACATCTTAGCCCAGACTATGTCTGATGACATTTTCCAAAAGGTAGCTGAATGCAACTCAGCAAAGGAAATCTTGGACAAGCTATCTGAAATAGTCTCAGGATCTGCTAATGAAAGAAAAGACAGAAGATCTCACCTCATATACCAATATGAGAATTTCAAGAAAGGAGAAGCTGAGCCAATAGCTGAAATGTATAACAGGCTCAGTCTGATAGTCAATGAACTGAAGACTCTGGATAAAGAGATCTAATTGACTGAGCTAAATGACAAAATCCTAATGTGCTTCCCAAGCACTTGGGACTCAAGAATCTGGCCAATCAAGGATGCCAGAAGTCTGAATGAGATTACGATAGAAGCTCTCTTGGGAAAGCTCAAGTCTTATGAGCTGCTCATTAAGAACAGAGAGGAAGAGCAGAAGGCTGCCTCACCAGCCACAAGAAAGGAAAAGACAATAGAATTCAAAGCCACTGAAGATAAGCCCGAAGACAAAGTCACAGGCAATGATGAGCTGCTTAGTCTACTGGGTAAAAGATTTTACAAGATGGCTAGGAAGGACTTCAGGAAGAGATCATACAAAGAGCATGACAAGCCAAGGTATGATAGATCAAATAATAAAGAAATTGTTTGCTTTAGTTGCAGGAAACCAGGGCACATTGTGCCTGACTGTCCAGAGAACAAAAATAAGGACAGAAAGGATAAGAGAGAAAGAAGAAAAGACAAGAACTTCAAGAAGAATGACAATGGCAAACCCTCCTCCAGCAAGAACAAACACACAAGGAAGTGATTTGTTGCTGAATCTTGGAGTGAAACAGAAGAAGAATCAGAAGCTTCATCCAGCTCCAGTGATGATGAAGATGATGCTGAAGAGAAGGAGTTCTGCATGATGGCAATCAATGCCTCTCAACACAATTCAGATGCAGAAGAGTCAGAGTCAGACTCAGAGACTCAACTTGAAGAGGACCCGGTAATTAGTTCTTTTGATTTCAATTCTGAGGACTTTAAGTATGAATTTAAAGCACTGTTCTTAGACTTATTAAAATCTGAGAAGGAAATTATCTCTCTCAGAAATCAATTGTCTGAACACAGTTCCATAAAATCAGAAAACCTCAAACTCTCTGAGGATTTGGAGTGCTGTAGGGAGAAGGTAGCTTCACTGAAAAGTGAACTATCAGAGGCCAAAAAGCTTGAAGAATCCCTTAATGGGAGAAGCATCAAGCTGATGGACATCACAAGCACAGTGAACTCTAGATTCAATAGTACACTGGGCTTGGGTGCTTCATCCAGCCAACCTATAGTTCTAACAACCCCAATTAAATTTATCTCTGATAGAGGGAAGGGAGTTGTAGAGGTAGCTAGGAAGAATTCTGATCTGCCTAAGAAAACCAAGTTCCAGCAGAAATCGTCGAACGGAGCTCGACGATCGCCGAATGCAGATCGACGATCTCAGGCAAAATCGTCGAACTCAGGTCGACGATCTCTAATTCCTTAACTCTGCCACAGTCGACCGTCGAACGGAGCTCGACGATCTGACCCAAGATCGTCGAACGCAGCTCAACAATCGTCAAACAGAGATCAGAGCTTTGGAAATTCTTTCAATGGTAAATCAAAATCCAACCCTAGGGGTCCTTCATCCCAAAGCTTTAACCCTTATAGTAAATGGATAATACCTCCAAGGAGATATCATCCTGAAGGTTATAAGAGTCAACCAGGGATGTCATTTATTTCTGAATTTAAAGGTTATCAACCTAGGCACAAGGTAAACTGGGTCAAAAACAAGTGAATTATTTTATGTGTAGGTGAAGACCTATCCAACATCAAACCAATAATGGTATTTGGATAGTGGGTGCTCCAAGCACATGACAGGAAACAAGGACAACCTCACATCCTTTAAAGCCAAGCTTGGACCCAAAGTCATATTTGGTGATTCAAACTTTGGACTGACAAAAGGATATGGTGCAGTTCAAATTAGCACAGTCACATTCAAGAAAGTAGCCTATGTGGAAGGACTGAAGCACAACTTGATCAGTATCAGTCAGCTATGTGATGAAGGCTACCAGGTGACTTTCAGCAAAGCCTTATGCAAGATCAAGTCAGAGGACAACACAACTGTGTTGACAGGTAAAAGGAAAGGTAACATCTATTTAGTAGATTTTCTTTCAATAGATGTAGACATTTACCTATTAAATTCTGTTAGTAGACCTAATGTTTTATGACATAAGAGACTAGGGCATATAAACCTTAGAACCATTGCTAGGCTATCCAAGGACAACCTTGTTAGAGGACTACCTTCTGGCCCCTACAAGAAGGAAGGACTCTGCAGGGCTTGTCAATTAGGCAAGCAAACTAAAAATAGTTTCAAGTCACTTAATAAGAGTGATTCACCTAGGATTTTGTATCTATTACACATGGATCTTTTTGGACCCATTACAGTACAAAGCTTAGGAGGGAAATTTTACACTTTAGTAGTTGTAGATGACTTCTCTAGATTCACATGGGTGTTCTTTCTGAGGAAGAAGTCTGATAACTTTAAGTGTTTGACAGAGTTTCTCAAATGCATACAGATTGAGTTCAATACTCACATTGCCCTGATCAGAAGTGATCATGAGACAGAGTTTGATTCTTTTCTTATGCAAGAGTTCTGTCAGAGTGAAGGGATCAGGCACACTTTCTCAGCTCCTAGAACTCCTCAACAAAATGGGGTAGCTGAAAGGAAAAATGGAACCCTTATTGAATCTGCCACTACATTGTTGTCAGATGCTCACCTTCCTCTATCTTTTTGGGCAGAGGCAGTGAACACCTCCAACTATGTGCTGAACAGAAGTTTAATACATAAACTAAAGGGCAATACTCCCTATGAATTACTCAAATGGAAGAAACCTAAAGTAGATTATTTTAGAATTTTTGGTTGTATTTGTTATATACATAATAATGACAAGAAGTATTTAGCAAAATTTCAAGCTAAAGCTGATGAAGGAGTGTTTCTGGGATACTCCATGATCAGTAAGGCTTATAGGGTATACAATAAATCAACTCTTAAAATAGAAGAATCTGTTCACATATCTTTTGATGAATCTAACATGTCTTTCAAAGAGAAGAACACTTCTACCATGGAACCTTTGTAGGTACACTCTCTAGCTGAAGATTTGGACAGATTACAAATCATTCAAAAAGAGGAAAGCAGTGAAGATGAAGAAGACATTCAACATCATGAAGAGAACCTTCTTGAAGAGCCAGTTGTTGTACCACAAGAGGAAATAACAACACAGGTTGGTGAACAATCAACACCCCCTGTTGATTTAGTAACATCAAGAGACCATCCAATTTTCCAAGTAATTGGAGACATCTCAGCTGGTGTGCAAACCAGAAATCAGGTCAACCAAAACCTGTTGCACACTTGCTTCCTATCTCAAATTGAACCTCAATACATGCAAGATGCAGAGCAAGATCTGTTGGGTATTGTATCCACAATGTACTTGATTTGAAGAAGCCCCTGAACAAGCTAAGGTAAATAGACAATGTATTTGATAAAATCTTTCAAGTTGTGCTTGCAGTTATTCCATGCTAAGTGCACTCCAATGTCAGGGTGCAGTAGGTCAATATACACGGGTCTGCACGACGTAATCCCTCGTTGAGCAGATCAGTGTGTTGGCCTACGTGTACTCTCTCTATTGGAGTGTACTTATTTTCAAGTACAGGGCTGTGATCATGCAAGAGAAGACAAGGAGCAAGGATGGGTCAAAGAGCAGCTCATGGGTGGAAAGACGAAAAATCGTCTAAGTATTATTCGACGAGAATCACCAAGTGATTCTCGCCGATTCGGCGAGAATCACTAGTGATTCTCGCCAAATCGTCGAGAATCACTGGCTGATTCTCGCCGTCTCTATTCGGCTACATCAAAGCGTGCCACTCTGGCGCTAAGTCATAATCATCGAGTATCATCAAAGTGATTCGGCGAGAATCACTAGTGATTCTCGCCGAATCATCGAGAATCACCGGCTGATTCTCGCCGACCCGTCGAGAATCACCTTCGATTCTCACCGATTTTGCCTTAGACGATTCTCTGGATCCCGCTGGACTGGATCAAATGTTAGGAGCTGCTTTTGAACCGATATTAGGTTTTCTTCTGGTGGGACCCACAACGGTCATTAAGAGGTATACTACTGTATAAATACTCGCGTATTTTGAACAGTAACAGACACAGAAAAATATACGAAGCCGAGCCGCCGACGTGACCTAGATCGCGATACCTGCTCCGCCGCCGTCGCCGCTCGTGCTAGTCGATCGCCGGCTGTTGATCATGGTCTCTTCCAGATCTCCTGGTGACAGAAGCTTAGCCAAGTTTAGCGTCTCACGCGTCTAACCATAGATCCTTTGTCTCTTGATTTGTTGATCGGGAAAATTTCTCCCGTCCGAATCGATCGAGACGATCGATCCTAGTGTGACCGTTGGAAGACCTTACTTGCTTTGCTATGAAGTTTGAATCTCCTAAGTATAGCAGCCGCACTCCGTGTCGCCGTCGATCCCGAGAATCTAGCCGCCGCCCTTCTTGCCGCCACCGGTTCCGGGGAGATTCACTCCAAGTGAGATCTAGGGTTGTGGACTCTTCATTGACTTCAAGAGCACGTCATCGAACGAAGAGGGACACCTTAGTCTCCAAAAGTTGTTTGTATTTCTTGTACATTCTAGTTTCATTTTTATTGTAAAGGAACGTTGGTTCCTAGTTGTAAGGGTTGGGTGCAATCCGTGTTGTGGGAGTGTTGACTCCTACGTGTGGAAGGGATCTTTCCGATAGTGCAAGGATTGGATTTCAATCCTGTTAGTGAAGAGACCGAGTCGTCCCTTGTTGGGAGATAGGTCGAAGGGGGAAAGTGGATGTACCCAAATCGGGGAACCACTATAAATAGCTTGTGTACTCTGTTTGTTGTGCTGTTTTATTTTTGTGTGCAGGTACAATTTTAATTCCGCAAAAACGCTGCACATCACCTATCCCCTCCCATACGTGAAGGTAGTTGACACTAGGTGGACTTTCAAGTGGTATCAGAGCGAGGTTGCTCATCAAAAAGGTTCACACCTTGAGTTAAATCCTGCCACTAGTGTCAAGAAGAGGGAAAACATCTACCATGGACGGGCTCAAGTACACAGGCAAGATTCCAGTGTGCACCAGGCTCAACTTTCCTATTTGGAAGGAAAGGATCAGGTTCTACATGGAAGTAGTTGATCCTCGACTCTTCATGATCGTGGAAGAGGGACCTTATGTCCCCACTAAGGTCTCCACCATTGATCCTACCAAGAAAGTACCAAAGAAAATTTCTGAAATGGACAAGGACGAGATGGTGCTGGTGGGACTTGATAAGAAGGCGCAGAACATTCTGGTCAGCGCAGTCGATGACTTAATGATGCAGAACTTCAGCAACTGCAGGACAGCAAAGGAGATCTGGCACTGCCTGATTATCCTAATGGAGGGCACTGATGAAGTGAGGGATGATCGGAGATCCCTCCTGAACCAGAAATATGAAGCCTTCAGACAAGGGCCTAAGGAAGAGATCGGAGTCACCTTCGAGAACTTCCTCAAGATTGTCAATGCGCTCAAAGGATATGGAAGAGTGTTCACTGATGGTGAACTTAATGATAAATTCCTTAGGTCCCTTTCTAAGGAATGGGACACAAAAATCTGCGCCATCCGAGAGTTTGGCAGACTTGCTGAAACAGACCCGCAAATTCTGTTTGGGAAGCTGATGTCCTATGAACTTCACCTGAACACCAGGAAAGCAGAAGAAGAAGCAGAGAATGCTGCATCCAAGGAAAAGACTGTGGCCCTAAAAGCCATTCACTCCAGGAAGGGCAAGGGTGCGGTTTCATACCATGCCAGGAAAAAGGATGAGGAGGAGGACTCCGAGCCATACTCCTCCGGCTCAGAGTTGTCTGAGGAAGATTTCTCCCTCATCACCCGAGAATTCAAGAAGTTCCTCAAGATGGGGAATCAAAGAAAGAGAGATGGCTCCTCCTCCAGGCTTCAGAAGAAAAATTATTCTTCTGACAGGTATACTTCTAAACCGAACAAACATCGCTCCTCTGACATTATTTGTTTTGGATGCAATAAGCCAGGACATGTCGTGGCCGACTGCTACCAAGGCAAGAGAGAAAAAGGGAAAGGAGAGGAGCACAAATCCTCTAGAGATAAGAAGAAAGAGCGGAGCTACATCGCTAAAAGTCCAAAGACACTGAGTGAGTCTGATTCCTCAGACTCCAGTGATGATGAGGAAGCCTACTTCGGGCTGGTAGGTCGCTCCGACTCAGAAGGAGAATGCCCCCCATTTACTGGGAAGGTAAAAGCTCACACCCCTCTCTCCAACTCTGAATCTGATCCTGAGTCTCAGGATGATGACCCTGAGGATAGCCTTTCGGCCCGTGAAGCAGAGCTCCTCGAGAAGTATGAGCTTCTGCTCAACACTTTCGAGGAGTGCCGTAAGAGATTGAAGGCTGAGAAAAAGGAAGTGAAATTCCTTAAGGGCGAGTGTGTTTCCCTAAGGGAAGAGATCACCAGTTTGATCTCTCTCCGACAGGAGCACCTAGACCTGACTTCAAATCATTCAGAGTCTCTTAAGCTCCTTGATCTTAAGCAGGAGGAAGTTGACAAGTTGGAAGAACAACTTGCGGCAGAAAGGAAGATCGTCAAGAGCTTCTCTATGCCTAAAACAGTTCTTCCAATTGTTGATACCTTCTCTGCTCAGGCCAAAGGAGCTGGCTTGGGGCATGTAGGGGTATCTGGTTCCTCATCTAGGAGAAACAAGAATCAGAGGAAGAATAAGGGGCCAAGAAGGCCTCTGCTGCTGAAAAGGGAAAGGCCCCACTCAGTCCTGTTGCGTTCAGAAAGCCTAGCTTTCCTTGCAACCAACATGACTTTGAATCAACCTTTGGTCATCATTTCCGGCCCTCGGTTGCAAAGCCAAAGAGCCGATATGATGGTTGGACTTTTCCCCGCAACTTCGGTGAGAGTGTCTTCAAGGCACCTTATGAGGAAATCCACATGGGAAATTATGGTCAATTCTCAAGCGGCCATAATGGAAAGCAGGCACCAAGAGCCAAGCCTGTTATACTGAAGGAACAGAAAGTGAAGAAGTCATGTGATTGCAATCACTATGAGGCCTCCACCTCCAGATCCAAGGCCCCGGCTGTACCCACCATTCCCAGGGTAAAGCAGGAGCCTAGGACAAGGTACAACAGATTTGACTGTTGGTGTTGTGGCAAAGTCGGTCACTTTGCCATGGATTGTTGGTTTAATCCGAGGTATAACGAGACTCCCTATATTAGCAATGCGAGGCCGACCACTCGTAGGGTTAATCACCCGAGGGGGAGTATGCTAACCAAGAATCTAGGACCCAAGTTCGATTGAGTTCCTAAGGGAAATTAATTTTGTTTTGCAGGAATGTCCAAAGGCCACCAAAACGCCAATATGGTACTTGGACTGTGGATGCTCCCGACATATGACTGGGACAAGAAGCCTGCTGCGTGATTACACTCCAGTCGAGAATGGACCCAAAGTCATCTTTGGGGGTTCAGATCGAGGAGTCACCAGAGGTTACAGTATGATATACAATGGTATAATCTCTATCACCGACGTGGCTTATGTTGAAGGGTTAAACCATAACCTGATCAGTGTAAGTCAGTTATGTGATAAAGGTTATGACATTAAGTTCTGCAAGGATAAATGCCTGATAATATCATGTGCCTCCTCTGAGATGATATTAACAGGCATTAGGAGCAGAAATATCTTCTGCTTAAATTTTCTTAGTTTAGATTCATCTACCCCCGTATGCCTAGTAGGAACAGGAAGTGCATCTCTTTATGAACAATGACACAAGAGATTGACACATATTAATTTCAAAACAATTAGTATGCTGTTTTCTAAAAACTTAGTAAGGGATGCTCCCGTTATCAAGTGCATCAAGGATAGCCCCTGTCCTGCATGCCAGATGGGCAAACAGACTCGGGCTAACTTTAAGAGCATTGCAGACAAAGACTCTTCCCGGTGTCTTTAACTTCTACATATGGACCTGTTTGGTCCAATGCAAGTTCATAGCTTGGGAGGCAAGTCCTATACGCTAGTGATAGTTGATGATCATTCTCGGTTTACATGGGTGTTCTTCTTAAAACGAAAGTCAGATACGTTTGACATCTTCACTAGTTTTGTCAAGCAGGTTCAGAACGAATTTAACTGCTCAGTGGTCAAAATCAGAAGTGACCATGGAACAGAATTCGAATCTGGTGCTATGACAGAGTTTTGTGAAGAACAAGGTATCTTTCATGAGTTTTCCTCCCCGCGCACTCCTCAGCAAAATGGAGTCGCGGAGAGGAGAAATAGAACTCTCATTGAAGCTTGCACGACAATGCTGAAAGACGCTTCTCTCCCAGAATACTTCTGGGCAGAGGCTGTAAATATGTCTTGTCACGTACAAAACCGAGCTTTGATCAACAAAAGTCATCGTAAGACGCCCTACGAACTACTGAAAGGCAGGAAACCAACCATGTCCTATTTAAGGATCTTTGGTTGCAGATGTTATGTACTGAATAATGGGAAGTACCCACGTACTAAATTTGGTGAAAAATGCTTCGAAGGCATATTCATGGGCTATAGTTCCCACAGTCGGGCATATAGGGTCTTCAATAAGAAAACCCTAGTGGTAGAAGAATCAATTAATGTTGTATTTGATGAAGGAAGCTTGCTTAACAACAATTCTTCCAGTGGTATTCTTGAAGATGCAGGTGCACGACTTGAACAGCTGAGTCTTGATGAGACCACCAAAGATGGAACTCTCAAGTACATCAAAGTTTCCACCTCAACGTCCACTGGGAATGTTGAAGATCAAAATGGAGAAAATCTCTTAGAAGAAGACGAAGTCCAAGAAGTAGTCGAAGCTCCCGATGACGGACTTCTAGAGCTCCGGCACGTGCGAGATCACCCTAGAGAGCAGATCATTGGAGATCCTCGTGCTGGTGTCAGAACTCGAAGAGGTACTATTAACGAGATTCTGCATCTTAGCTTCCTGTCACAGGTTGAGCCAAAGAAGTTCGACGAGGCGAACAGAGATGCGACATGGATTTTGGCCGTGCAAGAGGAACTGCATCAATTCGAACGATGCAATGTTTGGACGCTGGTTCCCAGACAACGAAAGCAGAATGTGATTGGCACCAAGTGGATCTTCAGAAACAAACTGGATGAACATGGTGTCATCATAAAGAACAAGGCAAGGCTGGTGGCTCAAGGTTACAGACAGGAGGAGGGGATTTACTTCGACCAGACCTTTGCACCAGTGGCAAGGCTCGAGGCAATCACATTGTTCCTGGCGTATGCTTCGCACAAAGGATTCACAGTCTATCAAATGGATGTGAAATCAGCATTCCTGAACGGAGACCTGAAAGAGGAAGTATACGTCTCTCAACCCCCAGGTTTTGTCAATCCTACTTATCCCCATCATGTATATTTTCTTAATAAATCTCTTTACGGTTTAAAACAAGCTCCACGAGCTTGGTATGAGACCTTATCTAGTTTTCTTCTTGAGAACAAGTTCTCTAGATGTAAAATAGATAAGACATTGTTTCTCAGGGAAGTCAAAGGCAAGATTTTGCTGGTGCAAATCTATGTAGATGACATCATATTCAGCTCAACGGACAACAATCTTTGCAAAAAGTTTTCTAAACTTATGCAAGGAAAGTTTGAAATGAGCAGTATGGGAGAGCTAAAGTATTTCTTGGGACTTCAAGTGAAACAGTCTGAGGATGGAATCTTCATCTCTCAGACGAAGTTCACAAATGAACTCCTCAAGAAATTCGGTATGGAGAATGCAACCTCTATGAGGACTCCAATGGGATCCACTATATCTCTGGATAAGGATGAGAAAGGTAAACCTTTCGATGAAACCAAATACAGAAGCATCATTGGATCCCTGCTCTACCTTACGGCTAGTAGACCGGATATCATGTTCTCCACATGCGTCTGTGCCAGATATCAGGTGAACACTAAGGAATCTCACTATGTCACTGCAAAGCGAATTCTCAGATACCTTAAAGTACTCCGAATCTTGGCTTGTGGTACCCGAGAAACAATGATGTCGAGCTAATAGGTTTTTCAGATGCTGATTTTGCAGGGAGTAGGGATGACAGGAAAAGCACTTCCGGGACGTGTCAATTCCTCGACAGAAGGCTTATTTCATGGAACAGCAAGAAGCAGAATTGTGTAACAACCTCCACAGCAGAGTCTGAGTACATCTCGGCAGGCAGCTGTTGCGCACAACTCCTATGGATCAGAAACCAGTTAGCCGACTACGACCTTCAGTTCAAGGAAGTACCAATGTACTGCGACTCCTCCAGTGCAATTGCAATTGCCAACAATCCGGTATCGCACAGCAGAACGAAGATTATTGAAGTGCGCTACCACTTCATTCGGGAGCACGTGGAGAACACGGACATCTCTCTCTGTTATGTCCCCACGGACAAGCAGATTGTCGATATTTTCACAAAGCCCTTAGACGAAGCCAAGTTCAGTCTTTTCAAAACTGAATTGGGAATGCTAAACTATGAGGAATGAAGACTACAGCAGCTCCAGGTTCATGCATCTAGGGGGAGCCTCTGTCAGGAACTCTAGTATGCGCTCCAGTGCAAGAACTGAGGGGGGGGGGGGGGGGGGGGGGCAAGGTGTCATATGCAACAGACCCAGATTTGCAGAAGCCGAAAAGGGGGAGATATCTTACCCTCTCGGCTAAGGCTAAGGTGGCTCTCAAGAAACCCTCTCGGCTAAGGCTAAGGTGGCTCTCAAGAAATTGGTATTGGTAATGAATATCTCTCTCAACTCCATGTTACGTTCATGTTTTTCATTCCCTTACGCTCTATTCACCTTAGCTTGTAGGGTTTAGGCTTCTTCAAATAGGGGGAGATTGTTGGGTATTGTATCCACAACGTACCTGATTTGAAGAAGCCCCTGAACAAGCTAAGGTAAATAGACAATGTATTTGATAAAATCTTTCAAGTTGTGCTTGCAGTTATTCCATGCTAAGTGCACTCCAATGTCAGGGTGCAGTAGGTCAATATACACGGGTCTGCACGACGTAATCCCTCGTTGAGCAGATCAGTGTGTTGGCCTACGTGTACTCTCTCTATTGGAGTGTACTTATTTTCAAGTACAGGGCTGTGATCATGCAAGAGCAGACAAGGAGCAAGGATGGGTCAAAGAGCAGCTCATGGGTGGAAAGACGAAAAATCGTCTAAGTATTATTCGACGAGAATCACCAAGTGATTCTCGCCGATTCGGCGAGAATCACTAGTGATTCTCGCCGAATCGTCGAGAATCACTGGCTGATTCTCGCCGTCTCTATTCGGCTACATCAAAGCGTGCCACTCTGGCGCTAAGTCATAATCGTCGAGTATCATCAAAGTGATTCGGCGAGAATCACTAGTGATTCTCGCCGAATCGTCGAGAATCACCGGCTGATTCTCGCCGACCCGTCGAGAATCACCTTCGATTCTCACCGATTTTGCCTTAGACGATTCTCTGGATCCCGCTGGACCGTATCAAATGTTAGGCGCTGCTTTTGAACCGATATTAGGGTTTCTTCTGGTGGGACCCACAACGGTCATTAAGAGGTATACTACTGTATAAATACTTGCGTATTTTGAACAGTAACAGACACAGAAAAATATATGAAGCCGAGCCGCCGACGTGACCTAGATCGCGATACCTGCTCCGCTGCCGTCGCCGCTCGTGCTAGTCGATCGCCGGCTGTTGATCGTGGTCTCTTCCAGATCTCCCGACGATAGAAGCTTAGCCAAGCTTAGCGTCTCATGCGTCTAACCAGAGATCCTTTGTCTCTTGATTTGTTGATCGGGAAAATTTCTCCCGTCCGAATCGATCGAGACGATCGATCCTAGTGTGACCGTTGGAAGACCTTGCTTGCTTTGCTACGAAGTTTGAATCTCCTAAGTACAGCAGCCGCACTCCGTGTCGCCGTCAATCCCGAGAATCTAGCCGCCGCCCTTCTTGCCGCCGCCGGTTCCGGGGAGATTCACTCCAAGTGAGATCTAGGGTTGTGGCCTCTTGATTGACTTCAAGAGCACGTCATCGAACGAAGAGGGACACCTTAGTCTCCAAAAGTTGTTTGTATTTCTTGTACATTCTAGTTTCATTTTTGTTGTAAAGGAACGTTGGTTCCTAGTTGTAAGGGTTGGGTGCAATCCGTGTTGTGGGAGTGTTGACTCCTACGTGTGAAAGGGTATCCTTCTGATAGTGCAAGGATTGGATTTCAATCCTGTTGGTGAAGACACCGAGTCATCCCTTGTTGGGAGATAGGTCGAAGGGGGAAAGTGGATGTACCCAAATCGGGGAACCACTATAAATAGCTTGTGTACTCTGTTTGCTGTGCTGTTTTATTTTCGTGTGCAGGTACAATTTTAATTCCGCAAAAATGGTGCACGTCACCTATCCCCCCATAGGTGAAGGTAGTTGACACTAGGTGGACTTTCAAGATCCACACTGGATCATGGCAATGCAAGAAGAGTTGCATCAATTTGAGAGGAACAAAGTTTGGGAACTAGTACCAAAGCCTAAGGATCACTCCATTGTTGGAACAAAGTGGGTGTTCAGAAACAAATTGGATGATCAAGGAGTAATTGTAAGGAACAAGGCAAGGCTAGTTGCTTAAGGGTACTCTCAAGAAGAAGGCATAGATTATGACCATACTTTTGCACCAGTTGCAAGGTTGGAGGCTATTAGAATCTTCTTAGCATATGCAGCACATAAAGGTTTCAAGGTATATCGGATGGATGTAAAGAGTGACTTTCTCAAAGGAGATATCAAAGAAGAAGTCTATGTCAGACAACCTCCAGGTTTTATCTATCCAACCCATCCTGATTATGTTTTTAAGCTGAACAAAGCATTATATGGTTTCAAGCAAGCTCCTAGAGCATGGTATGAGACCCTACCATACTTCCTTCTGGAAAATGAATTTATGAGGGGTAGAGTAGACCAAACTCTTTTCATTAGAACCCATAAGTCCCATACCCTACTAGTACAGATTTATGCAGATGATATTATCTTTGGTTCTACTAATTCAAATTTGTGCAGAAGGTTCTCCAACCTAATGCATTCTAAATTTAAAATGAGTAGCATGGGTGAGCTATCCTTCTTTCTAGGATTGCAAGTCAAACAACATGCTGAAGGCATATTCATTTCTCAAACCAAGTATGCAAAAGAAATGGTTAAGAAATTTGGTATGTCTGAAGCATCTTATATGAAAACACCTATGTCTACTAATGCTGTATTGGATGCTAATGAACATGGGAAACCTGTTGATCAAACAACATATAGAGCAATGATTGGCTCTTTACTGTACCTTACAGCTAGTAGACCAGACATAATGTTTGCTACATGCATATGTGCTAGATTCCAAGTAAGCCCTAGAGAGTCACACCTAACATTAGTAAAAAGGATTCTCAGGTATGTTAAAAGTTGTCCAAATCTAGGTCTCTGTTATCCAAAAGATTCAGCATTTAACTTAACTGTATTTTCTGATGCTGATTATGCTGGATGCAGAATTGACAGAAAAAGCACCAGTGGAACTTGTCAGTTTCTTGGTGACAGACTTGTCTCTTGGTTTTGCAAGAAACAAACATCTGTGTCAACTTCAACTGCTGAAGCTGAATATATGGCTGCAGGCAGTTGTTGTTCACAAATATTGTGGATTCAAAACCAACTCCTAGACTATGGCTACAACTTAGAGAAGTCAAAAATATTTTGTGATAATACCAGTGCTATTTCTATAGCTCAAAATCCAGTCCTCCATAGTAGGACAAAACACATAGAAATTAGGCATCACTTTTTAAGGGATAATGTTGAGAAAAACAAAATTGAACTTCAATATATCCCAACTGATTTGCAAAGGGGAGATATTTTCACCAAACCCTTGGATGAAAAGAAACACACCTTCTTCCTAAATCAGTTAGGAATGTTAGATGGAGGAAGTCTAAAATAAGTTCCAAGACTTTGAAACTCTAAAAATTGACCAAGACTAGGCAAACATCTTAAATTTTCTAGTGTCTAGAGTGTTTCTGGTCTCTGAACTGTGCTCGACGATTTTCCCCCAGATCGTCGAACGGAGATCGACGCTTTCCGAAATCGTCGACCAGAGTTCAGCGCTTCTCAGATAGTGCTCAACTATCTCTCCAGGTCAACGATCATCGAACGACGCTCGATGATTTTGTTTTCTGAACTATCATCGAACGGAGCTCGACGCTCTCCAATATCGTCGAACGAAGATCGATGATATTGAAGACCTTTCAGATTCCTTTAGAAGCCCCGATCATCGAACTGAGTTCAACGATCTTTCCTTTTCTGCGTCAAACCCTAATATAAAATTCATTTTTCGGCCATCGTTCTCCTTGTGTGCTTTCAATCTCTCTGCAAATTTTCTCTTTCCCTCCAAACATCTCTACACTTGGTCGTTTGGTGTTTATTGTTTGCAGGAAACCATGGCCGTCTCCGTCGCTGTTCTGGCCGCCATGAAATTCGATGCAGGATTCGATATTGACATGGATTCTTTCAGCACCAGTGATCAAATCTTCCAAGACATTCTAGAATTGTTCAAGGAACAAAAGCTTGTTGCTATCATGTCCACCAGAATCAAATTGCCTGCAGATGAAATCAAGGAGTGGGTCTATACTGCCCACAACCAAGACCAAAATACAGTTGTTGGATCAATTTCAGGAACCTAGGTAACTCTTACACCTGCTATTCTGACAGAGATTTTTGGATTAAATTCTGGAAGAGATTCTGTTGAAATGTCTGGAGAAGAATTTAATACTATGCTTGATAGAATGGGTCATTCTGATGCAAACTCTAGCAAGCTGCTGAAAAAGAATTTATCTGTGGAATACAGATTTTTAGCTGATGTTGTGGGAAAAGTTCTGTTGGCCAAACATTCAGCCCATGATACCATCTCCAGGTATCAGCTGTGTTTGATGGGTGCTTTAGTGGATAAGAAACAATTAAACTGGGGAGAGATCTTCTTTGATCTGATTAAGAAGAAGATCAATAAGAATTTTGTGAATTATGGAAGGATTCTAGGGCTGTTTCTTCAAAACAGATGCCCTGCCCTGCTTGTATCAAATGGGATGCACATCAATGCCTCTAAGAGGCTCTCCCGTGCCCTCTTTGGCAAGTGGGACAGACAAATTGTGAAGCCTAGCAGGTCCTCTGCAGCTGTAACTTCAGGCACAAGGACTGTTACAGTCTCTTCCCCTCAAGTCTCTGCCCCTGCAGAAGACTTGCCTGCTGCTTCTCCTCCTCCACCTCTTATTTCATCTCCACCAGTCACCTCCACCATTCAAATTTCATCCACCATAATTATTTCCAGCCCATCTCCTACTTCAATTCCATCTCCAATTCCTACTCTCACAGAAGAAATCTTCCACCCTCTACATCACTACCCTCAACCAGATCTTGACACATCATCTCACATTCCATCATTCAATCTGATAGATGATTCCTTCATGGATGATTCACCTTCATCTCCTCCTGATCTACCCTCTTCATCCACATCATATCAACAGCTAATGTAAGACATCATTGCTCAACCCTCCTTCACACCTTCTATCTCCATTCCCCTTTCTTCCATTTCAACAATCCCCACACCTCAACCTTCCTTTCCCCCATACACCAGCTCTCCAACAACATCTCTAGCTGCTCCACCTTCATTCTCTACCTCTGCTCAAGTCCCTACTGAGCATGTAGATATTCCAGCATTAGCAGACAGACTGTATGAGCTGATAGCTCCCAGGCTCTCACTCTTATTGGAGACCTCCTTGGCTCCACTTCTACAGTCAGTTGCAACCCTTTCTGACAGGCTATCTTCTCTCATTCCTCAGGTAATCCCTTCCTTTGGGTGCCTTGATCCAGCTGTCTCTGAATCTAGGCAGGGGGAGATGCCTCATGAAGATATTAGATTGCCTGCTGCTGCCATTTCTTCAGTCCCTGCTGCTGCCATTTCTTCATTCCCTGCTGCTGCATTTTCCTCAGTTCAAGTTGCTGTCTCTTCAACTCAAGCTCTAGCCTCAACTCCACAGGTTGCAGTTTTCTTAGTGGACCTCAGGTCACTTTTATCAGAGTTTGACTATATATATTTCAGCTGTCTTCCAGAGAACATTGCAGTCCAGCAATCTGAAGACCTCTCCAAGGCCATTATGCCCATTTCAAGCTGTGACACCAGTGTTATACATTCCTTTGTAAATTCAGTTTATGTTGCTGGTTCTGTTGCTGCTGCCCCTACTGCTGCTATTGATGATACTGCTGATGATGTAGTTTCTAAGGATATACATATGACAGAGGCATATGACTCTGAGCCTACTGTTACTGCTGATGTTGCCCCTGCTGATATTTTTGTATCTGAAACTGTTATCTCTGAATCTGCTGCTGCCCCAGTTGCTGCTGTTACTACTGCTGCTGTATCTTCTGAGAGTGTTGCTCCTGAAAGTTCTGTATCTGCTGTATCTGCTGCTGCTATAACTTCTGCCTGTGCTATTTCTGCTTCTACTGCTGCTGCTACAATTGCTGTCACTACTGTTATATCTGCTCCAACCCAACAACAGAAAGATTATCTGAAAAGGATTGATGCTTTATATGATGAACAAAGCTCTGAAAGTGATCAGTTCAGAACTGATTCTGATGACTCCTCAGCCACTATAGCAAGGAAAATAAAAGCAAAAAGCAAGGCAATGAAAAGAGTTCCACCAGCAAAAGTCAAAGATACAAATGATATTCCCTACTATATTCTGCATGACTGCCCTATAACTGAACATTGGATGCAATACTCCTAGAATCAACTAAAGGCTATGAAGAAGAAGAGAAAATATGAGAAAGGATCCTCTCAGTTCCATCATCCTCCTCCACCTCCTCCTCCTGATGCAGGTGCAGGTGGTAGCTCTGCTGTTCATCCTTCTGCTAGAAGTCAAACCTCCTATCAGCCTCAAGGAAGATCTCAATATATGGGAAGCCAATCCAGAGGCTCTCAATCTAGGAGAGGAAATTACAGAGGCAAGCAAAGAGAACTTCAAGTTTATTCCAAAGGTTACTCTAGGCAACATCCTTACTCAAGGGAAGGACCAGGTTCATCTGATACTACTTCAGTTCCATTTCCTTATAAGTTGAAAGAATTAGTCTCCTCCAGAGCTCCTCCAGATAATCCCTCTAACAGATATGAGCCTCCAGTGCCCTTTGAGGATCTAGAGAACAATCCAACTGCCTGGACAGCTAGAATGAAGGAATTTGCTGCCTTGGATCAGATTAAGAAAGCCAGAGAGCAAGGTAAGGACACCTCCAACATTACTACTCTGTCTGATCAAAGAAAGAAGGATCTTGAAAGATATGCCTACAGCAAGGTTTTTGATTCTGAAAGATACATGGAGCTGCACCGTGAAGCTGTAGTACCAAGGCCTAAACATCAAACATCTCTAGGTGCAGCTGATGACAGAAGATCAAAGAAGGAAGCTCTTAATCCAAATAGAGAAATTAAACTTATAAAGAGCAAGGAGAAAGAGTAATTCTGTAAGGTGACAATTATTCTGATTTCTAATCTGCCTGAGATATTATATCTGTGATTCTGCAATGTTGTTGTTTGTTATATTGTTGCTTTATACGTTGTTTTTAATTTCTCCAATTTCTACAAATAGTAATCCTAACCCAAATAGGGGGAGATTGTTGGAACACCCTATTACTAATTTGGGTCAGGATCACTATGTCTTTAGGAAACCTGTTTTTGACCTCATTGTATAGATCTAAAGGTCAATTAGAATTGAGCCTAAGGGTTAGTAGTTAGGTTTGGAAGCTACCCTCAAGACCAAGGTTTTTCAGTTTGGAGACTAAGTCATTTCGTCGAGCTCAGTACGACGAATCGTCGAACTCCTATCGACGATCGTTTAGCTCAACTTCGACGGATCATCGAACTCCATTCGACGATCGCTGAGCTCAACTTCAACAAATCGTCGAACTCCATTCGACGATCTTCGAGCTCAGTTCGACGATCTTGACTCCAGTTTGTTCCGCTATCTCTGAGCTCAGTTCGACGATAGTTGAGCTCAGATCGACGAACTCTGTTTCTGTATATGTCCAAATCGCTGAGCTCAGTTCGACGATAGTAGAGCTCAGTTCGACGTTTTTCTGAAGAGTTCAATGACTTTCAAGATTCAAATTCAGAACAGTTAAGGAGTTATTCTCAGCAATTAATTCAGAAGATCTTGTAGCCGTTTTCATTTATTCTGGAGCAAGTTTCAAGGAGTTATCAAGGAATGTTTTTATTGGACCTTCCTCCAGAAGACAATTACAGTTAAGGAAGTCATTTAATGACAGGCCAACGGCTATCTTGTCAGTGGATCATTTTTATTCAGAGAAAAAGGAATAAAAGACAAGATTTTTGAATTCCAGAGATAAGGGAGAAGAATAAGGAGAGACACACATTCTGCAATATTCATTCTCTGCAAATCTTCTTCTGCAACAACTCTCACAACCACAATCACATAAGAGAAAGAAAAAGAGTTGCAGACATTCTTTGTCTCAAAGAATTCATACAAGAAGACACATTCAAAGGAGATCAACAAAACTGAAATCTTCAGATCTCTTGTGATTCAAGTGTTCAAGGCCATCAACATTCAAGACTCCAGACACCTCACATTTCAGCTATTGCTGAAATCATCATTTGCTGGAGATCAATTTTCTGAAGGCCTATCACCCTACTGCAAAGCTTCAATTCCTGAACAACTACAGATCTCAGGTGGAGCTTTGACAACATCAATATCCACATAGTATTCTCAGCTGCTTTGAGAAAGAGAAGACTTCCATCAATCTCTCATCCCCACCTCTGTAAAGGGTTTTTAAAACTCCCTTCAAACGTTTGTGTGTGGTTTTTGAGCACCTTATCAAAAGCTCATTGGTGGCAAGACACCTGATCAAAAAATCTGGTTTGGTTTTTGAGCACCTTACCAAAAGCTCATTGGTGCCCATGACACCTGATCAACTCATCCTGCAGTGGATTCCTACCTAGGGTGGTAGAAGAGTGGATGTACCCAGGTTGTTTGGGGAACCACTATATCTCCTTGTGTCTTCTAGTTGCTTGTTTTTCTTTTGTTTCTGGCTGTGGCTTGTGTGAAGGTGTCATGGTTTAACTCATGAAGGAGTAAGGAAATAATCCTTACATAGTTGGGGGATTTGATGCTGTCTTTTATTTTATTCAAAATCGACAAGCCAAACTGAAAGGATTTTCTACAGACAATTGCTTGCATCAATTCAAAGAAGTATAAAGGGATATCTCTGATGGAGTTGGTTTTACATAACCGATTTTTCCTTATTATATCCACTAGCAGCTTACCTTCTGAATTCATGTTAGCTCTTCTAATATACTTTGCATCAGCAGAAATTCCACAGAACAAGCAAGTTCTGGAATATTCTTCATTACCCAGAAATTCATCTGCATCCAGAACTGGCAGCCGAAGTAATTGAGAAACATAATTCTAGGTTAATTTGATCTTGATACCTTTAACTGAAGACTTCAATACTGTGCCATGGCACTTGACCTTTACATTCCTGAAGAGTTCTGCTACATCTGGGAAGAGAATGTGACACGGTTCTTGAAGGATGAAAGTTAATCCCGCGTTGTCGAGGAGAATCATGAGATGATGAAATTCGTCAGAGAGTTCTGCAATCCTGGTAGCGACTAATTCCGAACCTACGCCGATTTTAGAGCCGGCGGCCATGATTCAGAAATTCGAGAGATTCAGAAACCCGAGAGAATGTCGACGGGGAGACAAAAAGGGCACGACTCTACAACTGATTGAGGAAGGTGAAGAGCCAGTCGGGAACTCGAGAGGGAGGAAATGATTCCGTGTAGGGAAATTTCCGGATTTTCTTATTTATATAAACCTAGGTTTAGGTCTAATTATTTGAAAATGACTGAAGGAAATCATAGAAGAGGCCGCATTGCCCTTGGTTTGCACATAAGAAAATTTGAAAAAAACACGACTCAGCACATACACAAGTAGATGAATCAGGAGTTACTCGAGTAGGTAAACAGAGGTACTCGAGTAGGTGAGAGAGGTACTCGAGTAGATGAGTGAGGTACTCGAGTATGTGATGTTGACTACTCGAGTATGTCAGTCTGCTACTCGAGTGGGTAAAGTAGACTACTGGAGTATGTCATTCTACTACTCGAGTAGGTCATATACTTACTCGAGTAGGCTGTTACTTACTCGAGTCAAAAACTTAAACATTTGGAAAACTCCAATTTTTGACTAACCTTTGAGCCTTGAGCCTTCTTGAAAGTCCAGCTTCTTCTAGTCTTCTTTGTTGAGCATCCCAAGTTCTGTTTTGAAGAACAAGAACTTGGTCTCGTCCAGCGGCTTCGTGAAAATGTCTGCAATTTGCCTGTCTGTAGGGACATATTGAAGATCTATGTCCCCATGCTCCACATGCTCCCGGATGAAGTGATACCTTAGCTCTATATTCTTTGTCCGGCTGTGCGAGACTGGGTTGTTGGCTATTACTATTGTGCTGGAAGAGTCGCAAAACAATGGAATTTTTTCAAACCTCTTGTTGTAGTCCTCAAACTGATTCTTTATCCAAAGTAACTGTGCACAACAACTGCCTGCAGAGATGTACTCTGACTTAACAGTTGAAATTGCCACACAGTTCTGCTTCTTGCTAGTCCAGGAGATAAGTCTTCTTCCAAAGAATTGACATGTCCCTGAAGTGCTTTTCCTGTCGTCTTTGCTCTCTGTAAAATCTGCATCTGAAAAATCTATTATTTTGCTGTCATTACTTTTTGGGTACCATAAGCCACGATTTGGTGTACCTTTAAGGTATCTCAAAATTTGCTTCACAGCAGTGTAGTGAGATTCCTTAGAGTTCACCTGAAATCTAGCACAGACACATGTTGAGAACATTATTTCAGGTCTACTTGTTGTAAGGTAGAGCAAGGATCCAATAAGGCTTCTGTACTTGGTTTCATCAAAAGGTTTCCCTTTTTCATCCTTGTCTAGAGACATCGTTGAACCCATTAGAGTCCTCATCGAGGTTGCATTCTCCATTCTGAATTTCTTAACTAGCTCTTTGGTGAACTTGGTCTGCGAGATGAAAATTCCATCTTCAGATTGTTTCACCTAAAGCCCTAAGAAATACTTCAGCTCGCCCATACTGCTCATTTCAAACTTCCCTTGCATAAGTTTTGAAAACCTCTTATAGAGGTTGTCATCAGTAGAGCCAAAAATAATGTCGTCGACATAGATTTGCACTAGCAAAATCTTGCCTTTAATTTCCCTAAGAAATAATGTCTTGTCTATCTTTCCCCTTGTGAACTTATTCTCAAGTAGAAAGCTAGACAACGTCTCATACCAAGCTCGAGGAGCTTGTTTTAGACCATATAATGCTTTATGCAGTAAGTAAACATAATCAGGAAAGTTAGAATCAACGAAACCTGGAGGTTGTTCCACATTCACCTCTTCCTTTATATCACCATTAAGGAAGGCAGACTTCACGTCCATCTGATAGACAATGAAGCCTTTGAGTGCAACATATGCTAGGAATAACCTTATTGCCTCCAGCCTTTCCACTGGAGAGTACGTATGGTCGAAGTCGATTCCTTCTTTTTGACGATAACCTTTTGCGACAAGTCTTGCCTTGTTCTTTATAATCGTTCCATCCTCGTCCATCTTGTTCCTATAGACTCATTTTGTCCCAATGACGTTCTTACCTTTAGGTCTTGGAACAAGCTTCCATACTTTGTAGTGCTTGAACTGGCTTAGTTCTTCTTCCATTGCCATTATCCACGATACGTCTGAGTTTACTTCCTCAAACTTCTTTTGTTCAACCTGCGAGAGAAAACTTAAATATAGATTCTCATTAGTTGTACCTCTTTGAGTTCTGACACCATCCCGAGGATCTCCTATGATCTGGTCCATGGGGTGATCCTTCAGATGTCTGAGCTCTATAGTCCTTGCATCTAGATTATCTTCTATCACCGGAGTGACTTCATCATCTTGGATGACTTCTTCATCTTGATCATCAGCCTCTCCAATAGGTGTTGGAGTGGTGATCATGATGAACTTTTCACCTTTATCATCAGATGGTTCATCCAAGCTAATTCCTTTCAGCTTTGCACCTGTATCTTCAATAAGCACACTAGAAGAGTTGCTTTGCAGCAAGCTCGTCTCATCAAATACAACATGTATCGATTCTTCAACAACCAGGTTTTTTCTATTAAATATCCTATATGACTTACTATGGCTACTATAACCTACAAAAATACCTACAAAACTCTTTTCGCTAAACTTAGTAGTATGATACTTGCCATTGTTTAGCACGAAGCATTTACAGTCAAAAATTCTAAAGTATGCGACTGTTGGTTTCTTGTCCTTCAGAAGTTTGTAAGGTGTCTTATCATGGTTTTTGTTTATGATGGCTCGATTTTGCATGTGGCATATAGTGTTGACGGCTTCAGCCCAGAAATATTCCGGAAGTGAAGCATCACTCAACATGGTCCTGCAGGCCTCTATGAGTGTTCTATTCCTTATCTCGGCCACTCCATTTTGTTGAGGAGTGCGAGGGGAGGAAAACTCATGAAAGATACCCAGGCTTTCACAAAATTCTGTCATGGCCCCAAACATAAACTCTGTTCCATTATCACTTCTGATTTTGACTATGGAGCAGTTGTATTCATTCTGGACTTGCCTGACAAAATTAGTAAAGATGTCGAAGGTATCTGACTTGTGTTTCAGAAAAACACCCACGCAAAGCGCGAGTAATCATCAACAATTACCAACATATAATCCTTACCTCCCAAACTTCTAATTTACAGTGGACCGAACAAGTCTATATGCAGTAGATGAAGACATCTATTAGAATCCTTGCCAATAATGCTTTTAAAGGTAGCCCTTGTTTGCTTGCCTTTTACACATGCATGACAAGGTCTATCTTTGACGTACTTGAAATTTGGGGCATCACCTACTAAGTTCGTTGAAAATAATTTATTAATAGCTTTGTAATTAATATGTGCTAGTTTCTTGTGTCATTGGTCACCAAGAGATGCACTATCTTTTGCTAAAAAGCACACTGGTGTCAAAAACTCTATACAAATGAAATTTAAACTAAAAATGTTTCTGCTTCGAGTGCACTTATCAGCGTGAAACTCAACCATGTATCCTTTATTGCAGAGTTGGCTTATGCTTATAAGGTTATGTTCCAAACCTTCAACGTAAGCCACATCTGAGAAGGATACATTATAGTTTGTAATCATACCGTAGCCTTTAGTGATTCCACGGTCTGAACCTCCAAAGATGACCTTCGGTCCGTTCATGACTGGAGTAAAGTTCAGAATAATGTTTCTTGTCCCGGTCATATGCTGAGAGCATCCACTGTCCAAATACCAGATTGGCGTTTTGGTGGCCTTTGGACATACCTGCAATCACAATCAGTTTGCCTTAGGAACCTAAATACATTTGGGTCCTTGGTCTCGGGTTAGAACACTCCCCCTACGAATATTAGCATTAGGCGTGGTCTTCCTCATATTGCTAACATGTGGGGTTGCAACATTTCTGGGATTAAACCAGCAATCAATGGCAAAGTGACCAATTCCGCCACAACACCAATAGTCAAATCTATTGTATCTTTGCCTTATGTTCTCCTGCTTGACTTTTTGGAATCGTGGTGTAGCTAGATCTGATACCAATTGAAAGTGCAGCTAGATCTGATATACTCTAGAGGGGGGGGGGGGGTTGAATAGAGTATATGGTGCTTTGAAAATTTTTTACAATAATTATTGTAATAAGAGTGAACAGGGAAGCAGTTAAAAACTAATCACAGAACTAAGTTAAATAAAAAGCTAATCACAGAAAAATCAAGGCTAGAAACAAACATAAACACAAGCAAAACCAGAAGACACAAGGAAATATAGTGGTTCCCCTAAACTTGGGTACATCCACTCTTCTACCACCCTAGGTAGGAATCCACTGCAGGATGAGTTGATCAGGTGTCCTGGGCACCAATGAGCTTTTGATAAGGTGCTCAAAAACCAAATCAGATTTTTTGATCAGGTGTCTTGCCACCAATGAGCTTTTGACAAGGTGCTCAAAAACCAAGTTCAAACTTTTGAAGGGAGCTTGAGAAACCCTTTACAGAGAGGGGGTGAGAGAGTGATGGCAGTCTTCTCTTTCTTAAACAACTGAGAAGACTATGTGGATTGTTGATGTCAAAGCTCCCCCTGAATCCTTGAGATCTTCAGGAAGAAAAGCTTTGCTGAGGGTGATAGGGCTTCAAAGATTAAACTCCAGCAATAGATGATTTCAGCAATGACTGAAATGTTGGATGTCTGGAATCTTGAAAGGTGTTGGCCTTGAACACTTGAAAACTAGGGAGATCTGAAGATTTTTTGAAAAGATTGATCTCCTTGGATGAGTGTTCTTGAGAATTCTTTGAGACATAATATTTTTGAATGTATCTCTGTAATCTGTGTGTCTCTCTCTGTATCTTCTCTTAGGAAAAAAAATTCTATCTTTTATTCTCTGGTACAGAATAGAATAACATTCTCTATCAAGTATAGCCGTTGGCCTGCATTAATTGCATCCTTAATTGCAGAATCTCTTCTGGAGGAAAGTCCATAGAAATATTCCTTGAAAAATCCCTTGAAACTTGGTCCAGAAATGAATGAAAACGGCTAGGAAATCTCTGAATTAATTGCAGAATAACTCCTTAACTGATTTGAATTTGAATCTAGAAACATCCTTGAAGTTATCTGAAATCGTCGAACTGAGCTCTGCTATCGTCGAGCTGAGCTCAGCGATCTGGAAATATACAGCAGTAAAATATCGTCGATCTGAGCTCAAAGATCGTCGAACTGAGCTCAGAGATGAAGATCCAAAGCAGAGTCAAGATCGTCGACCTGAGCTCACCGATCGTCGAACGGAGTTCGACGATATAATGAAGTTGAGCTCAGCGATCGTCGAATGGAGTTCGACGATCTGTCGAAGTTGAGCTATACGATCGTCGATCGGAGTTCGACGAATCGTCGTGCTAAGCTCGACGATCAGACTTGGTCTCCAGACTGAAAATCCTGGTCTTCAGGGCAGCTTCCAAACCTAAACTTCTAACCCTTAGACTCAATTCTAATTGACCTATTGAGCTGTACAGGAGGTCAAGCATTTGTTTCCTAGAGACATAGTGATCCTGACCCAAATTGGTAATAGGGTGTTCCAACAAGGGGCAACATTCTTGGAGGAAGATGTCTCATGATGATGATAATCACATGGATTCTTCTCCTTTACATGCTTTTCTACAGCAAGCTTTACCTTTGGCGCCTTCTTGAAGTTATGACCATGATTGAAAGGGACATAGCTTTGAAGAATCACTTCTTCATAATGTTCCGTAAAGACACTTTCGCCAAAGTTTCTGGGTCGAGTCCATCCTTGATAACAGGACTTTGGCTCTACATAGGTAGGCCTAGCAAAGCGTCCGTAAGATGAATCAAGATCAAACTCATTTGAAGGAAATATAACCTTTTTGAATGTGGTCTGATCTTGAGGGGCTTTCCCCTTCTCTTTGGCTAAGGCCTTTTTGGCGGCCTTATTCTTTCGTTGAGCCTTATTTCTCCTAGAGGATTTACTAGGAGCTTCTTCATGGCCTAATCCAGCACCCTTGGCCTTAGCTGAGAATTCAGCAATGAATGGAAGAACTGTCTTGGGCTTCGAGAAACTTTCAACTAGTTTCTTTTCATCAACAAGTTAGGCTTCCAGTTCCTTGATGATTTTCTCTTTGAGATCAAGGTGCTCAAGAGCTTGTTATCTTCTTCAATAGCATTATTGAAGTTCTCTTCGAGTGAGTCAGCCTTTGCGAATTTCTCTCTCAAAATTCTCTCTTCAGCTTCGATAGACTTTATCTCTTTAGCCTGAGTTTTCACGACTCGGCGACATTTGTCGTAAGCCATGATTAACTCCTTATACTGGGCCATGAGTTCTGACTCATCGTCAAAAGAGCTAACCTCACAATCATGTTTAGAAACTTCAGAATCTGAAAGAGGGGTGTGAGAGTTTACCTTCCCAGTGAACTGGGGCTCTTTTTCATCATCTGTTTGAGCCATGAGTCCGAAATAAGCTTGTTCTTCTTCACTCGACTCAGATGAGTCAGAGTCACTAAGAGTCTTGACCTTTTTGGCCATCAAGCTCTTCTCTGTCCTCTTCTTGTTGTACGAGGACTTCTTTTCCTCTCTTCTACCACCGTCCTTCTTCTTGTGAGGGCAGTCAGCGATGACGTGTCCTGGCTTATTACAATAATACCAAATAATGTCAGTCGAAACATGTTTATTCTGTTTAGAGTTATACCTGTCATGGCTACTTGAGCCTTTTCTTTGCCGATCACCATCGTGTCGTGATCTTCTATAGGAGGCATCCTTATATTTCCAATGCTTCTTCTTGTTCAAGAATTTCTTGAACTACCGAGAGAGTAGTGAGAACTCTCCTTCTGATAGTTCAGAGCCTGAGGTGCTTGGCTCTGAGGTTTCTTCTTCACTAACTTCTGGTGCTGGAGTAGGAGAAACAACCTTGGACATCTTAGAGGTGTCTGCCTTTAGAGCAATAGATTTCTCTTTGAATGAAGACCTGCTCTTCTCTTCTTCAGCCTTTCTGGTGTTAAGTTGAAGCTCATATGACATAAGCTTCCCGAAGAGATTCTGAGGATCTGTCTCGGCCAGTTTTCCAAACTCCCTTATGGAACAGACCTTATTATCTCATTCCTTAGTCAGGGATCTCAAGAATTTATCATTTAGTTCTCCATTAGTGAAGACTCTGCCAAAGAACCTTAGCCCGTTCATTATCTTGAAGAAATTCTCAAAGGTGTCAGCAATGGTATCCTTGATTCCTTGTCGGAAAGCCTCATACTTCTGATTAAGAAAGGATCTTCTATTATCTCTCACTTCTTCTGTACCTTCCATCAAGAAAACTAATAACTGCCACATCTCTTTCGCAGACTGACAGTGAATCAGGTTTTGCATCATTAAATCAACGACTGCACTTGCTATGATATGTTTTGCCTTTTTGTCCAACGAGACAAGTGCAATCTCATCCTTATCTAGATCCACAAGTTTCTTGGGGACTTTCTTAGTTGGATCTATAGTGGAGAAGGTCATGAGAATATAAGGACCTTCTTCAACTATCATGAAGATCCTTGGATCCACAGCTTCCATGAAAAACTTGATTCTCTCTTTGCACATGGGAAAATTATTTATGTTGCACAAAGGAAGCTTGGCAAAATCTTTAGCCTTGTCCATTTTGGTAGATCTCAAAAGACAACTATTGAAGGATCTGATCAAGGTGTTATCCTTTTAACGATCAACCTCCCTCTGGTACCAATTGAAAGTTAATAGTTGCCAACCTAAATCACCTAGAGGGGGGTGAATAGGTGAGTTGTGCGTCTTTTTATGGAATAAAAAATTACAAACCAATGCACAAATCTATCTAGCAATCAAACATAGACGAGGCAAGATTTATAGTGCTTCACCAACCTTGAGTACATCCACTTTCCCTCACCGATCTAGCAATACACTATACTCGGCTACTCCACTATCTCGGATTGGAAATCAATCCTACCCTCGGAACAATGTTCATACAAACTCGATCCACAAAACGGATCTACACTCGGAAGGCAAAACTTCCTACAATCTCGGAGTTGAGAATTCCAATACTCGGAGAAAAATTCTCCCACAATAATAAAATAAAGTTGTACAGAAACACAAACAATAATCTTCTTGTTCAGATCTGCAACAATAAATCAGAAATTCCTTCTTCTAAGCGTGCGGCTTTATCAGAATATTGAAGAAGAATCTCGGCAAGATCAGATCTGGACTTCTTGACTTTACACGATCGAATAGAGGATGAAGCGTTGAGCGGAAATCTCGATCTGTAAAATCTTCTTAATATGAATCCTCTGAAAATGAAAGCCCTAGGCGGTCGGGAATCTGAGAAGGCGAGCTTCCGTTTCTTGGAGAGAGAAAGAGAGGAAACAGAATTTCTTTTGAGAGTACGGCTGCAAAAATGTTCTTAGAATAATCTTTGAATAATTAGGGTTTGTCGGTTTAGACAAGACCTTTTATAGGATCAGAAAAGATAAGACTTAATTGAGTCATTTTGAGAAAGACACGTGGACCAATCACGTCAGAGTTTATGAATATGACCGTTAAGTCTGTACTTAAAGAATTTTCGAAAAAGTCAAGTAAATTACTCGAGTATATGCAGCACTACTCGACTAGGTAGAAGATGACTACTCGAGTACATGAGAAAAACTACTCGGGAGATAATGAGATGATTACTCGAGTACATGGAGTCAACTACTCGAGTAAATAAGAATGAGAAAGACTCAGCTACTCGAGTAACAAAAATGACTTACTCGAGTACTTGAGTACATACACGAGAGGTGGAGTATATTACTCGAGTATACGAAAGACTACTCGAGTATATAAGAAACTACTCGAGACAAAGACTTAGAAAATTTCTGGAACTGGAAAACAATACTACTCGAGTATGCAAGATAAACTACTCGAGACATAAGGAACTACTCAAGTATATAAGATGAACTACTCGAGTCAATTAGAACTACTCGAGTATAAGGAAAGGACTACTCGAGTAATTCACTTAGAGAAATTTTCTGGAATGGAATTCTGGATTAATCGAGTATAAATACTGGACTACTCGAGTAGTAGATGAACTAATCGAGTATATGACTTGGACTACTCGAGTAAGTGAGAACTACACGAGAGTTAGAGTCCAATTACTTGAGACAGAATATAGAACTACTCGAGTACTATATAGTACTACTCGAGTATTTCACTTATAAAAATTTGAGAAGAAAATTCCTGTAAACTCAAGATAAGTAATGGAACTACTCGAGTAGTTGATGTAACTACTCGAGATACATCTTATCTACTCGAGTAAGAGTATTATTACTCGAGTATGAATTCAGTAACTTACTCGAGTAAGTAAAGAACTACGTGAGTACTTTACTTAGGAAATTTTCTTGACTGAATTTTCTTCTTCTAAGGGATGACCATCATCAAGTCTTTTCACATAGTCCTAGAGCTTGAATATGAAGTGTATCCCAATAGAGAGGCTACACATGAGTCAACACTTTGGAACACACAATGAGGAATTACATTGTATGGTCGTGTGTTTGGTGACCCATTGTAGACTGACATTGGTCTACACTTCCCATAAGAATCATGCAAACACATAACTCAAACCAAGCATCAAATACTGTTGGGTATTGTATCCACAATTACCTGGATTTGAGGAAGCCACCTGTCAAGCTAAGATGAATTCACAATGTATTTGATGAAACCTCTTAAGTTGTGCTTGCAGCTCTTCCACGCTAAGTGCACACCAATGTCAGGGTGCAGTAGGTCAATATACACGGGTCTGCACGACGTAATCCCTCGTTGAGCAGATCAGTGTGTTGGCCTACGTGTACTCTCTCTATTGGAGTGCACTTACTTTCAAGTACAGGGCCGTGTATATGCAAGAGAAGACAAGGAGCAAGGATGGGTCAAAGAGCAGCTCTTGGGTGGAAAGACGAAAATTCGTCTAAGTAAAAGTCGACGAGAATCACCAAGTGATTCTCGCCGATTCGGCGAGAATCACTAGTGATTCTCGCCGAATCGTCGAGAATCATTAGTGATTCTCGCCGACTTCTTCCGGCTACCGCAAAATGGTGCCAAGTAAGATTCGGCGAGAATCACTAATGATTCTCGCCGAACCCGTCGCTGAGCAGGTCATGAATACCAAGTGAAAATCGTTGAGAATCAACAAGGGAATCGTCGAAAATCACTCGGTGATTCTCGACGAATCGTCGAGAATCGTTAACTGATTCTCGCCGATTCGTCGAGAATCACCAATGATTCTCGACGAATTTTACTTGGCGTTTTCTCTGGATGCTACTGGACCGGATTCTGCCACTGGACTAGTTTGAACCGGATTTCGGGGGTCTACGTGTGGGACCCACAACGGTCATATTGTATGGGTCTACAGTGTATAAATACATGGGTATTTTTGAACAGTAGAGGGGCGAAGAAAATAAGAAATACGCGAGCACGGACAAACCCTAAATCGTCGCTTCCGCTCCGCCGTCGCCGCCGCCGCTCGCGATAAGTTGGTCGCCGATGTTGATCGCTTCTCTTCCCGATCTCCGGTGACAGAAGCCTAGCTAAGCTTAGCGTCTCACGTGTCTATCCGGAGATCTCTTGTCTCTCGATTTGTAGATCGGGAAAATCTTCCCCATCCGAATCGATCGAGACGATTGATCCTAGTGTGACCGTTGGTAGACCTAGCTTGCTTTGCTACGAAGTTTGGATCATCAAAGAAGTGCAGCCTCACATCGTTGTTGCCGCCGATCCCGTGAACCTTGCCGCCGCCGGTTCCGGGGAGATCCTCTCCAAGAGAGATCTAAGGTCGTGGACACCTTGTGGACGTCAAAGAACACGTCGTCAACAAAGAGGGACATCTTAGTCTCCTAACGAAGTTTGTATCTCGTGTACATTCTATTTTACTTTTGTTGTAAAGGAACGTTTGTTCCGTATTGTAAGGGTTGGGTGCAACCCGGTTTGTGGGAGTGTTGACTCCTACGTGTGGAAGGGTTCCTTCCGTTAGTGCAGGGATTGGATTTCAATCCTGTTGGAGAAGAGACCGAGTCGTCCCTTGTTGGGAGATAGGTCGAAGGGGAAAGTGGATGTACCCAAGTCGGGGAACCACTATAAATTGCTTGTGTATTCTGTGTGCTGTGCTTTTTATTTTTATTGTGCAGGTACATTCGTAAATTCCGCAAAAGCGTTGCTCGTCACCTATTCCCCCCCCCCATAGGTGAACTTTGTTGACACTAGGTGGACTTTCAAGTGGTATCAGAGCCAGGTTACTCATCAAAAAGGCTAACACCTTGAGTAGATTCCTGCCACCAGTGTCAAAAGCATGGAGCTGGATTATGAGATATCGCCACTCAAACTCCCCGCATGCACAAAGGATTATTATCCCATCTGGAGGATGAGAGTGTCATTTCACTTGGATGCTATCGATCCTCGAGCATCCTTCATTCTGGAAGAGGGTCCATTTATTCCCATGAAGACCACCGACTCTGGGATCCAAGTGCCCATGTGCATTGCTGAGATGTCAGAGACGGAACTGTCACTATTTAACTTGGACGAGAGGATTCGTCAAATTATCTTGGATATCTGGTCTGGAGCTTCTCGCTCTAGATTAGCAAAATGTAGGACGGCTAAATCCATGTGGGTGATGATCTCAGAGTTGATGGGGGAGTCAGAGAAAGCTGGAATATGCTGTCAACCAGAGGAGGAAGCCTATGTGGGGGTCCTCACCTCTGAAGATGAAGGCAAGCATCTCTCGGACAGCATCAGAGCTCCAGTGTCCGTGTCTGAGACTGAAGAGACCAGTGAGGAAAGCAGCTCTGATGAGGATGACGCAATGGTCACTGGCTCGAATGACAATAACACTGAAGAGCAGGTAACTTCCTCATCCTGCCCCATCTCTTTTGAACTTTCTGAAGACAGGAACTGCTTTCCTCCAGAAGATTCTGATTCTCTGAAGAGAGCCCTTCAGTCAAGCAACCTACTTGCTGAGGAGCAAGCTCAAGAGATTGCTCGACTGAAGATCTTGTTGGTTCTCCAATTGGCGTCCAACAAGGTCAAGGACTCTAATATCTCAGCTCTAGAGAGTAGTCTAGAGAATGAGAAACGAATAGTATCAAACTTTTCCAAAGTTGATGCTATAAAGAGAAAGCAAGAAAACAGGTGGATCTCCCGGATTATCAATGCGTGGAGAAATGGGGAAACGGTATTCCGACCCCCCACTCCAAGCAGGAAGGCAACTCATCATGCCTTCAGGTATGACCACAGGAATAGTCGTGGTCACTGCAAGTGTGATCTGTCCCCATGTGGAGACACCCATAGTGCAAGGGCCGTCGTGGCAACCCACGAGAGAATACCTAAGGCTCACTCTAAGCCCTTTGTATTCACTGCCACTGCCTCAACTCGGTGTGAATCTGCATGTCCCTGCTCATAGAAGACTTCTCACCACCCGAGGACACAGAATAGGGAGGATAGAAGTCATGGTGTTAGTTTTCAGGGGCCCCTGGAAGGGGGATGCCTGTGAGAAAGGCACCACCTTCCCGGCCTCATGACGCTCACAACATGCATTCATTCCACCCTTCCACGTGTCACGATGGAAGAGAAAATTTTGTGAGGCGACTACCTCATCATGCTCTATCACCCATGTTGGTGCTGTGGCAAAGTGGGGCACTTTGCCGTCGACTGTTGGCACAACCCCTCTGTGCCAACGACAAGGGCTTACCCACATTCACGGGACAGAGGTAGTCTTCCTGACAGGTTTTCTGAAGGAAGGCAGTTGCGTGCTTATGCTAACAGGAACCTAGGACCCAATATGATTTGGGTTCCTAAGGTAAAGTAATTCTTTCTTGCAGGGTAGTCTAGGTTCCCGTGAATATGATGGGAACTAGACAGTAGGTGGCTCAAGACTAAATTGGAACAAGCATCTGCAATAACAGATGTGATATCTATTTGAGCATACTCACATTGAGCTTCTAATATGTTCTACCTGTGGGACTAAAACGATGACTCTCAAAATCCCAGGTACTCATGATCAGTTCCAAGACTTGAGTCGTTTTCAATTGACAATTACATATATATATATATCTTTATATACAGATACATCTTTGTATATACGTGTATGTATGCACATCCAAGGATAGGGTAACATGATGAATATAGACCTTAGACACATCATTAAAGAGTTATCGGAAATTCCACTGGTAGATTCGAGAACTAACATCTGCAGGCGTAAATCAATTCACTGAAACCTAACAAAGATACGTCGTTGGAAGACTTTCAAATTAACTTAGACAAACGGAAACCGTAAGAATCCCATTTAACTCGTCGAGCTTGGCATTTAAGGAGAATCCCATTCTCGCCGAAGGATCAAGGAGAATCACATTTGAGGAAGCATTCCCGCCGACCCTTCACCTTCCATAAGAATCTCGCCGAAGGAGCACACTATACGAATCCCGCCGAACTTCGCAGGAGAACCTAGATTTCTCCCGCCGACTCTTCACATTACTTAGGAATCGCACAAGGTCTCTTCCGTCGGATCCCGCAAGGAAGCTCGTCGAATCTCTCAAAGTTCCCGAAAGGTTTCTCCTTTAGGAATCGCGCAAGGTTCTCGTCGGATCCCGCACCGCCTTCGCAAAATCCCGCAAGTTCTCCATCGTCTTCCCTAAGTTCCCGCAAGGTTCTCGCAAGGTTCTCGTCGAGCTCCCGACGAATCCCGCCGAACCCCGCAGGAAACTCTCCTACTCACGAAGGTCTCCATCGCATTGTTTCCCGCTAGGTCTCCACCGAAGGTCTTCCCAAAGGACGCTCAAGGAAGATTTCCTGCAGGAAGCTCTCCAACTCACTTTCGTCTACGCCTTTAGGTAACCTCTTCCTCACCCGTACTTGGACATTATCACTAGTGATGCTTTCCTTTTGATTGTTCATTAAAGCTTAGAGTAGGGCTTCTCTCTCTAGATCTGCAATGGCTCCAAGGACAACTGCTGGGTTGGTCACTGGTTGCGAGCTTGTTCGGACTGGGTTCTTTCACGCCTCAGACGAATTCCGCAACATCATTCTGATGTTGGAAGAGGCTGGGCTAACATTCGTCCTGGAGCACCCTTGCAAAATCTTGGACAAAGAGGTGCTGGATTTCTTCGCCACCGCAAGACTCCGAAATGGCGACTCACTAATCAAAAGCAAGGTGGCTGGGGCAAAGGTCAAGCTGTCTGCCAGCAAGCTGACTCGCTTCCTGCAGCTTTCTAGCTCGGAGCATGAGGACTATCTGGAGGATGATGACAAAACCAGAACTCTCTTATTCTGCGGTCTCCCACGAGGAACTCGGTCAATAAAGAGAAAGGATATGAATGAAGAAGGGAAGCTCCTGTCTGACATTATTGGAAAGGTGCTCATCTGCAAGCCGGGCTCTCATGACCATATCTCAGCGGATATGTTCAAGATCCTGATAGCTGTTGTCTGCCGTGAAAGGTTCAACTGGGGGGAGTTGCTGTTCGAGAAGATCAAGGACACCTTATGCTCTCCGAGTTTTGGCCGCATCATAAGTCTATATCTAAACCAGCTAAATGGAGACAAGTTTGACATGAGTAAAGGTGTCCCTCTCCACTACTTGAAGAAGATGGACTCAAGTGTGTTTGACCGATGGGAGAGGCGTATTGGGCAGACTGCAGTGGAAGAGCAACAGGGAGTATTTCCAGCAGTCACCCCCAGTGAAATTCCTGATACCTTGACTGCAGGAATCGAGGGGGAGCCTCTACCCCCTCATACGGATGTAGTATCTGAAATCTCCCAGGTGGCCAGGGATGCTGTGGCCGAAATTCAAGAAGAAAGTGACACTGTACTGGAGACTGCTGACCAAGAATTGGAAGAGGCTGCTGATGAAGATGAGTTCATGGATGATGACGAAGAGGATGACGGGCATGAGGGACATGAAGCATTGGAGGCTCCGGATCTCATTGAACCTCCATCTGACAAGCATACACCTGAAATCGTTCCTGAAAACATTGATGCACCAGTGGAGGGGGAGTCAGATAATTCTACAGAGGCCGCCAGCATTCCTCCATTAGAGACTGTGATTGTATCCAGCTCTACAGATGCGTCTGCTGAAGGGCAAGGCCCACACGTGCCTCCGGCTCTTCCATTACGAGATGAGCTAGCCACTCACACTGTAAATGACATTCAGGGCATTGTGAATGAACTCAAAGCCTCCTTTGATGAAGCTCAGAATAAACTGCTGAAAAGGATTAAGACATCTGAAAAGCTCATGCTCAAGAATATGGTGGAGATCAACCATAAACTGGACGTGATGGAGAAGAAATTTGAAGAAAAGTACACCGAGGCCGGCCAAGCTGTCACACTTCTCATGGCCGGATTGAAAAAGAACACTGATACTCTTGCTGTAGTAAATCAGAATGCACATGTTGTAGCTAACAACATTCAAAAGTTTGACGGTAATATGGTCACTCTCAACGCCAATTAGCAGGCCTTGGTCACTGAATTCTCCTGGACCACCAAGCATATTGATGACTCCCTGCACTCCTACGCAAACTTCATCGCTGTCGAAGCCAAAAAGAGGGAGAAGGACTACATAGCTAAGATGGCTGAGCTCCGAGAAGTCATGATCAATAACTTTGAACAGTCAAACAAGTACGTCTATGACAGCAACTGGTGGATGCTCCACCAGGCGTTAGGCATCGCCGTGCCTGAAAATCCTGCGGATACTCATGCTCCTGAGACATCTACGGCCGCTGAGGGAGTAAGTGCTGCTGAGGGAATAAGTGCAAGTGCAGCAGATGTTCCCATAAGTGAAGCTGATGCTAGGGCTCTCTCCAAAGCTAAACTGAGGAGCATGTTTGACCAAGAGGCCCTAGCAAAAGCCAGGGGAAAGAGAAAAGCTCAGGAAGGGACCTCCAAGGATACACTAGCTGAGAAGAGAATTAGAATAAGTGAGGAGGAAGTTCGAAATGAAAAGTGGAGTCCAGTTTCAAAGAACATCATCTTGGACACCTTCTGGCTACAAGAAAAGGGAGAACTCAATCGGAACGAAGTTTACAGCCAGTATGAGTGGGAAAGGTACAAGACGTATGAAGCAAAACGAAACATCTTCTTCAGAAACAACATGGATGCAGATAAAGTTCCTCCTCCCAGATACTATCCGAAGCCTAAAGAGTACATGGAGAGACAATGGAAGAAGTTTTTGGCGCAAAAACTCAAGGATGACTTAGCTAAGGAAAGATAGTCAACATCTTGTAGCCTGTCATTCTCTCCTAAAACATTTAATGCATGTTGTTATGATATGAACAATTCTGAGATTATATATATATATTATATATATATATATATATATATATATATATACATTTGTATTTGAATTTGTGAATGACTCAAGTCCTGATCTGATTGCATATATTCTCTTGTGCTGCATGTTTAACCTCTGAATGCTATGTTTATTATTTAATTGGTGTTATTCATCTTAGCTAGTAGGGTTTTGGCTTCGTCAAATAGGGGGAGATTGTTGGGTATTGTATCCATAATTACCTGGATTTGAGGAAGCCGCCTGTCAAGCTAAGATGAATTCACAATGTATTTGATGAAACCTCTTAAGTTGTGCTTGCAGCTCTTCCACGCTAAGTGCACACCAATGTCAGGGTGCAGTAGGTCAATATACACGGGTCTGCACGACGTAATCCCTCGTTGAGCAGATCAGTGTGTTGGCCTACGTGTACTCTCTCTATTGGAGTGCACTTACTTTCAAGTACAGGGCCGTGTATATGCAAGAGAAGACAAGGAGCAAGGATGGGTCAAAGAGCAGCTCTTGGGTGGAAAGACAAAAATTCGTCTAAGTAAAAGTCGACGAGAATCACCAAGTGATTCTCGCCGAATCGTCGAGAATCATTAGTGATTCTCGCCGACTTCTTCCGGCTACCGCAAAATGGTGCCAAGTAAGATTCGGCAAGAATCACTAATGATTCTCGCCGAACCCGTCGCTGAGCAGGTCATGAATACCAAGTGAAAATCGTTGAGAATCAACAAGGGAATCGTCGAGAATCACTCGGTGATTCTCGACGAATCGTCGAGAATCGTTAACTGATTCTCGCCGATTGTCGAGAATCACCAATGATTCTCGACGAATTTTACTTGGCGTTTTCTCTGGATGCTACTGGACCGGATTCTGCCGCTGGACTAGTTTGAACCGGATTTTGGGGGTCTACGTGTGGGACCCACAACGGTCATATTGTATGGGTCTACAGTGTATAAATACATGGGTATTTTTGAACAGTAGAGGGGCGAAGAAAATAAGAAATACGCGAGCATGGACAAACCCTAAATCGTCGCTTCCGCTCTGCCGTCGCCGCCGCCGCTTGCGATAAGTTGGTCGCCGCTGTTGATCGCTTCTCTTCCCGATCTCCGGTGACAGAAGCCTAGCTAAGGTTAGCATCTCACGTGTCTATCCGGAGATCTCTTGTCTCTCGATTTGTAGATCGGGAAAAATCTTCCCCATCCGAATCGATCGAGACGATTGATCCTAGTGTGACCGTTGGTAGACCTAGCTTGCTTCGCTACGAAGTTTGGATCATCAAAGAAGTGCAGCCTCACATCTTTGTTTCCGCCGATCCCGTGAACCTTGCCACCGCCGGTTCCGGGGAGATCCTCTCCAAGAGAGATCTAAGGTCGTGGACTCCTTGTGGACGTCAAAGAACACGTCGTCAACAAAGAGGGACATCTTAGTCTCCTAACGAAGTTTGTATCTCGTGTACATTCTATTTTACTTTTGTTGTAAAGGAACGCTTGTTCCGTATTGTAAGGGTTGGGTGCAACCCGGTTTGTGGGAGTGTTGACTCCTACGTGTGGAAGGGTTCCTTCCGTTAGTGCAGGGATTGGATTTCAATCCTGTTGGAGAAGAGACCGAGTCGTCCCTTGTTGGGAGATAGGTCGAAGGGGGAAAGTGGATGTACCCAAGTCGGGGAACCACTATAAATTGACTGTGTATTCTGTGTGCTGTGCTTTTTTATTTTTATTGTGCAGGTACATTCGTAAATTCCGCAAAAGCGTTGCTCGTCACCTATTCCCCCCCCCATAGGTGAACTTTGTTGACACTAGGTGGACTTTCAAATACAACTTAATTCATCTTAGTTCAAAGGTGACTTCATCAAATCTGGGTTAGTGTGGATACAATACCCAACAATTTTCAAGTCAAGGCTGAAGACTGAAAACCTACACCCTGTGAAAGGCTCCAAGTGATTTTGAAAGAATTTCTTGACAACAGCCATCCACTTATCTTCTCAGTTGTTTGATAAATAGAAGACACCATCAATCTCTCTCCCCCCTCCTGTATAAAGGGTTTATTAACTCCCTTCAAAAGTTTATTTGGTTTTTGGGCACCTGATCAAAAGCTCATAGGTGGCAGTCACCTGATCAAAAAACTACTAGTGGTTTCCTACCAGGGTGGTAGAAGAGTGAATGTACCCAGGTTGGGGAACCACTATAAATTCTTGTGTTTTCTAGTTTGCCCTTTTCTTGTTGTTCTTGTTGTGGTTGTGTTAGGCTAGCTGTGTTGTGATATTTTGCTGTGGTAGATTAGATTAGAACATCATTTCATTTTATTACTATACTGGTATCACTGATATACTATGATAAAATATAAAATAGTCAAAGAGTTTTAAATACTCTTTTCACCCCCACTCTATAGTAAATCAGATCTAACCCCATCTATCAAAGGGTCATGTATTTGAGTCCTAGAGTTTAGGCTAAGTTATTAGGTTCAGCATTCATGGACATGCCAGTAGAAGACCTCAATGGACTCAAGAGTTAGAAGAAATCAAAGTTCAGTATATAAGTTCGACGTTCATCGAACTCAGCTCGACGATCGTCATGCTCTACTCGACAAACTCAGAGTTAATTCTCTGAGTTGAACTCGACAATATTCGAGCTCAGGACGACAAAGTCTGGTGCTCAGTTTCAACATATTCTTTCCAGATTATTTTTGCTGAACTCAGCTCGACGAAGATAGATTCTCTGCTCGACGAACTTGGACTGTAGAATTGGCAGGTTATTCGCAAAACGCACTTCGCTGAGTGCTGGTCGACGAACAATATTTCTCAGCTCGATGAACTTGGATCTCCCATCGACGAAATCTGTTCAGAGCTCGACGATTTCTGTCCAGCGCCAGACTTAGAGTTTTTCCTTATTTTCTGTCCTTATTTCTTATATTATTTAGCAGTAATTCTCTGAGTAATTAATGTATATATTCCCCTGAATATAGCCATTATTGGCAACATTAATTATGGTCTTCATCAGGGTTAAGTACTTGCTTAATTTATTAGGACAGTTGGGAAACTCATCAAAGACAATATTCTCTAGCCGTATTTCATTCTCCAGGCAATCAGCATTCAATGCTTGGTAATTTAAAATTTCAAAGGAGAATTCGACAGAGAATATAAAAAAAGATTTTCTCTTTTCAGTCGACAAGAAGTATACAGAGATACAAGCAATAATACAGAGAATACAGAAAGATTTAGAACCATTCTCTGTGCAGAAAACATCTAGTTTTCTTCTTGTGCTTACTGAAAATTGACGAAGAACAACAATCACACATCAAAAATCTTCTTCAACTTCAACTCCAGGAACTTTCAAGGACAACAAACTTAAATCAGTCAGAAGTCCCTGGATTATTTCAAGACAATGCTGAAGACCTAGACCCTGAGCAAGGATCCAAGTGATTTTAGAAAGAGCCTTGACAACAACAATCCAATAGTCTTCTCTATTGATGAGAGAAAGAGAAGACACCATAAAATCTCTCACCTCCTCTTGTACAAAGGGTTTATTAATTCCATTCAAAAGTTTATTCTTGGTTTTTGGGCACCTGATCAAAAGCCTAAAGGGTTGTGAGATCTCCCTGGAAGTAGATCTTGTGGTGGCAGTCACCTGATCAAAAACCTACTAGTGGATTCCTACCAGGGTGGTAGAAGAGTGGATGTACCCAGGTTGGAGAACCACTATAAAATTCTTGTGTCGTTTGGTTGATCATTTTCTGTGTTGTTCTTGCTTTGCTGTGTTAGATTAGTTTGTTGTGACAGAGTAGAATAGCTTACTGTTTTTCTGTTTATATTAATACTATAGTATCATCTACTTTACTATGATATAATTAAAATCAGCCAAAAGATTTAATTTCTCTATTTACCCCCCCCCCCCCTCTAGAGTAAATCAGATCTACCCCCTTTCTTTCAATTGGTATCAGAGCAGGTTCCTTTGGTTATACAAGCTAATACTTGAACCAAAAGGTCCTTGATAGATCTGATTTCAGTTTCCTTAGTTTTTCTGTTTAGTTCACAGCATGACACAGAACAATGATTATGCAAGCACCGGACCTTCAGTTTGTAAATTGAATAAGTTTTCCATCTAGAAGGCAAATATCTGGCTTTATATGAATTCTATTGATAAAGACATATATAATTCTATTTTGACAGGTCCCCCTCAACCTACAGCTGCTACCACATCTACCTCTACTTCAAGCACACATGTTGTTCCACCACCTGAGTGGACAGATGCTCAAAAGAAGCCAACATAGCAGATTCAAAGTCCATGAACATCCTAGCACAGAATATGTCAGATGATATATTTCAAAAAGTGGATGAGTGCAGATCTGCCAAGGTTATCTGGGACTCTCTCAACCAGATGGTTGCTGGATCAGCAAATGAGAGAAAAGACAGAAGATCTAACCTCATCTCCCAGTTTGAGAATTTTAAGAAAGATGAATCTGAGTCTGTCAGTGATATATATAATAGACTAAGCTCAATCATCAATGCGCTAAAGACTCTGGATAAGGATATCACTCTCACTGAAGTGAATGGCAAAATCCTCATGTGCTTCCCAAGCTCATGGGATTCCAGAATATGGCCAATCATGGAGGCCAGAAGATTAAATAAGATCTCCATTGAATCTCTTCTGGGAAAGCTCAAGTCATATGAGCAACTGATAAAGTCAAGAGAAGCTGCAGAGCAGAAGACTCCTCCAGCAACAAGAAAAGAAACAAACATAGCATTCAAAGCTCCAGAAGAGTCAGAAGCTCCAACAGCAAGTGAAGAACTTATGAGTCTCTTACCCAAGAGATTTTATAAAATGAAAAAGAAGGACTTCAGAAGAAAGTCATCTAGGCAAAATGACAAACCCAGGTATGACAAGACACCCACTAAAGAAGTTGTCTGTTTTGGTTGCAGAAAGCTAGGACACTAAATCTCAGAATGTCCTGAGAACCAAAAGAAGGAGAGAAGAAGAGAAAAAGAAACTAGGAAGCATCATTA